>JAFEMH010000108.1:0-600000 GCA_022495995.1 Adenophora triphylla var. japonica | reverse complement strand
GGAGTAGTAGATATACCTTGGTAAGTTTTATTCCATACATTTGATTTGGCTGTCTTTGTCCACCTTTTTTTAATGTACTCTTCCGGTATCTGATCAATATTTGTCAAGTTGAGAACCTTAATGCAATGAAAGTACAACCAACCGACCTCACTGGAATTACCCGGATCACGCGGACTGCGGCGAGCGGTTCTTTCGAATGGACTTCACTTGGAAAAGAGAGTCGCCACGCCGTTTTGTATTATGAGCCCAAACTTTGAAAATGACTTTGAAAACAAGGTCGTTTTTATTGGTAACAAAAACTTGGAAAAGGCTTTGAAAATGAGACGTTTTGATTAGTAGCCAAAACTTGACAAAAAGGCTTTTAGGACCAGAGATTGTTAGGTTCGGAGGTCACGTTACGTTTCGGGAAGAGTATATTGAGATCACCCGAAATGCCTCGTATGACGAGTCTTTCTACCTTTCTCAAAAAGTGTGCATGTGTGTGTTTGTGTTGCTTTTGAAAATGAGCTTGAATGACAAGCTTCAATCTTGGTTTGAATGACAAACGTTGATTTTGGTAAAGGAGCGTTTGAATGACAAATGTCGATTTTGAGTCTGAAATGAGCGTTTGAATGACAAACGTCGATTTTGAGGGGTTTTGAAAAGGAGTTTGAATGACGAACTTCGGTTTTGAATTGGGCATTACAATGTTACCCATTTTGATGAAAACGATGGCAAGTAAGATGCGATCAGCGAGTCATTTTGTGACTCGGACATTGGAAAGTAAATACTATCAATAAAGCAAACGGTTTGGACTTGTAAATGACAGTATTGAAAGTGCGGTATCGACAAATCAAACGATCCGGACTTGTAAAGATGCGATCGACGAGCCAAACGACTCGAACTTGTAAAGTGCGTAAAGTAAAGCGACATCAACGGATCAAACGATCCGGACTTGTAAATGACAATCACGAACCAAATGGTTCGGACGGTAAAAAGTGCGATCAATGGATCGAACGATCCGGACTGTAAATGACAGAAACGTAAAAACGGGACTTGAACGCCGTTTTAACCCGAAATTACTTCTCTTATGGGAGAGAAGATGATTAGGGACTAAAACGTATCGAGTCCCGTAGATGGCGTTACGTCTACATTTTGAGAGTGATAGTTTACCAAATTTGGTGTTGACTCTTTGGCTCGGGAGGATGTATACGGGATACAAAAAGGTGTTTGAAAGGTGTTTCAGAAGTGTTTGGGCAGAGTTTCCCCTTTTATTTGGTGTTTAGAAGCCTAAGGACTTGGGCAGCATTTCGACTTGGGTCGGTTTAGCTTGTGTTTTTTAAGGTTCAGAATCCACCGACGAGTAGCACGAGGGCCCCCGAAGAGTAGAGAATTCCGCCGACGAGTAGCACGAGGGCCCCCGAAGAGCGGAAGAAGACAAGCCTTGTTGCTTGGGGTGGAGAGAGGAGAGAAAATGGTGTTTGAAAATGAAGGAGGAGGTGAGTATTTATAGGAGGGGGAAAACATGGAGAGGAGGGAATTTGCCTGGAGAAGGAGGTTTCTTTGCTTAGCCTGGTCATTTTACCATGTAAAACAGTCCGGCCGGCCCTTTCTTCAATTTGGGGACATCTTGGTCATTTGGCCTTGAGTTTGACACGTTTTGGACACGTTGTTTAAATCAGTAAAACAGTCCGGCTGGCTCATTCTTCAAATTGGCTATTTTTCCTAATTGAACTAGTTATATGCGTAGATTTTGTTCTCGCGTTCGATTTGATATGTGGTGGGCCCAAAACGGAGTTCGTATGAGGTATTTATGACCTCCGGAAGGTCAAGACGCTAGAAAACAATAAATCAAATCCCGGAAGACCCCGAAAAGTGCATTTTTCGGGGAAAGCTGTACTTTTACGTGTGATAACGTGTGTTAAGTACACTTTGATGTCGGGATGTGCGGGGCAGTCCCAGGATGTCTCGTTGACTCGAGAATGGGGAGCTTAACGGGTTCCGGTTAACCTGTAAAGGGCTAGTTAACGGATTCCGATTAACTTTTAACGGATTTTGACGATCCAGATTTGGGTACTTACACTCACTAAAATGATTACATGTACAGTTGACAGTTATCTTTTCATTATTTCGCGAGAAAATTACCCTTTCAAATTTTTCTGGATGGTTCTCATGAGCAACATCAAACAACTTGTTGTTTTCATCTAAGCAAAAGCCAATATTAAACTTTGCAACAAAAGCTGCCTTGACCTCATTCTCAAAAAATCTGAATATTTTCTCCGTGTAAACCTCCCTTGCATGTCTTATTAAAGCACCATGTATTTCTGTGCGAGGCTTTGAGTTTATTGAATCAAATTCCTTTCGTTGCTCCATACTTCTCCAACGTTTTACCGTCTCATTGAATATATCAAAAAATGGTGTTAGGGACGTGCTTCTATTTGCTTTGAAGCATATGGCATGATTTGTGCTCTCACTTTTCTGTGAAGATAATATGCCAGCTGAGAAGAAATCTTTACTCAATGTTGTACACCATTTCTCTCTTAAGCTATATAAACGATTGAACCATCTATTCTTAAGAAGGTTATATTTTTCTAGCATTGAATGCCAACAATTTTCAAATTCAGATTCATCACTATATCCTCTCAAGCAATTGTTGAATTCCTTTTTAAATTCTTCATCTGTCTTTAGTTGTCCAAAGTGTGCTATAACATTTTGTTGAACGTGCCACAAGCATAACCTATGTCTTGTTCTTTCCTCAAAAACCTGTCAATAATTTATAATATAGTGAAACACTATAAAAGAATAACACTGGTAATTATAAATACAAGTGCATATAAATCTAACACTGGTACATTATAACACATGAACTGGCACTTACTAACACAAGTACTGGCACTTTCTAAAACATGTACTGGCACTTACTAACCCATGCAATGACACATGTAAAAAGCTGTTACAAATCATTAAATTTATTCAAATATATTGATTGATTTGAGCAATTAATTTGGTCAGTGTAAAAGGTCATTTACACAATGTCAAAAATTAACAGTCAGGCGGCACATTATAACCTGACATGATCAAAAATTAACAATGTAAAAAGTTATTACACAACAGTCCAAAAATTAACAGTCAAGCTGGCTCCTATAAATAAAAGCACTGGCATAATTACATACAAACACTGTCAATCATAATTACATACAAGCACTATTACCAGCTTAGTCAAACTTGTCAACACTGGCACTCATAAATAAAAGCACTGGCATAAGTACATACAAACACTGGCACTTATAATCTCAAACACTGTTACCTGCTTGGTCAAACATGTTAAGGACAACAGTCTGAAAATAATCAGTCTAGAAAATAGGGGTATCATTTATGCTAAAGCATTTACAATCACCTACTATTAAATTAACAGTAACATAGTAAAAAACAATCAATGAAACATTGGAAATAAAATATAAGTTACCTCTTCAATCGCTTTCGACATTGCAAAGTCTTGATCGGTGAAAATTGTTTTTGGTTCTTTTCCTCCCATTGATTTTACAAATTCTTTGAGAATCCAAGCAAATGTTTCTGTCTTTTCATTTGTTAAGAAAGCACAACCAAACATCACAGTGTTTCAATGGTTGTTCACCCCAACTATTGGTGCACAAATCAAATTGTATTTATTTGTGTCATAAGTTGTATCAAACACAACAACATCCCCATACAATTCATAATCCTCCCTCATCATACCATCTCTCCAAAACAAAGTACTGAGTCTACTTTCTTCCCCGAACTGCATTTTGAAGTAGAATCCTTCATCCTGAATTTGGTTCAGTCTATCAACTACAGTTTGTGCATCGCCCATTTCTATTTTTTCCATTCTCAATCTCTGTACAAAGTTAATATGATCTCTTCTTGTATGCCCAACATATTCTTCCCCACCAGCTGTTTTTGCCAAAACATTATATCCATCAGTTGGCTTGATGCCAGCTTCTTCAAATTGCTCTATTATTTTTCATGTAGCTTCTGATATTGACCACTCGCTACGCTTGAAGTGGTTCCATTCTGGTCTTTTCATCGCATGGTTGTGTTCAGTTTCATGTCGTGCAACCACATACAAGTCTTCCTTATTTAACAATTTTACTCTCATAAGAGCCTGACAACCTGTCCTTTTAGATGGGGCTTTCTTTTTCCTCAATTTCTTCTTTGGGTTTTCAATTCTTTTCAATGGAGATGGAATCTTTACTTCACCAACTTCTATTGGAGCTGGAACATAAATTTCATTTCCTCTTTGTGTGTATCTTTGGCATAAACACATAAAATATTTATCTATTGGCCTTGATGTTTTCTTAGAGACACGCGAGGTTGTCATTTTAACACTGAATCCCAATGCATTGGAATAATCCTTGTACAATTGATACAATTCTTCCCATGTCTTTGCTTTTATACTCAGCAGTGATGAAGTAATATCAATATGGCTTGTTGCAAATAAAAATAAAAAATTAGATTAGCAATAACATTGAAAAAACAGATGATGGCATATTATATTGGAAATACTGATACTTCAAATAAGTAATACTGACACTCCAAATAACACTCACTGGCACTTCAAACAACAAAGTAAAACTGACAATCCAAACAACACTCACTGGGCAACATTATAAAAAACACTGGCACTTTCAAAAATTAAAATTGGCACTTCAAATCACACTAATTGGCACTTCAATAACAACAAAGTGGCTGAAGCTACAAATAAGTAACACTGGCACTCGAAATAACACAAACTGGTACTTCAAATAAGTAATACTGGCACCATAAAGAACACAAACTGGCACTTCAATCAACAAAGTATCACTGACACTCCAAACAACACTCACTGGACAATATTATAAAAAACACTGGCACATTCAAAAATTAAAACTGGCACTTCAAACCACACTAATTGGCACTTCAATAACAAGACATTGGCTGAAGATACAAATAAGTAACACTGACACTCCAAATAACACAAACTGGTACTTAAAATAAGTAATATTGGCACTCCTAATAACACAAACTGGGACTTCAAACAACATTCACTGGAATAATAATGGTGGTCTGACATATACTCAGCAGCATTAAAATTAAGATCAATCCAATGTATAAAACATTATTTTTAGTGGATTTATACATTGGATTGATCTTAATTTCACTTCAAACAACATTCACTGGCACTTCAAATAAGTAATATTGGCACTCCAAATAACACTCACTGGCACTTCAAACAACAAAGTAAAACTGACAATTCAAACAACACTCACTGGGCAACATTATAAAAAACACTGGCACATTCAAAAATTAAAACTGGCACTTCAAACACACTAACTGGCACTTCAATAACAACAAAGTGGTTGAAGCTACAAATAAGTAACACTGGCACTCCAAATAACACAAACTGGTACTTCAAATAAGTAATACTGGCACTCTAAAGAACACAAACTGGCACTTCAATCAACAAAGTATCACTGACACTCCAAACAACCTCAGGACAATATTATAAAAAATATTGGCACATTCAAAAATTAAAACTGGCACTTCAAACCACACTAATTGGCACTTCAATAACAAGACAGTGGCTGAAGCTACAAATAAGTAACACTGACACTCCAAATAACACAAACTGATACTTAAAATAAGTAATACTGGTACTCCTAATAACACAAACTGGCACTTCAAACAACATTCACTGGAATAATAATGGTGGTCTGACATATACTCGTGCAGAGCCAGGTGGGAATACATAGATACTTCTCCATAAGCAGAGGTAGTCCCAAGATCATATGCATGCTATAGGAGAAGGTCCCAAGTGATTCGTTTTGGCCAAATTTGTTTAGGACAAAATGGGCATCCTAGCTTTTGTGAACCATCCCGTATAGAAAAATGTTCCGTCTCTGCTATTGCTTTCTTGTGTAGAGCAATTTTTTCATTGAATGTCAATTCATGGTACATTATGCTCTTACGAGAACTGCAAGGGCTTGTCATTGTGTTTGTGAATGTGAGGAATGTGAATTTAAGGGTTGAAGGAGTAGGATTGTTTTTGTGTGTAATAAGTTATCTCATTCCTTATTTATAGTGATATTATATTTATTGAGGAAGTATATTCCGTGGAATATACCTCCTTCAAGAGTAATAAATGTGTACAATTGATAAGTTTGTAATGTACATAAGTGGTTTTCAAGCCATTAGGTAAGTGCATTGAATTGGGTTGAAATTTGAACGGTGAAATAGTGATAAGTTTGTCTTTAATGGTAAATTTGAATGCTTTTTTTTAAAAGCATTCAAACTTACCATTGAATTCCAAGAGTAATAAATGTGTACAGTTAGTAAGTGCATTGAATTCATTGACCAATTTTTTTGACCAGTTTGAAGTACTCAGCCTATATAAATCTGTCCAATTTTGTTGATTTATATATATCAAGTTCAAGAAATATTCTACCTTTAATAATTTATATTGTCCTTTTATTATTATTATTATTTACATGATGAACAAAGGCAAGGGAAATTCTAGTGAGCCAACTTTGGGTGATTCAAAAGATGACAAAAGTTGGAAAATATACATGGTGTGCTACCAAAAATTCCTCTATGGTCATCTTGTTGTTTTGCGGCCTTCTTCTGGAAATGGAACTCCCTCATTTCGTTGTCCATTGGAGCCATGTAAGGGACGCAATTGTAGGGATAAGGATTACGTGGGGATAGTCAATCATGCTCATGAGTTTGGCAACGTTCACAATATTGATGAAGCTGCTAGGATTCACCACAAGGCATTGAAAATATATTTGGAGTGTATTTTGAATGAATATAATCCAAAAAACAAATTGAATGACAATGTTGACGATGATGGTGCAAGTGGTAGTGGTAGTGTTTAGTGGTAGTAAATTCTGTTTTTAAAATTGTTGTGTTTGATGTATTGTAATATAGGTGATGTAATGAATAATTTGAATGTACTTCAAATAAGTAATACTGGCACTCCAAATAACACTCACTGGCACTTCAAATAACAAATTAAAACTGACAATTCAAACAACACTCACTGGACAACATTATAAAAAACACTGGCACATTCAAAAATTAAAACTGGCACTTCAAACCACACTAACTGGCACTTCAATAACAAGACAGTGGCTGAAGCTACAAATAAGTAACACTGGCATTCCAAATAACACAAACTGGTACTTAAAATAAGTAATACTGGCACTCCTAATAACAAAAACTAGCACTTCAATCAACAAAGTATCACTGACACTCTAAACAACACTCACTGGATAATATTATAAAAAACACTGGCATATTCAAAAATTAAAACTGGCACTTCAAACCCACTAACTGGCACTTCAATAACAACAAAGTGGCTGAAGCTACAAATAAGTAACACTGGCACTCCAAATAACACAAACTGGTACTTCAAATAAGTAATACTGGCACTCTAAATAACACAAACTGGCACTTCAATCAACAAAGTATCACTGACACTCTAAACAACACTCACTGGACAATATTATAAAAAACACTGACACATTAAAAAATTAAAACTGGCACTTCAAATCACACTAACTGGCACTTCAATAACAAGACAGTGGCTGAAGCTACAAATAAGTAACACTGGCACTCCAAATAACACAAACTGGTACTTAAAATAAGTAATACTGGCACTCCTAATAACACAAACTGGCACTTCAATCAACAAAGTATCACTGACACTCTAAACAACACTCACTGGACAATATTATAAAAAACACTGGCATATTCAAAAATTGAAACTGGCACTTCAAACCTACTAACTGGCACTTCAATAACAACAAAGTGGCTGAAGCTACAAATAAGTAATATTGGCACTCCAAATAACACAAACTGGTACTTCAAATAAGTAATACTGGCACTCTAAATAACACAAACTGGCACTTCAATCAACAAAGAATCGCTGACACTCTAAACAACACTCACTGGACAATATTATAAAAAACACTGGCACATTAAAAAATTAAAACTGGCACTTCAAAGTTCAAACCACACTAAATGGCACTTCAATAACAAGACAGTGGCTGAAGCTACAAATAAGTAACACTGGCACTCCAAATAACACAAACTGGTACTTAAAATAAGTAATACTGGCACTCCTAATAACATAAACTGGCACTCCTAATAATATAAACTGGCACTTCAAACAACATTCACTGGAACATACATATTATAAAAAACACTAGCACATTCAAACATTAATCCTGGCAAATATAATAACAAAAACTGAAATCACTGGTACATATTATAAAAACATTGGTATTGGAAAGACAATCAAAACCAATGTACTAGCATTATATAAAAAAACTGGCATTATGAAATTGGCTTACCTGTATCGTGATTATCATCAACTTCACGCAGAATTCGATCAATTACAGTAGCATTATCTCCAGTTTCATCTTCGTGCAGAATTCGATCAATTACAGTAGCATTATCTCCAGTTTCATCTTCAAAGTCACGTAAGTCCATCTTAACCTAATAAAAAATCGTCAGTATTGAATAAAACAATTAGGAATGATTGTAAATATATGGATTGATAGTCTGTAATTGACAGTGAATCATATATTACCTAAATCGTCTGAAACGGAATGATTTTCGATTGAATTTTGATTTAGCTCGATGAATTTTTCTGTTGCGGCGTCATAACTCTGTGTTTTACTGTGTGTGTTCTTTTGGATTTGAGTTGATAAAAGGCGGTTCAATTTTGTTAGTGAATCGGTCTCCGGTTCAATACGCGTATCATAAGTTTAAACTGGGTCCAAAAACTAATTTTTTCATAATGTTATGAAAAAACTAGTTTTTCATAAGAGCAACTCATTGTATATTGATAACATATTTTTAAATTTTTATTAGTATATCTATATCAATCTATAATCTATCTATATATTAAAGCAGGTCATCCAAGGAACAGTAGTAGCGCCAAAAATTTCGTCAAAATTTCAGGGACAATTTAGTTATTTCCTTCCATGGAATAATGAAGATATGCTATGCAAAGTACACGTGGCAGGTCATGATTGGAAGAAAAATGACGCGTGCAATAAATGCGTCGACAGAGGCGCGTGTATGCAGACGGATTTACTTTCTTTTTTTTTTTTAAATGGGACACCATGTAGCGAGTTTAACCGGTCACAAGGATCGGTTGTGACAATGATCGGTAAATCAAGAATCGGTAAATCATTGACATGGTGACCGGTCAATAATTGACATGGTGACCGCGGTCAATAATTGACATGGTGACCGGTTAATGAAAGGAGTATAGTAGCCAACCGATTATCCAAACTAACTGTTCAAAACTTGAACCTCCTCAAAACCGAAGCAACCACATACTTTCTTTATTCATAGTATTGTCTTCTTTATCCCACATGGGATTCGTAATAAAACTTTTGGAGCTAACTTGATATATCATTGGCTACATTTGTAGAGTTCCTACAAGCTTGCTTGAGCTTTCCTATATTATGGAAAAATATCAAGTATGACTTAAAGTTTTGAGTATTATATAAATTATATATTATATATATTTATATATATGTATAGTATATATAAGAAAGAAAGATATAAATTAATTAATTTAAATATTAATTAGTCTAAATATTAATCAGTTTAAACGTTTTGGGTTGTAACACTTAAGTGGCTTTTCAGAGCCTATCAAGTCTGAACCGGAAACAAAACCAAACACACTTAATTGTCATACCTCAGCCATCCCATCGGTTGATGAAATGATAAAAAAAAAAAAAAAGGTCTGCCATCTCATCGGTTCTCATCCGTTGATGAAATGAATATTTATTTTTGAGACAAGTAAAGTAGTATACTTTTTTAAAATGTTCATTGAGACAAAGGAAATAATTTTTTTTTTGGATATAGAAAATAGTATTAATTTTGGGACTAAAGTAATATTAAAAAAAGGGGTAAATAACTATATTAAATGTATCAAATCCAACTTTAAATCCCAATATCAATATATGCACAAATCAGTAACCAACGGGTTGACCAAATCGGTAAGTTGACCAAAGACCAAATCGGTAAAGCACAAATCAGTAACCGGTTCACTAAATCACAAGCCAACCAGTTGACCAAATCGATAAAGGCCAAGATACAAACTCCGTCTCACTTTAAATTTTAAAATAATAATTATTAATAAAGATAACTAAATAAAAATATTATTTTTCCATTTCAAATAAATACTTTACAAAATATATTTCTATAAAAAATAATATTATTCATTTCAAAAATAAATATTATTTTCGACTCAAAATGAATAACCAAAAAATAATACTATATTTTTTATCCAAAAAAATGAGCATTACTTCCTTCATCCCATGAATAATCAAAAAATAATACTACATTTTTTTTCCAAAAAAATGTGCATTACTTCCTTCATTTTTGTTGACCGATCCAAATAGCCACAACTGACTATCTCAGACGGTGACAAAAAGTAGTTTGATATGAGTGTAATTACATGTCTAAGTGATTTAATGTGCACAAATCAGTAACCAACGGGTTGACCAAATCAGTAAGTTGACCAAAAACCAAATCGGTAAAGCACAAATCAGTAACCAGTTCACTAAATCACATGCCAACCGGTTGATCAAATCGATAATGGCCAAGGTACAAACTTCGTCTCACTTTAAATTTCAAAATAATAATTATTAATAAAGAAAACTAAATAAAAATATTATTTTTTCAATCTCAAATAAATACTTTACAAAATATATTTCTATAAAAAATTATATTATTCATTTCAAAAATAAATATTACTTTTGACTCATAATGAATAATCAAAAAATAATACTACATTTTTTATTAAAAAAATGAGCATTACTTCCTTTATCCCAATGAATAACCAAAAAATAATACTACATTTTTTATCCAAAAAAATAAGCATTACTTCCTTCATTTTTGTTGATCGATCCAAACAGCCACAACCGACTATCTCTCAGACGGTGACAAAAAGTAGTTTGATATGAGTGTAATTACATTTCTAAGTGATTTAATGTCTTTTTAGAAATAAGTTGCACAATTTTATCTTCTTTTCTTTTAATTTTCGTTTTAATTATTGTGTCACTGTCAGTAAGGTTGGTCCAATTTGAATGCAAGTACAAGTGCATAAGACCATCCATAACAAGTAATTCCTCCGTCTCAAAATGTTTGTTCCATTTGACTTTTTTGTTGAATTTTGACCACAAATTTATGAGAGATTAATCATGTTCATGAAATTTTAAAAGTTGTTGTTGATAATATTATTAATGGTGAATCAATAGGAATTTTTAGAATTTCATGAACATCATTAACTTGTCATATATTTGTGGTCAAAGTTTAACAAAAAAGTCAAATGGGACAAACATTTTGGGACGAAGGGAGTAACAAATAGTACATCGGTTAAAAAAGAAAAAGAAATCAAGGTCACTGACCAATCCAAGGTCACTTACCGATCCAAACATGCTTAAGAAACCAAGGTCACTGACTGATCCAAGGTCACTTACCGATCCAAATATTCTTACCGATCCAAACATATGCGGTCACAATTGATCTAATCTAAGGCCGCCACAATCTATCCAAATATCCAAACATGCCATAATCAATTCATACCAAATCAAAGTACGAACTCTATTTTATTTTAAATTATAAAATAATAATTATTAATTAAGAATATTAAATAGAAATATTATTTTTTTCATCTCAAATAAATACTTTAAAAAATATACTTCTATAAAAAATTATAATCTTCATTTCAAAAATAAATATTACTTTCGACTCAAAATGAATAACCAAAAAATAATTCTCTTTTTTTATCCAAAAAAAATGAATATTACTTTCTTCATCCCAATGAATATTTAAAAAAATAATACTGCTTCATTTGCCTCTAAAATTAATGTTTGTAATGTAGTATTATTTTTTGGTCACCATGTCAATGATTTACTGATTCTTGATTTACAAATATTAATTTTAGAGGCGAATGAAGTAGTATTAATTTTTAAAATATTCATTGGTATGAAGGAATTCATTATATGTCATATCTTATCCGTCTCACTCTCACTTTGAACACCAATGATTAATATATTCATTATTCATTATATGTCATATCTTATCCGTCTCACTCTCACTTTGAATGAAAACACCAATGATTAATATATTCATTATTCATTATATGTCGTATCTTATCCGTCTCAGTCTTACTTTGAATGACAACACCAATGATTAATATATTCATTATTCATTATATGTCATATCTTATCCGTTTCACTCTCACTTTGAATGAAAACACCAATGATTAATATACTACCAGAAACATGTCATTTAGCGACGGAATTATCAGCGACGGACAGATTCCGTCGCTAAATAGCGGCGGAATATAGGCTTTAGCGTCGGAATATTTTTGGCGTCAAATTTAGCGACGGAATTTAATTCCGCCGCTAAATTCCGCCGCTAAAACGAATATTCCTCGAATATTCGTTTATTTCCGCCGCTAATTTGGCGGTTGATTTACCGACGGAATATTCCGCCGCTAAATCTTTATCAGCGACGGAAATATTCCGTCGGTGAAAATATATCATTTTTTTATTTTTTTATTTTTTTATTTATCGGCGTCGGAAATATTCCGACGGTGAAATTAAAATATTTTTATTTTTCTTTTGAAATATTACACCGACGGAATATTTCCGACGCTAAATAATTAATTTTTTTAATTTATTAGCGTCGGAAAAAATTCGACGGTGAAATTAAATGTTTTTTTTTTTTTATTAAACACGAGACGGAATATTTCCGCCGCCGATAATTTAATATTTTTTATTTATCGCGACGGAAATATTCCGTTCTCGATAATAAAACGTAATTTTTGTTTATTTTTAGAACTAATTAACAAAATAACAAACTAAAAATATTAAAATATCATAAATATTTATGATATTTTTGAAAAAATAAATAAATCATAAATATTTATTAATTTTAATTTTATAATTCCATTATTTTTATTTATATAAAATATGAAAGTTATTTTAAATTACTCTCAAAAAATAAATATGAGTCAATAAATATTATTTTGAAAAAATAAATAAATTGTAAACCCTAAACCTAATACCCTATATAATATACACTATACCCTACACCATATACACTATACCCTATACCCTATACCCTATACCCTATACCCTACACCCTATACCCTATACCCTACACCCTATACCCTATACCCTATACCATATACCCTATCAATGACAAGGACCGCCGCCACAATGCAAGTGAGGCGAAAAGGTTGTACGGGGAGAAGAAGGTCTTGGAAGTGGTTGTGGAGAAGGGTATGCAAAATGGACAGAAAATTACATTCTCGGGAGAAGCCGACGAAGCTCCCGACACTCTTCTTGGAGACATAGTCTTTGTACTACAACGAAAGAGCACCCAAAGTTCAAGCGAAAGGGTGATGACATATTTAATTTGTTGAGCACGCGTTGACCCTTCGAGGCATTATGTGGCTTCCAATTTATCTTGACTCATCTAGATAACAGACGGCTCCTCAAATCCCAACCTGGAGAAGTTGTTAAGCCAGATCAATTCAAGGCAATAAATGACGAGGGATGCCAATGTACCAAAGACCATTCATGAGGGGCAAATTATACATCCACTTCTCGGTCGACTTCCCGCATTCCTTGACTTCCGAACAATGCAAGGCCCTGCAGGCGTGCCGCTCCTAAGCCTTCATCGCAGATGACGGATATGGAGCTTGATGAGTGCGAGGAGACAACCCTTCACGATGTCAACATTGAAGCTACGATGTAGATGATGACATGCACGGTGGGGGGGCCGAGAGAGTGCGGTGTGCTCAGCAATAATGATGTGGGTCTTTGTTTTACGGATATCTTAGTTATTACTTTATGAAACCCTAATAATCTCCAGTGACCCCTAAACCCTGTAACCCTAATAGTTGGTTAGTTCCTAGTTTTGGACTAAACCCTAACCCCTAAACCCTAACCCTAAACCCTAAACCCAAAACCCTAAACCACAACCCCTAAAACCCTAAACCCTAAACCCTAAACCCTAAACCCTAAACTCCTAAACCCTAAACCCTAAACCCTAAACCACTAAACCCTAAACCCTAAACCCTAAACCACTAAACCCCTAAGCCTAACAACCCCTAAACCCTAAACCCTAAACCCTATAGTGTATAGGGTATAGGGTATAGTTAATACAGGGTAAAATATAGGGTATTATAAATTATAGTGTATAGGGTATAAGGTATAAGGTATAGGATATAAGGTATAAGGTATGTATATAAACTAAATAGTGTATATAGGATAAAGTATATACATATAGGTATAGGGTATAGGTATAAGTATATAGGTATAGGGTATTGGTATAAATATATAGGGTATAAATTATATAGGTATAGGGTATAAATATAGTATATAGGGTATAGGATATGTATAAAGTCATCAGTGGTATGCAGATATGTGTATAGGATATAGTGTATAGGGTATAGGGTATATAGGGTATATGTAAATATGTGTATAGGTATATGGTATAAAGGTATGTGTGTAGGGTATAGGGTATAGGGTATAGTGTATAGGGTATAGATGTATAGGTATAGTGTATAGGGTATAAGGTATAAATATAGGATATAGTGTATGAGGTATAGGGTATAGAGTATAGTGTATAGGGTATAGGATATAGTGTATAGGGTATTAGGAGATGATAGGGTATAGGGTATAGGGTATAGGGTGATAGTATAGGGTATAGGGTATAGTGTATAGGGTATAGGGTATATAGGGTATAGTAGGATATAGTGTATAGTAGGGTGATATAAACAGGGTATAGGGTATGTGGGTATAGGATATAGTGTATATGGGTATAGGGTATAGGGTATAGTGTATAGGGTATAGGTATAGGGTATAGGGTATAGAGAATTTATAGTGTATAGAAGGGTATAGGGTATAGTGTATAGTGGTATAGGTATAAGGTATGTATAGGTATAGGCATAGGTATAGTGGTATAGGGTATAAAGGGTATAGTGTATAGGGTATAGGGCATAGGTATAGTGTATAGGTATAAGGTATAGGATATAGTGTATAGGGTATAGGGTATAGGGTATATAGGGCATGGGTATAGGATATAGTGTATAGGGTATAGGGTATATAGGGTATAGGGTATAGAAATAGGATATAGTGTATAGGGTATAGGGTATAGGGTATAAAGGTATAGGGTATAGGGTATAGTATAGGGTATAGTGTATAGGTATAGGGTATAGGGTATAGTGTATAGGGTATAAGGTATTAGGTTTAGTGGTTTAGAATTTATTTATTTTTTCAAAAATAATATTTATTGACTCATATTTATTTTTTGAGAGTAATTTAAAATAACTTTCATATTTTATATAAATAAAAATAATGGCATTATAAAATTAAAATTAATTAATATTTATGATTTATTTATTTTTTCAAAAATATCATAAATATTTATGATTTATTTATTTTTATATAAATTAAAATAATGATATTTATTAAATTAAAATTAATAAATATTAATGATTTATTTATTTTTTCAAAAATATAATGACTCATATTTATTTTTTTGAGAGTAATTTAAAATAACTTTCATATTTTATATAAATAAAAATAATGGCATTATAAAATTAAAATTAATTAATATTTATGATTTATTTATTTTTTCAAAAATATCATAAATATTTATGATTTATTTATTTTTATATAAATAAAAATAATGATATTTATTAAATTAAAATTAATAAATATTAATGATTTATTTATTTTTTTCAAAAATATAATGAAAACAATTAATATATTTATTAATAATAGCGGGAAATTTCCGTCGCCGAATTTAAAATCGGCGCGGAAATTTCCGTCGGAGAGAGTGCCATGTCATCGATCCGAGGTGAGCGTACGTATAGTTTAGCGTCGGATTCACGACGACGGAATATTCCGCCGCTAAATATTAATTATAGCGTCGGAATTTAATTTTCGCCGCTATAATTAATATTTAGCTAGCTGAATATTCCGTCATTGGGAAATTATAAATACTCATTTTATCCCTCGGATATCAATTACGCCACATTTCCCTCTCTCTCTCTTCCGCTTTCTCTCTCTTCCCGCTCTCTGCGACTGAAGAAGAAGAAGCTCTATCGCCGCCCGTCAGTCCACCTCTCCACCGTCTCCGTTCGAGCGCTTTGCCGCCGTCTCCGTCAGTCCACCTCTCCACCGTCCGTCTCGAGCTCTCACGCCGTCGTCTCCGTCCGTCCGTCCGCCTCCTTCCACGGTCAATTTCTCTCTCTTCTTCGTACTTTCATCAACCGGTATTTCGATTTCCCCTCTTCATCGATTTCTAGATCTTGTTTTTTAATCGATTTTCAAGAAATTTCAAGAAATTGGTTGTTGTTGATAACTTGGATTGCGTTTCGATGATTCTAATTTGATTCCCCTCCGCATTTATCTTGTTTTGGAGTATTTGATTGAAGTTGCTTATCTTTGTTCAATTGCTATTTTGCTCTATGTGATTTTTTTCTTTTAAAATATTTTATGAGTGGGTTTTGTGTTTTTGTTGTCGGATGTGCGTTTGTGTAGGGGGGAGAAGATTGTGCATTTATCTTGTTTTGGATTTATTTAATTTTGAATGAAGCTAGATGCTTATGCGGTTCAATTTTTATTCGGGCCTTTTTTTTTTTTTTTTTTTGGGTTTATGTGTTTTTGTTTGTCCAGGTGGTGTATATTAATTATGTGAGTCCGTTGTTTTATTTCATCCTCGGAACCCATTGTAGGGAATCAAGAAGGATCTTTATAAAACTTGCCAAGCTATAATAAAAAAAATTGCCTCATTGACATATTAGGTTAGAAGCTATATAGGTAAAGTGTAAAAGTGAGGGTTTGACCAACAATAAGGCTCTAATATCTTGCAAGACTCAACAAGGAACAAAAATAACCACAGCAAATTTTATAGCTAGCGGTACCGGGAGATGTGATAATGTTAAAGCAAAAGAAACATCTCAATTGAGAATCCCATGAACACAAAGGAAAAGTGAAAATCCAGGCATAAATTCTTCCCTTAAATACCCTTAGGATCAAACAGAGATGATATGAATGGGGGAAGGGGGTGAAAAGTAATTTCAAGTGGCAAGAAAGTATAAACTTTTAGTATAAAGTAGAGAAAGAAACCAAATGAATTACGGAGCTAAGCAAAACGACTCCTTTTAACCCCAAAAGAAAGAAGATTCCCTTTTTTCTTTTCTATTCGTTTTATTTATTTAAAATTATAGGGACATAATTTTCACTATCTTCCCACGATTGCTGCTAACCCCAATTTGACGTGAGAGAGGAAAAAAAATCTTAATTTGATCCCTTATATGATTATAAGGGATCATATATCATGCCTTAACCCTACTCACTTTAACAAGATTTAACTACCTAAAGGTGGATAATCATGAAATTGATTCATGCTAGTATTCACACATAGTAAACATAAATCATGCAACTATATTATTAATGTCTTTCGAAACATGAAAGAATTAGGAAGAATAATAACAATTTTGATAACCCAACAAATATATTAAACTAATAAAACAAATATATTAAACTAATAAAAGTAAGCACGAATGATCATGAGTTGAGACTTTAATTGATCTCAATTACAAACAAATAAGTAAGAAAACTGTGGATGAAATAGTTTAGGAACATCTAGTTCTAGATCTCATTTTGGGGCGATTGACGGCATCGCGGACGGTGATTATGTCGCCTACGTTTGAGCACCCGATATCAATCTGGTACCCTAGATGCACCTTATATGAAACAAATTAGGATACGGTTTCGTATCCTAGTTTGTTACATATTTAGTAATATTAACGAATAGAAGAAAACATATGTTAGTAATATTAACGAATAGAAGAAAACATATGCCACTATAAAGAAAACGATAAATAACCGTACTCATAATCAAATATGTAACATGTTATATTTAGTAAACATAACATGTTACATATTTAGTAAACATAACATGTTACATATGCAACAATTAGATAAGTTACTAAATATCTAATTTTCAAGTCTTTTAATCCAACTCCACTACTATCACGTACAACCACTACCATTGGGGTTATCTTTGGAGTGGAAAATCTCAAGTTTTTGCACAAGCATTAGGTCCAAAGATTGAAACTTTGAAAGTAGATTTAGCAATTAATCGAGAAAACAAGAAAATCCCCAACTTCGGTTTGTAGAAGATACAAAGCTGCCGGTTGGGGATTTTCTTGTTTTCTCGATTAATTATAATAGTAAATCTACTTTTAAAGTTTCAATCTTTGGGCCAAATGCTTGTGCAATAGACTTGATATTTTCCAACGGTGTAACATGTTATATTTAGTAAATATAACATGTTACATATTTAGTAAACATAACATGTTACATATGCAACAATTAGATAAGTATTTAAATATCTAATTTTCAAGTCTTTTAATGATAAAAAGCTAAAAAAGTTACTAAATATCTAATTTTCAAGTCTTTTAATCCAACTCCACTACTATCACGTACAACCACTACCATGGGGTTATCTTTGGAGTGGAAAATCTCAAGTTTTTGCACAAGCATTAGGTCCAAAGATTGAAACTTTGAAAGTAGATTTAGCAATTAATCGAGAAAACAAGAAAATCCCCAACTTCGGTTTGTAGAAGATACAAAAGCTGCGGTTGGGGATTTTCTTGTTTTCGATTAATTATAATAGTAAATCTACTTTTAAAGTTTCAATCTTTGGGCCAAATGCTTGTGCAATAGACTTGATATTTTCCAACGGTGTAACATGTTATATTTAGTAAATATAACATGTTACATATTTAGTAAACATAACATATTACATATGCAACAATTAGATAAGTTACTAAATATCTAATTTTCCAAGTCTTTTAAAGTCGAAAGGGGAGGAAGGGGGTGAATGTATCAATAATGTAACATATTCAACCGCACACTACCTTAGTGGTTCTAGATCCCATTTTGGGGCGATTGACGGCATCGCGGACGGTGATGTAATATCGCTACGTTTGAGCGCTGATATCAATCCTGGCACCCTAGATGCACCTTAGGGTATTGTGGTTGGTGGTTAACATCTTAAAATATAAATAAGATGAGAGCCTTTCTCACTTGAGCTATCAAAATCCGTCCATCTTTGATCAAGAAAGATAGAGCAAATAAGTTCTTGTCGGTTTGAGCAAAGGATTTTACGTTTAATAAGAGTTTTTCCGGTTTCACTTTGTTCTCTTCTCTCTAAGGATCTCAAACATCACGGCCATGTTCTTGTCGATTAATACATTTTACTCTTCAGGTGTTATACGGTCACAAGTAAAAACAAGGTAACGGTATAACATCGAGTGAAGAAAAAGAACTTTCCTCCAATTTTTAATCTCCACCTTCCATTTACTCGAGATCTGATTGCGAGAATCTTCCTCATGAGCTTGAAAGGCGGCGGTGTTGCCCTCAATCTCACGGTTGCTTCGCATGTGCAACCGTGAGATTGAGGGCAACACCACCAGCTTTCAGGCTCATGAGGAAGATTCTGCAATCAGATCTTTAAATGGAAGGTGAGATTGAAAAATTGGAGGAAATTTCTGTTTTTCTCTTCACCGGTGTTATCTTGTTACCTTGTTTTTACTTGTGACCGTATATCACCTGAAGAGTAAAATAGGCACTTCAAGACATGGCCGTGATGTTTGAGATTCTTAGAAGAGGAGGACGATGGCTGAAAAACCTATATTAAGCGAAAATCCTTTGCTCAAACTGACAAGAACTTATTTGCTCTATCTTTCTTGGTCTAAGCTGAGATAGGGTTTTGATAGTTGTGGATGATAACGACTCTCATCTTGTTTATAAATGTTAATTTAATTCATCATTGTAAAATTATATATTTTACAACAAAGAATTAAATATTAATATTTAAAATTATTCACAATAGTAATAATTTAGGTCTATGCAAAAGCCGAAATTTCTTTATTTTCGATTATAAAGCAAGTAGGCAAAGTGATATTTGCATTTCATATAATCATGCATTTCGGGATGGGATAGGTTTATCAAACATGCACTTAAAGGACAGAGTAGGTGGTTAGGTAGGGACACCATTATCCTTTAGTTTAGTTTGAACTAGAGCTCAAGATTTGTTGATACAATTATTCACAATATTAATAGGTAAAAAGTCCCAGCAGCCCCAATTTAAGGCAGCATGGAGCATTACAATGGAGAAATTGTTTCCGCGAGTTTCAATTTCAACAAGACATTCTTGAACTCACGCGCTTTCACCAAAAACAACAGGAAACTTATTGACGGGAGGTATAGCATGCCATGCATCTGGTCTCTAAAAGATTGGAAGATTGATTGGGATCGCTCCAGTTGCTTCGTGCTTTTGGGATTCGGAGCGACATGTGTTCACCCTATCGTACAACGATCGATGCCAACGATGGAGGATTTTCGAGCAACGGCGGGTGTGGTGAGTCGAGGACTGTGGCATTTCCTCGAGACGAGACGATCGATTCACGGAGCAACTATCCGAATTCTTGGGATTATCGGCGGCGGGTATCGAGGCATTGTCGTTGACGATAGATTCATAGACTTGACTCATATAGCCGGATTGAGTCGGACCAGCCCGGTGTTTGATCTATCCACTTCCTTAGATATATTCATGTTGCTCATTACGTGCGCGCACTACTTACTGCGGCTACATCGGAGTGTGTCCGGCCTACGGCTGTTAGAGATCATCGGGCGGTGAGAGGTGATCGAGGAGTTGACATCCGGCATATTCAATCTGGGACAGGAGCGATGGACATCATTCCACTTTGTTGCTAGCGGAGACATACCACGGCATTGATAGATTAGCCAGGAGGATCAGGAAATGCATGGGTTCAGCGGCCCAGATTACTATCATTGTGGGTGTATGAGAGATTTCGCTTGATCTCGCCACTTGCCGGAGGGCGAGACGGCATTACCTTGGGTGGCCCGGACGGCGCGGGATATTGAGGGATGCCGCTGCGAGAGTTGGCATAGGAGGTTGGCCTTGGCCCGATATGAGACCGCAAACTGTACTATTGGATTCCGGCATGGGGATTGCGAGACTATGAGAGATATTCGGGACGGGTCGGTTATTGTCCGACTTAGGGACTACATGTATCATCCTTTTGCATTCCATCTCTAGTGAGCGAGACAGTACGGATACCCGCGACGGACCATTCGGACTTTGAGAGAGCGATTGACGACTAATACAATGCCGATGATTATGGCTGAGCCTCGAGACTACACATTTCTTTGGCGAGCATTTCTAGAGGGCTTTCTTCGATACGACCACTACTCAGTCAGACTAGAGGTAGCACATTTCGACCACCGAGTATCGACATGGTACGAGGAGCGGCAAGGTCTGTACGGTGATGATAGAGGCTCGACGCCGAGAGTGTTTTGGGGCGAGACTATTCTTCCGGCCGGACATTAAGAGGCATGGAGGCCAAGAGCAACCCCGATGAAATCACGCGACATTGCGGCGGATTATGAGAGACGGGAGATTCGGAGAGGCTGCTTTGAGAAATGATCCCGAAGTGATAGCTCGCGAGGAGGCCTTGGAAGCAGGAAAGAGCGCAACCTGAGAGCTACCAGACCGATTGATCCACCTGGCCACCACGATACTCCTGAGCCAGACGAGGTCCGACTCGACTTTTTCAACATACCTAGACCAAAGACCTCTGGGGGGACCGAGGCGGAGGAAGAGTAGAGATTCGAGTTCGGGAGCGGGAACGAGTTCCTAGACACTTTAAGAAGACTGTTAATATATTGTTAAATATGAGTTAGAAGCTTTATATTTATTTTAAGAAGATCGTGTTTGCTTTTAAGTTTGTAATTCAAATTTAGGGAATGATAATACGTTAATTACTTCTAAGCTGTTAATATATTATGAAATCCAATAATTATTAACATCCCAATTTTGTTTCATCCGTCGATTAAATTGAGTGTACGTATAATATATGGATTGCAATGCGGGAGTGATGTACGTTAACGATGATCGTAGTTGGATGTATAAGCGGAAGTTGCCGAATCAACGCGGTATCAATATTGAGTTTTATAGAGGGTTGAAGGGGTTTGTTGAATTTGCTCAATTAAATAAAACCGGTCACATGGATAAGGATGGTAAGATTAGGTGTCCATGCGACAAGTGTTGTAATGTCAAGTATCTAAGCTTGATCGAGACTCGAAACATCTTTTGCGTAACGGGTTTGAAGTTGGGTACAAACGGTGGACCCGTCATGGTGAGCCGAGATTGCGCACAAATGTTGCGAATAATCCCCGAGAATATTCATGTACCTCCCGAACCCGAACCTATTATTCGGGACAATGAAGAACCACCTTTGAATATGGAAGATATGGTTAGGGATGCGTAGGTCCTTCCTTCGATTGGTCGAGAGAACCAACGGCAAGAACCAACCCCTGCGGCCAAGAAATTTATTGATGCTATGGACTCGCAAAAGAAGGTCTATCCGAGGTTGCGAGATCGGTGTGTTGGAGGCCGTGGTGAGCTCCTTAACATAAAGGCTGATTACAATATTAGCCAGTCTGCTTATAATCATATCATGAAAGCAATTAAGCGGATGTTGCCGAAAGAGAATAAGATGGTTACAAACTTTTATGAGACAAAGAAGTTGGTTGGGCAGATTGGGCTATGTTATGAAAAGATTGATACGTGTAAGAATGGCGCATGCTATTCTACAAGGAAGATTCACGAGAAGACGAGTGTTCAATTTGCGGACAAAGTAGATATAAGCCAAATCGGAGGGAGTTCAAAACACAAGAAAAATAGACCACATAAGCGGTTGCGTTACATGCCGTTGATTCCAAGGCTGCAACGCCTCTACGCGTCTAAATCTCTTTGCAGAGGCAATGCGTTGGCATAAGGAAAGTTTGCGTGAAGAGGGTGTGTTGATTCATCCCGGTGATGGGGAGGCATGGAAACACTTTGATGAGACTTATCCCGACTTTGCGTACGAAGCAAGAAATATACGGTTATGCATACGCTCGATGGTTTCAATCCGCAGTTTGGTCTGGGGCAAAATCTTACTCTTGTTGGCCGGTTATAGCCAGCTGTCTACAATCTTCCGCCCTGGTTGTGTATGAGTGATCCCTACATGTTCTTGTCGTTATTCATCCCAGGCCCAAACTTGCCACAGGAGGAACATTGACGTCTATCTCTGACCTTTGATGGACGAATTGAAACGGCTTTGGGAGGATGGGGTCGAAACGTGGGATGCTTTCAAGCGAGAGAATTTCAGCATGAAGGCTGCGTTGATGTGGACAGTTAATGACTTCCCTGCATATGGGATGTTATCGGGTTGGAGCACCCACGGGAAGTTGGCATGTCCGTATTGTATGAGTGACACAAAGTCTTTCACGCTCACGCACTCTGGAAAACCATGTTGGTTCGATTGCCATAGACAATTTCTTAGGAGGACCACCCATTCAGGACCCGAAGAATGCATTTAAAAAGAACAAGATTGACCATGATGAGGCCCCGATTCGTTTAAGTGGTGACACGGCCTATGATTAGGTATCTAGATTGCCCGATCCTCGGTGGGGAAAAAGTTTTCGAAGACCAAAATACAAGGGTTTGGGACTACCCATGCTTGGATCAAGAGGAGTATATTTTGGGAGCCGCCATCTTGGAAAACAAATCTCATTCGACATAACCTTGACGTGATGCACATTGAGAAGAATGTATTCGATAATGTTGTTAACACGTGGATGGATTGCAAGAGAACAACTAAAGACAACGAAAAAGCTCGAAAGGACCTTAACGAAATGCTGTAAGCGGCCGGCCTTAGACTTGGTATACGTCAATGGTAAACCGGTTAGACCGATGGCTCAATACGTGCTTACAAAGGAAAAGAAGCTCCTCCTCCCGAAATGGCTCAAGGATTTAAGGCTTCCAGGATGGTTACGCGTCTAACATTGGTAAGCTTGTGTCAATGTAGAGGAGGAAAGTGCGGGGTTTGAAGAGTCACGATTGCCACGTTTCTTTGGATAGGCTACTTCCGATTGCTCTCGGGGTCTCTTGCTGACAATATACGGGTGGCGTTAACGAGTTAAGTGAGTTTTTCCGAGCGTTAACATCGACCACACTACGTGTTGATCACATGAAAAATCTTGAGGAGAGCATCGTAGTGACTTTGTACAAACTTGAGAAGATATTTCCTCCTTCATTCTTTGATTCTATGGAGCATTTACCGGTCCACTTGGCATACGAAGCTAGAGTCGGTGGTCCAAGCTTCAATACGGATGGATGGATCCATGTGAGAGGTACTTGAATTTATTCTATTTCTAAATAATTTGAGCGTTAACAATATACCTTCTTTAACATTATTTATGTTTTAATCTACGAATGACTTTTAGGTATCTAGGCCAATTGAAAAGGAAGATGAGCAATAGGGCCATGGTCGAGGCCTCAATTTCAGAGGCTATTATCATAGATGAGATTGTTGCCTTTGTCGGAACATATTTTCCTCCTGATGTTGATACGAGATTGACTAGGGTTGGCCGCAATTACGATGGTGGTTTTCCGTCTAAGGGAAACATCTCTGTATTTTCATCCCCTGGTCGGTTGCTCGGCAAACGGGTTGGTACGCGTACGTTAAACGCTAAAGAGTTTGCCGTGGTCGAAACGTATGTTCTTCTTAACTGCGACGAGGTTGGGGAATATATCAAGTAAGTCATTGATGTTATGTTTACGCCTCGTCGATTAAATTATGCATGTTTAATTACCTGCATATGAAATGCCTTGTTTAACCCTACGAGAATGTTTGAAGATTTAGCTCAGGATTTATCTCCGTAACTCATCGCAACTAGGACAGAAAGAGAATTTCCAAACCGGCTAAGGAAATATGTAAATATTTCGTTTCATTCAAATTTATTCTATACACTTTTTAAACATTCAATCTTAAAATTGTATTAAATTGGTTACAATATTGTCTTATAGATACCGAACATCCGGTGATGCCAAAGCCGCGAGGTTAAGACATTTAGCATCATCTCCGTACTTGAACGTTCATTTATACAACGGTTATTTCGTGAATGGCTATGTGTTTCATACCAAAGCTTACGGGGGCTCTAAATTGACGTGGAATAGCGGTGTGAAGCTTATAGGGAATGATTATTATGGCGTCCTGAAAGAAGTAGTCGAGGTGGAGTATTTGGGTAGAAACAGTGTTGTCTTGTTCAATTGTGATTGGCGGGATGCTGTGCGAGGTGTTAAGAAGCACGCCATATTTGGCCTCGTCGATGTAAAGGACTCGTCCAGACATAATGGCGACGACGTCTTCATCTTAGCATCTCAAGCACAACAGGTATACATGACTCCCTACCCTCGTCCGCGACCCGACGGATGGTGGGCTGTTTGGATGACCAAGGCTAGGAGCATGATTGACAACCTACCCTCGTCGACAACTACAGAGTCGTCATTAGAAACACCCTATCAAGAGGATGAAATGCCAGTGCCACCTAACGTTTCATCATCTAATCATCCATTAGATGATGTCACTCATATTCCTCAAAATGTTGATGAACCCGAGGAGGATATCTTACCAGTGAATTTGCCAACTCCCCCGCCTCGTTCAGGTCATCTCGCGCATATTGATATTGATGAATCAGAGGAAGAGGAAGAGGAAGATGAAGAGGAAGAGGAAGAGGAAGAGGAACCAGAGTTTGATTCATCAGAGTCCGAAGACGAAGATGAAGAACTCGAGTTTTGTAGTAATTCAGAGTCCAGTGATGATGATGGGGACGAAGATTAATAATAGTTTAAAGTTTAAAATTGTATTGTGAATGCTTTAGATTATTAGAACTTTAAAGTTTTATATGTATTGTGAATGCTTTAGATTATTAGAACTTTAAAGTTTCATATGTATTGTGAATGCTTTAGATTATTTTTAATATCCGTCGTTTTATATATATTGTGAATGCTTTAGATTATTAGAACTTTAAAGTTTTATATGTATTGTGAATGCTTTATATTATTAATAGTTTAAAGTTTTATATGTATTGTGAATGCTTTAGATTATTAGAACTTTAAAGTTTTAGATGTATTGTGAATATATTGTTTCCTATTGTTAAAGTTGTATATTTTAATATTTTTACCGTAATACGAGATATGAGTTCTAGTAGAAAGGGCAAGGGTAAGAAGACTAAGCCTATTTACACATTGATTACCGGGACGCAACCGTCCCGATCCGGTAGCGATGATGTCGACCCTTCACGCAGAGTACTAGCTCCACCTCTGGGGCGGTACTCGACTACCGTCGATTCCGAGGGGAGGATATTTGTCGGATATCATCACTTTATGACCAATAAGTAACTCTTCATTAATTTGATATAAGTTGGTTCCTTTTTGCTTCATATATAATTCATTATTTAAGTTAAAATGTTATTGTATAAATATACTTGGCAGGTTTGTAGGTGGATACCCCACCACAGGGACTAAGATCGGCAATACCGCGGTCTCGAAAATGACCGAGTTTTGGCCCAATCGGAAAAAATTGCCACAGAGGCGTAAGGACGATGCGTGGGATGAGTTTAAGGTAATGTGTTAATGGTTTTTATTTAAAACTTAAATGTTAGTTTGTTATTAAAATGTTATAATTAATAATGATTATACTCTTTTAGTTTTGTAATGTTATCATTATATGTTGTAGGCTAAATATTATTGGGCGCTGCACATCGCCGATGCGACGGCTAGATATGTTTTCGATGAGCGTGCTCACAAGCTATTTAAGGATTTTATTTGTAACATATTTATCTATCCTTAATTAGTTTAATTAACAATGATTATACTCTTTTAATTTTATAATGTCATCATTATATGTTTACGAGATATTCATATTTTTTATAGGTACCACGAAGAAAAATTATTATACTACTCGGCTCGCGGCGGGAGAACAGCCCTTGTGTCCTACTTTTATGACCGATGAGGTGTTTCGTCAATTTTGCGAATATTGGGGTCGGATGCGGCGAAGGCTATATCCGAACAGGCCAAGGCCAATAGAGCAGCTCCTGGGGTCGGTGGCGTTGCATACCGGGGGACGCTCACGGTCGCGAGCATCACGACCGCATGGTATGTATGTTAATTTAAATGTAGTAGTGTATGGATGCTTTTAAATAGGTTTATGTACGTATGTTAGCCGGGAGCCATGTTGATGCTATGAAATCCATAGTTTTAGTGTAAATGTAGTGTATGCATGCTTTTAAATCGGTTTAAATGTTGCATTTATACAATTTCAAAGTAATAATCTCGCTTATTTTATTTATAGGAAAGGGAGTATGGTCCGAATATCGCTTTGTGGATGTTTACGCTAGCAACCATATTCGGAATTCTACGCGCCGATCAACCTCCGCAATGGGCCGACGATCGATCTCGCTAATGCCTTTGTAAGTAAACTACCATTAAATGACTTGATTTTGAATATGTAAATTTATTTATGTACCTTACATTGTGTATATGATTATAATTGTTTGTTTTATTTTGACAAAGCCGCATATCAAGCCGCCGTTGTTCCCGAAGGAACGCCTCCCGGTGAGCTCCGTCCCCTTCGTGCTCGATGTTTGGGCACGAGGTCACCTCTCGGGACATCCAAGGAGAGGAGCCCGAGTGTTAGGGATGGGGGATTACGGGCGGCAATGCCCGTCGACGCCGACCGGCCGTCGGCGAAATGTAGCCCACCCACGTTTCATGATCCGAGGGTCGACACTGGAGGCCGGCTGGAGGAGGAGAAACGCGAGCGGCAAAGCTTGCGGATGCTTGGCGCTCGTACGCAGATGCAGGAGGAGAACGATCGACGTCATGCGTAGATTCAAAGACAACATGCAGAGACTCAAAGACAATTGGCGCCGTTGATGGCTCATCTCGCCAGACTCCTGGGTAATTTCAGCGTCCCCAAGTTGATCATTTTTTTTTTAGACATTTTTGTATTAATTTATACTTGTTTGTAAACATTTGAGACATTTGGTACCCGCGGAGCCCCTCCCCGCCTCTCCCCGCTCCACCCCTCTCCCCCTCTCCCCCTCTCCCCCTCCCCCTCCCCTCTCCCCTCTCTCCCTCCCGAATTGGTACGGTGGTATTTAGTTTTTATTTGGTATGTTGATATTTGAATTTTAGTTTTTATAGTTTTAGTTTTATAAATTGAAATGTTATATCGTGTACAAAAAATTTTGGTTTATTGATATTTTAAATTATTTTTTTAAATTTATTTCGTAATCGCCGACGGAATTTTCCGTCGCCGAATTAATGCCGAAATAAAAATTAATTAAATAAATTAATTTCAATGACGGAATTTCCGCCGCTATAATCATTTAATTTTTATTTAATTTTTGATTTCAACGGCGGAAACTTCCGTCGCCGTAATAAAATTTAAATTAAAATTAAATAATTTCAATGACGGTAATTTCCGCCTACTAAATAATTTAATTTTAATTTAAATTTTATTACAAATGACGGAAATTTCCGCGCTGAAATTAATTTAATTAAATTAATTTTTATTACAAATGACGGAAATTTCCACACAAATGAAAATTTAATTAAATTAAATTAATATAGCAATGAATTTTCCGTCATTGAAACCATTAATTCACCTATAGGAATTAAATTCCGTCGGTAAAAGAAAAAAAAAATAGCGGCGGAAATTGACCCGTCGGAGCACTGCGACGAGCTGGTAGCGGCGGACCACCGACGGAATTTTTCCGTCGGTGATTTATTTTAGCGACGGAAATTTAATTTTAGCGGCGGAAATTTCCGTCGCTAAATGACCTTTTTCTGGTAGTGAATCTTCCACTTGTGCTAAAAACCGACTCCGGTGCAACACTTGTAACTGGAATAGCAAGGATGTCCCTAGCAATTTTTTGTAGTATTGAGAATTTATTACTCCCTCCGTCCCACCTCAAGGTTCCACCTTTCCCTTTTGGGCCGTCCCACTTCAAGGTTCCCTTCCTTAAATGAAAAGTTTTTCATATATTTATACCCTTATCATCTCCATATATTTACAAAAAAACCATTCATTATACCCTTATAAAGTAAATATATTTACAAAAAAACCAATCATTAACTTACTATTCCTCCCACTCATTCTCTCTCCTATTAAATATTTTTAACTTTTATATTCTCTCTCCTATTCCCTACCACACATTTAACTTTTACATTCTCTCTCCTCAAATTTTCTACCCACTTTAAAAAAAATTCTTAAAAAGCGTGTAAACCTCAAGGTGAAACCTTGAGGTGAGACGGAGGGAGTACCATTTATCTTCCACCATCCTAAAATATCGAACTTGAGAGTCCTTGGTACAATTTTTTCTTCTAAATAATGATCTAGTTCCGATTTTACATCCGTTTGACAAGGAGTGGTACTTAGGACCATGTCATAACCCGAAAGAGAGTCATTTGCATTACTTGAAGATTTGGAAGATGTCCCATACATAACACTTTCATTCACAAGTCCCTCAATTTTATTTTGGTACTCATTCAACAAGACATAACAACTATTCCTAATTTTTTCAATCTCAATGGAAGCCAAATCACTATAAATACGGGGCAAAAATATTCAAGAAGCTTTAACTTAAATCTAGGATCCAAAACACATGCAATCCCTAGAATTTCATGGTATTTACCCCAATATTTATCATACTTTTCAAGCATTCTTTTCGCCATTGCCGAGATAAACAATTCGGAATCATTAACCCAATCGCTTAATGCCAATTTGATATCACAAACTTTTACAAAAAAACTCATTAGCCGTAGGATAAGAAGTTCTCGAAAACATTATCGTTACATCATAAAATAATTTCAATCTCTTGGTAATTCTTTCAACTTTTCTCCAATCTTCCTCACTCGATAAACAATTATATGATCTTTCTTTTTGTTTCAATCTTGGAAATACAACTTCATACAACAAAGCCGTTTCAAGCATAATCTAAGTTGAATTCCATCTAGTCGGACAATCAAGAGTCAAACACCTAGTCTCTTTAATTGATAGATGACGAGCCGTTTCCTCAAAATTTTGAATTCTACAATTTGACCCTATAAAAAAAAGACACATTTTCTCACCTTTTCAATCTCATTTTTAATCACTTCTAAACCATCTTTAACAATCAAGTTCAAGATATGAGCACAACAACGCATGTGAAGGATATCCCCTCTCATCAATAGTGTGTTAGGATATAATCTATCAACAATCTTATCTAACATGGAATCATTAGAAGTTGCCTTGTCAACTGTGATTGTTGACAATTTAATATCGACATTTAAATCCATTAAAGCATCAATGAGGTTGTCTGTAAGGACATCACTATCATGTGGAGGAGGAACAAAATAAACCTAAATTGAAAAGAATAAAAATAAATTTGTCATAAAAGATATATTCTAAATGACTAATTAAAACCAACTAAAACAAAGTAAAAACCAACTAAACAAAGTAAAAACTGATAGAGATACTAGAGATCACGATAATGATGATTGAGATACTAGAGATCACGATAATGATTGAGTTTCCTAATATTGTTGATTGTACATATCATTTTATTATTCTTGTAATCTTCTAGAATTAGTTCAAGATTATTTACTCATGTATATATATTGTAATACATCAATAATAATCATTATTAAGTTTTCCCAATATCTCTATTCTCTATATGGTATCAGAGCATATCAAGATTTAATCTTCTTCTCTCTACTCCCCTCCCAGCCGTGCCCTACCTCTCTCCCTCCTTCATGGCCGCCTCTGAGTTTCAAGTACTCCCAAACTCGGCTGAGCCTTCAATCCCCCTTATTGTTGTTTCTCTCTCTCATGTCCTCAAACTCACCTCCACAAACTATATTTCCTGGAAAACTCAAATTGAAGCCACTCTTCTTGGCTTGGACTTATACAAGTTTATAGATGGATCACATCTTGCACCACCAAAAACCATCCCTGCTGCCACCACACCCACCACCGGTGAAACCACCCCTACCACTCCTGCCACAAATACTTCTGTCACCAATACTACAAACCCTAACCCGCCTCCTGTTTCACACCCTAATCCAGCCTACACTACATGGTTTCGACAAGACAAACTCATCTTAGGAGCCCTCGCAGGTACCCTTTCCGATTCCCTCATTCTCTTAATCTCCCTTTGTCCCACAACCCTAGATGCTTGGAGAACCCTTGCCAAGACTTACGCCAACCCGTCAAAAGGCCACCTTAAACAACTAAAAGACCACCTCCGTAGCATAACCAAAGGGTCCCGTTCTGTTTCTGAGTACATGCAAGAAGTCAAAACATGTACTGATCACCTTGCATCCTTAGGTCGTCCCCTTGATCCCGACGACATTATTGATAGGATTCTTGATCAATTGAACGACACCGATTTTGACGGTGTTATCTCTGCAGTTCAAAATAGGGAAAACCCCATTACCTTCGATGAGCTTCATGAGAAACTCATTACCAAAGAGCTCTCCCTAAAGCTCAAATCCAAATCCACATCTGGTGTCTCCTTCCCTTCCTCTGTGCATTATGCCACCAGGAGCAATAATCAAAACTCTAACCCTAGATTTCCATCCTCCACTGCTGGCCTTCTACCCATACCAAACCATAATTCCTCTTCCCAATCCTCTCGGCCCACTGTACCCTTCAAGGGTAAATGTCAGTGGTGTCGTGCCATTGGCCACTATCTCTCTCAATGCCCAATGTTTAAAAACCAATACCCGCATGTCACCATCCCCACTTTTAACCCTACTCCTAATCCACCTCCCTCTCCCCACTCCCGACCTTACTCCCGTGACCAGCCTACCTCTCGCCCCACTGCTTATGCTGCTACCACTCATCACCCTCATTCCCCTTCTTGGCTTCTAGATAGTGGAGCCACTCACCACGCCACAAGTGATTTGGAAAATCTTGCTCTACACACCCCTTATGACGGCACCGAGGAACTCCTTATAGGAGATGGCTCTGGACTCCCCATCTCGCATATTGGTTCTACTTCTCTCTCTGTATCCAATTCTACTTTTCATCTTAAAAATATTCTTCATGTTCCAACTATCTCTCGTAATATAATCTCTATTTCTAAATTCTGTTGTGATAACAATTGTTCAATCACTTTCTTACCCAACTCTTATATTGTGAAGGACATTCAAACGGGGACCGTTCTTTTTCAAGGCCAAGCTAAGTCCCGAGTCTATGAGTGGTGCCCCTCTTCTCCTGCTGTCTACTCAGTCAACCTCTCAACTCTCGACTGGCATCATAGATTAGGGCACCCTTCCCCCTCTATCTTACGTTTTCTCAGCAATAAATTTGGTTTGAATATTCCAAACACTGTTTTGTTTAATTGCAATTCTTGTGACTGTAACAAAAGTCACAAGTTACCGTTTTCTGATAATTCAATTCGATCTTTTGGTCCTTTGGATATTATATATAGTGATGTGTAGACGTCCCCTATTCCCTCTTTTGACACTTTCAAATATTACATCATCTTTGTTGATCACTTCTCAAAGTTTATTTGGTTTTATCCTTTAAAGCACAAAAATGATGCAACTTCTGTTTTCTCTCATTTTAAGCTTTTGGTTGAAAAATATTTTAATCGCTCCATTAAAACTATCTTCAGTGATAATGGAGGCGAATATATTGGTCTTCAACCTCTTCTCAAATCTCTTGGAATTCAACATCTTACTTCCCCTCCCCATACGCCCGAACACAATGGTTACTCGGAACGACGCCATCAACACATTGTCGAAACAGGCTTGTCTCTTCTCACTCATGCTTCCATGCCTCTCAAATATTGGTCCCTTGCCTTCTCAACTGCATGCTACTTAATAAATCGCATGCCTACTCCCACTCTTCAACTAAAATCTCCCTATCTCACTCTCCACAATCAAAATCCAAATTATCTCAAGCTATGAAGCTTTGGTTGCTTATGTTATCCTTGGCTCCGTCCCTATAACTCCAACAAACTCCAACCTCGTTCAACTCCCTGTATTTTTGTTGGATACTCCTCTACACAAAGTGCGTATTATTGTCTCGATCCCGCTTCTCATAAAATATTCACCTCACGCCATGTCAAATTTGTAGAGCATGATTTTCCTCTCTCCAAATCTCCCCCCACAGTATCTCCTTCCTCACTTGCAGATGATTGGTGCACTCTTAACATCCCTATTATTCTCCCAAACACCTCCCCTGCCACTCCGGATCCGAATCCCACTTCCGCTGCTACACTCCCTTCTCCAGCTACTTTACCTGGCCACTCAACTCCAGCCACCTCTACACCTTCTGCTACCTCCCCGACAGACTCTCCTATTCAGCCCTCTCTCACTGGCACATCCCCATCACCTCCAACCCCACCGCCACCTCCACCAAACCGACCCATCACACGTTCCCAGCATGGCATCACTAAACCAATAGATCGACTTAACCTGCATACCTCACTCTCTGATCCCACTGCCGTTCCCACAAATATTACCCAAGCTCTCAAAAACCCTAAATGGAGAGAAGCAATGCAATGTGAATTTGATGCTCTTATACACAACAAAACATGGGACCTTGTCCCACCTTCCCCCTCTCAAAATATTATTGGGTACAAATGGGTTTATCGCGTGAAATACAATTCTGATGGTACCATTGATCGTTATAAAGCCCGTCTAGTGGCAAAGGGTTTTCATCAACGTCCGGGGTTGGACTACTCCGAAACCTTTAGTCCAGTTGTCAAACCGGCAACCATTTGCACTATTCTTTCTATTGCCACTGTCAATGGGTGGTCCATTCGTCAGGTTGATATCAATAACGCCTTCCTCCAAGGCTCTTTATCTGAGGAAGTCTTTATGATTCAACCACCCAGTTTTGTAAGTTCCTCACATCCCTCTCATGTCTGTCGATTGCGCCAGGCTCTATACGGTCTCAAGCAGGCTCCTAGAGCTTGGTACAATGAACTTCGGTCTTACCTTCTTACTCTCGGTTTCAAAAATTTTATCTCAGATTCTTCTTTATTCTCTCTTAAACACAAATATGGTCTCATTTTTCTTCTTGTCTATGTCGATGATATAATCATCACTGGGTCAAATGCTTCCCTTCTCTCGTCCTTCATCTCTAAATTTTCTTCTCGTTTTTCTCTAAAGGATATCGGGTCTCTTTCATATTTTTTGGGTGTCGAAGTCATCCCGCATCCAAATGGTATTCTACTTAGTCAACATCGTTACATTCAGGACTTGCTTGCTAGAGCTCACATGGGCTCTGCCAAGCCAGTCTCCACTCCTATGGTCACTCATCCTCTCTTGTCCACTGGTGGTACACCCCTAGCCAATCCCACGGAATTTCGTGCCTTACTAGGGTGTTTGCAATACCTCTCTCTCACTCGACTTGATATTTCATTTGCTGTCAACCGCCTCTCTCAATTCATGCATCGTCCCACCACAGACCACTGGATTGCTCTTAAGCGCTTATTATGTTTTCTTGCTGGTACTTCCACTCAGGGTTTACTCATTAATCGTGATTCTCCTCTCACTGTCCACGCTTACATCGATGCTGACTGGGCAGGTGATAAGGATGATTATATTTCCACTACTGGATATATTGTGTACTTGGGTAAAAATCCTATCTCTTGGAGTTCTCGTAAACAGCGTGCTCTTGCTCGTTCCTCAACAGAAGCGGAGTATCGTGCTGTTGCCTCCACTATTGCCGAGGTTCTTTGGGTCAAAAACCTGTTGCAAGAACTCGACTATGTTCCTTCTCAGTCACCGGTCATATACTGTGATAATATGGGTGCTACTTACGTTGCTGCAAACCCTAAGTTCCACTCACGCATGAAGCATCTCGGTTTGGATTACCACTTTGTCAGAGAACATGTTCAGAATAATTCACTCCGAGTTTCTTTCATTTCTAGCAAGGATCAGTTGGCGGATATCCTAACTAAACCGCTTAGCAGGAATTTATTTCAGTCTATTGTGTCCAAGATTGGTCTTCTTAATTGGTCGTTCATCTTGCGGGGGCGTGATAGAGATACTAAAGATCACGATAATGATGATAGAGATACTAGAGATCACGATAATGATTGAGTTTCCTAATATTGTTGATTGTACATATCATTTTATTATTCTTGTAATCTTCTAGAATTAGTTCAAGATTATTTACTCTTGTATATATATTGTAATACATCAATAATAATCATTATTAAGTTTTCCCAATATCTCTATTCTCTATAAAAACCAACTAAAACAAAGAAAAAACCAAGTAGACAAAATTTATGCAAGTAAATTAGAACGTACCTTAGTAGCCGATTTTGCAAAAGCCACTCGAAATCAATATAATGAGCTGTAACTGACATGAACCCTCTCTTGGTTGGCTTTGGACTCCACATATCTGTAGTAATAACAACTCTAGAGTCCAAGTTATGCAACAACGCAACCAACTTCTATCTCATGGAATGATATATCTTGAAAATATCACTCTTAATCGTATTTCTTGAAACAATTCCGAACAACGGTTGGAGACTTGTTGTGAAAGCACGAAATCCGTCGTGATTAACCATGCTCAATGGTATTCGTGTAACACAATCATATTGGCAAGTTGATTCCTCGACACATCTTTATCAAACACAAATGGACGATACTGCACCGTACCCTCTCCTTTTTTCTCCCTACCTTGAAACAACATTTGTTTAACGTCTCTATTCTTTCTCTTTTTAAACCTATCTAAGTGATTTTTCAAATGTGTAGTACCCTTTTTACTTGCACCAGCTAGTTTTTGTTGGCAATGGTTACAAATTGCAAGCATGCCCTCTGGCATCATAATTCTAGTCATCTCAGTCCAAACCGGAGACCTTAAATTCTTCATATCTCCTTAGGAAGTGCAAGTTTTCTCATTCACAGAAGGATTAGAACCACCATCAGTCTTGCTTGCAACACTTTGATTTTGAGAGGCACCACAATCTTTGTTCTTAGGTTCACTATTGTCTTCACACATATGCAAATCATCATCATCGATATTAATTGGACTCCCTTCATCAACCTCTTTAGACATCTATCAATAAACAAAAAATTAAACAGAGATTAGTGTTTGTTAAACATAGCTGTTTCACCCTAAAATTTCCACTCAGCATGTTCTACATCTTGGACATCCACCTTGAGGTAACGTCTTGACTTTCATCTTGGACTAATGCCTTAAAACTGTTTGTTGTATTTTTCCTATTTTTTAGGAACGAAATTATGAATAAAATAATTCACTCATATGACCATTATATATATATATATATATATATATATATATATATATATATATATATATATATATATATATATATATATATATATATATATATATATATATATATATATATATATATATATATTATTAAAACAACTAAAATCCTCAAATTTATATTTTATCTACATTGATTTTTTCTATTTAGTTATTTTTAAATGTCCTTTATTTATTTTTCACAAAATATATGACCTTTTGAAACTTTACATTCAAATAACTTTCTTCCTAATTTTTTTTTCTTAGTTTATTATATTTTTACAAAACTAAATTTTTGAAAATAAATAGTAAGAATGGTTATGATTTTTTTTCTATTGAAAATCAATCTTTTCAAAATAATTTTTAATTTCAAATGAACATTCATTTTGAAATGGAAGAAGTAAAAGATATTGTGATTCAAAATATATTCCAAATGAGCATTCATTTTGGAATGAGAGTGGTTCAAAATATCCAAATCAAATGAGACGGGGTGCGAAAAAGATATTGTGTTTCAAAATATCCAAACCAAATATACAATATGTACACCTCGAATACAATTTTACATATTGGAACTAAACACAATCATCACTATAAAAACTTTCACATTTCAAAATTTAAACTATAAGTGTATCTCATTTGAATATTCGATATTTTATTTAAATGTTATTAGAATTAGATTAGTTATATTTTGAGCCAACTTAACCCCTTAACCCCTCTTAACTCTTAAGTAAGATCTCAAGTTTGAAATTTCATTAAATTTATTGCATAAACCTATTGTATGATGGCACGTGTAACTCAACGTGGCTTTAGAATAGAATATGGGTGGCAACTTCTGTTCTATGCGTATACTCATTAAATTTTTATCAAGCTTTGAAATATTGTACATTGTAATAGTAACATGTACAATAATTTAAAACATGATTATTTTTTAAAGAATAATACCCATTTGGATAATATCTCTAACATCTAAAACCCCTAGAATAGAATCAAAGCCTATTGGATGATAATTCACCTCTCCCGTTGTTGGAGACATTTAGGGTATACTCACTTGTTAAAATAGAATATGGGTGGGTGGTCATTAAGTCATACCAACATCTCCCACATACTCGATGTGTGACGACCCCAACCCTAGGCACTCAATTTTTAATATTTAATTATATGCTTTTAATATTATGTTGACTTTATGTGTTCAATTTTATCTTTAAATTCTTGAGTTAGGATAAATTGGGTGAAAAGTAAATTAAGGAGCTTATAAGAATTTATTGGACATTAAATAAAGAAACTAAGGGAAATGATACAAAATGGAAATTTAATAAATAGATAAATATGTGGGGAGGTTAAATGAGTAGGATGAATTAATGGGATAAGGTTTATTTTAAATTAATGGGAGTAGGGTGAAAGCCTTGGATTAAGTTGTAGGAGGGGCCAACTTTCTTACTCTTCCATGCCTTGCCAAGTGTCCTCTTCCCATCACCTCCTCTTACTACCCCTCCCTTCTCCCTCATTTCTCATTCATCTTCAACCTAGAGAATTAGAGAGAACCTCCATGGAAGCCCCAAGTTCCAAACCTTGAAGCCAAGAATTTCTTCACCAAATTCAAGTCCAAGAGCACCTTTGAAGTTGGATCGCCTAGAGGAACTCATCTAGCTAAATAGATCAACCTTCCATTTCAATCCCAAAGGTGAGTTGTTATGACCTCCTTTCATCTATGTGCTCATAATCTATCTATTGTTGTTCTTAGTGTTGTGATTGTTATTATATGCTTTGGAAATCTTCTTGGAGTTAGAAAATGGATTAATGGCTTAAAAAGATAGTGGTTCATGGGAGTTGATTTAGATTTTTAAGGAATGGATAGAATTTGAAATTGTTGAAGTTAGGGTTCAATGAAGATGAGTTAAAAGGGTTGAAATGGGTAGAAATAGTAGTGATAAATAATCTAGGGTTACTTGGTTTTGAAGTTTACATGTTTGTTTGGGATTTGGTGAAATGAAGGTGTTCTTGGGTGTTCTTGAATAATCAATGGTAGAGGGAAGGAAGAACTAGGGTTAAAGGGGTTAAAAACCTAAGTTTGGGCTGGCGGGAGGCTTGGGCGGTCGCCCAAGGGGGCTGAGCGGCCGCCCATGCTGGCAGAAACTCACATTTCCTTGAAAACCCTCTTGGGCGGTCGCCCAAGAGGTTTGGGCGGTCGCCCAAGACCCCAAAAATCCTAACTTCAATTACGAACCAGGAATTCGTTTAGCAATCTTGTGATGGTCATAATTTAATCATATTAAATCGGAATTGGATGGTTCTTGGGTCTAAATTGGGTGTTTTTCTGAGTACTTTCTGAATGTGATGGTTTCATAGCTAAAGAAGTTATCCTTATGTCCCAAAAATCTGATTTGGTTACAGCAGGTAGTATTGTACGTTAGAAGTTGAGTGGAAATTGAATAAATCATAGTTAATTCATACGGACTCGAAATTGGATGGTTCAAGAGTCCAAATTGAGTATTTTTAGGTGATCTCTCAAATGGAATTGGTTTTATAAACTAAATATGTAATGATCATTTCCAGATATTCTATTTTACCATGTGACTATATTGTTTATCCCCTTTGTGGATTATTTGGCAAGTGTTATGTGGCTCCCCAAGTGTGGAATATTTGACAAGTTGTTATGTTATCCCAATGTGTGGATATGTTTACTATGTAGTTGTATGGTTATTCCATTTGTGAATTTATTTGTTATCATTCATATTTGTTGATGATACTATGCATAGTGTATTACTTAAATGTTGCATTATGGCATTGATTGGCATGAGTATATTTTACCATGTGGTTATATTGCTATCCCGTTTGTGGATCATATTTCAAGTATCTATTATGTGCTTGAACGTGTTGATATTTTATGTGAATGGGGGGTATAATGGATTTCAATCGCTATTGATTTGTTCTCTAAGTTGATTGAAGATTCATCATACTGTGACCTCTCCCCTCTGCGGCCACGGGCGGGGTTCGGCTTCTATGGATATGTGCGGTCGGTTCATAGGAATGCTGATGTCTTATATTTTCCCTGGAAAACGGGTTTTATAAGATGTGAATATGCCTAAGCAGTTCACGGAGATGAGTTATAAGCATAACTGTCTCAGTTACATGGTATGGGATCTGGTGAATATGCATTCACAGATGTAGTGGAGTATTGATACCCACAGTTATACGACTTATTGTTCAGACGGGAAAGGTAAACCAAGGTAACGGAATGTGTTTACCGCTTTCCTAGTGTGTTATGTGCTACCATGCTATGTGTTGCACTTTGTTTGGCATCTTCTTTGCATATCATAATAGCTCATTGAGATTTATTCTCACCCCTCTCCCTTCTTGTTTTAGATCCTGAGACAGGCGGACCGGCCAAGTGAGGACGGAAAGGAGTTGGTACGTGGTATTTTGGGATTTGTCAGGGTACGTATAGGTTGGTGTAAAGAATGTATTTTGGTATAATTCCTTTATGGAGTTTATGAGTATAAAACTTAGTTTGTACGTTATAACTAAAGTCTTTGTAATTAAAACAGGTTGTTACTTTTCAAAGTTAGTTATCTCCTCCTCCGATGTGGAGTAGAGTGGAGTTAGTTTGAAATGTTATATTATTAATGTTTATGTTTGAAAGTCAAGTAAAGTTTTAAAAGTTTAGTGTTTTCGGGTTAGTTTGAGGGCGCTCCAACTCGGAACACGTGTAGGTTAGGGTCGGGGTCCTCACGGTTGGTATCGAGCTCGGTTAGAGTTCTCGGGTAGAGTCTAGGCGAGTGAGAGTGTGTGATAAATTACGTCGAGCGTTTGTTGCAGGGAGTTTATTCAAGGGCTGAAAATGAGGATGATCAGCATCAGGTTCTGGGCAATGTTGGTAAGGCCGGGGGTGATGGAAATCCGAATGTTGAGACGATGAACATGTTTCGAGGATTTTTGCAAAATATGACAACACAAGGGCAAGCACAAGAAGGCATCAAGGAGGCAGACATGGGCATGGTTTGGAAAAGTTCGTTAAGATGACACCTCCAAGTTTTAGTTGAGATCCGGATCCGGGGAAGGCTGAGAGATGGCTTGAAAGTATGAATAAGATTTTCGCGGCGATGGAGAGCACGGATGCGAAAAAGTGAGATGCGCAGTCTTCAAGTTAGAGGGACTGCAGAGCATTGGTGGCAAGTAGTGAAGGACGGGTGGGATCGAAACCTTACACCGCAGACACAGGAGAACTTTACGCGTAAATTTTGAGATCATTTCATTCCAATAGTTACAAGAGATAAGAAGGAAGTTGAGTTTTTGAAATTAGAGCAAGGAGCAATGACCGTGGCGCAGTATTCAGCAAGGTTTACGGAGCTAGCTCGCTATTGTCCACATTTGGTACCGGAAGAAGAGAGACGGATATATCGATTTGTGAAGGGATTAAGACTAGAGTTCAGGAAACAGTTATTGACGCACGACTTCCGCGGATTTTCGAGCGGCGGTGAATAAAGCCTACCGAATAGAGAATGATATTGACGAGCACCGGGTAAACTGAGGTGGAAGTGGAAGTGCGAAGTTTCAAGGCCAAGGTTACGGATATAATAGAGGGCATCAGAAAGGATCAGCACCGGAGTTAGCAAGAGGAGAAAAAGTGGCGACTCAGACAAATCATCCGACTTCAGGTCAGGTAAGGATTATATGTGGATATTGCAAGAAGATGGGTCATTCTGAAGACAAGTGTTGGAGTAAGCAAGGGAAATGTTTGAATTGTGGAGAAATGGGACACTACAAGAAGAATTGTCCTATATTTCATCGAAGGTTAGCTTTGGGTACCGGACATAGGGGGCCTAAAGGAGGAATAAAAAGGAACAATGAAGGGAATCCAAAAAGGTAACGTTTAAAGTCGAATACTTGTTTTGAGTTTTGGAGGGATAGATCCCTCAGCTACCTTTAGAGGTAATATACTGTCTCAGAAGTAGGGGTCATACTTTATAGATCCCGGTTCATCTCATGCACGTGTGACATTGCATTTTGTTTCATGTGGCATACATTGCTTAAGATGTGTTTTATGTGTTAGAGATTTCTACTCTTATGAGAGAATACCTCGAATATTATTTGGTTTACCACTAGTGTGACGTGGTTATAACTGAGCATGTATTGCTAGTTGATTTGGTATGATTACCAATGTGTGATTTTGATATATACCTGGCCTAGAATGGTAAGTAGTGGTCGGGCGGTGATAGACTTGTCGTATGAAGCGAGTCTTTTTTACTATGCTTAATTGGTCTATATGGTATTAGATGCAAATAAGCCTTTATGTGGTATCCTTGTTAGATATGCCTTAAAGATTGAAAATTTTTGATTAAGAAGTGTGAAGCTTAATTGAAATGTGGTAGACTTAGGTAAGAAGTCTTCGAAAAATGTTATGTGCTAATTAGGAAAATAGTAAGTATGCTTTCAAAGAAAGTATTATATGACTTTCGGTTGGGAAGTGGAATCACGTATTGATGTAGTGTCAGGTTAAATACCTATATCAAAAGCACCCTATAGAATGGTCTCGATTTTTGTTGTGGTTATAAGGAGTAGAGTTCTATCCTTATCTTGATAGCTAGTGGAAATTATTAGTGGTGACATCCTTGTTTACTTGACGTTGAGAATATCATGAAAATTAATTGTGAATTGTGTTATCTATTTTCCAATAGGAAAATTTATGTGTGAAGTTTAATAATTGTAAGTTGGCTTTGGAATATTGCCGTAATGAGTCCATAGTTTTAGGATTGAAAGGGGTGCTACCAAGGGAGTGTCATTAGATTCTTGAGAATTGTATTATTGTTGATAGAGTTAACCTGGAAGAGGTATCTGGATGTAGAATGCAATAAGGGTGAATCGTATAGTAGAGAGGAAGAATAGGTCTTGTAGATATGATCCTTATTGAGTAATGAATGCGAGAACTTGACGCTTTTAATTGTGTATCAATGGAAGGCTAATTTGTGATATGATGCGAAATGGGAAAGTGATAACGTATGTTTAGAGGAAGTGAATCGGGCGGAGCGGGAATCTTATTATTTTCAACTTGTAAGTAATCGAGATTATATTGCGTTTTACTAGCGGAATTTTTAACTAGTTGCAACCAAATTTGAGATGTGTTAACGATCATGAAAGTTTAAAGTATTTGTTGGTTCGAAAGGAATTTAACAATAAGCGTAGTCGAGGGTGGAAATTATTAGAAAGACTTAAATGAGGTTATATCTTGTTACGGAAAAGTTATTGTGATTGCGATTGCGATTAGCCGAAAGGCTTATGTGTCAACAAGTATATCCTTTGAGTTGCATGGTGAGATATTTTGCGAAAATTCAAGTTATACTTATAGTGTGGAGACCTTAGAGGAAGTTCAACCATGATTCGAAGTTAAGAGGATTATCGGCTAGTTTCAAGACTCGGGAGACCAAGGATTTTGTATCTAATTGGGATGAAAATTTAACCCTCAACTCGGAGTGTGTATCATTCTTTGTAAGAGATTAGAATACCGGTTTTAGAGGAAGACCGTAAACCTAGAATTGCGACTCATCGAAAAGTTTGAAGAAGTATCAAGACTTGAAGAAGAGTTAGAAGATTCGAATGGGAAGACAGTGCGATGGAATTTTGTAAGCTGTACTACTTTCAACGTCGATAAGGTTGGGTGTGTTGGAGTGATAGTGGATGAATAGATCAAGTCGGTTTACTTTCAACTTATATTAACGAAGTATTCGAGGGGAAATTAAAACATTGTGAATGCGGGAGATTGAATGATTTCGTGGAAAACCAATCAACATTTTACCAGATCGGGATCGAGGATTCATTGTGTTTTGGAAAGCAGGGTGCAAGGTTTTGAGTTCCAAGTCAAGTTTCAGTGGTGCGTTTCTTCCTCAGACAGATGGACAGACAAAGAAGACTATCCAAATTCTTGAGAATAAATTGCGTGTTGTGTGATGGATTTCGTTTCAACTTGAGAAGTTATTTAACCTTGATGAGATTGCGTATATTAGTGGTTTTCAGTCCTGTATTAAGTGGTATTGTATGAAGTATTGTATGGGAAAGTTGTCCTTAAAATTCCTCATGTGTGCGGAGTTCTTCAACTAATGATGATTTAACGGGTTTGGTTTATGTGAGGGAATGGTTGAGAGTTACTAAAATCGTAAGTCCGAAATTAAACTTTGAGAGTATTAGGGTTGTGGAAAATGGGTATAATAATAATACTTTGAGAAAACTATTTGGAAGTGTAATTTGATTGTGGGGAAGGTTATCTTCTTTAATTTATCATTAAGATAAGTCTTTTAAAATTCGGGTCGAATTTTCTTTAAGGGGGAGTGAGTGTGACGACCCCAACCCTAGGCACTCAATTTTTAATATTTAATTATATGCTTTTAATATTATGTTGACTTTATGTGTTCAATTTTATCTTTAAATTCTTGAGTTAGGATAAATTGGGTGAAAAGTAAATTAAGGAGCTTATAAGAATTTATTGGACATTAAATAAAGAAACTAAGGAAATGATACAAAATGGAAATTTAATAAATAGATAAATATGTGGGGAGGTTAAATGAGTAGGATGAATTAATGGGATAAGGTTTATTTTAAATTAATGGGAGTAGGGTGAAAGCCTTGGATTAAGTTGTAGGAGGGGCCAACTTTCTTACTCTTCCATGCCTTGCCAAGTGTCCTCTTCCCATCACCTCCTCTTACTACCCCTCCCTTCTCCCTCATTTCTCATTCATCTTCAACCTAGAGAATTAGAGAGAACCTCCATGGAAGCCCCAAGTTCCAAACCTTGAAGCCAAGAATTTCTTCACCAAATTCAAGTCCAAGAGCACCTTTGAAGTTGGATCGCCTAGAGGAACTCATCTAGCTAAATAGATCAACCTTCCATTTCAATCCCAAAGGTGAGTTGTTATGACCTCCTTTCATCTATGTGCTCATAATCTATCTATTGTTGTTCTTAGTGTTGTGATTGTTATTATATGCTTTGGAAATCTTCTTGGAGTTAGAAAATGGATTAATGGCTTAAAAAGATAGTGGTTCATGGGAGTTGATTTAGATTTTTAAGGAATGGATAGAATTTGAAATTGTTGAAGTTAGGGTTCAATGAAGATGAGTTAAAAGGGTTGAAATGGGTAGAAATAGTAGTGATAAATAATCTAGGGTTACTTGGTTTTGAAGTTTACATGTTTGTTTGGGATTTGGTGAAATGAAGGTGTTCTTGGGTGTTCTTGAATAATCAATGGTAGAGGGAAGGAAGAACTAGGGTTAAAGGGGTTAAAAACCTAAGTTTGGGCTGGCAGGAGGCTTGGGCGGTCGCCCAAGGGGGCTGAGCGGCCGCCCATGCTGGCAGAAACTCACATTTCCTTGAAAACCCTCTTGGGCGGTCGCCCAAGAGGTTTGGGCGGTCGCCCAAGACCCCAAAAATCCTAACTTCAATTCTGAACCAGAATTCGTTTAGCAATCTTGTGATGGTCATAATTTAATCATATTAAATCGGAATTGGATGGTTCTTGGGTCTAAATTGGGTGTTTTTCTGAGTACTTTCTGAATGTGATGGTTTCATAGCTAAAGAAGTTATCCTTATGTCCCAAAAATCTGATTTGGTTACAGCAGGTAGTATTGTACGTTAGAAGTTGAGTGGAAATTGAATAAATCATAGTTAATTCATACGGACTCGAAATTGGATGGTTCAAGAGTCCAAATTGAGTATTTTTAGGTGATCTCTCAAATGGAATTGGTTTTATAAACTAAATATGTAATGATCATTTCCAGATATTCTATTTTACCATGTGACTATATTGTTTATCCCCTTTGTGGATTATTTGGCAAGTGTTATGTGGCTCCCCAAGTGTGGAATATTTGACAAGTTGTTATGTTATCCCAATGTGTGGATATGTTTACTATGTAGTTGTATGGTTATTCCATTTGTGAATTTATTTGTTATCATTCATATTTGTTGATGATACTATGCGTAGTGTATTACTTAAATGTTGCATTATGGCATTGATTGGCATGAGTATATTTTACCATGTGGTTATATTGCTATCCCGTTTGTGGATCATATTTCAAGTATCTATTATGTGCTTGAACGTGTTGATATTTTATGTGAATGGGGGTATAATGGATTTCAATCACTTATTGATTTGTTCTCTAAGTGATTGAAGATTCATCATACTGTGACCTCTCCCCTCTGCGGCCACGAGGCCGGGGTTCGGCTTCATGGATATGTGCGGTCGGTTCATAGGAATGCGATGTCTTATATTTTCCACTGGAAAACGGGTTTTATAAGATGTGAATATGCCTAAGCGGTTCACGGAGATGAGTTATAAGCATAAGCTGTCTCGGTTACATGGTATGGGATCCGGTGAATATGCATTCACGAGATGTAGTGGAGTATTGATACCCACGGTTATACGACTTATTGTTCGACGGGAAAGGTAAACCAAGGTAACGGAATGTGTTTACCGCTTTCCTAGTGTGTTATGTGCTACCATGCTATGTGTTGCACTTTGTTTGGCATCTTCTTTGCATATCATAATAGCTCATTGAGATTTATTCTCACCCCTCTCCCTTTACTGTTTTAGATCCTGAGACAGGCGGACCGGCCAAGTGAGGACGGAAAGGAGTTGGTACGTGGTATTTTGGGATTTGTCAGGGTACGTATAGGTTGGTGTAAAGAATGTATTTTGGTATAATTCCTTTATGGAGTTTATGAGTATAAAACTTAGTTTGTACGTTATAACTAAAGTCTTTGTAATTAAAACAGGTTGTTACTTTTCAAAGTTAGTTATCTCCTCCTCCGATGTGGAGTAGAGTGGAGTTAGTTTGAAATGTTATATTATTAATGTTTATGTTTGAAAGTCAAGTAAAGTTTTAAAAGTTTAGTGTTTTCGGGTTAGTTTGAGGGCGCTCCAACTCGGAACACGTGTAGGTTCCGGGTCGGGGTCCTCACACGATGCCTACCAACTTACAATGGGTAACTGCATTTTCTGATGCATGATCTCAGTTTGAAATAAATCAAAACCATAGGATATGACTGCTATGGGTGGTCCGATACCGAAGAAACGACTATCTCCTCTAGATGGAAGAAGATTCTCTTTGAAAAGTAATTTTGTCCCATCTGCTAGAGCTTGAAGAATTCAGAATCAATTTTATAATTGTTAAAGAAAGTATAACAATGAAATGCATTTTATCCCTATCATATGATATTTATTGGAGTTTGATAACACAGGTCACATAAATTCAACTAAAAATCCAATTAATAAATTCAAATAATACAAGTTCTAATCAAATATAACAAAAAAGCATAAAATTGATACTTACAAAAACCTTCAAGGAAAATTGAATATGAAAACAACAATCCTATATAAGTAAATACATGATAAATGGAAAGGCACGCAAATTGTAAATTGAAACATGAGAGAGAAATAAATATCAACATTGTCATTTCATTTTCTTTCCTTTCATATCAAAAGTTTATTCCGTATTCCATCCATCTGACCGAAAATAAATGTTGCATTTGGTCAACTAAGTTGAATTTTACCAACATTTAATGATAAGTAATTTATCTTTATGGAAATTAAAAAATAGCTATGAATAATATTTATACTGATGTATCAATAACCATTTTCAAAATAATATTAGGATAGTCAAATTTCCATAATTAACTTTTTTTTTTGTCAAAGTTCAATTTAGTTGATCAAATGAAACATTTATCATGGGTTGCAGGGAGTATTATGCAAGCGGGGTGTTCACGGTCCGGTTTTTGTCAAAATTTTAGAAAATCAGAACCAGACCAAATACTTCAGTTCTGTAAAAATATAGGACCAAGACCAGACCATTACATTATAGGACCGGTCCCATCGGTCCAATTCCAATGGTCCGGTTTCGGTCCGGTTCCATCGGTTCTATAAATTACAATATAATATAATTTTTTACAATAACAAAATCTACAAAGAAGCATATTTAAAAATCAAATTGTTGAACAATATTACAAAAACAAAATCAACAGTTAGGTCGTAGATTATCATGAACCAAATTACAATAACAAAATCAACACTTAGAAAAATGTTCAACAACTTTATCCCAACTAAAAAACTTAACTAGCTATGTGAGCACCCCAACCCGAGACCTAACGCGTGTCCCGCGCTAGAGGAGCTCAAACTAAGAAAATTCATCTAAATTTTTAAAACATTTATCTGCCTTTAAAAGAAAACCACTTTTCAAACTTCCAAATAAAAATCAATTGGTAATATCTCTACCTAGAGGAAATCCAACCACAACTTTAATAAACCGTAATCTGATCAATTACATTGGAAACCTTAAATTAACATTTGTTTAACAAAAGGGTTTTCCATACAAATTATAAAAGAGGAATACTTAACCAATACTCCTAACAACCCACTCCTATACTTAACTTGTCAAGCCCCAAAAGCAAAAGTCCACAATGATATCCCCGGCCTCACTGGTTCGGGTCACCTGTCTCGGAATCTAAAACAGTAAAGGGAGAGGGGTGAGAATAAATCTCAATGAGCTATTATGAATGCAGCAAGATACCAAACAAAGTGCAACACATAGCATGGTAGCACATAACACGTTATGAAAACGGTAAACACATTACGTTACCTCATTTTACCTTTCCCGTCTGAACAATAAGTCGTACAACGTGGGAGTAAAACTCCACTCTTTGGTGAATTGCCTCCATCACATTCACCTCTTATAGGACTCATACCCCAGAGATCCATATAAGAAAAGATACCTATAATAGAGTATCCAAAATAATATCGCTAATCGTAAAGCTTTAGGCTTAATACGAAGCATTCCCCTAATCGCCAATCGCAGCGGTATGTAAAGCCTTTTGGGTCAATACGAAAGCTTGCACGCCCACTCTGTGGCCACGAGGGGTAAGGTCACAGTACAATGAACCTTCAATCACTTATAGAACAAATCAGTAATTGATTGAATTCCATTGTACCCCCTGAATGTAAACACGTTCAAGCACATAATAGATACATGAAATAAATCCACAAAAAGGGATAATAATATAACAACATGGTAATGTATACTCATGCTAAACAGTACCATAGTGCAACAATTCATGTAATACACAATGCGTAATATCATCAATGCATATGAACTCAATTAAGGTAACAATATAACCACATAATCCACACCGGGATACAATACAATCATGTACCAATTAATCCACACCGGGATACAACACAACAACTTGCCAAATAATCCATACTTAGGATATTAAGGGATACACCAAATTCAATAATTCCACAAATTGGGATAATAATGCCACAAGGCGATACATGCTCATCTTCCATTAACGAAATAGTGAAACTTATGGTTTCTACGCTATTTCTAACTAATCACCAAGGATAGGGGAACAAGTAAAGTCACCAAGTACCATAAACCAAACCTACGAAGTCATTACTTAACCTTGAATAATCTTAATGAAAGTGCAAGACCTACTTCCCAAGTTTGGACCACTTTCCGAACAATATTTAACTACTCCCACAATTCCATTTCGACCAAATAAGACGTCATGGCCAAGCCAAAGTATCCTACTCTAACTCAGGTTAAAGAGGATCAATTCGTATCCGGGTTGATTAGGTTCTACTAATTTATATTGGGTGGGAGTCACCATTTATAAGAGGTCAAACAACTTACCAAACAATTCTTATTTAATTTGAAAAAGTTTGGTTCAGGGGTATGGGCGACCGCCCTAACCACTTGGGCGACCGCCCAAGTGGACTTCAAAGGTAATTATGGTTTCTGCCACCATGGGCGACCGCCCTCACCACTTGGGCGACCGCCCAAGTGAGTTTTAAGGCCAAAGTGAATTCTGCCATGATGGGCGGCCGCCCAAGCCCCTACGGGCGACCGCCCAAGCCCCCACAAGACCCATTTCCGCATTTTTACCCCTTTGAAGCCTAGGTTTCCATTCTTCTAACTAAGCTTAAGTCAAGAGCACCAAAGAATACTTCAATCTTACCAAGTCCCATATAAACATGTAAACCCAAACCCAAATAACCCTAGATGGATTATCACTACAAATTCCATCCATTTCACCATTTCAAATAAATTCTAACTTTCCAATCAAATTCCACCCATTCCCTTAAATCTAAATTAACTCCCATGAACCACAACATCTTTTTAAGTCATTAATCCATTTTCTAACTCCAAGAAGATTTCCAAAACATATAACAACAATCACAACACCAAGAACAACAATAGATAGTTCATGAGCACATAAATGAAAGGAGGTCATAACAACTCACTTCGGAATAGGAGATGGATTAAGGATTTCTTGAGCTTGATAAACTCCCCTAGAAGCCTTGATCACAAAAGTACTCCCGGATTAGGAAATGGATGAGAACTCCACTCTCTAAGGACTTGGAAAGAGGTGTAGCTTGGAGAGGGCTTCCATGGCTTTAGAATGAAGAGAAAGTATGAAGAAAATGAAGGAGGAGGAAGGAGAGTGAGGAGGAGGATGGAGAGGGGGGGCCGGTTATGGAGGGAGTATGGGGGAGGGCACATGGCAAGCCTAGGAAGGAGTAAGACTTATTGGCCCCCCTCCCACAAAATTTAACTAAGGCTTTCATTTTAAATTTAACTAACCTTTACTCAAGTAATTCATCCTACTCAATTAACCTCCTTGCATTATTTATCATATTTCCATTTTTATTATTTCTTCAAGGTTCTTATTTAATGTCTAATAAATTCATAAAAGATTCTAATTTTACTTCTCACCCAAATTATCTTAAATTAAGAATTTTAAAGACATAATCGAACACATAAGTTAACATAAATATTAGAAGCATATAATAAAATATTAAAAATTAATGCCTAGGGTTGGGGTCGTTACAAGCTAAAATAAACATAACTACTATTTTTTTCGAACCCAAGTCGACAAACCTATAAAATATAAATCACTTTCTGCAGGAGGTGTTGCTGTCATTCAAGTAATCTTTGAACAATTAAATGTGCAAGTCTTTGGCCTGGAGTGTTTGCTGGGTAATGAACTAATGGGTATTGTCGTGGCCTTTATTGGGGTAAATGCCTGAAAGAAAAAGTTAATATATATATATATATATATATATATATATATATATATATATATATATATATATATATATTCGGTCCGATCCAGGATCGCATATATTTTTATTAAAATCAGGACCGAATCAAATAATCGGTTTCATAAAAAATTGGAATCAGGACAGGATCAATACTATTTTTTCGGTTCGATTTTTACTGGTCCAGTCCGATTCTACTGGTCTGGTCCGGTTCCTCGAATTTTTTGTACAGCCCTAATGCAAGGGGGTATTGCTAACATCAATAATATATAATATGATGCATCTTTTATTATCACTATATTCGACAATTCCATTTCAATAGAACATAACTTGAACAAAATCAAATTGGAGGAAAAAGTATGAACTTGGAATTACATCAATATCTTGAATTAATTGACGTGTTAGCAAAACGAAGCAAAACAAAAAGGAAAGTAGAGGAGGCTACGAGAAAAAAATGAAACATGATGAGTGAAAAATAAATAAAAGATAATAAACTAATATGAATATATAAAGATAAGATTAGATGGGCAATAGCCAATGTAGTTTACTTTGGTTAATTAAGAAAAAGAACTCTAGATACTCCATATTAAACTCAAATGAATATAAAAAAATAAATAAGAATATATATGGATTGGTTATTGATATTTGAATTATTAAACATCTTAGTTAACACGTATTTAAGATTAGTTATAGAGATTTGAAATTTTAAACATTTTAGATAACCCATTTATAAAATTTTAAAATTGATTTTAATTTATAATCAAAGAAAATACAACAAGGCTTATACTGCCACATGGAATTACACATCATAATTCCATGTGGCGCGATAAGGGAATGTAATAGGACTCTCCTATATATTATATATAGATTAAAATATAATTTTTGTTTAACTTTATAAAAGAGATTTAAACTTTGTAAGAAATACAAAAGGAAAATAAAATTAATAATTAATCAAATTTCAAAGTATAAATGATCATTGTAAAAAAAAAATGAAAAATCAAATATTTTAGCATAAAACTCAAACAACAAAGCATAATTAACTCTCTACAACATTCACTTCTTCATCTTCTTGTATTTTTTCATCTTCTTGTATGTGTTCTTCATTCGTGTTATTAAACGAAAGAAAATATCTTGTGCAACGGTTCATAATAAGAAAATGAAGTTATTTACGAATTTTATTTACAACAGTTAAGAAAAAATGCACACAAACAAATATTTACAAAATGTATATATATTACACACAAAAAAAAATTTACAAAGAAAAATTCATACAAATGGGGTAGCCATAATAATATTTTCTAAAAAAATAATAGATACCTGAAACTGTGTTTAGTGTTTAATCTTATATTTAGTAATTAAGTCTAACCCAAACTTATGTCAATTTTAAAATAAAAGATATAATTTATAAAAATTAAATTTATACATATATAAAAGAAATCAGTTAAATTTGGTTTATTGAACATCAAAATAAATGAGATTGTCTCCCGTTTGACTACGCACATTAGAGTGCACTATTATCTAAAAAAAATAATTCTCATTTATTTTAATAACCTCCTTATTAATATCACATTTCTAACAGGATAATTAATAAGTGTATTAGATGATTAATCTTGATAAGGGATCTTAACAATTCACAGCCATACTCCCTCCGTCCCACCTCACTTGATACTTATTTCCATTTTTGGCCGTCCCACCTCACTTGACACTTCCCAAAATAGCCTACCTTTTTATAATTTTATATTCACTCTACCCCACCACTCATTCTCTCTCTTCATTTTTCACCACTCAATTTATTCAACCAACACTACTATTTACCCCACTCATTCTCTCTCTTCATTTTCTATCACACATTTTTTTTATTTTATTCTTTTTCCTTAGTTGCCGTGCCCATCTCAAAGGTGTCAAGTGAGGTGGGACGGAGGGAGTATTTTATACCAAACAACATTTTAAAAATTATCAAAATCATTTATCCCATCATGATTAATAATGCATATCAAACGTACCATGAATCTAAATAGTAGATGTTGGAAATTATTGTAAAATGAGTGGGGCCACAAAGCAGCAGTTTCCTCATACTACAAACTGTGGTTGCAATCAATCCGGTTGGAGCCAATCTGTCATTTTTGGACCCAAAACATCAATGGACCCACTTGCTGCAAACAAAGCAAGTACTCCCTCCGTCCCAGAACAATCTTCACACTTTCCCTTTTGGGTGTCCCAAAATTTACTTCACACATTTAAAACTTACCTAAAATGGAAAGGAATCTTTACTATTCCCTCCACTCATTCTCTCTCCTACATTATTTTAATACTCACAACACCATTATAATTTACTATTCTCTCCACTCATTCTCTCTCTTATTTTATTTTCACACTCACAACACTTTCAATATAATACTCCCTCCTTAAAATATGTGCAAACAGTGAATGTGAACATTGTTCTGGGACGGAGGGAGTATACATTAGAGATGGCCAAACCGGACCGGAACCGGATCGGAACCGGAAAACCGGACCGGAACCGGCCCGGAAAAGCCCGAAACCGCCATGAACCGGGGAGAAAATCGGAAACGGGGTAACCGGAATCGGTTTGGAGGCGGGCCGGTTAAGGTTCACCAAAATGGTGAACCGGACCGAAAAAAGCCCGGAACCGGACGAAAATTTGTTGTTTTTCAATAGAACCGGCCCTAACCGGACCTAGGAAAAGCCGAAACCGGACCAAAACCGTGAGAAAACCGGAACCGGATAACCGGAACCGTGAGAAAAGCGGGCCGGTTAAGGTTCACCTCCTCGCCGAACCGGAACCGGCGGTTCAAGGCCCGGAACCGGAACCGGACCGGATTTGGTCATCCCTAGTATACATGCCAATGTGATATTTATAAATAACAATCAACTAGTAAAAGTTGGTATTCAAGAATATGTTTTTTTTTTAATTTAATTTTTTTAAGGACAAAATGAAAAAGGAACAACTTAATGAGGACAAAATGAAAATTTTGACATTTGATACTGTTTATTGGACTGTAGCAAGAATGGATGTGATTTATACTTTAGATTAAAGTTTAAGATTTCTTTTAAAAAAAGTGAAATGTTCAACAAATGAGTGTACTTAGTCCAATTAATGAGTGGCCTTTGATATCACATTAGTGATAAAGTCTATAAATTTATCTTAAAATCAATTTGGAATTGAGAATGAGAGGAGTATTTCAATCAGTTCAGTTGGTAAGAGTGTGCGGCTTCCTTCGGGAGGTTCAGAGTTCAAACCCTGCAGAACCCAACTAGGTTGAAAAATTTAGTAGTGGAAAAAAAAAACCCCTCCCCTTTGTTCTCTTTCATGACAAAAAGGTTATAGCCTGGTGATAGACACTCCTCATTCACTCCTCAATTGAAACCAAAAAAAAAAGAAAAAGAGTAATCCAAAATTGAAAACAAATTTTGTTGCAGGATAAATGCTTTAATAGTCAGCAATTTTACTGTTACACGTAGTATTTACTGGTGCAAAAGCAACATTTCACTAAGCAACTTAAGCATGCGTTTCGACTAGCAAAATAACATGTTGAATTAGAAGCGCTGACGGACCTATTATAGCAAGACAAAAGGGGGCAATTCCCCCAATTTAAAAAAAATGTGGCCTTGGACACGAGCATAGGCTAGTCTTTTAGAAATATGAGAGTATTAGTGCAATTTATTGAAATTTATCGTTTAAAAAAAATGCACCCTTTCACAAATAAAAATTGAAAACGTGAGTTTTTGGGAACATATTTATGTTTTCTTATTTAATTTGTCTTCTATTATGGTAAGAAGATTTTGAGACTTTCATGGAGATTTATAAGTATCTTACTTTTATTAAGAGTTTGTAATTATGTAAATATCTTTTATTTATGTACATAGTTTTATATTAGGACTAACCTACTAATATTTGATTTCCTTGTGAGTGTGTTATATGTTTTCATATAGGAAAAGGAATCTCACAAAGGAAGAGGTCGATTGCATGAAGATCTTCTCAATGGTGCATTATAAATACAAGGCATTCAGCACAAAGAGAAGACTACGGTTTTAGAGAGAAAAACATACTTACTTCATAGCATTCGATTGAGTCATGTTTAGGTTGTGAGCTTACATCCGTAACTCACATCTAGGTTTTCATAAAGTTTTCTTGTTTTACTTCTGATTGAATAAGTCCTACTTGGGAAAGGGGAGTTGTTCATATCATAGAAGGTGATTAGAACTTGTTTAGTATTTTCATATTTTAGTTTTTCACTTATTTGTTTTTGTAAGAAACATAAGTTTTTATAGTGAAAAGTTTTTGGGCGTAAGCCTAGTTTGCCGATCACACGTATCGCAAGCGTATATAACTCTTCAGTTATTGCATTTTATTTACATTTAATTGTTTTATTCCGCTGCATTATCTGTGGATGTGTGGACAGTTGTGAGACACATCTGTACTCACATCCTTTGCCTATTGCGTGATCCAAGTTTCCTAGCTACACGAAACTTTCAATTGGTATCAAAGCCAACTCTCGAAATATTACTGAGTGTTGATCCAGAAAGTGTAGTCAGTATGGAATGCCAAAATCACCAAAATAGGCCTCCTGTCTCGATGGCACAAATTATTCTCTTTGGAAGTCTAAGATGCGAAATTACATCAAAAGTATTGATGAAAGAGCTTGGATGTGCATTCTTGTTGCATGGCAACCTCCTACCGTGGAGAAAAAGCCATCTTCCGTGTTGGTGAGTCCTTCTTTGAAAGAAAACCCAAGAACAATGGACTCTTGATGAAATACAAGCCGCAAATTACAATTCAAAAGCCATGGGTGCTATTTCCACCATGTTTCGGGAATATGTACAAGCTTATAACAAATGAAAGTATAGCCAAAGCCGCTTGGGATATTTTGCAAACTCAATGTGAGGGAGCACCAAGTGTGAAGGCTACCAGGCTTAGAATTTTAATGGATAGGTTTGAGTTACTTCGAATGGAAGAAACCGAGGATATTGTGTCATATGCCGCTAAGATTCATGAGATTTCAAATGAATGCACAAGTCTAGGAGAATCTATCTCCAATGCAAGACTTGTTAGTAAAATTCTAAGAACCTTGCACGAAAGGTTCAACATTAAAGTAGCCGTGATTGAAGAAACAAAGGACACAAACACCGTAGGTCTTGACACCATCATAGGAATCTTGATCGTGTTTGAGCTAACCTTGAGGCTCGAAGAAAACAAAACACACAGTCTTGCCCTTAAAAGTGCTTCGCTCTACCAAAAGAGCTTGTGGAATTATCCTCCGAAATTGACAAGTCTAATCTTGAAGATGAGGATGTAGCTTTTATTTCAAAGAAATTCGGTTCTATACTTGAAAAATAGAAGGATAAGCAAATTCCCCCAATAGACCTACTTCAAGATCTTCGAAAAGCCAAAACCAAGCACCGACACCGGATTCAAGAAACCAAGTTTTGAAAATAAGTCATCCGAATCGTCGATGTAGGGCATGTCGTGGATTTGGTCATTATGCCAATGAGTGTGCTAATACACTTAAAAAGAAGGGAATGAGCTTAACTGCTACCCTTAGTGACGGTGAGGATGAGGAAGAAGAAGTGGCTAATATGTCTGTCATAAATTGCCATTACGTGTTTAATGCTTTTTCTGCGCAGATATAGAAGAATACACTTCTGAAAAACCCTTGGATGTGGGCTCGGTTGTGTACACATCCGGTGTCACATCTGACTGGAGTGAACTGTTTCTCTATAAAAGGAGAATCGAGATGATGAAGATGAAGAAAGAGACATTCCCTATGAGTAACTCTTTGCCACATACAAGGAGCTGCATACGAGATTGGATGAAAAGATTGGACAAAATTGAGGTACTTGTTAAGGTAAACAAATCTCTGTACGATAAATTAGCTGCTTGTGAAGATGAAAAAAGTACTTTCAAAAGAAAATGATGCTCAAAAGGATACCATTGCAAGACTTGAAGTCCTTGTGACCAAAAGAGAAGTTGACCTTGAAAAATTCAAGAATGAATGTGAAAAAGCGATAATACTTTTACTAAGTTAAATAAAAGTAAAATGAAAATGGAAGAAGCTTTTTCCATGGGTCAACGTGACAAAATTGGTATAGGTTTTGAAAATAATTTTGTAAAGGAGGGATATGAGGGTTCTACCTCTAAAAGTGTGAAAAAACAAGCTTTTAAAGAAAAAAAAATCATTCTGAGTGAGGAGAAGAGACCAAGAAAGAGGCATTACATTTGCCATTCTTGCCTAGCTCCTGGTCACATTAGGCCCTTCATTACAAACTCAAGGCCGATAAAAAATGCGGTAATTTCAAACGGCCTCGGATGTGTGAGAAGATGTATGCACATCCTAACACACATCCAAATAATCCGAGACCTCTCGCAACCCAAAAAGAAAGCGTTAAACAGTGGGTAGCCAAACCAATTACCACCTCGCAATGTTGTCTACTCTTCCCTCAAGAGTACCTTGTCTCCGGCTCTTGGTATTTTGATAGTGGGTGCTCTAGGCACATGACTGGAAACCAAGCAGTCCTTCTTGACTATGAAATAATAAATGGAGGGAAAGTAAATTTTGGTGGAGGTGCTCAAGGAAAGATTGTTGGGAAAGGAACCCTAGATGTCAAGGGTCTCCCAAAATTGCACAATGTGTACCATGTGGAAGGCTTAAAAGCCAACCTAATAAGCATCAGTCAACTGTGTGATGATGACCTATTTGTGAAGTTTGATAAGCACTTGTGTGAAGTGTTTGATAAGGATAATAAATGTGTGTTTACTGGTCCTAGATCTGCTGATAATTGTTACCAATTTGGTGACAATCTTTCTTGCCTAAGCTCAAAAGCTAATGATGTCAATCTGTGGCACCAAAAATTAGGGCATGCTACCGTAGAACTCCTGGAAGAACTTCAAAGGTTTGAAGCCATTAAAGACCTCCCTAAACCGAACTTCAAGAACCCCGATGTACGTGGTTCATGTCAAAAGGGAAAACAAACAAAAGCATCACATAAAAAGGTCCAACAATGCTCCACAACTAGATGTTTGGAGATGATTCACACTGATTTAATGGGACCTATTGAAGTAGAAAGCTTTGGTAGGAAAAAGTATGCCTTTGTGTGTGTTGATGATTATTCTAGGTACACTTGGGTAATGTTCTTAAGAGAAAAGTCGAAACAATTGGAGAATTCAAGAATTGGTACAAAAGAGTTAGAAATCTTTATGGTCTTAAGGCTGTGAGGATTAGGTCGACCGTAGCCTTGAATATGAGAATCAAATGTTCACCAATTTTTGCAATTCTAAGGGAATCACTCATGAGTTTTACGCACCAATCACCCCACAAAGAAATGGAATTCTTGAAAGAAAGAATAGAACCTTGCAAGAAATGGCAAGGGTCATGCTAAGTTCAAAGAACTTATCCAAAAAGTTTTGGGCGAAGCTTTAAGCTCTTGCTTGTCACGTTAGCGATAGGGTGTTTCTAAGGATTGGTAGCACTTGTCACCCCATATCAAATTCTCCTTGGAAAGAAACCAAATTGTAAAATATTTTCATGTGTTTGGTTGTGTTTGTTATATTCTCAATGATAGAGAATACTGTCCAAGTTTGATTCAAAAAGTGACAAAGCAATTTTCATGGGCTATTCCACAAACAAGGTAGAGCTTACGAGTTTTCAATCTCAAAACTAAGACCATTATGGAATCATGCTAATGTTAAATTTGATGACTCACTTGATCTTAACCTCAAGGCTGCTTTGAGGATGATGTTTCGGGTTGCTTCTTTGAATTTGGAAGGATGAAGAAACAAAGTGAAAAAGCAAAAGAAACTTCCAGTCTGTTAAAAATGATGAACCCGACAAGGATGTAACCAAGGATGTGGACACATCTGCCTCCACATCTGTACCCACATCTGCACCCACATCCACTCAAACTCCTGGCGAGGACAGTTCCTCGATTACGATCGAGGATGATGCACCAGAAGGTAATGTGAATGGGTGTGTAGATAGGTCAAAGGATATCCCGTCTAAAATCCAGAAAAATCACCCCACTTCACAAGTTGTGGGAGATGTGCATGCTCAAGTGAGAACTAGACAAAAGGACAAAGTTGATTATAGAAAGATGGCTGGTTTATGGAGTTGCTCCTCAGCATACTCCCAGGTAAACTTCTGTTGTTTTGTTTCTAAAATTGAACCTAAGAATATTACTGAAGCATTGAAAGATGCTGACTGGATTATGGCCATGCAAGATGAATTAATTCAATTTGAAAAGAATGAGGTATGGACTCTTGTTCCTAGACCCTCACATGGTAATGTCATAGGAACCAAATGGATTTTTAAGAACAAAACTGATGAGCAAGGTGTGATAACTAGAAATAAAGCTAGGTTAGTTGCTCAAGGTTATACTCAAATTGAGGGAATTGACTTTGAGGAGACATTTGCTCCTGTTGCAAGAATTGAGTCCATTAGGCTTTTGTTAGCCATTGCTTGTTACCTCAAGATTACTCTTCATCAAATGGATGTCAAGAGTGCCTTTTTAAATGGGATATTAAATGAGGAAGCCTATGTTGAACAACCTAAAGGCTTTGTGGACTCCAAATATCCTAATCATGTGTATAAACTGAAGAAAGCTCTGTATGGGCTAAAGCAAGCCCCTAGAGCTTGGTATGGTAGGTTGGTGACCATTTGCTTCAACTAGGATTCAAGAGAGGTGAGGTTGACAAAACCTTGTTTGTGAGGAGAAACAAGAAAGAGATTCTTGTGGCACAAATCTATGTAGATGACATTGTGTTTGGATCAAATTGATCCAATGCTAGTGAATTTGTGGATAGCATGACTTCCACATTTGAGATGAGTATGGTAGGTGAATTGAACTTTTCTTAGGCTTACGATTAAGCAATTCAAAGATGGTATGTTCATTTCACAGTCTAAGTATGCCAAGAATCTTGTGAAAAAGTTTGAGCTTGAACACTCTTCACATCAAAGAACCCCAATGGGATCTTCCCAAAAACGAAGTCATGATTCTGATGGTGAGAGTGTTGATCAAACCCTTTATAGAAGCATGATAGGAAGTTTGCTTTACCTCACTGCAAGTAGACTCGACATTATGTTCGGTGTATGTCTCTGTGCTAGATACCAAGCCAACCCTAAAGTGTCCCATCTTAAAGCATTGAAAAGGATCATTAGGTATGTGAGCGGGACTGTGAACCTAGGTCTGCATTACTCTAAAGAAACAAACACAAATTTGGTTGGGTACACTGATTCGATTGGGCTGGAAATAGTGATGATAGAAAGAGTACCACCGGTGGATGTTTCTACCTAGGTAATAATCTTGTGTCTTGGTATAGTAGGAAGCAAAATTGTGTGTCCTTGTCACTGCTTGAAATTTGAATATGTTGCCCTTGGGAGTTCTTTGCACACAATTACTTTGGATGAATCAAATGCTAAAAGATTATGGATTAAATAGCAAAGTTTTGACTGCTTTTTGTGATAACAAAAGTGCCTTGGACATATCTAAAAATCGTTCAACATTCTAGAACAAAGCACATTGATATTAGACATCATTTCATTAGAGATCTTGTAGAGCAAAAAGCGTAGTATACCGGAATTTGTTGGGGCGAAAATCAATTGGGCGATATATTTACAAAGGCATTAGATTTGGAGAGATTTTCCTCCTTGAGGAAGTCTCTTGGCTTGTGTGATATCTAAGGTTGTGAGACCGGATGTGTCTCACATCCTCTAACACATCTGTAGATTAGTTTAAGCGAAAAAAAAAAAAAAAAAAAAATCATAAAAAGAAAAATCCAAAAATATCATGCATTAGCACGAAATTTCTCGGTGTGGTCACTTGTGAGTCTTCATCTTTAACATTATTTTTGATCACTTAATTGTGAGTATTTCTGTCCATGTAATCTTTTGATTACTTGGTATAACCTTCCTAGGTATCTCACGAGTGGGTGCTAAAAGAAAAAAATATATATATATATGTGAGAAGCTTGCTTCACCCTTAGTATGAAGCCATACCATTGTGATCAAGTTATTTTCATAAGAAAACTTGAAGTCAAACTTGATAAGATCATTGGGAAAAAGGGCTATCTTTGGGATCAAGTAAAGTGAAAGCTACTCACATTGCAAAAATCCACAACAAAAAATTGGTGGATGCATCCTAGAGGCATGCGGATTGGATTATTGCTCATTGACTTTTTGTGATCTAAATGTGTCCCAATATGTGACTCACATCCTATGCCACATCCATAAGCTGAGAATATTTCCTTCACTTGTGTGTTTGCATCATGCTAGGCATATTGCATTTTAGGACATATAGGAGCTTTGTAAATATGTTAGTTAATTAATTTTCTCTCTCAATTCACTCTTTGATTATATAGGTTTTTGATCTCCAATATCTTTCATGAAAAGAAAAGGTGTGTATCAATCCTTGTTTGAAAAGGTTGAAAAATTCTTTTGGGATTCTGTTTTAAATAAAGATATGCCGAAGTAATTTTTGTTTTCATAAAAATCTTACAAAATCTTGATTTATTTTAATCCCTTATTTTCTTGGAAGGTGCTTGTGTGTTGTAACCTCTAAGGTTTTCTAGCCGTTGGAGGACTCTTAAGGATTTTGAGGTATGTTAAACCTCTTTGAAAAAGGATTCCTAATTTTAGTAGGAAAGGGGGAGCTGTGAGTATTTAATATACCTCACATCCGTCCCATCCCCCATAAACCTTGACAAAACCCTTTGTTCTTCCTCCTCCTTGCACACAATCTCTCACACCTTTGCATTAATTCCCTTTGCCTTTGTTTAACCAACCCAAATTCCTCTGTTAAATGGCCGAGCATTCGAACATTCAAGAGAAAGACATTCTTGACATTGCTCCCATCTCAATAGCTAAAGGCGAGGGTTCTGTTGTCTTAAACCCTGTAATTTCCAAATTTCTTGCGGAATTTTCTTCTCCATCACCCTCGTCTGATCCAACAATGGAAGCTTCCTCTCCAAAATCCCCCACATTGGAACCGGTTCTTTGAAAACCCTAAAGCTCCATCCTCTCCCGGTGATCCCATCATCGGATGTCGCCATTCTTTGTGGAACCTTCTTCAACTAAGAAGAGGAAGTTGACCCAAGTAAAACCCCCAAAGTCTGCTACAACTCCGGTCCCCCAGGCGTGCTCTTCGTCGATACGGTAGGGTTCGCAAGGTATCGAGTCCGACAAAGCCAAGAACCGATCGAAACACGGAGGAAATCTTCAACGGCTATTGTTCTTGAAGAAGAAGAAAGAAGATGAGGTAATCATTCCCCTTGTCGGGACCAGGGCTAAATCGTCTATTCCCCTTCCTCTGTTAGTAGTCCCGTTTGTTACTCCTTACGTGGTTGTTCCCCTTGTTGAATCGGTCATTCTGATGTTCCTCCCCATGTTGAACCTTTGATCTCTGTTGAGGCTGTTCCCCATGCAGAGTCGGTTGATCCAATTGCTCCTATTCCTCCCATAATTTCTTCTGATCCCATTATATCTCCTATTGTTTCACCTGAGGATATTTTGTCTCGGCTCTGTTGTTGAGCCCTCTGTGCCCTTGGTGTCTAGTCTGTTGAGGACCTTATATCCTTCGGTGATGAAGAGCCCTAGCTAAAGTTTTAATGGATTTAAAGGGTAAGAAAAAGATGGGCTGCATCGACTTAGAGCCTTTTGATGATGAATCGACTCAAGTTCGGATGATGATGATCTTGCCTCGAGATGAGAACTACGGGCTAGGAAGAGAAGAACTTGATCGGGAAAAGAAGACCAAGAAACCGATTCCACTTTGATCTTGATGACAGAAGTTGAACCCATTGTTGTTCCATTCCTGTGAAGGATGTGTCTAAGGATGTGCCCACATCTAGACGCACATCTACTCGAAAGAAAGCCGAACGAGGGTATGTCATCTTACGTTTCTCTAGTCTCTACCCCCAAACCCTTTTCCAAAAAGTTTTTATCCAAAAAGGCTGCTGATAGGTTTACTTTAATTTCCTCTAAAGCCTTTGTTGTTGAGATGAAAAGGGATAGGGAGACTTTTTCTAAACTTGGTATGGACAAGTTTTTTGAGGAAAGAGGATTATTCTTATTTGTGGACCATCCCTTCCCTTCTACCCCAAATTGGTTTTATGAGTTCTATGCAAATGCCTAAGGGATTAGATAAAACTTATCCTCATTCTCCTGGTGTTTATGTTAGAGGATTATTTGTTCCTTTTACCCCTTCTATCATCAATGATTTTCTTGGGTTGTATGATCATTTGGATGATGTGGTTTCTATTGAGGATGATGATCTTGTGTACGCAATTACCCATGGCAAGGTAACCTCTTGGCGATAAAGCCTAAAGATTTAGGGAGTGGCTCTTTATCCTCCCTTTCTTGTTTTCTCCACACTATCTTAGTTGCCAATCTTTGCCCCTCAAATAACAAAACCTCTCTGTCACTAGGGTGCAAGGCGATCATTGTATAGATTGGGACTTAAGAGGCACATTAATTTTGGGAATTTATCTTTAGGAAAATTTGTGATTATGGTGAGTCTCCATCCAAGAAATGGTCATTACCTTACCCTTCCTTGATATCCCAAATTCTCATTGCCAATGGAGTAAAGGCTTTGAAAAAGGAGAAAGAAAGAGTTGATAATTTTGCCTTATTTAAGGAATCCAAAACTCTGTTAGACCCTAAGCAAAGGCATGTTGATCTCCCTGTGGGTACATCTCCTGAAATTACTATGCCGGATGTGGATACATCTGAACCCATTTGTAGCTACATTTGATGTTCGGATGAAGGATTTAGATGCTTTGAGATTGCCGGTCTTTGAAGCTCAAGCTCAAGCCTCCATTGCCCGTACCCAACAACCTTAAAGCTCTTAAGGCTAATCTTCTCAAATGGCATGCTTCACTTTACGCTCAAAAGGGGAGATGCGTCTTTCTTCTTTGCTTTTGGAGGAGATAAAGTTTGGAACTTCTTTGTGTCTGCTACTAGTTGGAGAAATTTGGGAACTTTAACTTAGGGGGAGATAAAGTTTTTTTTGAATTGATGGTTTCTAAAAACAATTTTAATTTTCTGTTTTAGTTGGTTAGTTTTTTAAAAAACAATGGTTTGTAATAGCTTTAAGTAGGACATGTCTGAATGGTTTTTACTTAATGAACTGCTAGTATTCTGTTCTAATTCTGTTTTGCAGTTTTTATGTGTGGATGTGTATACACATCTGAACACACATCCATTCAGGGGGAGTCATGCTCTTTCTATATCTACGTGGTCATAATATTATGTTTGTTATAAATCTTTGGTTTTGACCAGAAAGTCCAAAATAGGGGGAGATTGAAAACGTGAGTTTTTGGGAACATATTTATGTTTCCTTATTTAATTTGTCTTCTATTATGGTAAGAAGATTTTGAGACTTTCATGGAGATTTATAAGTATCTTACTTTTATTAAGAGTTTGTAATTATGTAAATATCTTTTATTTATGTACATAGTTTTATATTAGGACTAACCTACTAATATTTGATTTCCTTGTGAGTGTGTTATATGTTTTCATATAGGAAAAGGAATCTCACAAAGGAAGAGGTCGATTGCATGAAGATCTTCTCAATGGTGCATTATAAATACAAGGCATTCAGCACAAAGAGAAGACTACGGTTTTAGAGAGAAAAACATACTTACTTCATAGCATTCGATTGAGTCATGTTTAGGTTGTGAGCTTACATCCGTAACTCACATCTAGGTTTTTATAAAGTTCTCTTGTTTTACTTCTGATTGAATAAGTCCTACTTGGGAAAGGGGAGTTGTTCATATCATAGAAGGTGATTAGAACTTGTTTAGTATTTTCATATTTTAGTTTTTCACTTATTTGTTTTTGTAAGAAACATAAGTTTTTATAGTGAAAAGTTTTTGGGCGTAAGCCTAGTTTGCTGATCACACAGATCAGTAAGCGTATATAACTCTTGAGTTATTGCATTTTATTTACATTTAATTGTTTTATTCCGCTGCATTATCTGTGGATGTGTGGACAGTTGTGAGACACATCTGTACTCACATCCTTTGCCTATTGCGTGATCCAAGTTTCCTAGCTACACGAAACTTTCAAAAATAATTTTGTCCCCCTCAAAAAATTATGGGTTCACCACCGATTAGAAAACACAATAAATAGAAGTTCTAGATTTGTAGTTGCTTTTAACCTGTTAGAAGACTTAATAAATAGGAATTGTAGACTTGTAGTTCAAGTTCAGTGGCGGATCTAGGATCTCTAAATAGCGGGGCACAATTTATACTAAATAATTTTAAACTAAAATTTTCTTTAACGAGAACCGATTATTGACTTGATGTGCTACTAGAATTACTTATCCCAAAACTAGTTTCACCGATGCCGGACTTAGGGAATCACATCTAGGTGCCAAAAAAAATATTTTACTTAATTACAAATTTTGACTAAAATATTTTACTTATGTCAAGAAGAATAAAAAAACTAATATGCTTTATTGAAATATTATTGATGATGACATTATTTTAGAAAGCATTATGGGTAGTTGTTATGGAACGGAGAGAGTATATGATTTGGACAAATTTTTGTACAAGCATTAAATGATAAAAATAAATAATGAATAATAAATAAAAATCATTTATCCAAGTATATTTTTTTTAGAAAAGCCTATTTATCATAATAGAGGCAAAAAAAATACTCCCTCTGTCCCACTCCACCGTGGACCATTTTTTTGGGCACGAGAATTAAGGAAAAGTAGGAAAGAGAAATAGGTAGAGGAGGTGTTTGTGAGTATGAAAAATTAAATAGGAGAGAGAATGAGTGGGAAAAATAGTTATGAGAGAGAATGTTGTGAGTGTAAAAATAAAGTAGGAGAGAGAATGAGTAGGTGGAATAGTAAAGATTCTTTGTCATTTTGGACAGTTCACACTAATCTGGGACGGACCAAAAAGGAAATAAGTTCACACTGAAGTGAAACGAAGGGAGTATAATTTAAATAATAAATAAAAACTCTTTATGATATTTAGAGTGATAATCAGAATAATTCAAGTAAAACTTTGAAAAAGGCTAAAAGAATTCAAAAAACTTGTAGGTAGTTGGAATTGAACACTAGTTCTTTGCAATAAGTTTTAAATGCCTTACAAACTAAGGTGCAATCCAACTTTATCTAATATTTGCACAATAAATATTAATTATATAATAAAAAAGTCTACTAAAAATTGGATTTGATCGGGTTCACGTGCACCCCTACAGTGCTACATCCGCCCCGGCTTGTAGTTGCTTCTAACTAACGAGAGACCATGCACATTTTATCGCAACTCACAAGTCTTATTGAAATGGACTGAATTATGGGATAAGATTAGTGGACATTTGTGGATTTTTTTTTTTAAAATATAGCTTTTTAAAAATTTATATATCAAAATAACATTTTTAAAAACTTAAGTACCATAGTAGCACTTTTTGCTTGAAATCCGGAACTGGTAATTCCGGATTATGAATTCCGGAATTACCAATTCTGGAATTGGCTTTTTTTTTTTTTTTTTTTTCCAAAATTGAATTTCCAAAAATAATATGTCCGTAAAAAGGGAGCGATCGCGTCCTTATATAGAGCAATCGCTCCAAGTGTACTCCGGCGTTACTAATTCCGAATTCTATTTTTTTTTTATTTTCCAAAGCTGATAAATTAGGAAAATAATATTTTCTGAAAAATAGGGAGCGATCGCACGTTTATGGGGGGCGATCGCTCATAGTGTAATCCGGAATTGATAACTCCGGATTCTATTTTTTTTTTTTAATACAAAATATAACTGAATTGAATTAAGTAATGTTTTTTTTTTGAAAAATTCAAATCCGGAAATGCTAATTCCGGATTTGCTTTACAAAACCCATCTTCCCCGGCAAATCTGTAAAGAAATCTAGCATAATAACAATCCAGTGAAGAAGAAGGAGAAAAGAAGGAAGAAGAAGAAGAAAGTAGGTGAATTTTTTCCAAAAAATATTGAAAATTCAAGAAGTTGATTAAGAAGTTCAAGAAGAAGAGAAGAGAGGTGATTAAGAAGGTACATTTAATCCTCTTATTTTTTGTTCGAAATTTAAATTTAGTATTTATTTAATTTTTTTTGTGAATGTAGTGATATTGTTAAATTAGATTTTTTAAAATTTTTTTCAATTTTTAGGAATAAATATGGCTGGAGTTCCACTTATTTTCATGTGTTATTGGGGAGGAAATGATGAACACCCGTTTGAAGGTGAACATTTTGAAAGGGGATCAAAATGTGCACTTAGGGCTAAAACTCGGTGGAGTTACAAGAAGTTGGTTAAAAAGTTAGCTAAGAAAATTGGGGTAGATCGAGCTATTGTTCAGTTGCAAGTTACATGTAGATATCCTCATCTTGTCGCTCCCGGGATTGCAAACTACATTTCATTTGTAATCGACAATGATATGGGTATGAAAGTCATGTTTGATGTTTCTGCTCAGTTTGGCGGGTTGAGTAGCTTACAATTGTATGTTAAGATAAATTTAGTTGATAATGTGAATGTTGAGGAGTTTGAAACCTATGAGGAGCCATTACAAAATGAGTATGTTAATGACATGGATACCTTCCAGATGGGTTCTTTAAGCTGCTATAGTCAGAGGGATAGAGAGAGGAAGAGGGAGGGGGTGAGGGTGAGGAATTGTATAATGATGATGATAATGATTCAGATTATGAAGAAAATATTGGGTTGCTTCTAAATGAAGATCTTGACGATAGATATGATGATTGCAGTAGTCCTACTGATGTTAGCGAGAATGAGGGAGAAGATTTGGCGTTACATTTGGTTGCTTACAAAGAACCACAACATCATGTGCATGAGAGAGTCGGGTATCAATTTTATCGTGATATTGGAGAAGGATCGGAGATATATGATGATAACCAATATGACTTTGCTGAATGGAATGTAGAACATCATGACATTGCCAAAGGTATTCGATTTTCAAAGAAGTCAGAGGTGCAACATAAAATGAGGTACATCAACTTCACTAGGTTATCAGACGAGACGGGCATAATGTATGACCCCAATAATAAGAAAATGTAGGCTCGAGTATATGTCTCAATCATATGCTCGGACGCATTATTGGGAAGCTGTTCAAAATGAGGGAAGTGTCCTAGAACCCATCTCATTGATATCATTCCACCTCTTTTGATGTCTGCAGTTGAGGGTGCAACCCCAAATAACTCCTCAACAATCTCAACCCATGCCCCCGCACTCCTACTAGTTTCTGAACTAGTCACCGGCATTCCGTCTACAGGAAGACCACACAACATGCCAATATCCTCTAAGGTGATGGTCATCTCCCCTACAGGTAAGTCAAAAGTGTGGGTCTCTGGACGCTATCTTTCAATCAAAGCCTCAATTAAATGTCAATCATATTGTATATGACCTAATAAATACACTCCATAAAATCCTGTATTTATAAGCTTATCTTCTATCCTCCAATCAACTCTAGCTGGAAGTACTGGACCACGCCTAGGTCTTAAATTGGTTAACTGTTGTCCCTCCCAAATATATTTAGATCTATGTGTATCCTGAGAAGTCAATACATGTAGATCGATTGGCCCAGGATCAATAAATTGTTGTTGTTCATGTTGATTCATCTGAAATACAAAAATTTAATAGTAATTAAATTTAAATGGGACATAAAGTTTTGCTACATTTAAATAGAAAAATTGCAACATGTTTGTCAAAGTAATTTTAACAAACACTTTATTTTAAATCTAACTTAAAAAAATTCTAACTAGGCAAAAATTAAATTACAATTGTTTAATTCATTGACAATCAAAAATTAAGTACATAAATCACAATAGTTTTAACAACAAATTATATAAAAATGCACAAATAAAAATTCTTAGAAAAATATATATAGCTAAAATTAACAACTCAAAACAAATTAAAAAAAGAAATATAACTAACCATTCTTAGGTACCAAACTAACACTTTCTCTCACAACTCTGTAAACTTCTTCTCTTCTCCTTCTCCTTCTCCTTCTCCTTAATTCTTTCTTTCTCTATCTCTCACTGCACTTGCTCCTTCTTCTTCCCTGTGTTTCAATCGGAAAGTAATTGAAAATTTGAATCCGGAGATGGTATAACCGGATTCAAATTAAAGCAAATCCGGAATTTGCATTTCCGAATTTGAAGATACGCCACTAAGGAGCGATTGCTCCATATGGGGGGCGATCGCCCTCTCCTTTTTCCAGAATATTAATTTGTTTTTTTACTTTAAAAAAAAAAAATAGAATCCGGAGTTATCAATTCCGGATTACAATATGAGCGATCGCCCCCCATAAACGTGCGATCGCTCCCTATTTTCCAGAAAATATTATTTTCCTAATTTATCAGCTTTGGAAAAAAAAAAATAGAATCCGAAATTGGTGACGCCGGAGTACACTTGGAGCGATCGCTCTATATAAGGACGCGATCGCTCCCTTTTTACGGACATATTATTTTTGGAAATTCAATTTTGGAAAACAAAAAAAAAAAAAAAAAAAAAAAAACCAATTCCGGAATTGGTAATTCCGGAATTCATAATCCGGAATTACCAGTTTCGGATTTCAAGCCAAAAGTGCTACTATGGTACTTAAGTTTTTAAAAATGTTATTTTGATATATAAATTTTTAAAAAGCTATATTTAAAAAAAAAAAAAATCACATTTGTGGTCTGATTCTTATGTTCAAGAGATAGTAATCGAAAGAAAAGTAATCATTTTGTCCTGAAACACGACGATAGACTCATTTTTTTAATGGTTAATTTGATTAATTTTTTTTTAAAAAAATAAACTTGTTATCGGTTATCATTAAAAAAAAATATTAACAAAGTTTTAAAAGTTTATTAAAATAATTAAATCACTGTAAATTATTAATCACTAAAAATTGGAAATATCACTAAATCTATATATATATATATATATATCAAAGTTGGTGAGGAGGGTTATGACTTCGCCACGTGGACAAGTTTAGGCAAACTCTTGATTTTGGAGAAGCCACGTCATCACTATCCCAAAATCTATACTCCCTCCGTCCCACCCGAATTTGGACAAATTTCCTTTTTGGGCGTCCCATCCGAATTTGGACAACCCAAAAAGGAAAGTTTATAATAATAAAAAAATGGGCATACCTCACTCACTCATTAACTCCACTCATTCTCCACCATACAATTTATTCAACCAACCACTATTAACTCCACTCATTCTCTCTCTTCATTTTCTACCACACATTTTTATTATCTTATTGTTATTTCTTAATCTCCGTGTAAAGTAACAAATTCGGGTGGGACGGAGGGAGTATGACTTTTGATATTCTCCTTATTAGCTAATACTATTAGTTAATAATAATAGTTATTATATAGGTTAACTATTACTATTAATAGTATTAGTTAACTATAATAGTTACTATATACTCCCTCCGTCCCGGCGAAAGAGCCACAAAATTTGTCCGGCACGCAAAATAAGAAATGTGATGTAGGAAAGAGAAAAAGTTTAAATGTTGTGAGTATGAAAAATTAAATAGGAGAGAGAATGAGTGGGAGGTGATGTAAGAAAGAGAATGTTGTGAGTGTAAAAGTAAAGTAGGAGAGAGAATGAGTGGAGAGAATAGTGATTTAAGGTTTCCTTTTTGGGAAAGTGGCTTTTTAAATGGGACGCCCAAAAAGGAAATAAATGGCTCTTTCGCTGGGACGGAGGGAGTATGTTAACTATTACTATTAATTGTATTAGTTAACTATAATAGTTACTATATAAGTTAACTATTACTATTAATTGTATTAGTTAACTATAATAGTTACTATATATGTTAACTATTACTATTAATAGTATTAGTTAACTATAATAGTTACTATATATGTTAGCTATTACTATTAATAGTAATAGTTAACATATATAGTAACTATTATAGTTAACTAATACAATTAATAGTAATAGTTAACTATAATAGTTACTTTATAAGTTAATTATTACTATTAATTGTATTAGTTAACTATAATAGTTACTATATATGTTAACTATTACTATTAATTGTATTAGTTAACTATAATAGTTACTATATAAGTTAACTATTACTATTAATAGTATTAGTTAACTATAATAGTTACTATACATGTTAACTATTACTATTAATAGTATTAGTTAACTATAATAGTTACTATATATGCTAATTATTATTGTAAATAATATTAATTTACTATATAGGTTAAGTAATAGTATTATAGTTACAATATATGTTAACTATTACTATTAATAATATTAGTTAATCATAATAGTTATTATATTGACAATGAGCATTTAGCTTAAAGACGTACTTTTCTCGGGAAGGTTAAGGGTTGGAACCCCCTACATTGCATTTAAAATGTTGTAATTTGAAAAGAAATAGGTCGTTAGTTTTTTCATTCACTTTGTTAACGTCCATAAAAAATGTTGCATACTGACATAAATTATGACATCAAAAATAAATGACATAAAGTATGAACATCTAAAATAAAATAGCAAAAATTGCTACATTGTTAGTCACAATGCAATTCCTATTAAACTTATGTGCAACAAAGTTATTAAAATTGAACACAATTTTTCTAACTTTATAAATGTTAATATTTTGATTCATTTATAATATACTTATATTATAAAAAATAAATCATGATATTAGCAAATTAGCTTTCCGTGCGGAGCACGGGTTACCTACTAGTTATTAGAAAAGTCGTAATATTTTAATGAGATAGAGAAATGAGGTAAGTTTTAAGAAAATTTTGGGCTTGAGGGTCCATTCAGGAACTAAAACTAATGCAACGGGATTTAACGTATCCCTTGTTTGGGTTAGAATTTTTATTCAAGACAGTACTGACATCTTGACTAGTATGATTTTTTAGCATTTTGATTCTGCAACATTTTTAATATGACACCTTATTTTTGATAACTTGAAGATGCAGGTACAACCGTTCCTATTTTTCAGGAGATAAAGACTACGCAAGGATCAACGACTAAGTCTTACATATTTCATATGCATTTCTAACGGAAGAGTGAGTCATGGCAACGACTCCTTGTTCTTAGCAACCTGCCCCGAATTTTTAGGGATTAACGGTTACACGTTAAACAACTTCATCATTTTTGGGGTATAAAAAGAGAGTTAGGGATAGGCGTTATGAACGGCAATTTTGTAACTCTCTCTATACTTCCACTTTGTAATTACTCAAGAAATATTATAAACATCTTTGGTTTAGGTAGATTTTCTAAAACCTCCCGAAGTTTTGTGTCGGAGATCAATTGATCAAGGGCTTTCCTCGTTACATCTTGGTGTAGCATCTTGAATTTTCTCATTCTTATATTTCATTTGTGCCCAAAATCATTCCACTAAAGTTCAGTTTCAAAAGCATACAAGAAATTGACAAAAACAATTTGGCACCGTCTGTGTGACTTTAGTTTTTTAAGTTTGCTAAGAAAAATTCAAGATGAGCAATCCCAGTTCTGGTCAGAATACTCAGAATGTCTCAGGAGCACTTAGAGCATCTGGAGTTCAAGTTTCAAAAACAATTGGGATGCCAATTCAGCCAAGCTCAACGATTGTTACCTCTTCAGCCGTGATTCCACAAGAGCTGACCTTTGATTTTATCACTAACCTGACCAAGAAGATGGAGTACTTGAAAAATCAACAAGAAACACAAAAGTACACCAACAAGATGTTGTTCAATGCTCTCTCCCGTCTTCAAGGTGCTTCTTCCCAAGGACTTGGAACACCTCCAGTATCAAGCACCATATTTCCCCTACAACCTAGACATTTCAGCTTCGTAGGAGATTCAGGTGCAGGGGGTTCAAGAAGCCACGTGACACAGTCGGAGAGTATTATCGTCAATTCGGGCATGGCATCACTCTCCCGACCCCAACTCCACCATTTCAGACACTATCTTCAGGATTAACAGGGGGTTTTACAAATTACACATATAGCTTTGTTAATCATAATCCTAATCCTAATAACCTTGATCCAGGAAACTCCGTGGCTAGACAGTTGCAGGAGTTAAGGGAAATGGTTATGAATGTACCAGGAGTTGCGTCTCCTGTGCCTAGATCATCTCCAACATGTTACAATGATACCCGTTTTGTACCTGCTATTGCCTTTGCTGAGTTACCTAAGAGATTTATTGTTCCTTAAATGAAGCTGTACGATGGTACTATAGACCCATTGGAGCATATAGCCCTCTATCAGGAGAAGATGGATATCATTCATATTCCGTTGCCATATAAAGAAGCCTGTCTCTGCAGAGGCTTTAGATCAACATTGATGGGAGAAGCCTTAAGATGGCTCATTAATCAACATTTGGGTTCTATTGGATCTTATGAACAATTAATTGATATGTTCACTAACCAGTTTTCTAGTAACAGGGTATTTGAAAAACTTACTAGTGACCTGTATCGGATAACTCAGCAACCTGATGAAACTCTTAAAGATTATTTGAGCAGGTTCAACGAAGAAGCAGTAGATATGCCAAACTTAGACATGTCAACTGCAATTACTGAAGCATTCAGGATGGGTCTCAAGAAAGATTTACCATATTATGAAGAGCTAGTCAAAAACCAATGCAAGAAACTTGAAGATGTCAGAACAAGAGCTATCCAGTTCATACGTCTTGAAGAAGACAGACTAATTAGAGAGAAAAATGCTAAAGAGACTCTTGTTTACGAAAGCACTGTCAGGAAGGCATAATTTTCCCATCATAAGCATAATAGGGAAAAACCCTACACTAAATCTGAGGATCTTAAAATTAATTATGTTGAATATGCTATAGATAATGACGATTCTGAATTTCCAAAAATTGATGACTGGCTATTATGTGGAATGGACAACTTGGGCAAAAAAGTAAGATGGCCCAGGAAGAATGAAAAACCAACAACTTGGAAGGATAAGCCTAAATGGTGTGCGTACCATGAAGACTTTGTCCATACTACAGACAACTGTATTGCCCTTCGTAAGGAGATCAGTTATCTATTATCTAAAGGCCATCTTAAGGAGCTGTTAGGCAGGAGGAAGGGGCATGCTGAAGCTAAGGATTTCATTCCAGAAACACCTCAATCACCCCCAGCAGCAACAAAAACTATCAATGTTATCTCTGGAGGCTCATAAATTTGCGGCAAAACTTATTCGACAGCGAAGCGTCATGCCAAAGATTCGAAAGAGGACAAATTCAATATACCAGCAAGGTCCTCTTTAAGATGTGAAGATCCGTAGATAACCTTCGATGAAGATGACGAGGCAGAACTCACGGGTCCCCATCATGACGGACTGGTCGTCACCTTGCAGATTGCCAATTGCAAGGTGAAAAGAATTCTCATCGATAATGGAAGTTCTGTCAACTTGATGAAGCTCAGCACCTTGAAGGAAATGGGTGTTCCAGACCCTGAAGTTGTAAAGAACTCTTCTGTATTAATTGGATTCAGTGGTGAAACCAAGCAAACAGTCGAAGAAATCAAGTTGCCCATATATGTTGAATGTGTCAATTCTATGGAGGGTTCTGTGTTATAGACTGCCCATCTTCTTACAACGTCATTCTAGGTAGACCTTGGATACACAATATGAGAGCCATCCCGTCTACATATCACCAACGTGTTAAGCTGCCCACTCCTTGGGGAGTAGTCAAACTTAAAGGAGATCAGCAGATCTCTAAGGAATGTTACAAGACATCCATGAAAGCTTCTACTAATCCTCGTCAAGCATAGCAATTAAAGAAAAAGGTTAGAGATGTTCTAGAAGCCGTGGAACATGAAGTTAAAGACGTACCCGTTGACATCTCTGATCCAGAAAAAAAGGTGCTCATTGGAACAAACATCCCTCAAGATGTCGAGGAAGACTTAATAGAATTTTTGAAAAGCAGATTCAGGTGCTTTGCCTGGAAACAAGAGGATATGACAGGAATAAGCAAAGATGTGATAACTCACAGGTTGAACATAGATCCCACTGTTAAGCCTGTCCACCAGAAAAGAAGAAAATTTACTAAGGAATGCAATCAAATTATCAAAGAAGATGTAGACAGACTGCTAAAGTCTAAAATGACAAGGGAGTCAATTATCCAAGGTGGTTAGCCAATGTAGTAGTGGTGGAAAAGAAGAACGACAAGTGGCGTGTATGCGTTGACTTTACAGATTTGAACAAAGCGTGCCCTAAAGATCCTTTCCCCTTACCACATATTGATTCATTAGTTGATTCCACGGCCGGACATGATCATGGCCTTTATGGATGCATCTTCAGGATTTCAACAGATTCAAATGGAACCTTCAGATCAAGAAGATACCGCCTTTATGACTCCGGAAGGAATATATTGCTACATAGCAATGCCATTTGGCTTGAAGAACGTAGGGGCAACTTATCAACGGCTAGTCAACAAAATGTTCAAAGACAAGCTGGGAAAAACTATGGAAGTTTATATTGATGACATGGTGGTCAAATCGAAGCATATTGATGAACACATGCAGCATCTTGTAGAAGCTTTTGACATCTTAGAAACTTTCAATATGAAGTTAAATCAAGCAAAATGTAACTTTGGAGTTCGAGCTGGGAAGTTTTTAGGCTACGTGGTGACAAAGAGGGGTATTGAAGCTAGCCCGGAGCAGATTAAAGCAATTCTTAACCTGGAATCACCGAAGACAATCAAAGATGTGCAGAGGCTGACCGGTCGAGTAGCAGCCTTTAACAGGTTCATATCCAAGTCTTTTGACAGATGCAGGTTGTTCTATGACGTCTTGAGAAAGAACAAGAAGATTCAATGGTCTGAGGAGCATGAACAAGCATTTATTCAACTCAAAGAGTACCTTTCAGAACCATCATTATTTTCTAAACCGGAACAAGGTGAACCACTCCTAGTATATCTTGCTGTCTCGAAAAATGTTGTTTGTGCTGTCCTGGTAAGAGAATTACAAGGTGAACGACATCCTGTCTATTATATAAGTAAGTCCCTTCTAGATGCTGAAATCAGGTACACACATCTTGAAAAACTTGTCCTTGCATTAATAACTGCTTCGATTAAATTACGTCACTATTTTAAATCATATCCTATATCTGTCAAAACTAACTTTTCCATTAGGAATGTTATGAGAAAACCAGAATTATCAGGAAGGATGGCAAAATGGTCTATATAACTTAGTACATATGACATCCAATACGAGCCTAGGACCGCCATCAAATCCCAGTCTTTGGCCGATTTCATAGCAGACTTTAGCCCCAGCTTACAACCGGAAGTAGAACTGGAGGTACAACAACTTGAAGGTGACATACACTCAACATGTTGGACCTTGTACACTGATGGTACTTCAAATATGAAAGGAACGGGTCTGGGCATAGTATTAAGATCCCCACAAGGTGATACCTTTCCTCAAGCTGTGTCGTGTAAATTTCATGCAACGAACAATGAGGCCGAATACGAAGCCCTCATTATGGGTTTAACAACTGCTTTAGATTTAAATGTTAAACATATTAATGTCTATAGTGATTCCTTATTACTGGTTAACCATTTTAATGGTCCTTACGCAACCAAAAATTCTAAAATGACAGTATATCTTCAACATGTGAAGATTCTTGCCAGCCGCTTCATCACTTTTACCTTTGAACAAGTGCCTAGGGAGGAAAATACAAAAGCAGACACATTGGCTAATCTAGGGTCATCATGCAAAGAAATGATAAGCAATACAAACCTTATCATTTACGTCAAATATCCAGCTATATAGCAGCCTGAAGATTGCAAACAAGTTGATAATCCAACAAAGTCTTTTAAAGATAACAATCAAGAAGCATCTTGGACTCAACCCTATTATGAGTAACTTCACAACAATGTGGTCCCTCAGGATCCTAAGGCAGCAAGGGCTTTCAGAATGAGGGCATCTAGGTTTACTCTAATTGAGGGAATACTCTTCAGGAAGTCATATTCAGGTTTGTATCTGAGATGCGTAGAACCTGATCAAGTTGCTGTTATCTTAAAAGAGCTTCATGATGGCGAGTGTGGGAATCATTCTGGGGGCAGATCGTTATCATCCAAGGTTCTAAGATCAGGATATTACAGGCCAACTATAAGACAAGATGCTACATCATATGTTCAAAAATGCGACTCTTGTCAAAGGCATAGTAACATTTTACATCAGCCTGCAGAACCTCTGTATCCTATAGTGTCCTCCTGGCCTTTCATGCAGTGGAGGATGGACATTGTGGGGGAAGTTACCTAAAGCTCCTGGGGGCAAAGTATTTATGTTGGCAATGACAGACTACTTTTCGAAATGGATTGAAGCAGAATCATATGTTCAGATCAGAGATAAAGAAGTAATTTCCTTCTTAAAAAAGAACATCCTGAGCAGGTTTGGGATTCCGTCAGAAATTATTTGTGACAATGGATCACAATTTATCAGCAAGAAAACCAAGGACTTTTATGCAAGATGGGGAATAAAGCTGATAATGTCAACTCCAGTCCACCCTCAAGCAAATGGACAAGCTGAGTCAAGCAACAAGTTAATTATTAACAACTTGAAGAAGCTCTTGATCAGAAAAAGGAAAGATGGGCTGAGGAATTACCTTTCGTACTATGGGCAGATAGGACAACTCCCAAGAATGAAACAGGGCAGACTCCTTACTCACTGCTATTTGGGACAGAAGCCGTAATATCTGTTGAAGTTGTGGTACCAACCGCAAGATATGGTCTCACGACTCTAGCTGACAACCAACACTTTGACACAAGACTTGGACACTGTGGACGAATTAAGAGATATTGCTAAGATCAGAATGGCGCTTATCAACAAAGGATAGGTAGAGATTACAATAAAAATGTTCGAGTAAGAATATTTCAAGTTGGAGACTGGGTTCTCAGAAAGGTCTTCCAAAATACTAGGGAGTTAAATGCGCGAAAACTAGTTGCTAAGTGGGAAAGACCATATCTTATAGATGCTGAAGCAGGAAAAGGAGCATATTGGCTATCAAGTCTAAATGGTACGCGAATCCCAAGAAGTTGGAATGCTATTCATCTTAAACATTACTTCATTTAAGTCTAAACATGTTAAAATCCAGTCAAAATCAGGTACACATTGTTGAACAATTTAATTTTTACGTCTTTCATTTTTATTTCTTATCCCTCATAGAACAATACTAACTTAAGCATCGAAGGGGTGTTAGCTAAGCTAAAACCCAACCCTAACATATGTCTGTCTTGCAAGGTTCTTCACAATTACGTATTCGAGATGTAAGACAAAATGTCAACCATGTCTATTTTCAAAAGGATGAAGATATTTTACCTCAGTCAGCCTATTCCATAAACTGAAGTTTAAGGTACACACCTTCTAAGTGCTTAAAAGATCATGCATCTTTTCTCTAGCATATTTGGTTATCAAAACCTCATCTGGGCACACGTATTTCACACAATGTGAAACAAAGTTCTTAAGGTTGTAACATTAGCATGTTACTCGCAAAGTTTAAGAAGTTAAACACATTCAGTGTTTCCTACGATCAAAAGAGTTACTAGATCAATAAACTAACTGTTCACCTGCTGAAATACCAAAAATAATGTCATCAACATGACACCCTTAAAAAACCATAATTCATATGCCAACAAAGGCATACTAACTATTACAAACCAAAAACTTGTTCCGAGTACACACCCTCATTTTGACTAAATTAATTGTTTTTAAAAGAAAATAAATCATACCATCCTTTAAGGATTCTTATTCTGTTTCATCATCTTGGTTTTCTCCAACCTGCTCGGATCTCTCCTCATCTTGAGCTTGGGAGCTGACCTTAACCATTTTTTCGCTTGCAACCCTCTAAGGGTTGTATACTCCTCATCTAGATTCCATTTTATATGCTTGCCAGCCTGATACTCCTTGATCATCTCGATCCTAGCTTCAAAGACTGATTTCGCAGCCTCAGTCACCATGTCATCTCGAAGCATCTCCATCTCTTTAGCATGTCTCCTACCAGCTTTAGCAAGTCTAACTACCCATTTTGAAATCTCACTATCTTTCGCCTTAATTCATCCTTCTTTTCTTTCAGTATCTTGAAAGCCGCCTTTATATCTTCCTCGTACTCCGTCCTATCCATAAGTAAAGTATCAGCTTTACCTTTCCACAATGATCACATCAGCCATCATCTTGGCAACTGTTACAGCCTATCATCAAGAGTAACAGTATTGATAAAAACATGGAAGGATATTCAAACAAATATCAAAATAACCTATTACCTGATTCTCTAAAACCTCTTCACTCGGTGTTTCCTTCTCTACATCCATAACTTGGTCACTTCTCTTTCTTTTCAACATCGCATTTGTTAATGCAGACTGTGGGTGTTACCACAGGTGCTATCACTGGCAGTTGGGTGTTACCCGAACTGTAATGAGTTGTAATTTAATAATTCTTTCCATATTATTTTATATCCTAATGTCTAATATTATTTGCAAGATATATGTGTTTTTTGGTCCATATTTCAGGTTAATATATGGTTGGATTAATTGCTAGAAACAAGGAAGAAGTTGGAGAAGGAGTTACACGTAAATAGGAGATTTACGTGTAACTATTGCTTGGTCCATATTATTTGAAGAAGGAATAAAAACGTGGGAAGACCAAGTCATGGAGTTGTTGCTGATTATTTGAAGTGTACAATACAAAGAAAGCAAGAGAGTACAAGGTGATAAAGCATGGACTTGGGCTTCAAGAAATCGGTTGCTACATTCTAGGGAAGTTGGCGAATGATGAGGAATTCAAGCCAAGAAATCTCTCCACTCCTCACACACGATCTGAAGGTTCAAGGCTGTTATTTTGGAGTAGCCTCCAAGGCATTGGAAGGCTATAAATAGGCTAGGTGTGTTTCATTTGAAGTATGCCAAATATCAAACACACACACCATAGCACAAGAGAGACAAAGTTCTTTGGTTCGCATATCCTTCCTCCCTTGTGATTCTAGCTTAAACACCGAGTGTTTAAGAGAGTGTTGGCTAAGGATAGGATTCGTTCTTTGTCTCATTTAGTTCCATAGAGCATTATCATTGTATTAGCAATAGGGAACTTTCGGCTTTGTAATTTTGCTATATTGATTATAAAGTCTTCGCCATCTAGGCACACTCAAGTTATATATTTATATAACTTGAGAAAATTATATCTTGTGTTATTTATTTCCGCCGCACAAAGTTTTTATAAACTATTTATTTTGGTGTGTGTGTCTTTGTCCGTCAGTGTGTTAACCAAGGTGTTGGGTAACATCTACGGTAACATCTCTTTCCGGTGAAGCCATTGACAATTTCAATTGGTATCAGAGCGAGGTCACTTGACGATACTAAGTGCTTGGTCTAGGTGTCATGGCTTATGATCCGGCTAATCCTAATAATAAGCGTCTTCCCCGTGTTAGATGGCTCGAATTATTGTTATTGGAAGATCCGTCTACGCTCGCATGTCAAATCAATTGATCTTCGAGCATTGCGATCTATAACAAATGGTTACTCCTTACCAATGTTACCTGCCGATGAAGATGGTGACGTACAAGTCAAACCCGAATCGAATGGAACATGGAAGAGATCAACCAAGCTAGTTTCAATGAAAAGGCACTTAATGCCATTTTTGAGTGGGTTGATATGCATATTTTCAAACTTATTCAAAACAGTTCCACCGCAAAAGAAGCATGGGATATTTTACAACGTTTTTGTGAAGGTGATGGCAGTGTGCGTGAAACTAAGCTTAGGGGTCTTACTAGCAGATTTGAAAGATTAAGGATGGGTGAAAATGAAACTATTCCTTCTTATTTTGAAAAATTATTTGATATTGCTAATGAGTGTCAATTGTTGGGTGAACCTTTTACCAACAAACAACTTGTCTCAAAAGCAATTAGAACCCTTCCTGAGCGTTTTAATATGAAAGTTTCATCTATTGAAGAGGCTCACAATCTTGCAACTATGGATATCAATTCTTTAATGAGTATTTTGAAAAACTTTGAGTTAAATCTCTTAGATCAAAGTGAAGCATCTAAAGGGAAAAATGTTGTTTTGAAAACTCAAGCCTCGAGTTCTTTGGATGAAAACGAAGATGAGGTTTTTGAAGAAATTGATGAGAATGCTAGTGTTGCTTTACTTGCTAGAAAATACAATTCTATGGTTAGAAAGTATAACAATGAAAAAATGCAGGTGAAAGCAAAGGAGAAGCAAACCAAGGTCTATGATTCGATGCCAAAAAGGACTTTCCCATCTAACCCAAAGTTGAACCCAAGAAGAGCATCATCAGATCAGTTAAGGTCTGATCCAAAGCACATTGAATCCATTCAATGTCATGCTTGCTCGGGTTGGGGTCACTATTCCAATGAGTGTGCAAATGCTCTAAGGAAGAGAGGAAAGAACCTATGGGTTTTTCTCAGTGATGATGAGGATGAAGGACCATCTCAGGAGGTAGAATCTGATCAAACAACCATGTTTGTCACAATAAGTAACACGGAAAAGGACAGTGTTACCCAAGGTGTTATCCGATCGAGATAACATCCGTGATCACACCCGACAGTATGATGAATTATGTGATAATAATGTTTGTTTGTTTTGTTAGCTCTTCTAACCCTGATACAGGAAGTACACAAGAGGATGAGCAGAGCAAAGATGACCTCATTTCCGGATTAAAAGACCTTTACGAGGCATTGCTCGTGGAATGGAAGAAAGAGAACAATTTGGTTAAGTCCTTAACCAAGAAGAATGAAGGACTCCAGGCCTATGTGACTCATATGGAGGTTCAAGCAACAAAGAGAGAAATCGAGCTTGAAAGAGTCAAGGGCAAATTGACTCTAGCCGAAACCACCTTGAAGAAGCTCAACATTTGGATCTACCAAATTGGATGAGATCTTGAACTTGAGTACACCTCTCAGAGCGGTATTGGTTTTCAAGAATCTTTGAATAGTATTCTTTCTACTTTGTCTATGAATGATAATAAGAATTGTTTTGTTAAGGAGCGGTTTTTTGACAAAGATTCTTCTTCAAAAGAACCATGTGACAAAGGGAAGGTGTGTCAATATTGTCACACACCTGGACATTTTAAAAATAAATGCCATATTGTTTCGAAAACTGCCCAGTCTCCTTGGTGTTACCCGAGGTGTTGCCCAGCCAAAGACATGTGATAACACACCCAAATGAATGGTAAAAATTCAAAAAAGGTGTGGAAACCAAAAGCTAATCTGAAATGTGATGTTGTGTACACTGCTTTAAAAACAAATATTGAAGGTTCTTGGTACTTTGATAGTGGGTGTTCACGTCATATGACAGGAACAAAATTGTTTTTAAAAGACTATGAAACAATTCATGGGGGTAGTGTAACTTATGGTGGTGGGAGCAAGAGTAATATCATTGGGAGAGGGACACTAAATGTGTCTGGATTTCCAACCTTAAAGAATGTCTTACATGTTGATGGACTTGTAACTAATTTAATTAGTATTAGTCAACTTTGTGATGACAACTTAGAGGTGAAATTCAATAAAGATACTTGTGAAGTTTATGACAAGACTAACAATTGTGTGATGACAGGTACAAGATCTAGTGATAATTGTTATCTTGTTGAAGACAAGCAAGTATGCCATTCGGCAAAACTTGATGACACTACTTTATGGCATCAAAAGTTGGGACATGTTCACTTTCGTAACATAGAAAAGATTGTTAACCTAGATGCTGTCCAAGGCATTCCTAGTCTTGATCTTAAACAAAAAATTGTTTGTGAGGATTGTCTCAAAGGGAAACAAACTCGTGTTACCCATGGTGCTGCCCAACACAATGAGCAACACACTGGTACTACACATTGTTTTCAACTCTTGCATATGGATCTAATGGGTCCACTTGAGATAGAAAGTTTTGGGGGCAAGAAATATACTTATGTCATTGTTGATGATTTTTCACGATTTACATGGGTTTATTTTTTAAGGGAAAAATCTGAGACTTTTGAAAAGTTCAAAATCTTGCACTCTAAGATCAAAAACATGTTTTCAGTGCTTCAATTTTTCGAATTAGGTCCGATCATGGGAGGGAATTTGAGAATGTTTCTTTTTCAAATTTTTGTGAAAGAAAAGGTATTCACCATGAATTTTCAGCCCCAAAAACACCTCAACAAAATGGGGTAGCTGAAAGGAAGAATAGGACTTTACTTGAAATGACTCGTGTGATGTTATTTTCAAAAAGAATTTCGAAAAGATTTTGGGCAGAGGCACTAAATACGGCTTGTCACACGCCCAATAGAGTTTTTCTAAGACCCGGCACAACCATGACTCCATACGAAATTTTGAATGGTAGCACACCCAAAGTTCATTATTTTCCTGTCTTTGGTTGTGCGTGTTACATTCTCAATGATCGGGACTACTTAGCAAAATTGGACTCTAAGAGTGATAAGGCCATTTTTCTTGGTTATGCTTCAAATAGTCGTGCATATAGGGTATTTAATCTAAGGCTAAAAACCATCCAAGAATCCATGAATATTGTTTTTGATGATCACTCAAGTATTGCAGGAGAAAATGTTCAAGAGACACCCTTGGAGCCGTTGGAAGAAGTCGCCCGAAGGTGTTACCACAGTGTTACCACGAGTGCTAACACCGATAGTAACACGTAAACCGAGCGTGGTGTTACCATTGATGAGATAACACCTCGATAGCATCCGATTCCATCAAAGAAATGAAGATCAAGAAGGAGTTGAAACAGGGTTCACGAGAATGTGAGAAGAGATCCTCCACCTAGAATCGCAGGGAATCATCCTACAACCCAAGTAATTGGGGAGGTGAATGAGGGTGTACAAACAAGACGTATGAATTCCATTAGTGACCGTGACATGGTAAGGTATGTGTGCATGTCCACCACATACTCAAAGGTAACATACTCTTGTTTTACTTCATCTGTAGAACCTAAAAATGTGATTGAAGCTTTAAAAGATAATTTTTGGATTCAAGCAATGCAAGATGAACTTGATCAATTTGCTCGTAACAATGTTTGGTCTTTAGTACCCCCTCCCTCAAACACTAATGTTATTGGGACAAAATGGATTTTCAAAAATAAGACCGATGAGTATGGAAACATTGTTAGGAACAAGGCTCGTCTTGTGGCTCAAGGCTATACACAAGTGGAAGGTATTGACTATGACGAGACCTTTGCACTGTGGCTAGAATTGAGTCAATAAGACTTTTATTGGCCATTGCTTGTTTTCTTAAAATCACATTGTTTCAAATGGACGTCAAAGCAGCCTTTTAAATGGATACTTAGATGAGGAAGTTTTTGTTGAACAACCAAAAGGCTTTGAAGATCCATTTCAACCGGACCATGTGTATAGACTTGATAAAGCTCTTTATGGGTTGAAGCAAGCTCCACGTGCATGGTATGGTAGGTTAACTAGTTTTTTACTAGAATATGGTTTTACTAGAGGAGAAGCGAGATAGGACTTTATTCATTCTTAAACATGGAAAAGAACTTGTCGTGGTTCAAATCTATGTTGATGACATAGTATATGGCTCTACATCAAAAACTTGTTTAAATGATTTTGTAGAGGCTATGACATCAACATTTGAAATGAGCATGATGGGGGAACTTAACTTCTTTCTAGGCATGCGGGTTAAGCAATCAAGTGAAGGGATTTTCATCTCCCAAAGCAAATATGCAAGGAACCCGGTGAAGAAGTTTGGGTTGGAAGGTTCGAAGAGCTCAAAAATTCCTATGGGCACTTCTCTCAAGATTGGAAAAGATCAAGTGGGAGAAGATGTTGATCCAACCCTATATCGTTCCATGATTGGTAGTCTCCTTTACCTTACTTCTAGTCGTCCCGATTTGATGTACGAGTGTGTGTGTATGTGCTAGATATCAATCCAATCCTAAAGTGTCTCACCTAAATTCGTGAAAAAGATCATTAAATATGTATACGGAACTAGTGATTTAGGGATTTGGTATAGTAAAGATACTAATACTAATTTAGTAGGCTTTAGTGACTCGGATTGGGCGGGGATATGGATGATAGGAAAAGTACAAGTGGGGGATGTTTTTACTTGGGAAATAATTTAGTATCATGGTATAGTAGAAAACAAAATTGTGTTTCATTATCCACAGTGAATCGAGAATATGTAGCATTTGGTAGTTGTTGTTCACAACTAATTTGGTTAAAACACATGCTTGATGATTATGGTCTTGATAGCAATATTTTGACCTTATACCGTGATAATTTGAGTGCTATTAATATTTCCAAAAATCTGTACAACACTCCCGTATCAAACATATTGACATCCGTCATCATTTTTTAAGAGATATGGTAGATAAAAAGATAATAAATATAGAGCATATTGATACAAAGTGTCAACTTGCACGATATTTTCACAAAACCCTTAGACCATGATAGATTCTCTAGTCTAAAGAGATCTCTTGGTCTTTGCATTCTCTAAAAATTGTCCTACGTAGTAAGGTGTTACCATGGGTGCCGATAACACCCGGGGTAACACATGTATACTAGTGCATATTTTTTGCTAGTTTGGTTTTATTCTCTACGAGGGTTCCCATAGTTCTCTCGAGCTATGAGAGTTCTCACATTGCACATGCCGACCTTTTTGTTGTGGTAGGATAGCACCCTGTATAACACACTTGATAAAACTCCCTTCATATGCTTAAAGTGACAAAGTCACTAATCTCTTTTGATAAATAAAAGGCAAAGGCATTTATCCATACTATTCTCTCGAGCTCGGGGCACGGTGTTCGCTGCAACGATGTACTCTTGCCAATGAGAATGTATGAAGTGATTTATGCTAAGTATTAGGGACATGGAGTTCGCTACTACAGTGTACCCTACTTGAAAGGCATAGATCACTTGGTCTTTACACTTGAAATAAAACTCGAAGCACGGAGCTCGTTACTTCGATGCTTTCTTGTTTAAAGAAGTGTATTGATACGTGAGTAACAAGCAACGTACTTAAAAATATATATATAGGCCTATAATGCCTAAAGTGCATGAAAAATGCTCAGCTTGTTATGCCTGAAATGCTTGAAAATGGCTAAGCTTGTTATGCCTGAAATGCTTGAAAATGGCTAAACTTGTTATGCCTAAAGTGTTTAAAATGCTCAGCTTATTATGCCTCAAGTGTTTGAAACTGAATATATTTATCAAGGGATTTTTATCTTATGTGTTATCCTAGATGTTACCATCATTGCCATTAACATATTTGTATGTGCTATATTATGTTTTTTATTTCTTTATTTTCGGTTTGTTATTTAATTTTTTTTAACTTTGAAAGTCTTTTTATTGTTTAAGAGTTTTAAAAGTTTGAAAAAGTCTTTAACAAACCTAGTTTATCTTTAGTAAACTACTCAATTAACTAAGTCCTAAAATTTAGGGATTTGATTTTCAAAAACCATATGGACTTAGTATATTTGGTATGTTTATTTTTATTTTCGTTTTATATATTTAAAAAATTAAAAAAAAAAAAAACTGAAAATTAAAAATTAAAAATTAAAAAAATTAAAAAAAAAAAAATTTTTTCAAAATAATGGCCGGATGTTTAATTTGTGTGGGAAGAGTTTTGTATTTGTTTTTTCTTGTTGCCTAGAAAATAGGGGGAGTAAATTTTAATTGTAATTATTTTATGTGGCTAGAAAATAGGGGGAGGTTGAGTAATTAATTAGAGTAAATATTAGGAGATAATTGAGTAGGATAAGTCTTGTCAATTAAATGTTATCTTTTCCTAAACTTAATCCCTATTTTTTCTCCTCTCTCTCTAACCGTCTCACCCCCTTCTCACTCTACACGATATAAACCCTCCTCCGTCACCGTCTCTCTCTTCTCAAATCTTCCAAAATCAAAACCTTCCAAAATTCCAAATCCTTCCTAAACCCTAACCATGGCAACCCCTACCAAAAAGCAATCCGCCCCTTTGGAGGTCTCTCCGGGCGTTGGCTCAAGTGGTCCAAGCCAAATGGACACTTCGACCATGTAACGACCCCAACCCTAGGCACTCATTTTAAATATTTAATTATATGCTTTTAAAAATTTATGTTCACTTTATGTGTTCAATTATACCTTTAAATTCTTAAATTAGGATAAACTGGGTGAAAAGTAAATTTAGGAGCTTATAAGAATTTATTGGACATTAAATAAAGAAACTAGGGGAAATAATAAAAATGGGAATTTATTAAATAGATAAATAATTGAGGAGGTTAAATGAGTGAGTAGGATGAATTATTGGGTTAAAGGTTAAGTTTAAATTAAAAATAAAGATGAAAGCCTTCTTGGTAGATATTTGTAGGAGGGGCCAATTTTCTTGCTCTCCCATCCTCTTGCCAAGTGTCCATTCCCCACACCTCCTCTTACTCCCCTTCCCCTCCTTCTCCTTCATTCACTACCATTCTTCATCCTAGAGAAAATAGAGAAAACCTCCATTGAAGTCCCCTTTGCCCAAGCTTTGAAGTCAAGCATTTCTTCACCAAAAATCAAGTCTAAGGGCACCATTGAAGTTGGATGACCTAGAGGAAGCCATCTAGCTAGAAAGATCAGCATTTCCTTATAAAATCCAAAGGTGAGTTGTTATGATTCCCTTCTTCTATGTGTTCATAAGCTCTTTGATTATTATTCTTGATCTTGTGATGTTGATTCCTTGCTTGGAAACCTAAATGGGAGTTGATTGATTAGAAAATGAAATTGGTTGAAGTTAGGGTTTAAAGAATGATCATTTAAAAGGTTGGAAATGGGTGAAATGAGTAGAGATGAATAATTTAGGATTACTTGGGTTGAGTTTACAAGTTTGAATGGGACTTGGTAAGATGAGGGTGTTCTTGGGTGTTCTTGATCAAGCCATGGTAGAGGAAAGAAGAACTAGGTTGAAAAGGGTTAAAAATCTGCAAAAGGGAGTTTGGAGGAGGCTTGGGCGGTCGCCCGAGTGGGCTTGGGCGGTCGCCCAAGGCGCGAGAGGTCCAAATTCCCTTTAGGTACACTTGGGCGGTCGCCCAAGTAGGTTAGGGCGGTCGCCTGGCGAGAAACTACAAATTCTCTTGAGGTCCAGGGCGGTCGCCCAAGTGTAAGGTGGTCGCCCAAGACCACGAACCAAGTTTAGAGTTGTTCAAACCTAATCAAACTCGAACCAAAATGGAATCTCTTTAACCTAGATTAAAGTAGAATCCTTTGTCTACACATTGACATCCTAAGTGCTCAAAATGGAATTGGGGAAGTACTTTAAATGTTGCTTGGAAAGCGCTAGTTAACCTAGTTTGGTAACTTAGCGTAAATGATTCTAACTTGGTAAATTGAACTTGGATCTTCATAGAGGCCTTGTATTATTGTATAAAGACTTGTAGGATGGATTGATGGTATTTCCTTGCCTTACTTTGAGTTCATATACATTGGTTATATTATGCATAGTGTGTTGATTTATTGTTGCACTATGATATTGGTTGGACATGAGTATATTTACCATGTTGATATATTGTTATCCTTTTTGTGGATTGTATTCAAGTATCTATTATGTGCTTGATAATGTTGAATACTTGTTATAGTATTTACATCGTTATGATATTGTTGTAGGATTCCCTACTTTGGAATTCCTAAACTGTACATGTTGATACAAAGATTTATAGCCGTTGTGCTAATGTGTTGAATACTTGATATAGTATTGCTATCTTCATGATATCTTTGTTGTGGTATGTATCCCTACTTTGGATCATACAATGTTTGGTTAAGCAAGTATGTTATTACGTGCTTAGTTATGTAAATCCGAGTGGTATTGATTTATTTGTTTGTTGGACAATGTATGGGATTATAATGACATCGATCCAAGTTCATTATAATTCATACATTGGTAACCCAATTGTCCCCCTTGTGTGGGATTTGTGGGCTAGCATCTCCTTTTGAGGTAGATGGTCTAGTTTCACCGGGGATATGACTCGTGTGTCGAGAATCCCTATGAATGCTGTTATTGTTCATGGTTAGGAACCGCTTCTTCAATTCTTCTTTGCTCGGTTGTGTATATCCTTTTGGAGATGAAACCTTGGCTCAGTATCCTTCTAAGTGTTACTTTATCGTACTTATGTGTTGTGATATATTAATGCTGAGATGGTCGTTGTTTCCAACCGGTATGGGACGGTTGGCGGCAGGGAGCCTCTCAAGTTATGTGGATATGTCTTTTGATGTGTTGCATCTTATATGGCATATTGCTGCATTCATAATAGCTCATTGAGATTTATTCTCACCCCTCTCCCTTCTTGTTTTAGATTCCGAGACGAATTGGACCGACCAAGTAAGGGCGGAAAGGAGTTTAGAAGTGGTATTTTGGGAATTGTCGGGTTATGTTAGCTTGGTGTAGAAAGTGTTTGTTAGCATAATTCTTTTAAAGGGTTGTATTCATAAACTTTAATTTCATACTATATTCGATATCTTTTGTAACTAAAACCGTTTATTATTTTCGTGGTTGGTTAACTCTCCCTCCAACGTGGAAGGAGTAGAGTTACTTTGAAATGGTTGTGTTTAAGTTTTGGAGATGAAATCAAAGTTTTTAAAAATTAGGAGAATTGGGTTAGTTTGAGGACGCTCCAGGCTCGGGACACGTGTAGGTTCCGGGTCGGGGTCCTCACGGTTGGTATCGAGCTCGGTTAGAGTTCTCGGGTAGAGTCTAGATGAGTGAGAGTGTGCGATAACTTATGTCGAGAGTTTAATGCAGGAATTTGTTCAAAGGCAGAAAATGATCTTGATCAACCAAGGAATCCAGGAAAGGTGAGTTATGGAAAGATAGATTTCCCCACCATCATTTGAGGTATTTTACTGTCTCGGGAATTAGGGTTCATACTTTTATAAATCCTTGTACATTAGTTCTCATGTGGCATTACTTTTCATCTTTATTTGCATAATTGGTCTAAGAGTTGCCGTATGTGCTGGAGGTTCTACTCCTATGGGGTCGTACCTCGAATCATCCTTAATTATCTTGGTAGTTGTGATTTAGTGGGCATGTATTGCCGGTGGATTTGGTCGAGTTACCAATCCGTGAATCATCGTTATATTAACCTGAATTAATTGAGTAGATGTTGTGTTCGAGGAGGACTGTCGCAAGAAGCGAGTCTCCTTATTTATGTTTGATTTGCCTCCAGGGGTGGTAGAGGCGGATGAGTCATTATTGCTATTTTATCATATATGCATAAATGTCGAAAGTATGGCCTAAGGAATTTGAAGGTTATTTGAGTTGTGAGTTATCTTGATTCAAAAGAACCTTGAGTTCTCTCATGTACGGTGGTAAATGAATTGGTGAACTCTTAGTTTAGAGTTGGTCTATGGCCTAATTAAGAGTGGTTTATGGTTGTATAATTTGCGTGAGTATTTATACATTGGTATCTCGTGGTGGAGACTAGATATGAAGACTAGTATTGAAAGTGATCGTCTAAGTGAGATTATATGAGTTATAAATTATCGCGAGTAAGAGATCTTATGGAACTAATATATCTTTGCCTTAGGTGCTATAAGTATTCTCTAAGGAGAGATTGATTGAATTCTTGCTACTAAATTGAATAGGAAATCAGATATTTTTGTAAGTAATATCACCCTATAAGTTGACTAAGTGGTGTTTTTCAAGTGAGTATCAAAAATGGGTTTTCATCAGGTATCATACCAGGGTATTGAAGCTGAGTGGATATAAGTCACTATTTCGGTATTCGGATTCCTAGATAGAGTATACAAATTGGGATGATGGAATCGATGATTCAACTTAAGAAATTAATTGATAAAGAAGATAACTAGCTTAGCGATTCTCAGTAAGGATAAATTGTTACTGTATTTAGAAAAGATGATACTTGGTGGTTAATCAAAGGGTTATAGAGATCTTAAATAGGTAACTGTGAAGAATAAGTATTCGTTAGCACTTGTTGACGATTTGTATGAATGATTTTAGAAACTAGTAGGATACTCAATGGTTATTAGTTGAATTTTCGGAGTGTTACAATTTCAGTGAAAAATTGCTTTAAGGGTATACTTAAGACAACATTTATATCTAGTATGACCGTTTTGATTTATGGATTGTGTACTAGCTATGGAGAGGTAAATAGGGTAAATGTGAAGAAGTATAATAGATGTAGTTATTGGTGACTTATACGGTCAACTTTAAATTGGTAAGATAGGTATAGGGTTCGTTTTGAGAATTGATTATCATTAGTTGAGAAAATGAGGATGAATCTTATTGGGAGACAGGATACTTTAGGATGGTTATATACTATAGTTCGACTTAGTTACGTGAATCATATGAGGGATTTGTGTGATGCTTGAAAGATATTGACGTTGTACGGATTTTGAGTTTGTTGATGGTTATTGAGAGTTAAGTTAGATTATACTGTAATGTTTAATTGAAATTCGGAAATGATTGATCTATGTGAGTTCCAATTATATTTTCCGATTTAGAAATTATGGTATTTGATTGGGAACTAGATGTTTTACAATATGTTGTTGCTAAGTACAATACCAATATCAAAGGTGGTGAATAGATGACTCAAATTAAATAAAAGTGTTGAACTTTCAACTTGAGGAATTATTGAATTGAGGATGGTTTACCTAGTTATAATCTTAATGATTGTTTTAGTGTTATTTATCGGGGATAGTAATAGTATTGCGAGATTGTGTTTTCTTAGAGAGAAATTAACTAAGTCTAAATAGTATGAGTGGTGGCTACACTATAAATAGAGGTCAATCAAGAATATTTTGTTAAAATTGTTTTAAAGGTGTTTTAAAACTTTGGAATATATATTGGACCTCTGTGTAAGCAATTGTGCCCTTCGGGGATAGTTGATAAGGTCAGTAAACCATTTTCGCGTAAATTAAAATCTGTGAGTAATTTAACTATCTACCACTGGTATGGGACGGTTGTAGATAATTAAATCACTCGAGCTATTTTTGTTAGCTTATCAATCCTTTGAAATTTCTGAGTGGTTTGGTTAATTAAGACTGGTATGGGCCGGTTTTAAATAAGTAAACCATTCGGGTCTCTTTGGATCTCTTTTATATTATCATTTGGAATTTTGAAAGATGTTGTAAAATTTCGAAAGACATGTTATTTTAAAGTTATAGTACGTACAGAAGCAAGTAAAAAGGCAACCTAGTTTCCCTATAATGATTAACGGTATTCAAGTGTTGGTCCAAGAAATGATTTGATAAATGTGGGGTTATTATTGTGTCGGTCACAATAGACTCGATTTTGTTTTGGAGTTGGATCGGCTCCGTTGTGGGCGGCCAACCATTCAATTTGAACATTGATTTGTCACTAGTCCTGAACATAATTGGAACATTGAATTGTGATAATAGAATGTTGACGTTAGAAGATTTATTAAAATATTTAGAGTTCTAGGTTGAACTTGAGAGTTTTAACACTATAGATTTTGTGAATTAGTTGCATTGGGAGTAATGAAGGGTATGCTATTTTGTTATAGAAAATTGAATTACATTTTCTACTCGTTATATATATAGCTTGATGAAATGTTATTAATAAAGTCCTCTCATATGTTAGGGGATAGTTTGATTGTTTAAACCCCATAGTATTAAAAAGATTGGATAGTCATTCATTTGGGAAGATCCATTTGGAGTGTAGGAAGGCCATTAAATTTAACCTTGTGAAAATTTGAGGAATCATTACTTATTATTGAGAATAGGCTACGGGCATATGCGATGGATGTTAGTAGTCAATAGTACGAATGGTTACCAGTGGTAAGTGCGTATAATAGTAGTTATCATTCTAACATTGAGATAAAACCGTATGAGGCATAGTTTGGGAAGAAAATATCGATCTCTAATTTGTTGGGTTGAAGTTAGAGAAGAAAGGCCTAAGGTAGATTGCCGCCAAAAAATTGTTAATCCATTTGAAGTTTTAGAAAGGGTGGGTGATTTAGCTTATAGACTGACTTGTAGCAAATTGTAGAGTATTTGAAGTTTTAATGTGATATTGTAATGTATTTGGTGACCTAAGTTGTAATACTTTAATTATTTATATTTTCATTGGGATCGGAAAATTCGTGTTAGTGATATTTGCATAGTATGCTTGGATCATTAAGTGGTAACATCATATTATTAATGGAATTAGAAATTTAATTTCTTTGAAAGAAGAATCACAACATTGAAGAGACTATTTGGAAATTGAAGTTTGATGTATACTTGTAACCGATGCGGGTTGAGCAGTTAGGTAAGTGACAGTCAAATTCGGGACGAATTTTCTTTAAGGGGGAGTGAGTGTAACGACCCCAACCCTAGGCACTCATTTTAAATATTTAATTATATGCTTTTAAAAATTTATGTTCACTTTATGTGTTCAATTATACCTTTAAATTCTTAAATTAGGATAAACTGGGTGAAAAGTAAATTTAGGAGCTTATAAGAATTTATTGGATATTAAATAAAGAAACTAGGGGAAATAATAAAAATGGGAATTTATTAAATAGATAAATAATTGAGGAGGTTAAATGAGTGAGTAGGATGAATTATTGGGTTAAAGGTTAAGTTTAAATTAAAAATAAAGATGAAAGCCTTCTTGGTAGATATTTGTAGGAGGGGCCAATTTTCTTGCTCTCCCATCCTCTTGCCAAGTGTCCATTCCCCACACCTCCTCTTACTCCCCTTCCCCTCCTTCTCCTTCATTCACTACCATTCTTCATCCTAGAGAAAATAGAGAAAACCTCCATTGAAGTCCCCTTTGCCCAAGCTTTGAAGTCAAGCATTTCTTCACCAAAAATCAAGTCTAAGGGCACCATTGAAGTTGGATGACCTAGAGGAAGCCATCTAGCTAGAAAGATCAACATTTCCTTATAAAATCCAAAGGTGAGTTGTTATGATTCCCTTCTTCTATGTGTTCATAAGCTCTTTGATTATTATTCTTGATCTTGTGATGTTGATTCCTTGCTTGGAAACCTAAATGGGAGTTGATTGATTAGAAAATGAAATTGGTTGAAGTTAGGGTTTAAAGAATGATCATTTAAAAGGTTGGAAATGGGTGAAATGAGTAGAGATGAATAATTTAGGATTACTTGGGTTGAGTTTACAAGTTTGAATGGGACTTGGTAAGATGAGGGTGTTCTTGGGTGTTCTTGATCAAGCCATGGTAGAGGGAAAGAAGAACTAGGTTGAAAAGGGTTAAAAATCTGCAAAAAGGGGCTGGAGGAGGCTTGGGCGGTCGCCCAAGTGGGCTTGGGCGGTCGCCCAAGCTGGCAGGAGGTCCAAATTCCCTTTAGGTACACTTGGGCGGTCGCCCAAGTAGGTTAGGGCGGTCGCCCAAGCTGGCAGAAACTACAAATTCTCTTGAGGTCCACTTGGGCGGTCGCCCAAGTGTAAGGGCGGTCGCCCAAGACCCTGAACCAAGTTTAGAGTTGTTCAAACCTAATCAAACTCGAACCAAAATGGAATCTCTTTAACCTAGATTAAAGTAGAATACTTTGGCTACACATTGACATCCTAAGTGATCAAAATGGAATTGGGGAAGTACTTTAAATGTTGCTTGGAAAGCGCTAGTTAACCTAGTTTGGTAACTTAGCAGAAATGATTCTAACTTGGTAAATTGAACTTGGATCTTCATAGAGGCCTTGTATTATTGTATAAAGACCTTGTAGGATGGATTGATGGTATTTCCTTGCCTTACTTTGAGTTCATATACATTGGTTATATTATGCATAGTGTGTTGATTTATTGTTGCACTATGATATTGGTTGGACATGAGTATATTTACCATGTTGATATATTGTTATCCCTTTTTGTGGATTGTATTCAAGTATCTATTATGTGCTTGATAATGTTGAATACTTGTTATAGTATTTTTGTCGTTATGATATTGTTGTAGGATTCCCTACTTTGGAATTCCTAAACTGTACATGTTGATACAAAGATTTATAGCCGTTGTGCTAATGTGTTGAATACTTGATATAGTATTGCTATCTTCATGATATGCTGTTGTGGTATGTATCCCTACTTTGGATCATACAATGTTTGGTTAAGCAAGTATGTTATTACTGTGCTTAGTTATGTAAATCCAGCTGGTATTGATTTATTTGTTTGTTGGACAATGTATGGGATTATAATGACATCGAGCCAAGTTCATTATAATTCATACATTGGTAACCCAATTGTCCCCCTTGTGTGGGATTTGTGGGCTAGCATCTCCTTTTGAGTTAGATGGTCTAGTTTCACCGGGGATATGGTTGTGTGTCGAGAATCCCTATGGTACTTGTGTATTGTTCATGGTTCCGGAACCGCTTCTTCAGCTGTTCTTCTTTGCTCGGTTGTGTATATCCTTTGGAGATGAAACCTTGGCTCAGTATCCTTCTAAGTGTTACTTTATCGTACTTATGTGTTGTGATATATTCATGCCGAGATGGTCGTTGTTTCCAACCGGTATGGGACGATTGGCGGCGAGGAGCCTCTCGGGTTATGTGGATATGTCTTTTGATGTGTTGCATCTTATATGGCATATTGCTGCGTTCATAATAGCTCATTGAGATTTATTCTCACCCCTCTCCCTTTACTGTTTTAGATTCCGAGACAGGTGGACCGACCAAGTAAGGGCGGAAAGGAGTTTAGAAGTGGTATTTTGGGAATTGTCGGGTTATGTTAGATTGGTGTAGAAAGTGTTTGTTAGCATAATTCTTTTAAAGGGTTGTATTCATAAACTTTAATTTCATACTATATTCGATATCTTTTGTAACTAAAACCGTTTATTATTTTCGTGGTTGGTTAACTCTCCCTCCAACGTGGAAGGAGTAGAGTTACTTTGAAATGGTTGTGTTTAAGTTTTGGAGATGAAATCAAAGTTTTTAAAAATTAGGAGAATTGGGTTAGTTTGAGGACGCTCCAGCTCGGGACACGTGTAGGTTCCGGGTCGGGGTCCTCACAGACCACCCCTCTCAATGTGTCTCCGGCAATGACAATGTCGGTGGATGATCCTCCATTGGTGACAACAATGGCGCAACCCTTGCCCATTGTGACCTTACCACCTCTTCCACCCGTTCCATCAACCAAAAAGCCAAAAAGAAAGGCCATTGCTCACAAACCCTCGGCACAACCCGTCAAAAAGAGGAGCTCAAGTAGGCTCACTGCAATGAGGCACAAAGGGACCTCTAAATCCAACACATCCTCCGATCCTGTTGAAGTTTCTGAGGAGTCTTCACTTGGTCTCTCCTCGGCTCATGTTTCGGATGAAGACTTCCATGCCGATGCTGAAAAGAGCCATTCTGTTGAGACATTTGAAGATTGGGAGATTGAGGAAGAAGAACCCTTGTATGAAGTTAAGAAAAGAAACATTAAAGGCAAAAGCAAGTGGATCATTGTCAAAGATGTTACCCAGAAAGCTGCAACACCCAAGGTAACATCCTCTGTTTCTAAAGCTTCGAAATCTTCTATCAGTGAGTTTGCCTATTCTGAGTCCACTGATTTTCTTGAGAAAGAGTTTGATGATGTGAATACTGCTTTCCCAAAACCTTACTTCTCATTGGAGTTTTATCGAAAAGAAAATATGGAGTTTTGGTTAAGGCATAGTGACACGAAAATTCTCAAGGAAAAGCACATTGACGAGGTTGATTTCAAAAAGCATGGTGTTTTTCAGTTCTTGGAGGATAGAAATTTTTTGAAAGCTAACTTGCATCCTTCGAAATTTGTTGAAGCTATTGTCAAAAATTTCTATGCCAATCTTCATGCCAACCTAGATAATGAGAAGTCCGATCAATTTGGAAAGGTGTTTTTAAGGAACAGAATTTTTTCTATTACTCCTTCTTTGATCAACAAGACTTTAGGACTCCCAAATTTGGATGATGATGGTCCTATTGTTCATAAGGATGAAATTGCTAGGTTTATCTCTCATGATGTCGTGCATGAATGGCCCTCCAATCCTAATCCCAAAACCAAAGTTCATTTTCTTGCTTCCCGTCTCACTTCACTCTTTGCCGTGCTTCACAAGCTTTGCATATTTAATTGGGTTCCTACTTCTAATGAGCAATATGTCACATTGCAACAAGCTGAAATCTTGTATAAGTTAGGAAAGAATCGAAGAGTGAACTTGGGTAGATTGATCTTCAAACATTTGGCCTCGTGGGGTAGAAGAAAAGACATAACAATGTTTCCTTACCCTTCTTTAATCTTCCAAATTTTGAAATCTCAAAAATTGCCCATTGAAGAGTCGGATGAGTATACACCCGCCTTGATCTCTATGCTATAGATTCCCAGTGACTAAGAAGAATACCAAGAGTGTGAGATACACAGGTGATCTTCCTTGGTCAAAGATAAATGAATTTGGGTCAAGTGATGCGGTTTTACGCTAAGGGTGTTTCTCAATCTGTTATCCCAAATGTTACTCCGAAATCTCCAAGTTTTTCAGGTACAGATGCAGCTCATGTTCTTGCTAATGTATTCAATTTGTTGGGGAATGCTTCACCAACAATACCAAAGACCACAGTTTTGGCATTTCTCCACAAACAAACTTCTACCATTTCCGAGATTGTGCAAGGTTGGACAAAGCTCAAGGAGATTACTGATGAATTCATCCAGCAGGTTTCTTCCCAAACTGGGGGAGTTAGTGCTGATGGAGCTGGTCCAAGTGGTGGTGGTGTTGGAGATGCCAGTGGTGCTGCTGCAGATGTTACTGATGGTGCTGACTTAGATGCTGGAGATGAAGAAGGGGATGAACAGGAGGAAGAAGAAGAAGCTGATGATGAACGAGAAGAGTGAGTACAATACATCGCCTGAAGGTTGATGTTGCCGCTCTTATGGTGATGATATTTTTTGGTGGTTGAAAAACAATTTACTTTTATGTTTTTATTTGGAACATGTTTTAAATACTTTGGTGGTTTGTTTTATTTGCTTATGGTGCTTAAACTTTTAGGGTTGTTTTGAACATGGAATAGCTTAGTAACTTTGATTTATCTTTGGTACTTTAGGTTGCTAGTTAGTTGGAAAACTTATTTTGGAAAATATGTTTTGATAACTAGTATTTTTGTGATAAATCATTGTAGTTGTTAATGCCTTGATTATGGGGGAGTTGATAACTATGAAGTTGCTCTGGATGGCTAACAATATCTTGCAGGGATCAGCACTTTAGAGTTTGGAAAGAAATTATAAATTATGGGGGAGATTGTTAATGCAGACTGTGGGTGTTACCACAGTGCTATCATCGGCGCTGGGTGTTACCCGAACTGTAATGAGTTGTAATTTAATAATTCTTTCCATATTATTTTATATCCTAATGTCTAATATTATTTGCAAGATATATGTGTTTTTTGGTCCATATTTCAGGTTAATATATGGTTGGATTAATTGCTAGAAACAAGGAAGAAGTTGGAGAAGGAGTTACACGTAAATAGGAGATTTACGTGTAACTATTGCTTGGTCCATATTATTTGAAGAAGGAATAAAAACGTGGGAAGACCAAGTCATGGAGTTGTTGCTGATTATTTGAAGTGTACAATACAAAGAAAGCAAGAGAGTACAAGGTGATAAAGCATGGACTTGGGCTTCAAGAAATCGGTTGCTACATTCTAGGGAAGTTGGCGAATGATGAGGAATTCAAGCCAAGAAATCTCTCCACTCCTCACACACGATCTGAAGGTTCAAGGCTGTTATTTTGGAGTAGCCTCCAAGGCATTGGAAGGCTATAAATAGGCTAGGTGTGTTTCATTTGAAGTATGCCAAATATCAAACACACACACCATAGCACAAGAGAGACAAAGTTCTTTGGTTCGCATATCCTTCCTCCCTTGTGATTCTAGCTTAAACACTGAGTGTTTAAGAGAGTGTTGGCTAAGGATAGGATTCGTTCTTTGTCTCATTTAGTTCCATAGAGCATTATCATTGTATTAGCAATAGGGAACTTTCGGCTTTGTAATTTTGCTATATTGATTATAAAGTCTTCGCCATCTAGGCACACTCAAGTTATATATTTATATAACTTGAGAAAATTATATCTTGTGTTATTTATTTCCGCTGCACAAAGTTTTTATAAACTATTTATTTTGGTGTGTGTGTGCTGTCCGTCAGTGTGTTAACCAAGGTGTTGGGTAACATCTACGGTAACATCTCTTTCCAGTGAAGCCATTGACAATTTCAGCATTGTTATCCGTCTTAGGCATCTGAGGCCGACTTCCTTCAGTCTTCATCTTATTTTTGTACTTAGCCACAATATCACTTGCTGCAAACCCAGATTTAGTACGAGTCACTGCAAAGATGAAATATATTATTATGGAATATGAATGAACTCTACGGACAAGTTGATTTGATTTCCAGGAAAAATACTTACTGAGAAGATTTTCAGAAGGTGATACAGATAGACTTGCAATCTATAGTGGAACGCCAAGCTTGGAGGAGATTTGAAAGGATTTGCTTTCCTTTTTAAACCGTACAAGGGATATTCAACCAGTTATAGACCTCTAGGCCCATTATAACTCTACAACTCCCTATTAACCGTCTAAACCAGCCACCTCATTAAACTCACGGAAGTGAATCGACATTTAGAAAAATACTAGGCTTTCCGGGTTCCACTTGGAAAATCCAATATTTTGGGGGCAATTGTTTGGGGTAGAATTTTTACTCAAGACAACAGTGACATCTTGGCTAGTATGGTTCTTTAGCATCTTGATTCTGCAACATCTTAAACATGACACCTTATTTTTGACAACTTGAAGATGCAGGTTCAACCGTTCCTATTTTTCAGGAGATAAAGGCTACAAAAGGATCAATGACTAAGTCTTACCTATTTCATATGCATTTCTAACGAAAGAGTAAGTCATGGCAACGAATCCTTATTCTTAGCAACCTGCCCCAGATTTTTAGGGATTAACGGTTACACGTTAAACAACTTCATCATTTTTGGGGTATAAAAAGAGAGCTAGGGATAGGCGCCATGGACGACAATTTTGTAACTCTCTCTATACTTCCACTTTGTAATTACTCAAGAAATATTATAAACATCTTTGGTTTTAGGTAGGTTTCCTAAAACCTCCCGAGATTTTGTGTCGGAGATCAATTGATCAAGGGCTTTCCTCGTTACATCTTGGTGAAGCATCTTGAATTTTCTTATTCTTATATTCCATTTGTGCCCAAAATCATTCCACTAAAGTTCAGTTTCAAAAGCATACAAGAAATTGACCAAAACATCTCTGCTAAAATTTTTCTAAATTTACCCATCATCTATCAATGGGTTGAGGTTAATTTAACATTGGTTCTACATATGTAAACGATCTTTACTTCTCTTCGAACATGGGGACATTAGTCATGTGCATAAAAGCTAAAACTTGTTATAGAAGAAACAATATTCGGAAGAAGTAATTTTATTATCGAAGAACTTGAATATATATACAATACCAAACCTAGGGTTATCTTGGTAACTAAGTAATTACAAATAAGAAAAGATAATCACAAAATAATAAAAGAATACAACAAATAATCAACGAGATATACAACAACTAAGATATGGAAGGTGTATCTATATCATGCCCCCTCAATATAAACGATCGGGAAGTGAGGCCAATCTTGCACATAAGATCATGAAATCGAGTCTGGGCAAGTGGCTTTATAAATACGTCGGCGAGTTGATCATTGCCAGAAATGTGAGACACTCAAAGATCTTGTCGTTGGACGTGTTCACGAACAAAGTGATAATCTAACCCAATATGTTTCAATCTGGAGTGGAATCTTGGATTTGCTGCGATGTACATATCACCCAGATTGTCACAGTAAATGACTGGACTTTAAGAAAGAGGAATGTTGAGTTCCTGAAGTAAATTGCGAATCTATAAGACTTCCCATTGTGGCTGCATTGGCGCGGTACTCGGCCACTTTTGAGGAGCGGACCAAAGTGCGATGCTTTCTTGAGCTCCAAGAGATTGGGTTTTTGCCAAGGTAAACAATGTAACCCGTAGTAGATGTGTAGTCATCCTTGTTGCCGACCCAATCTACATCGGCGAAGGCATGGAGAACAATGGGAGAGTTACTGCTGAGAAGAAGACCAAAGGTATTTGAGAGCTACCCAGTGTACATCGGTGGGACAATGCATGAACTGTGAGAGTTTGTTAACGTCATGGGAGATATTCGGGTGTGTGAGAGAGAGATATTGAAGGGCCCTAAAGAGGGATCGATAATCAGTGGGCTGGGAGAGTGGTGTTCCTACATAGAGGGATAGAGGGGGGTTATTGTCCATGGGGGTAGGGATTAGCTTGGCAGCATCCAAATGAGCCTGTTGAAAAAGATCTTGTATATACTTATGTCGACTGAGAGTTATGGCACTGAGGTGGGGAATTACCTCAACAACAAGAAAATAAGAAAGGTTGCCCAAATCTTTGAGCGAGAAACGAGAAGAGAGAGCGTAGATAAAGAAATTTAGGAGTGTGAGATTTGGCCCGTTGATAATTATATCATCAACATAGACTAGAAGATAGATGAGATGACTAGAATGATGAAGGGTAAAGAGCGAGGAATCAGAGATACATTTGACGAACCCGACAGAGAGAAGGTATGACTTGAGATCATTATTCCAAGCACGTGTTGCTTGTTCGAGACCATAGAGAGCTTGACGGAAAACCCATTTTCACCCAATAATATTTTCAGACGGAGATGTTGAAACAAGATCCCAGGTGTTATTCTGAATGAGGGCATACTCGATTTTCATGGCATTATGCCAAATTTGACTCTTGAGGGCCTGAGCAACAGTGATAGGCTCGGATAGGGAGGTAGGAAGATTTATGTGAAGATTTAGTTTGTTTATGGGCTTACAGATGTTGTTCTGTAGCCTAGTTGTTGGCCGAGAAGGAGGGAGAGGGGGGCAGAGGAGTTTGAGGTTGAGAGGATGGTGAGGGAGTGTCTGTAAAGTCGTATGTGGAAGAACTAATGGTGTTGGAAAGTATGGGTTGCATGGCTATAGGTGGGGTTGTAGGTTGAGTAGGAATAATGGGTATTTGGAGAGAGCACCAATCATTGATAGTGGGAGAAGGAGAGGAAGTGTTTGGTACGGACGAAGAGGAGAAGGGAAATTTGGATTCAATGAACTTAACATGTCAAGATGTGTATATTTTGTTGGTGGATGAATCAAGATAGTGATAAGCACTTTGAGTAGCGGAATAGCACACTAAGACACATGGAGAGGAACGGGGTTCTAGTTTGTGAGAGGTATATGGACGTAACCAGGGGTAACATAGGCAGCCGAAACTGCTTAGTTTTGAGTAGTTAGGTGACTAATCGAAAAGCATGAGAAAGGGAGATTTAAGGTGTAATATGGGGGGGGGGGTGGGCATTCGGTTTATGAGATAACAAGATGTGCTAAAGGCAAGGGGCAGGTAGGAACTTGGCATAGAAGCATGTTTGAGGAGGGAAAGTCCCATTTCAACAATATGACGGTGACGGCGTTCTGAATACCCATTGTGTTCAGGTGTATGAGGTAGGGAAGTGAGATGGTTTATGTCCTGGGCCGCAAGAGTGGGACGGAGGCCAATGTACTTACCGCCTTGTCACTATAAATAGTTTTAATGGAACTGTCAAAAAAAAATTCAACGAGCAGTTTGAAACGATTAAAGATGGGATTGGCATCATTTTTGTGATTTAGAGGATAGAACCATATATATTTAGAATGGTGATTGACAAAAATAATGTAATACTTAAATCCATCATGTGAGAGGAGAGGTGAAGAACATACATCGTTATAAACAACATCAAGTGGACCATTGTATTGAATAGAATTTTCATAAAAAAGTAGTTTGTGGCTTTTGGAACAGTCACATTAATTACAATGAAAGAAAGAAGAATTAGGAATATTTAAATTGAAACTATTGCTAATGTGCCGAAGAATGAGTAGGATGGATGACCAAGACGATGATGCCAATTTGTTGTTGTCATGTTGACGGAATGAGTGAAGGGAGAGACTGGAATCCATTCGTAGATGCCTGACATAGTTGGACCTTGGAGAAGAATTGTTCCCTAATGAATGTCCTTCACAAAATAAGACTTTGGTAAGAAAGTTATCGAAGCATTATTATCACGACAAAAGGAAGAAATGGAAATAATATTGCGAGATATGAGGGTACATGAAGAACATTTTTAAAATGAAAAGTTGAGGAATGAGTGGAGAGATATGTAGAACTGGTGTTAGAGATATTGAGGCCTTAGCTATCCCCAATAAGGAACTCTTCAGTACCGTCCTAGGGTGAATGCAAGGCGAGATTTTCAAGATCATTTGTGGCATGGTGAGTGGCACCACTGTCTAGGAGCCAAGCCAGAGAGGGAGATGTGGTGGTCATGGTTGTGTGGGCGGATGGATTCGTGTTGGTGAGGCCTCTGAATGAAAGCCGAGGGAAGCCATTGGGGTTTGGATTGGAGAAAGTATTCGGGTTAGGGTTTGCGATATTAACATGTGGGTATTGCTTTCGAAACATTGGGCATTGAGAGAGGTAGAGTCCGGGGGTGCAACACCAGTGACAACGACCCTTGAAAGGGACAGAGGGTCGAGGGTAAAAGCAAGAACGAGTAGAGTCAGGAGTGGGCAGGAGGCCAACAACATGAGAAGGAGTTCGGGGAGAGTAGGTGCGAGTAGGGTTTCTGGCGATATTGTTGACAGAATTTGGGAAGGAAGGAGTGGATTTGGATTTGAGCTTGAACTTGAGGGTGAGTTATTTTTGGTGATGAGTTTCTCATGTAACTCATCAAAGGTGATGGATTTTTCACAATTTTGGATAGCGGAGATGACGCTATCGTAATCAAAATCATGGAGTTGGTCTAGGATCCTATCAACAATGTCATCAGGATCGAGTTGGCGACCTAGGGAGGCAAGGAGATTAGTGCAATTTTTTATTTCAGGCATGAATTCAGAAATTGAACGGGTTTCTATGGTGATATTGCGGAGATGGTCTTTTAGTTATTTTAGGTGACCTATGTAAGGGTTGGCATAGGTTTTGCTTAGTGTTGTCCAAGCATCAGAGGTTGTGGGACAAAGAAAGATGAGTGGGACGAGAGGGGCGGAGAGGGATCTAGCAAGAGCACCGAAGATGAGTTTGTCCTGGTGGAACCAGGTGGTATAGGTCAAATTGGGAGTGGTTATGCTAGGGTTTGCGAATGTAGTGGTGTCGAAAGCATTGGTTATAGTGTGGTGGCAGTAGGGTTTGTGGCAGGAAGGGATTTGGGAGGGGCATGAGAAGTTCCATCAATAAATATGTAGAGATCAAGCCTAGAAGGGTGGCCCCAATCTGAGTTTTCCAGGATATGTAGTTTATTGGGGTGAGCTTAAGAACATGGGAGAGAGAAATGACAATAAGAGGGATAGTGGGTTCATCAGAGTAAGGAAGAACTTGGAAGTCAGGGGCGGCCATGAGGGAGGAGTAGGGAATGAAAATTTGAAGAAGAGAAAAATTGAGATCTTAATACTCTGATACCATATAGAAGAAACAATATTTGGAAGAAGTAATTTTATTATTGAAGAACTTGAATATATATACAATACTAGACCTAGGGTTATCTTCGTAACTAAGTAATTACAAATAAGAAAAGATAATCACAAAATAATGAAAGATTACAACAAATAACCAACGAGATATACAACAATTAAGATGTAAAAGGTGTATATCTATCATGCCCCTTATGATGGACGATCGGGAAGTGAGGCCAGTTTTGGACATAAGATCGTGAAATCGAGTCCGGACAAATGGCTTTGTCAATGCGTCGGCGAGTTGATCATTGCCAGAAATGTGCAACACTCGAAGATTTTGTCGTTGGACGTGTTTGCGAACAAAGTGATAATCTAGCCCAAGATGTTTCATTCTGGAGTGGAATCTTGGATTTGCTGCGATGTACATAGTACCCATATTGTCATAGTATATGGCTGGACTCTGAGAAAGAGGAATGTTGAGTTCCTGAATTAAATTGCGGATCCACAAGACTTCAGCCGCGTTGTGGCTGCAATGGCACGGTACTCGGCCTCTTTTGAGGAGCGGGCAAAAGTGCATTGCTTTCTTGAGCTCCAAGATATTGGGTTTTTGCCAAGGTAAACAATGTAACCCGTAGTAGATGTGTAGTCATCCTTATTGCCGGCCCAATTTGCATCGGTGAAGGCATGAAGAGTAGAGGGAGAGTTACGGCTAAGAAGAAGACCGTGAGTAGTGGTTCCTACCAAGTAATGAAGAACCCTTTTGAGATCTCCCCAGTGTACATCAGTGGGACAATGCATGAACTGAGAGAGTTTGTTAACGGCATAAGAGATATCTGGGCGTGTGAGAGAGAGTTATTGAAGGGCCCCAACGAGGGCTCGGTAATCAGTGGGCTGGGAGAGTGGTGTGCCTGCATGAAGGGATAGAGGGGGTAATTGGCCATGGGGGTGGGGATTGGCTTGGCAACATCTATACGAGCCCGTTGAAGAAATTCTTGTATATACTTATCTTGACTGAGAGTTATGCCATTAGGGTGGGGAATGACCTCAACACCAAGAAAATAAGAAAGGTTGCCCAAATCATTGAGCGAGAAACGAGAATATATAGCGAAGATAAAGGAATTTAGGAGTGTGAGATTCGACCCGGTGATAATTATATCATCAACATAGACTAGAAGATAGATGACGTGACTAGAATGATGAAGGGTAAAGAGAGAGGAATCAGAGACACAATTGACAAACCTGAGAGAGAGATGGTATGACTTTAGCTCATTATACCAAGCACGTGGAGCTTGTTTGAAACCATATAGAGCTTGACGGAGTTTACAAACATGTGACTGATGAGTGGAACCGACAAAACTAGGAGGTTGTTCCATAAAACGTCTTCTTTGAGAGAACCTTGAAGAAAGACATTGTTTATATTGACTTGACGAAGGGACCACCCATTTTGAATTGTAAGGGAGAGAGTGAGACAAATAGTGGCAGGTTTGACAACAGGACTGAACATCTTAGAGTAATCTAACCCGGGACATTGGTGAAAGCCCTTAGCAACTAGGCGGGCCTTGTATCGATCAAGGGAACCATCATAGTTATATTTTGTGCAGAAAACCCATTTCCACCCAAAAATATTTTGAGACGGAGAGGGTGGAACAAGACCCCAGGTGTTATTCTGAACGAGGGCATTGTACTCGGTTTGCATGGCATTATGCCAAATTTGACTCTTGAGGGCTTGAGTAACAGTGGTAGGCTCGGGTAGGGACGTAGGAAGTGTTATGTGAAGATTTAGTTTGTTTATGGCCTTGCAAATGTTGTTCTGTAGCCTAGTTATTGGCTGAGAAGGAGGGAGAGGAGGGGGTGGATGAATGTGAGGTTGAGAGGATGGTGAGGGAATGTCTGCTTAGGTGTATGAGGAAGAGTTATCGAGGTTAGAAAGTGTGGGTTGCATGGTTGTAGGTGAGGTTGCAGGTTGAGTAGGAATAACGGGCATTTGGTGAGAGCACCAATCATTGATAGTTGGAGAAGGAGAGGGAGAGTTTGGTACGGATGAAGAGGAGAAGGGAAATTTAGATTCAATGAACTTAACATGGCGAGATGTGTATATTTTGTTGGTGGATGGATCAATACAGTGATAGGCACTTTGAGTAGCAGAAGCCAACAAAGACACACCTAGAGGAGCAGGGTTCTTGTTTGTAAGAGGTATATGGATGTAACTAAGGGTAATATAGACAGTCGAAACTGCGTAGTTTTGAGTAGTTAGGCGACTGAGTGAAAAGCATGATAAAGAGATATTTAAGGTGTAATGTGGGGGTGGGCATTTGGGTTATGAGATAACAACATGTGCTAAAGGCGAGGGGCCAGTAGGAACGTGGCATAGAAGCATGTGTAAGGAGGGAAAGTCTCGTTTCAGCAATATAACGTTGACGTAATTCTGAATACCCATTGTGTTTAGGTGTATGAGGTGGGGAAGTGAGATGGTTTATGCCATGGGCAACAAGAGTAGGACGGAGGCCAATGTACTCACCGTCATTGTCACTATAAATGGTTTTAATAGACTGATCAAAGAATTTTTCAACGAGCAATTTGAAACGATTAAAGATGGGAGTGGCATCATTTTTGTGCTTTAGAGGATAGAACCATATATATTTAGAATGGCGATCAACAAAAATAATGTAATAATTAAATCCATCATGTGAGAGGAGAGGGGAAGACCATACATCACTATAAAGAACATCAAGTGGGCCATTGGATCGAATAGATTTTTCATAAATATGTAGTTTGTGACTTTTGGAACATTCACATGAATTACAATGAAAGAAAGAATAATTGGGAATATTTAAATTGAAACTATTGATAATGTGCCGAAGAATGGAGTAGGACGGATGACCAAGACGATGATGGCAATTTGTTGTTGTCATGTTGACAGAATGAGTGGAGGGAGAGACTGGATACCACTCGTAGATGCCTGACCTAGTTGGAACTTGGAGAAGAATTTTTCCCGAATGAATGTCCTTCACAATATAAAAGTTTGGTAAGAAAGTTATCAAAGCATCATTATCACGACAAAAAGAAGAAATGGAAATAATATTGCGAGATATGGATGGTACAGAAGAGCAATTTTTGAATGAAAAGTAGAGGAATGAGTGGAGAGAGATGTAGAACCGGTGCTAGAGATATTGAGGCCTGAGCCATCCCCAGTAAGCAACTCCTCGGTACCACTATAGGGTGAATATAAGGCAAGATTTTCATGATCATTTGTGGCATGGTGAGTGGCACCACTGTCGAGCCAATCCGGAGAGGGAGATGTGGTGGTCATGGCTATGTGGGCGGATAGGTTAGTGTTGGTCGAGCCTCTGCATGAAGGTCGTGAAGCCAATGGGGTTTGGATTGGAGAATGTATTAGGTTTAGGGTTTGTGATAGTAACATGTGGGTATTGCTGCCGAAACATTGGGCATTGAGAGAGACAGTGTCCGGGAATGCGTCACTAGTGACAACGACCCTTGAATGGGACGGAAGGTCGTAGGAAAAAGCAGGAGAGTAGAGTTAGGAGTGAGTAGGAGGCCAGCACAAGAGAGGGAGTTCGGGGAGAGTAGGTGTGAGTAGGGTTTCTGGCAATATAGTTGACGGAAAGAGGGAAGGAAGGAGTGGATTTGGATTTGAGTTTGAGGGAGAGTTCTTTGGTGATGATTTTCTCATGTAACTCATCAAAGGTGATGGGGTTTTCACGATTTTGGAATGAGGAGATGAAGTTATCGTAATGATAATCATGGAGTTGATCTAAGATCCTATCAACAATGTCATCAGGATCGAGTCAGCGACCTAGGGAAGGAAGGAGATCAATGCAGTTTTTGATTTCACGCATGGATTCAGAAGTCAAACGGGTTCCTTTGGTGATATTGCGGAGATGGTCTTTTTAGTTGTTTTAGGTGATCGTTGGAAGGATTGGCGTAGGTTTTGCTTAGAGTATACCAAGCATCATAAGTAGGTTGTGGGACAAAGAGAGATGAGTGGGACGAGAGGGGCGGAGAGGGGGCCTCAATCTGAGTTTTCCAGGATATGTAGTTTGTTGCGGTGAGCTTAAGAACTGGGAGAGAGAAACGACAATAAGAGGGATAGTGGGTTCGGCAGAGTTAGGAAGAACTTGGAAGTCAGGGCGGCCATTAGGAAGGAGAAGGGCACGGAAATTTGAAGAAAAGAAAAAATTGGGATCTTAATGCTCTGATACCATATAGAAGAAACAATATTTGGAAGAAGTAATTTTATTATTGAATAACTTGAATATATATATACAATACTCGATCTAGGGTTATCTCGGTAACTAGTAATTACAAATAAGAGAAGATAATCACAAAATAATAAAAGATTACAACAAATAACCAACGAGATATACGATAACTAAAATATGAAAGGTGTATATTTATCACATGTCTCTTCGCCAACATGAGAACGTGTCTGCATTTTGGTTTTTTCGTGGATTTTAGGATTTTTTTTTTATTTTGTGTACATCATTTTCTTATATATGTATATATATATATATATATATATCAAGTAGTTATCGATATTAATGGATTGGTATCAATCAAATTGTTAGCGTAATTTTAGATATTGATAAAGATTATAAATATTTATAACAAAATTAGACCTAGATTTTTAGGTTGTACAAATAGTCGTTTAGGACATTGAAATAAACAGAAAAAATTATTTTTTCCTTTTCTTTTGATTTCTAATATGGAATCAGAGCTGGACCATGTTGCTGATGAAATTGTTATTCGTATTGGGTTTGAGTCGATGATAATTCGGCATATTAACAGTTGGGAATTTGCCCCATAAATTCTTTTGGAACAAATCACTTCCCACTAAGTTCCTCATTGTATTAAAATGACCAAGAAGTTCTTTTTACAAGTGAACTTTCAGTTTTGCCCTCACAACTTTTTGAAAATATAATACAACATTCTGAAAATATAATACAACATTCTGATTATTTTTTGAGTTGGTCTTATAAAAAATTAGTTTTTCCTAGCACTTAGGAAAAACGTGTTTTGTTTTTCCTGTTTGTGTCAATGCCAGTTTAACAAAGTGCCAGTGTGACAAAGTGTCAGTGCATTTGTAACAAAGTGCCAGTGTAAAAAAAGTGCCAGTACCAGTTTAACAAAGTGCTAGTGTAAACAAAGTGCCAGTGCATGTGTACCAAAGTGCTAATGTAAAAAGTGTCTGTGCCAGTTTAACAAAGTGCCAGTAACCATTTTTTCACTGCCAGCACTTAAACACATATTCACTGGCACCCCGTCACTGGCACTTTTGTAGATTGACGCTGGCACATTATACACTGGCACTTCTTGATGCATGTGTTGGCACTCTTTTACACTTGCACTTTTTTATTCTATCGCTGGCACTTTTTTACCACAAACACTGGTACTCTTTTTTGCTGGCACTCAAAAATACATGCACTGGTACTCAAAACACATGCACTGGCACTGAAAAACACATACACTGGCATTAGTTTACACTAACACTGGCACATCAAAATCTCTAGCACTGGCACATCAAATCCCCCACCAACAGCAAATTCCCAAACTGTTACTCAAATACATATACACTGGTACATTTTACACCTCTCAAACCCCACCACTCCCGTCTTCATACAGGAGTCCATGTTGCCAAAGGCCGTCCCGGCACCTTCTCTATCCGCGCCGCCGCCGCCGACCCACCATCATCAAAAGGTGAGCTTAACAAATACAGCTCCTGAATCACGGGACCCAAGTCACAGGGAGCTTCCCAGGCCGTTCTCTACGGCGTCGGACTCACCGATGAAGATTTGAAGAAACCTCAGATAGGCGTTTCCTCTGTTTGGTATGAAGGGAACACTTGTAATATGCATTTATTGAAATTGGCTGAAGCTGTGAAGCAAGGGGTTGAAGTGGCAGGAATGATTGGGTTTAGGTTCAATACAATTGGGGTTAGTGATGCGATTTCAATGGGGACGAGAGGGATGTGTTATAGTTTACGGTCTAGGGATTTGATTGCGGATAGTATTGAGACTGTCATGGCTGCTCAATAAAACACGTTTTTTTCTAAGCTTGAAAAAAATGCGTTTTTGTGAGATTTTTGGCTTATTTTTTTATTTTTTTTTTAAAAAAATTATTTTTTTTTATTTTTTTTTGAAAATATATTACAACATTTTGAAAATATATAATACTACATTCTGAAAATATAATACAACACTCTGAATATAATACAACATTCTGAAAATATAATACAACATTTTGAATATAATACAGCATTCTGATTTTTTTTTAATTTTTTTTTGAAAATATAATACAACATTCTGAAAATATAATACAACATTCTGAAAATATAATACAACATTCTGATTTTTTTTATTTTAAAAAAAAATTGTATTTAAATTTTTTTTTTATTATAAAAAAATTTTTTTTATTAAAATTTTTTTTATTAATTTTTTTTTTGAAAATATAATACAACATTCTTTGGGGGGTATTTTTGTCCAAAATGACAAAAAATTGATACATTCATTTAAAAGAAATTTATTGAGCATAGATTTTTTTAAAAAAAAAAACTTATGGGACAATGACCCACGCTTAACAGTTATGTAGAGGTGATGGTCATTCTTACATACACGTAAGAGGGCGTGTTGAAATTCCATTTATCTAATATCAACTTTATAGGAAATATAATTGATTCATTATATATTTAAATAATTTGATTAATCTCACTCCTTAACAACACAACAACAAGGCCGTTTAAAAAGATAATGATTCAATTCTAGTAAACGAACAACGGTATGACGACAAGTTGTTATGTTGGACTTATTATTTTAAGTCCAAATTAGTGGGGATTCAAATGAAAGGCACCCGTTTCCATAGCTATTGGATCCTATCCTACCATTTATTTTAAATGTGAATTTGATTTTGAACTACAAATCTTAAATTTTCATAATAAAAGATTTGCCACTAGATGAGAAATTAAAAGCGAATTTGGTACTGTTCCCTTCCTTTTTGTTTGGCAAATTAAGTGTTATGCTTGTCCTTAGTACTCCTAAGTCACAAAATGATCTTTATATATTTTTGATACAAAAATATTTTAAATTATAATTTTAGATTAATTTAGTTATTATAATAAAAAATTATTAATAATATTTATTCCAAAATGAACTTATGGGACAAATTCCCTATTATTTAAAGTACTTAATGGAAGCTTACGACGCAAAACCTAGAAAGGCACCCGTTTCCATACATATTGGATCCTATCCTACCATTTATTTTAAACTAGTGTAACACCCGTGCGATGCACGGCGATTAACTATTACAAAAGCATAGAAAAGAATTTACATATCCTGAAAATTGCACGGAGTGTCACTATTACAAAAGCATAGAAAATAATTTACATATCCCGAAAATTATTCAAGAAATTTAGTAAGTAGCACAGGACATTACAAAAAAAAATACAAAAAAATAAACAATCACATAGAAGATCCATTTTTTCCTATAAGTTATGAAACACTTCCTTAAACACTACATTATCAGTACAACAATCAGACGAACCAGGCTTTTTCATCATTACAAATCAATATTTTAAGACCAGTCGGACTTTTAACTCGAGATAAAGCAACATAAAGTTGACCATGACAAAACACCGGCTTTTTCAAAAAAAGGCCAACAACAGATAATGATTGACCTTGGCTTTTATTAATCGTCATTGCGTATGAGACTGTCAACGGAAATTGCCTCCTCTCAAACCGGAAAGGAATTCTCGTGTCTGATGGAGTAAGTGACATTCTATATCAATACCTTTCTACCGATATCACCCGAAGAAATGACTTCGCCTTCCAAAATATGGTTTCCAAGTCTGGTAATAATCAAACGTGTTCCATTGCAAAGACCAAGTGAAGAGTCTATATTACGAAGTAACATCACAGGAGTCCCGACTTTCAATTGTAAGCAATGATTGGGCAACCCAGAAATTGAAATACTATTTATGAATTCAGGCGTATGAAGATCAGTCAAGGACTCAACACTTTGATCAGTATGACATAGCACATCGGAGCTCAAGTAAGTCCTTGATGCAGAATTATTCAAAGATACCGTATATTCATTAATCGAGTTAACCACATCCAAAGTTGGAGCCAAAATAGCCCTTTCTTCAAAGTAAGACAATTCATGAGGGCCATTCAGAAAGTTTGAATATATTATCTCTACCATTGCAGTCAGTGGATCACTAAAATCCTTAATTAAAAACTCGCTTGGAATATCAATCAAAACATTTCCATCATTTGGCTCATTAATTTTACCATCTCCAATTTTCGCTACCCAATCGGCAAACTGTCTCAACTTCTCTGAACCCAAACTCGAATCTAAGCCTTGTAATCTCATATTCTTTGTTAACCTTAACACAACACAATGTTTCCACAAATGTGATGAATTAATAGTAGCATGCACAATATCTTGTCTGCTGCCCTTTGGAATTACAGGAAGTATTTGCCTAAAATCTCCACCAAAGACAATAGTTTTCCCACCAAATGGATAATCATTTCTCTTAGAATCAACAACTCTAAGTATATCCCTCATACTTCTATCCAAATCCTCAAAACAATGTTTATTCATCATAGGTGCCTCATCCCAAATTATCAATTGAGCTTTTATGATTAACTCTGCGAAAGGACTACCCTGTGTGATATTGCAAACATAATCTTCATTCAAATTAAAAGGTATACCAAACCTTGAATGAGCAGTTCTTCCTCCAGGTAATAATAAGGATGCTATACCACTTGAAGCAATATTTAACACAATGAGTCCTTTAGAACGCAATGCAGCAGACAAAGTCCTCCAAACATATGTCTTCCCACTCCCGCCATAACCATACACAAAAAACATCTTCCCAATCTCAGCAAAACATGTCTCATATATAACATTATAGACTTCTCGTTGGTCATCATTTAACTTTCCCACAAGTTCCCCAAACTCAACTGCTAACTTTTCTCGATCATAACACATTTCATCATAAATTAACCGATTCGTTGAGACTTGAAAGTACTCAGCATTAGGGTAGGGCAACATTGTAAACTCTACTAAACTTCTTCCTTGTTTCCTTAGGATTTTTTCAACTTCAGCAAGGCCATAATTACGAACTTGGTATTCCTCCAACATTAAACCTATAGATATGATAAAGAATAAAATAAGAAATATAAACTTTCAAAACAATAAAAAAGATAGACTTACAGGTATTGAAATCAAATTAATTAATTGAATACGCACCTGGGTGATTAAGAATAGATCTTTGTTTATGAATCACATCTTTGCATAAATAGCTCCAACATTTTTCCCACACATGTTCTGGCCTACTCATAGACCCTGAAGTGAGGAGGGTAGCGAACAAAGTTCTTATTGAATGTGCAGTAGACCACTGGCTAGATTCAATAATACCTTCAATGTATTCCCGATCATCATTTAACAACCCTAACTCATAGCAAGCATCACGAAAGGTCTCACATTGAACACCATTAACGAAACGAAGTTCATCATATGACTTTGCTCCACATACTTTGTTAAGTAAACACCTCAAATAATAAATTTCACCACAACCAGGAGGTACAAAAAATATTCAGCCTATAGAAAATCTTTTTTTCCTTGGAACCCATTCTCGTAAAACAGATTTCCACACAAACTTTGTTGGAAATTGTGAATAAGTCAAACATCTGCCTTCAACATATCTCTTGTTTGCTTCCATCCAACCCAAAAACATACTATGCGCAACAGAATCTCGTTGTAGAACAGCTTCAATATTATCTCGTATTCGAAAATATGACATTTTGTTCATTCGGAAGATGAAAGCTCAAGCGTTCCACCGGAGGATCTTTATGTTGAATTTCAAAACCAAATATTCTCCAAGCAGCTTCACATGAAGACACATAGCGACAATCGTAATACAAATTAATCTCATCCACAACATGTTCCACACCTTCTCCATTCGTCGTTTGACAAAATGTAGCTGTGACCCGATCATTACCTTTGTTAATGTACTTAAACAGATACTTGATCGCACGAGATTGATTGCACCACTCAACATTCAAATGCGCTCCATATGTTATTAACAAATATCTATTATGAGGGACAACATAATGATTATCCAAGTACACACCATTTTTCAAAATTGTCCTCCCATTATCCCTTCTTCTATACACAGCATATCCATCTTCATCAACTCGAGTCACCTCAACAAACTTTTTCGGATAATGTTTAGAACATTTCCCATTAACCATACATGGAGAAGTGGGTCTATCTTTTCCACATGGCCCATGAATCATCAAATCTTTCACTGCATTAAAATATATCGGATCTCCTATTTCATCCGGTATTTCAGCCGAAATGATACGATCAATATCTTCGGGGGATCGACTTTTAAAATCAGTGGCAAGAAACAATAATATGTGGGCATGAGGTAAACCACGTTTTTGGAACTCTATTGTATAGACAACTGCAATAATGTGTTCAAATAATGAAATTAATAGAGTGAATATAGATTCAAGTCAATAAAGACATATGACAAATGGTAATAATAATAATGACAAATATTATTTGAGAATGACAACATTAAATATACCTGCTTTAATCTCGCCAAATATTTTATTTTTCCTAATATCCTTTATCATTCCATCAAGCTTTGCTTTGAATATACGAACTAAAATATCTGGTCGATCCTCTGCTTTTAAATCACCATCCTCTATAACTCTAACAATTTCAGGCCACTTCGGATTGCATGTCAATGTCAGAAATAAATCAGGATATCCAATCCATCTGCATATAGCCATCGCATCTTGATAATTTTGAACCATATATCTGACGCCACCTGTGAAAGTAGAAGGGAGAATAACTCTTTTCCCAAGCTTTGTTGCATCACAATCACCTTTTAAAACAACTTCTTGCAAACCCTTATACATCTCTGCTCGCAATTGTTTCTGATGTAATCTAATATAAGTTAAACGTGCAGATTCAATCATCGTGTACGCATCCACAAGAAATTGTTGTAACAGTCTCTTTGAATATAGAATTAATTTACTCTCGCCATTCCTTTCATGCAAACGATATGCAAAATACTCTCGAATACTCACCCTTTTCCTTCCTCCGGTGCCATCTTTAGAATTGTGAAAAGGAATATCTTCCCTATATCCATCTTCACCAAAGGGAAATAACAATGGATACTGTAAACTCAAGTAGGAAGGATTAAGCTGATTAATTCTCTCAAGCTTTCCTGATCGACACTGAATAACTATATCTCTTTCAGCTACTGAGCTATCAAAGTCTCCGACAATCAAGGCAGCAACTTCAGAAGCAGTAGGTAAATTATAAACCCTAGCATCCCCATAACGTTTACCCACCAACTTCAACTTAACTTCTCTTGCTTCATCTCCATACATAATTTTCTCTTTCGCCATACGAAACGATTTCACCAACACATTATTTTCATCCAACATAGATTTTAAATCTTCAACAATATCATCATGTAAATCATTGACTGCACCTTCGGACCTAATAAACAATAAATATAAATATAAACATATCAATACACAACAATGAAAGAATTCTAATTAAAAAAAAAGAATAAAACATTTATAAAAACAATATCACACCTTACAGAAGCTTTACGATTTGCTATTTCATTATCCGTGTCGTATATATATAATTGGGCAAATTTTGGTTGTTGACCAGGTTGTGGCAATAAACTACCAATCAAATGGTAATTTTGCCCATGAATCTTGAAAACAGGGGGAGAACCACCTTGATTAACACTTCGATCAATCTTGCCACCCATAGACGTGAAACAAAACATATTATTATAAGAACGTATATTTTGCTTATAGTGCTTACTCCTCTCTGATGAACCAAACAACAATGTATCTAGAGGAGCAGGAGGATTATTCACCGCAGGTAGACGAATTTTCCCTTGATTGCAGCATAACCCATACTTCGGTGACCGAGCTCTATAAAATCGAGACAATCTCTCCTCGTACCAAAAATATGCTCCACAAAAAGCACAACTATATGTTGGATCTCCAATATCCCAATACCCTAATAGAAAAAAAATATAGTTATGTTAGTGAATTAGAATGTATAAATCAATGAGAAGAAAATAATAAAATAGATAAATCTTAAATAAACATAAAAATTTTAATCATCATAATCATAACAAAAAATAAATATGTACATACGTAACGAAGTCGATGAGTGAACATTAATTCCTGCAACAGCAACTTTAACGCGTTTTCGCGATTTAACATTACTATCTATAACAACACTTGAGACATCTCTTTTAATTTGCGACGATGACGCCACTGGATTTTCTTTTGCAACAGGTGCGCTTTCGGATTGCCACCTAAATTGAGTCACTATAAAGAAAATGAAAAAGATTAATGTGTCTAGACAAATTGATTAAAACCATAATAGAATATATATAAAATATGGAATAAAAAATAATAAAAAAATAATAAATATGGTATAAAATATAATAGTACTCACTGTTCGACATTTCAAACAAAGCATGTCCATGTAAAGATGACGAAGAAGTTGTAAGAGTGGGTTGGAGTAGGTTTTCACCTGTAATACAGTTTAAGTTATAATAAAGCAAACATGAAATGCAATTTTAAAAATTACATAGTTACTAACCAAAAAAAAACATTAATAGATATATATACATTTACCTGAATAAATACTTTTATTTACATTAGGGTATTCAATTCTTTAAAAGTAATACATTATACACATGTAAAAAATGCTTTCAAAAAAGGTGTGGTTAAAATAAAGATTAATAAAAAATATAAAAAAATTAATTAATCATTCTGAAGTAGAATATGAATATATTTAAGAAAGATGAGCAAATTGAATAATTAGTAAATAAAAATTTCTCCAAAAAAATAGCATATATATATATATATATGGTTCATATAAAGACAAAGAACCAAAGAACAAAACAATCGGGGCACAATAAATATCATGTACTCCCTATTCTATTCTGGTTAAATACATGATTTTTTTTTTTGCACACTTAACACAAGTAGCATCTACAATAGTAAACAATGGCTTGATATTAGACTTGGTTCTACATAAAAATGGTTTGAACATACCTGGTTGATCTGGACCTTGAGCACTTATTCTCTTCCCAATAACAAAGGATTTGGTCATCTTCATCTTCTTTGTTTGAAACAATCAGTTACTTTAAAAATTGACCTAAAATGGGATAATGTGAGGATATGAGCAAACATTCATTTCTCTTCCCAATAACAAAGGACTTGGTTCTGTTAAAAATATTTAAAATTTTGAACGATATAATTTTTTTAACGAAATGAAGGCAATATAAAAAATTATTGAATTTTATTTGTAGGAAATGCAATTTTTAAAGATCGTTAGAATTTCCGTTCACTTCGTTAGCTCTCATCAATTACCATCCAAAAAGTACCCACTTCGCAACAAAGCGTAAACATTAGGCACGAAATTGCCAAAAATGCAACATTAGAACCTAAATTGTAACTCGCGTGAACCTTAGAGGTACTAATGTTCTATTTGCTCTATTCATAATAATTAGACATAGTTTCACCGTTTCATAAAAATAGTGTCATTCCATTTACAAATCAATTAATTTTTTTTTTTGAATAATCTCATGAAAGATAAGAAAATAAAATTTATCAAATAGAAGTAGACATTAAAAATTGTTGTATAATATAAAGATAGAAAATAAAAATGAAATTACCCACTCCTCAATCTCTCTCCCAGACTCCCAGTCTTTCTTTCTTCTCCCTCTTTCTTAAATTTCTTCATCTCTCTACTTTCTCCCTCTCTAAACCTCACCACCAAATTACCCACTCACCACCACAAATCACCACCTCCCACCCTCACCCGTCTATATTCCGACCCCCTCCCCAACTTTTTCTTCAATTTTCTACCCCATCTATTTTCACCCATAACTTTCTCTCTCTAACTCCCCCTCTCTAAAAACCCATTTTTCTCTCTGTAAACTCCCACTTTCTCAATGATTCGCCAATATCCGGCACTAATAGCAGACTCCGACCAAGTTCAATCCAGATTATGAAGGACTTTACCGGTGCCACCATTACAGGTGCTACTTTACCGGTGCTACTTTACCGGTGCCACCATTACCGGTGCTACTTTACCGGTGCCAACTTTACCGGTGACCACTTTACCGGTACCACTTTACCGGGCTTCTCCAGGCTGTCTGTTTAGTGGCTGAACCAAGAAAACACGCAATAATTCTAGGCTTTACTTTTATTTAGTGGACCATTATTCCACTCCTTTTAGGAAGCCTCCATCCGCATATTTAGCATGATTTTAGGCTTTTTGTTTGATCCTCTTTTTTAAATGAAAATTTCACCCTTTTTTATGGGTTAACTGTTTGTATTTTTGTTTTGTGTGATTTTGGTTTGTGTATAATTTTAACAACAGATTTCTTAAATATATATATATATATATATATATATATATATATATATATATATATATATATATATATATATATATATATATATATATATATATATATATATATATGTAAATTTAGCTTGTGTGTGTGATCGTATGTGTGATATGGGTGTTTGTTCATTCCATATCTAGAGAGAAATCGAACGAAAGAGAAATGAAAATGGATGAAATATACCATTACCTTTCAATATATGTTGGAAGTATTGGTCTTTTGTTACAGAATACTTTGTTTAATTTGTGATCTAATTGCATTATTTTAAGGTCCAGCTCTGGATACTGAGACATGGAGGGGAAGAAGAGAGAGAGAGAGATGAAATATACCATTACCTTTCCGTCACCGATTGCCAATGCGGCTTCTTCAACAACCACCGGAGCTTTTGAAATTTCGGACAATAAGTTTATCTCGATCTCATCTTTTCATGTATCCACCACCGTTTCATCTTTAATGCTCACCACCGTTCAATCTTTAGCTCTCACCACCGCCGTCGCTCCTCCCCAAACCCTCTCTAACTCCGACAACCGCCTCGTGTATCTGTTGTGTGTGAAGGAGTGTTTGTGTGTGAAGGAGTTTGTTTGAAAAAATAAAATCAATGAAAGCTTCATTTTTGTGCAAGCTTCCATTGAAAGCCACTCAACCATACCTGCTACCTACCTCCCTATCATACCTGCTACCTGCCAGAGTGAGAAATTCAAAAATCTTAAACACAGATTTTCAATTATGCCATCATGGATAATGTCCATATTGCCCTTTGACAATGACAGAACCGAGCGGGAAAATGCAGACTATCCTCTTGTTATATAGATAGAGATAGAGATGTGAATTTGATTGTGAACAACAAATCTTAAATTTTCATAATAAAAGATTTGCCACTAGATTAGAAATTAAAAGCGAATTTGGTACTGTTCCCTTCCTTTTTGTTTGGCAAATTAGTACTCCTAAGATCTTTATATATTTTTAATACAAAAATATTTTTAATTATAATTTTAGGTTAATTTAGTTATTATAACAAAAATATTAAAATAATTATTAATAATATTTATAATTTCGTAATAATAAAAGGAGAATAGAAAAATCATCTCGATCCACTTTAAATAATTATTAATAACATTTATTGATTTTAAACTCACTTTCAATCATGGCTTGATCAAACTTTTGATGTCATTGTTTTGGTGCTTGTTTGAGGCCATACAATGACTTCACTAACTTGCAAACTTTATTTTCTTGTCCTGGAGCAGAAAAGCCCACTGGTTGTTCCATGTAAATCTCCTCTTCTAAATCTCCATTTAGAAAGACAATTTTTACATCCATTTGATGTACTTCAAGATTTCGCAATGCGGCAATTGCAAGTATAATCCTAATAGACGTTATTCTCGTAACAGAAAAATACGTGTCAAAGTAATCTAGGTCTTTCTTTTGTATATAACCTTTAATTACAATTCTAGCCTTATACTTATCAATTGTTCCATCCGCCTTCCTTTTCCTTTTGAAAATCCACCTATATTCTAGTGGTTTACTTTTCGAAGGAAGATCCACTAGTTTTCAAGTGTGATTTTGCAAAATGGAATCAATTTCACTCTTAATGGCCTCTTTCCACAAAGGTCCTTCGAAAGAGCTCACTGCTTCTTTATAACTTTGTGGCTCACTTTCTAGCATGTAGGTTAGAAAATTCGGGACATAGGATTGTTCTACCCTAGCTCTTTTGCTATGTCGAGGTTCCATCTCCTCTTCTTCACTTCTATCTTGAACGTGTTCTTCTTCTTCTATTGAATGTTGTACCCTAGTTGATGAGCTTGCCTCATTTCTTAACTTATATGGGAACACATTCTCAAAGAAAGACACATTCCTAGATTCCATTATACTATTTTTGTGTATAACTTAAATTTTTTATTCATACACAAGAAATCTATAAGCACAACTATATTGTGTGCATATCCAATGAATATGCAATCAATAGTCTTTCGTCTAACTTATACACAAACTACACTTAGTTGTGTTTTATCATTATCTCTTTCTTAAGTTGATTTTCAACTTCTCCTTTAAAGAGATAAGATTCAACATTTTGCTTTTTAGCAAGCAACAGTAAGAGCAAAAATTTACATTTTACCACCATATGTGTGAATAATATTCACATTTCAAATATCAATATGCTTTGACTATAACTTCAAGCATATATTTGATAAATCTTGTTTGAATCTATTTTGACCATATAACAAGATTCATTCTCATTATTGATCACTTGAACGCCCTTCCGTTTCATTCATTCAAACATCATGAATATCATTCTTGATGAAATTACCGTTGTCTCTCAGGACACAATTTATATGCTTGACTTTTTCAAACAAGTTTGACTTTTCAAACAAGATTGACTAACTTTTAAGTACTTCAGTATGCTCTACCGCATTTGATTTCGCCACACAAGTGTTAGACAACTTCTTCTCTAAAGTTCTATTCTTTTTTTTTCCAACACAAAGACGAATAGCACACACCTCAACATTCATTTATATTTGAGGTGATTCTTGAAATACTTTCAAGTGTAAAACAATTTCTCAATTATTGTCATCACTTGAGAATTTCACTCATCACCATCTACTCGACATGATTTTCATGAAAAACTATTTTCAATTCTTTCATTTTACTTTTTACGGTTTATGGAGTCCACTATTTTAAAATCAAGGAAGCGGCATACGATGAATTTCATTGCATCCGCATTTTCGTTTTTACATTTATAGTCCAACGACTCCCACAATTCTTTTCCCTTTTTCTTGGTACTATATACTCCCTCCGTCCCATAAAACCTTACCCGGTTACTACGAACTCAGTTCAACCAAGTTCAACTTTGACCAAACTTTAATATCAATTTACTTATCGTAATAAAAATCTAAAAATTGTTATCCATAAAATAGCCAAATGATTTATCAATAGCAATTATTAAAATTTCATTAGAATGAATAAATTGATATTAAAGTTTGGTCAAAGTTGTACTCGGTTGACTTGGCACTATTCAAAATGGGAAAGGTTTTATGGGACGGAGGGAGTTTGTTATATAACGAATCCAACAATCCGTTAAATATATAGTTCCGACAAAGGAAATTCACATGCTTCAACAATACTCACGACTTGAACATTTTTCTCAAGTTAGTTCCAACAAACTTTTCAATATTTCTCACTATGATTCTCGTGAACCATAAGAGACATCTCATCCATCGTACAAACACTAGAAGTGGTGTCGCCATAACTACTTTATACAATCATCGCAACATCCTTGATGTCACGGGCCAATCAATCTTTTTAACATTAGTTGATCTCATTAAGTAAAATAACTTATTATTAGTAATTTAATTCACAAAAACTGCTTTCCTGCGAATTTTATATCTTCATCTACGGATATTAGAATCCGATCTTCACCGTCCAAAATATTTTTCTACGAGTCTCAAACTTGCTCACTAAATTTGAGCTTAATCCAACTGTTAGAGAATTGAAAAATAAAATTTTTCCACAACTAGTCATTGATAAACTGTGATGAAAATTTCCTTCTTTTCCTCCGTTTTCCATCTCTTTTCATCCCTCCGCCGTAGCAACCACACAACGAGCTTTCCTCAATCTGCAATCATTTCTCAATAGGAAATAAGTCTTAGGGGGCGTCTGGTTCGTGTTAAAGTGAGGAAAAGTGGGAGAATGGAATGGACAATTCCTTTTGACTTTTCCATTGAGCATGTTTGGTTCATTTTTTTGAAATATTTTCCATTCCAAAAGGAATGAAATTTCATTCCTATGGATTTTCATTCCATCCAAAAATGGGAGGAATGATCAATTCCAGCAAATTCATGCCATTTGACTCAAATCCAAATTACTATTCTGTCCTCAATCCAAATCATAATAATAATAATAATAATAATAATAATAATAATAATAATAATAATAATAATAATAATAATAATAATAATAATAATAACAACAATAATAATAACAATAAAATAATAATAATAATAATGAAATAATAATAATAATAATAATAATAATAATAATAATAAATACTAATAAAATAAAATAATAATAAAAAAATAATAAATAATAATAATAATAATAATGATAATAAAATAATAATAATAATAATAATAATAATAATAATAATAATAATAATAATAATAATAATAATAATAATAATAATAATAATAATAATAATAATAATAATAATAATTGAACATATCAAAAGTGTCGAGCTAGGCCAAGCGAGTAAAGCCCAGTCCTCAATCAATTATTGCCACCACATTCTCAGTGGGCTAGGCCCAATTATTACATGGCCCAAGGCCCATCTTCTTGATCAGTCGACTTGAGTTCATTGTCCGACCTATCAGGTCCCGACCTAACTTAGTCCGACTCTACGATCCAGAATCCATTTCGGGTATGGACCAGCTCAACCCATTAGTCAGGTCGACCTAATCCCAATAGGCGACCTCGACCTGCTAAGCAAGCATCGACCTACTGAGTCCAGGCGCACGTGCTTTTATTCTTTCCATAACTGGTTCCCTACAAATCAGGAGCCATCCCAGGACACGTTCGCATGACATGTAACAGTTCTCAAATCACGGAGCTCATGTAGTCCTCCCAAATATACCACTCTCATCAACTATAAATAGATGACAACCACAACGGTTCCAAGGTAACAGCAATTTTGTCATTTGAATACCTTTGTTCAATACATTATTTGCTCTCCAAACATACATACTTACTCTCACGCCCGAGGGTCTAAGCCGGAGACACATCCGGCTAGTCGTGGGTTCTGATTTCAGGTCAAGGAGTCAAGTGATTGGTCCTGCCACGTGGACGAAGATTGATAAGAACATTTCCTGCGGCATCAGTTTGGTTCCATTGCCGGGAAGCGTGCATACCTTGACCTCGAAAGTTTTCTCAACCTACAATCATGGTGACAGCGAACGGACATGTTTCTGACACTTCGGACGAACCCAATGAAGGGAATGTCAATACCAACATAAACACTAACACCAATGCTGGAAATGCCAATTTGCCTCCTCTCCCTCCACCTCGCCATCATACTAGAGCGACCTGCTCTAACAGTATTGCTGATGGCAGAGGCTTGCCCGATGGTAGGAGAAAAGACAAACGGCATATGGACGGGCAGGGAGCGCCGCCTCCTCCTAAGAGCCACACGGGTCGAATGGTTGCAGGGGACAGGGCAGGTCCTTCATCTAATCCCCTAAGCAGAAAGGAGATGCTGCTAGAACGAGCTCAAATTCTAGCAGAGTTGTTAGCTATGGAGGAGGAATCGGAGCAGATTGACAGGAGGTCAGAAAGGGCAACTCCCTCCCAGGTCTCCAACAGGCAACGTGAAAGGAGTGTAAGGCAAGGTGGAAGTGCCCAGCAGAATGGTGATCGACAGATCATTCCTCACATTCGAGCTCACATACCAGTCCCATCTGACGACCTGAGGAGTCATCTCAACACCAATCGGGAGCAGGAGACTGAGTCGGAGCTGAGATGGCAAAGAGAGGCCGAAAGGAACAGGCCTGCCAGGACTGAAAGGTCACAATCCCACAGAGGAGATAGGCGCAGGTCGCTAGTTAGAGAAGGTAGGCGCAGGTCGCCACTTGGAGATGATAGGCGCAGGTCGCCCGTTAGAGATGAAAGGCGCAGGTCGCCACTTTCTTCAGTGAGGTCACCCTCTCACAGGGACAGGAGAAACAGAGAGATAACTCCTCCTAGGAGTGATAGGTATAGAGCCAACTCTAGGAGAGAACATCATCGAGAAGAAAGGCAAAGGTCAAACGACGTCTCCTAGGCTAGGGACGACAGGCCAGATGCTAGAGAATGGCTCCTATGAAAGAGGAAGTTTGAGCAATGGGAAGCCGATAAGAAGGAGGATGTTAGAAAGGACGAGCGAGATGGTTTTGCTCTTCGACCCTTGGCCAAGGAGTTGCTCGACCGTCGACCTCCGCCAGGTTTCAGATTGCCTGTCCTGGAAAAATATTCGGGTGCAACCAACGCCAAAAGCCATATACAACACTTGGAGGCTACCTTGTGCTTTATCTCCAACGAGGACGACATGATGTGCAAGGCACTTACAAGCACGCTCACTGGGGCAGCCCTCACTTGGTTCAATGGCTTGGCACCAGGTTGCATCTCGACTTGGACTTACATGAGGAAGAAATTTCTGGATTGCTTCTTGACTGCTGGAGCTCGGAAGATGACAGTCACCAATCTAAACAACTTGGTGCAAGGGAAAAATGAAAGCTCGATGAGCTACTACACCAAGTTTAAGGAGATGGTCGACAAGATCGAGGAGGACCTCACAGACAGGGAGGTGATCAATTGTTTCAGGAGAGGAATTACTTCTGCAGATATGGACTACGAGCTGACAGTTCGAACTATGACTACTCGACAAGAGCTGTTCAAGAAGGCCTACAATGTGGCATTAGCCGAGGAGAGAAAAGAGAAGAAGAATGGGAAAGTCCCCAAGGTTGAGTTCGCTGATGATAAGGACTCAGTTAAGAATGGGGGAAACAACAAGAATGGAAAGAATAGAACCTGGGCGACTGAGAAAGTGCCCGAAGCTTTCACTCCCCTAACGGTAGTCGAACTGAAATAAGGAATACGGTCGAGTTAGGCCCACCTGCCCCAATGAACCCAGCAAATAAGTTCAGAAGGGATAACACCAAATACTGCGAGTATCACAAAGATACGGGCCATACTACGGAGGACTGTATGAGCCTGAAGTGTATCATTCAGAGGATGGTCGATCAGGGAAGGCTTGACGTGTATGTAAAAAGGCCTCAAGCAGGCGGTGGTGAGCGACCTGCGGGTGGACATCCAGAGCCGAGGCAGTCTATGATGAATTTGGGCGTCATTACGGAGCAAGCTAGTAACACTGCCATCAAACACAAAATATTCCAGCTCAACAAGGCACCCTATGTCCCCCCAAGAAGCTATATCAGAGACGAGATGATTAGCTTCTATCCGAACGAGCTGGCAACCGATGTGGCAGCTAGAGAGCAAGTTCTCGTTATCCCAGGATTAATAGATGGGTGTACGACGAGCAGACTCTTGATAGACACGGGGGGCTGCAAGGATATTTTGTTCTACAAGACATTCCAGGAGATGGGGCTTTCAAATGAACTACTAGAACAGTATGATGGCAGATTGGAAGGCTTCACCAACCACCGGGTCGACGCCAAAGGACAAATTGAGTTGGATGTTGACATAGGCCAACACCCCTACAGGGTCGTATCCAAGGTAAAATTTATTGTCATTGACGTGAATAGTGATTATGCTGCAATTCTTGGTATTCCTGGCCAGGTCGCACTTGGGATGGTGGCCTCAATTCCCCACCAGCGAGTTAAATTTCCCACGCTAGCTGGAATCGGCTGTGTACAAAGCACAGCTCGAGCATACCTTGATCATGTCCTTCAAGAAAGAAAGAAGAGGGAATTAGAGATTGAAACAGCGAAGGAATACTTGAAGATATCTAAATCTGTCACCAAAACTACTCGACTATCTACGATCACCTGCGTAGAAGAGGAGACCTATCGCTCTCATGACGAAGTCATGACAGAGTCGACACGTCCCTCTACACTCGCAACAGTCGATCCAGATACAGTTATGGTCGACCAAGTCCTCATAGGCGAGCTATGCCTCCAAGTCGACAATAACTCGGGGGCCACCACCAGTGAGATCGCAGATGAGCTGGATGATATGATCGCTGAGGAAGCTCCCCAGTTGGGGGCCGAGGAAAGACAGAGGGTTAGAGAGATCATCATTAAGACCCTACAATTCAGAGATGGTCCAGAGCTAGAGGCTGTAGACTAGTTGGAAGCAGTGATCACAAACCTTTCCTATCCTGAGCAAAATATTCAGATTGGAAAGCAGTTGTCGCCTGAGGAAAGATTGGAGATTGTCGGGCTACTCAAAGAAAGCAACGACGTTTTTGCCTGACGAGTAGAGGATATGAAAGGGATCAAGGAAGAGGTTGCTGTTCATAGGCTGGAGGTCAACCCGACCATAAAACCCAAACCTCAGAGGCTGAGAAGCTTTGCTCGCGACAAGGATGATGCTATAAAACTCGAGGTACAAAAACTTTTGAGTGCAGGTATAATCAAAGAGTCCACACATACCACCTAGCTAGCTAATTTGGTTATGGTTAAAAAAGCTAATGGCAAGTGGAGAATGTGTGTCGACTTCACCAATCTTAACCTTGCTTGCCCATAAGACAGCTATCCTCTACCTCGGATCGACAAGCTTGTTGATTCTATTGCTGGACATTACACCCTCACTTTTCTCTATGCTTATTCAGGCTATCATCAGATCAAGATGCATGAGGATGACATTGTGAAGACGGCGTTTCAAGCTGCTGGAGGCATCTACTGCTATAATATGATGGCGTTCGGGTTAAAGAATGCAGGAGCGACCTATCAACGTATGGTAAACAAGGTCTTTGCTTCAAAAATTGGCCAAAACATGGAGGCCTACGTCGACGATATGGTCATCAAAATGAAGGCCGGACGTCACGCGGTCGACCTAAAGGAAACGTTCGTCAACTTACGAGCAAATGACATGAAGCTCAACCCGAGCAAGTGTGTATTTGGAGTAGCAGCAGGAAAGTTTCTTGGCTTTATGGTATCCCAGAGGGGTATTGAAGCCAATCCAGAAAAGATAAAGGCTCTGATCGACATGCAGCAGCCAACAACTATAAAAGAGATGCAGCGACTTAATGGAAGGGTGGCAGCCCTAGGTTGCTTTATAGCCAAGTCGGTGGAAAGGTCTCTCCCCTTCTTCAAATCTTTGAGGGGGACTAAAAATTTTGAATGGACGACCGAATGTCATTCGTCGTTCCAACAACTCAAGGAGTATCTCGCTACTCCACCTCTATAGAGCAGCCCGACTACTGGAGAGACTTTGTTTGTATATCTGTCTGTGGGTGATCAATCAGTTGCAGCAGTCTTAGTTCGAGAAGAGGAAGGGCTTCAAAATCCCGTGTACTATGCTAGAAAGGCTCTATCAGACGTTGAGGGCAGGTATTACAATGTGGAGAAGGTTGCATATGCCTTAGTCGTGGCTTCAAGGAAGCTGCGAGCTTATTTCTTAGCTCACCCTATTATTGTGCTCACAAATGCGCCCTTGAGAAAAATCCTACATAAGACAGAAAGTTCAGGTCGTCTACTCAATTGGTCAATTGCTCTCACAGAATTCGACATCGAGTATCGACCTCAAAAGGCATTGAAGGCTCAAGCCTTGGCAGACTTCTTGGTCGAGCTAACGTTCACTAAGGAAGATAGCAAGGTGCGAGTTCAAAAGGAGAAGGCTAAGGGAAAGGAGCAAGAGTCCCAGCCCGTCACTTGTCTACCCGACGACTGCTGGAAGGTTTACTCAGATGGGTCGGCGATGAAGAATGTTAGTGGAGCTGGGATAGTTCTGATCGAATCAGAGTCTGGGACAGTCTATGAAGAAGCATTGAGGTTCAAGTTTGAAGCCTCCAATAACCAGGCAGAGTACGAAGCTTTGGTAGCAGCCATCGAGTACGCCAAATGCTTTGGAGCAACCAAAATCATGGCAGATTGCGACTCCCAGTTAATAGTAAACCAGGTCTGAGGGGAATACGAGGTGCTAAACTCTACTCTGATCAAGTAATGCGACCTGGTAAAGGAATTGACAAAAGACTTGGAGTTTTGGGAAATTCAGAGAATTGGTCGAGAAGACAATGAATTGGCCGACCTACTCTCAAAGCTAGCTACTTCAGACGAGCCACAAGAAGAGCCCATCTCCTACCTCGAGAATCTAGCCTATGAAAGGGTTCAAATTCATTGTGTGGAAGATACCTTGAGAAACTGGGTTTATGACAAGTGTTGAATCGAAGAAATGAAGGCGTACCTGGAAACTGGCGAGCTCCCTGAGGATGAGAAGAAAGCTCGAGATATCAAAAAGAAAGCTCTGAGATATGTTATCCAGGGAGGCATGCTATTCAGAAGATCGTACACTAGGCCATTGCTGAAATGCATTCACCCCCAAGAAATTACTCAGTTAATGCACGAGGTGCATAGTGGAGTGTGTGGTGGACACCCGGGGGCCAGAACCTTGGCTGACAAACTGATTACGTTGGGTTACTAATGGCCACACATAAGAGCTGACACTCATGATTTTGTTCAGCAGTGCGACCAGTGTCAAAGGTTTGCCAACCTGCCTCATCTGCCTACAACAGAACAAACTCCAGTGATCGCTGCTTGGCCATTTGATATGTGGGGCGTCGACTTGATTGGACCCTTTCCTCCCGCCCGTGGAAATTGCAAGTATGTGATCGTCGCTATTGATTATTTCACTAAGTGGGTCGAAGCTAAGCCACTAGCTCGCATCACAGAAGAAAATGCCATCAATTTCATTCATGACTTCATCTGGTGTCGATTTGGGATCCCTCGAGCTATAGTCTCAGACAATGGCCTTCAATTCTCCCGGGCTTTCGAGGAAGAAATGAATCGAGTAGGGATCAAACATTGGCAATCATCTGTTGCCTATCCTCAAGGAAATGGGCAAGTTGAGGCAGCGAACAAGCTCGTCCTATCTTCACTTAAGACGGGCTTTGTAGGTCGACGTAGCAACTGGTTGGACAAACTCCCCCTTGCTCTTTGGGCAGTTCGCACAACCACTCGGGGGCCTACGGGAGAAACCCCATTCGCTCTTGCATACGGGTTAGAGGCCATAGCTCCAGCTGAGTTGCGATTTCCTACAGCCAGAGTAGTATTCTTCGATCAAGAGCAGAACGACACCAACAGATTGATCGACCTGGATTTGATTGACGAGAAGCGAGACACAGCCTACTTACGAATGGTCAACTACAAGCAGAGGACAAAGAGTTACCATGACAAGAAGGTAAAGACGAGATCATTCCAAGTGGGGGACCACGTGCTAAGAAAGATCGAGGCAACAGGAAGGAGAACCCAACAGAACAAGTTATCTCCCAACTGGGAAGGTCCCTACATTGTTACTCAAATCGTCAAGGAAGGGACTTACATGATTGCTCATCCAGATGGTGAGGAGTTGAAGCACCCGTGGCACGCAACTCACCTTATCAAATACTACTTCTAGTTTAGTTCTCTAATTCGGTTCAAAGTTAATGCAGTTTCTAAGTTTGAATTTGTCATAGTTCTAGCTCTCCGTTTGATGTAAGCATGTTCCTACTTCAATAAAAATCGCAGTTCTATTCGACCAAACATTGTGCTACACTTTCCATTAATTTCAACAGACTCGATTCTTAACCAGTCTCATTCTAACGAGCTCGACTCTTAGTCAGCTCCCTTCTAACGAGCTCGACCCTTAGTCAGCTCCGTTCCAACGAGCTCGACTCTTAGTCAGCTCCGTTCTAGCAAGCTCGACTTTTGGTCAGCTTCTCTCCTTTAAACAGATTCGACTCTTAGTCAATCTGGTTTGCAAAAATTAGGTCGATTGAACTGTCAAAAAATCAGTCCGACTAAAGGCCTATAGCAACTCGTCTGTTCTATCAACATCTAGCTCGACGTTCAAAACAAATGGTTGGATCCAAGAAAAACTGATTCCAACAAAAGTCAGCTACGATTAAATAAAACAAAGTCCCCCAAAGCGGGCCAGGACTTAAGCGAGTAAAAGTTACGAAGTATTATGCCTCCCAAAAGCTGGGCCAAGGCATTTAAACAGTTACAAGACAAGAAATAAAATTTTTTTGGGACTTGTTTCATTACACACCAAGTTAAATTAAATCAAATAGCTGGACCGGAGACATTTGGGTCGTCGTTGGTAGCTCGATCCTCAGTACTCTCTTCTTGTTGCTGGGGGCCAATGAGTTTACCCGATTCTGAATAGACGCGTTGAGCAGAGTCATCATCGTCCTCCATGCCCTCTGCATCTTCGATCTCTTGGAGAGCCACATCAAAATTTCTGAGAGCTAAGGGAGGAGCAGTCCATGGTTCGCAACCGTCTTCTTGGTCTTGCTGGGCTATGAAAGCCAGATCGTTGTCAGTATAAGGGACGATTGAATGACCACCTCGAGTAGTCATATCATATTGAGCCTCTGATGCCCACCGAGCTAATTGGTCAAGGGAAACTTCAGAGTTTGGATCCACTAGAGCTCGACGAGCCATGTGGCGCTTACCCACATCGAGGAAATCCTTAGCCTTGTCGACAACAGTGTTATAATATTCATCACCATCTTTAAACTTATCAACAACAACCTTAGAGGCAACCTGAAGCTCCTCCTTCCACTTAGCCCTGGCAGCATTGTGTTCCTAATTTAGCTCGGCCAAGAAGAAATCCCTCTCCTTGAGGACTTGGGAGACTGTTGCTAGCTCTTTCCTAGTCTCCTCATGAGCCAAACGCTCAGCATCCCTCTCTGCCTTCATCTCCTCAAGCTTGGTCCCAGCAGCCTCGAGGTCTTCCAAAGCCTTGTCCTTGTCCGTCAATGCTTTCTGCTTGACCATCTCCAGAGCATCAAAAGAGTTATCCAAGTCATTGTATTTCTCCTTCAGTTCATCCAAAGCATGGGATTTCTTGGCATATTGATTCATGGCGAGCTTCTCCCTTTCAATAGATGCCCTCCCAAGAGCTCTTAGCTTGCTCCACCATGGTGAGTGACTGCATTGAAAGAAATCATTAAAGTATTGATTAGACAAAAACCCAGAAACTAAATTGACGAGCTCAAAGAATAAGCGACTAGACAGACAGAAGGAGTAAAAGCTTACCTCACTCTGCACCAAGCCAGATCTAGCAGTGAACTCTTCTGGGGTCATCCCCTTATCAGCAAAATGCGCCAGTAGGTCGACATCTATGGCCCTCCTCACCACGACCTGGCCAAGACTCATCTCGGGGAAGCGGCGACTCATACTATTGACCCCACTGAGGGGAGGCACATCACTCAACCTCTTTATTCGATCCTCAAGGGATTCTTGGTCAGTAGGAGAGGAGACTGTAGGAGGAAGTTGGCTTGAGGAGACCGCTTTTCCCTTCTCAGTTCTTAATCTCTTCTTCGAGCTCAAGGGACGATCATCCTCCTCGTCAATAGCATCATCGTCAACATTTACAACATTTAAAGGGCTAGCCCCCCTAGTCCGGTGCTCAGAGATCGCGATATTAGATTCAAGGTTTGGATTGGAGCTCAAGCTTGGTCTAACCGACCTATTGAACTCGTTACCTTCTTCAGCTGCACCTCGAGCGTGGCTACTACTCTCTAAGGGGTCCTCCGACCCAACCTCCTCCATGGGGACCATCCCAGTGTTATCTTTGGACAGCAAATTGTTCCTTCTCTCAGCTTCCCTCTCCCTGTTAGCTCGGGCGTTGGCAGCACCATGAGCCTTCTTGGCTTTCTTCTTATCAAACACTCCAACAATACGCACCATATGTGCCTCTTGTTCAGGGGTCAGAACTGCATCAAAATCAAGATAACAAAGGGTTAGATCGACATACAAAAGTTCTACATACGAGCTACGAGTTCTATGTACGAGTCAACTATGTACGAGCTAACTATTCTACATGCGAGCTGAACAATTGACGAGCTAAGAGTTACACATACAAATCAAAATTATTTCTATGTACGAGCTACAAGTTCTACATACAAGCAAGTAATAGGCGAGTAAAGGAATGAAGGCAAGCAAAATCTTACCACCAACATGCTCCCCATTGTCCTTGCAGTAATTGGCCGTCCTCCGGCAAAATTGGCACTTATCCTCAAATCTCCCCAAGGCGTGGGTGACCCAATCTGGATATATAGTGCCCCTATCAACTGGGACCAGAGGCTGCACTTCCCCCTCACCAGCCATCATCCCAGCTTGGATGTAGTTGTACTTGGTGGTTCCCAGGGTTTCCCAACTAATGGGTCCTATATCAGCCAGCTGGCACAGTCTCTTATATAGGTCAAAATGCCAATGTGGCTCCCAATAGTTCTCCTCTTCTATAGGCTCGGTTTCAGAGTTGGGTAAAGGGAATTCCCATCCTAGTCTACTCTCCACTACTACAACATGGGAGTTCCACCCACTAGCCTTGCTGGGAAGGTTCATAAACAGTTTGGGGGAGTTGGGTTTAGATGGAGTGCTGATTCCCATATCAGTCTTACCAAACTTAACACTAAAAAATTACCTAAAAACCCTCATACAAGGCTCATGTCCAAGAAACCTACAGACCATGGCAAAGCACACTAGGACCCTGCAAGTGTTAGCTCCCAGCTGGAGAGGCAAAGCATCAGCACACTCTAAGAACTCATTGATAAAAGGATCCAGTGGCAATCTCAAACCAGCTTCAAATTGGCCATAAAAGAAAGCTACCTTAGTGGCATCCTTAGTAAATGTCTTACCAAATTGAGCCATGAATTCCTTCTTACTGTGGATGGTCACCCTAAAATCCTCCTTACTTACCTCACAGAAGTCATATATCATGGCACAACGAGATTCTAAGTTCTTATTCCCTCTCATTGGTCTTTGAGGGACATAGCCCCTTTCATTCCTCCCCGGTACAGCTGACGAGTTGAATGCATTCACAATTCGGGGACTTGAGGAGGTAGATGATGTAGCTCCTTCACGAGATGCCATATCTGTACAAGAAGAAGAGGAAGCAGGGGAGTCAGACCTATGATCATATTCAGGAGACCTACCTAGGGGCGACCTACCTAAGGGCGACCTAGACTCCCCCGGGAAACCTTTCCTATTCCTAAGGAAGGAGGGCTTATTGGCATCCCTAACATAAAATAGTGATATGTGGTCAAGCAATTCATGGAAGAGAAGAAAGGAGACAACGTTTGAGTCGTCAATTACCAATTCACCCATATCTTCTCCTATGGGCAGTCCTATTTCACTAAAGCTCAGCCCCCACCTTGTCAAGATGGAGGCACACTCATTCAAGGACATCTCTCTCCACTCTCCATTCATATGTTTATACACTCGATGGTTAGCAGTGCAATACCCATACCAAGCTCCTGGTTCACTATTGAAGGTTCTAGCCATGGCGAAATCAAAAATAGAGCAGAAATTGAAACCCTAATGCAAGAATGTGAGAGGAATACCTTAATCAGATTCGAAAGAGGAAGCTGTTGCAGAAGACGAAAACTCTGTTTAAATCAGTTGCCTTTTTGCTATCTTCGCCGGAGTTGCACCAGAGTTTGGAGAAGGTAAAAATTCGAAACGGAGAAGGACTCTGGTATTTATATTTTCCGAAATTAAGAAGGAAAAAAGAAAAATTCGAAAATTATTCTCCTAATTAAATGGGGAAAACAGTTCCCAAGGCGGTTTTCCAAACGTCAAAATAGTAATGATTGCGGAATACGTCGCTCCTCCAGATCTGACCGTTCGTCGCCAACGTCCAGGATTGAGCCACGTCACCTTTGTTCAACTAAACATCAGCACGAGTAGCGACCTGCGAGTCACAACAATCTTCATCGAAATTTTCTTTAACTTCCTAGTCGACGAAGTCAACGCAGAAAGTTGGGGGCCACTGAACATACCAAAAGTGTCGAGCTGGGCCAAGCGAGTAAAGCCCAGTCCTCAATCAATTATTGCCACCACATTCTCAGTGGGCTAGGCCCAATTATTACATGGCCCAAGGCCCATCTTCTTGATCAGTCGACTTGAGTTCATTGTCCGACCTACCAGGTCCCGACCTAACTTAGTCCGACTCTACGATCCAGAATCCATTTCGGGTATGGACCAGCTCAACCCATTAGTCAGGTCGACCTAATCCCAATAGGCGACCTCGACCTGCTAAGCAAGCGTCGACCTACTGAGTCCAGGTGCACGTGCTTCTATTCTTTCCATAACTGGTTCCCTACAAATCAAGAGCCATCCTAGGACACGTTCGCATGATATGTAACCGTTCCTCAAATCACGGAGCTCATGTAGTCCTCCCAAATATACCACTCTCATCAACTATAAATAGATGACAACCACAACGGTTCCAAGGTAACTGCAATTTTGTCATTTGAATACCTTTGTTCAATACATTATTTGCTCTCCAAACATATACTAACTCTCACGTCCGAGGGTCTAAGCCGGAGACACATCCGGCTAGTCGTGGGTTCTGATTTCAAGTCAAGGAGTCAAGTGATTGGTCCTGCCACGTGGACGAAGATTGATAAGCACATTTCCTGCGGCATCAATAATAAATAATAATAAAATAATAATAATTATAATAATAAAATAATAATAATATTAAAAATAGAAATATAATAATAATAATAAAATAATAATAATAATAATAATAATAATAAAATAATAAAAAATAATAATAATAAAAAAATAATAATAAAATAATAATAATAATAATAATAATAAAATAATAATAAAATAATAATAATAATAATAATAATATAATAATAATAATAATAATAAAATAATTATTATAATAATAATTATAATAATAAAATAATAATTATTATTATAATTATAAAATAATAATAATAATAATAATAATAATAATAATAATAATAATAATAATAAAATAATAAAATAATAAAATAATAAAATAAAATAATAATTATAATAATATATTATATTATTTGATGTCAAAATAAATTAGATTATAATATTTGCTGTAAAATATTTTTTATGTTTATTTTTACTTAAATGGGACGAAGAGAGTACATAATTATTGAGTTTTTTACATGAAGTTAAAAAAGGATAATCTGGACATTTTATCAAATATTAATTCCATTCCAACAGTTATGCCTTGTAACCAAACATGAATTGTCAAGAAATTGAATGACAATTTCATACCATTTCGTGCCAACCAAACACAAGGTTTGACTAGTTTTTATTCTTTTCCAATTCCTTTAGGAATTCAATTCCATTGACCATTCCATTCCTTTAATTTTTTTCTCCCTAACCAAACGCCCTCTTAATTTCTAATATGGAATCAGAGTTGTACCAAGTTGCTGTTGAACTTGTAATCCATGTTGGTTTTGAGCCGATGGTAATTCCGACATATTAACGGTTATGTAGAGGTGATGGTAATGCTGGCATACGAGTAAAGGGGCGTGTTAAAATCCCATTTATTTCATATCAACTTGTAGATAATAATTGATTCATTATATATTTAAATAATCTCACTCCTTAACAACAACCATTTAATATGATAATGATTCAATTCTAGTAAACTAGTCCAAATTAGTGGGGATACAAATGAAAAACGAAAAACGAACAACGGTATGACGACAAGTTCTTATGTTGGACTTATTATTTTAAGTTCAAATTAGTGGGGATTCAAACGCTCATTTTCGACTTGAAACCCGACGTTTGACATTCAAACGCTCTTTTCATTAAAATCAACGTTTGTCATTCAAACTAAAGATTTAAGTTCGTCATTAGAACCCTCTTTTCAAATTTAAAACCGACGTTTGTCATTCAAATGCTCGTTTTTACCACAAATAAACGTTTTTCATTCAAATCAAGATTAAAGCTTGTCATTCAAGCTCCTTTTCAAAATGCAACACACAAACACACACACACAAAATTTCGAGAAAGTTAGAAAGACTCGTCATACGAGGCGTTTCGGGTGATCTCAACATACTCTTCCCGAAACGTAACGTGACCTCCGAACCTAACAATCTCTGGTCCTAAAAAGCCTTTTTTCAAGTTTTGGCTACCAATCAAAATGACCCCCTTTACAAACCAGCCATTTTCAAAGTTTGGGCTCATAATACAAAACGGCGTGGCGACTCTCCTTTTCATTCCGACGAGGTCTCAGGTTGCAAAATGCCACTCGCCGCGTCCCCGCGTACGATCCAGGTAATTTCAGGAAGTGAGATGGTTTATGCCATGGGCAGCAAGAGCGGGACGGAGGCCAATGTACTTACCACCATTGTCACTATAATTGGTTTTAATGGAACGATCAAAGAATTTTTCAACGAGCAGTTTGACACGATTAAAGATGGGATTGGCATCATTTTTGTGATTTAGAGGATAGAACCATATATATTTAGAATGGTGATCGACAAAAATAATGCAATACTTAAAAATCTATCATGTGAGAGGAGAGGTGAAGACCATACATCGTTATAAACAACATCACGTGGACCATTGGATTGAATAAAATTTTCATAAAAAGGTAGTTTATGACTTTTGGAATAGTCACATGAATTACAATGAAAGAAAGAAGAATTAGGATTATTTAAATTGAAACTATTGCTAATGTGTTGAAGAATGAGTAGGACGGATGACCAAGACGATGATGCCAATTTGTTATTGTCATGTTGATGGAATGAGTGGAGGGATAGACTAGATTCCACTCGTAGATGCCTGACATAGTTGGACCTTGGAGAAGAATTGTTCCCAAATGAATGTCCTTCACAAAATAAGAGTTTGGTAAGAAAGTTATCGAAGCATTATTATCACGACAAAAGAAAGAAATGGAAATAATATTGCGAGATATGGAGGGTACATGAAGAACATTTTTTAAATGAAAAGTAGAGGAATTAGTGGAGAGATATGTAGAACCGGTGTTAGAGATATTGAGTCCTGAGACATCCCCAATAAGAAACTCTTCAGTATCGTCCTAGGGTGAATGTAAGGCAAGATTTTCAAGATCATTTGTGGCATGGTGAGTGGCACCACTGTCTAGGAGCCAAGCCATAGAGGGAGATGTGGTGGTAATGGTTGTGTGGGCGGATGGATTCTTGTTAGTGAGGCCTCTGAATGAAGGCCGAGGGAAGCCATTGGGGTTTAGATTGGAGAATGTATTAGGGTTAGGGTTTGGGATATAAACATATGGGTATTGCTTCTGAAACATTGGGCATTGAGAGAGGTAGTGTCCGGGGGTGCAACACCAATGACAACGACCATTGAAAGGGATGGAGGGTCGAGGTTTAAAGCAGGAACGAGTAGAGTCAAGAGTGGGCAAGAGGCCATCAACATGAGAAGTAGTTCGGGGATAGTAGGTGCGAGTAGGGTTTCTGGCGATATAGTTGACGGAAAGAGGGAAGGAAGGAGTGGATTTGGATTTGAGCTTGAGCTTGAGGGAGAGTTCTTTGGTGATGAGTTCCTCATGTAACTCTCAAAGGTGATGGAGTTTTCATGATTTTGGATAGAGGAGATGACGCTATCATAATCAAAATCATGGAGTTGGTCTAGGATCCTATCAACAATGTCATCAAGATCGAGTGGGCGACCTAGGGAGGCAAGGAGATTAGTGCAATTTTTTATTTCAGGCATGAATTCAGAAATTGAACGGGTTCCTATGGTGATATTGCGGAGATGGTCTTTTAGTTGTTTTAGGTGACCTACGTAAGGGTTGGCGTAGGTTTTGCTTATAGTTGTCCAAGCATCATAGGTTGTGGGACAAAGAGAGATGAGTGGGACGAGAGGGGCAGAGAGGGATCCAGCAAGAACATCGAGGATGAGTTTATCCTGGTGGAACTAGGTGGTATAGGTCGGATTGGGAGTGGTTGTGCTAGGGTTTACGGATGTAGTGGTGGCGGAAGCATTGGCTTGTGATGTGAGGTTGAGAGGATGGTGAGGGAGTGTCTGCTAAGGTGTATGAGGAAGAGTTACTGGGGTAGGTTAGAAAGTGTGGGTTGCATGGTTGCAGGTGAGGTTGCAGGTTGAGTAGGAATAATGGGCATTTGGAGAGAGCACCAATCATTGATAGTGGGAGAAGGAGAGGGTGTGTTTGGTACGGATGGATAGGAGAAGGGAAATTTGGATTCAATGAACTTAACATGGCGAGATGTTTATGTTTTGTTGGTGGATGGATCAATACAGTGATAGGTACTTTGAGTAGCGGAAGCCAACAAAGACACACAGAGAGGAATAGGGTTCTAGTTTGTGAGAGGTATATGGACGTAACCAAGGGTAATATAGGCAGCCGAAACTGCATAGTTTTGAGTAGTTAGGCGTCTGATTGAAAAGCATGAGAAAGAGAGATTTAAAGTGTAATGTGGGGGTGGGCATTTGGTTTATGAGATAACAACATGTGCTAAAGGCAAGGGGCCAGTAGGATCGTGGCATTGAAACATGTGTGAGGAGGGAAAGTCTCATTTCAGCAATATAATGGTGATGTCATTCTTAATACCCATTGTGTTCAGGTGTATGAGGTGGAGAATAGCACACAAAGACACATGGAGAGGAACAGGGTTCTAGTTTGTGAGAGGTATATGGATGTAAGTAGCGGAATAGCACACAAAGACACATGGAGAGGAACGGGGTTCAATGAACTTAACATGGCGAGATGTGTATATTTTGTTGGTGGATGGATCAAGACAGTGATAAGCACTTTAAGTAGCGGAATAGCACACAAAGAAACACGGAGAGGAACGCGGTTCTAGTTTGTGAGAGGTATATGGACGTAACCAAGGGTAACATAGGCAGCCGAAATTGCTTAGTTTTGAGTAGTTAGGCGACTAATCGAAAAGAATGAGAAAGGGAGATTTAAGGTGTAATATGGGGGTGGGCATTCGGTTTATGAGATAACAAGCTATGCTAAAGGCAAGGGGCCGGTAGGAACATGGCATAGAAGCATGTGTGAGGAGGGAAAGTCCCGTTTCAACAATATGACGGTGACAGCGTTCTGAATACCCATTGTGTTCAGGTGTATGAGGTGGGAAAATGAGATGGTTTATGCCATGGGCAGCAAGAGCGGGACGAAGGCCAATGTACTTACTGCCATTGTCAATATAAATGGTTTTAATGGAACGATCAAAGAATTTTTCAACGAGCAGTTTGAAACGATTAAAGATGGGATTGGCATCATTTTTGTGCTTTAGAGGATAGAACCATATATATTTAGAATGGCAATCAACAAAAATAATGTAATAATTAAATCCATCATGTGAGAGGAGAGGGGAAGACCATACTTCGCTATAAGGAACATTAAGTGGACCATTGGATCAAATAGAATTTTCATAAGTTAGTAGTTTGTGACTTTTGGAACATTCACATGAATTACAATGAAAGAAAGAAGAATTGGGAATATTTAAATTGAAACTATTGATAATGTGCCGAAGAATGGAGTAGGATGGATGACCAAGATGATGATGCCAATTTGTTGTTGTCATGTTGACGGAATGAGTGGAGGGAGAGACAGGATACCACTCGTAGATGCCTAACCTAGTTGGACCTTGGAGAAGAATTGTTCCCGAATGAATGTCCTTTGAAATTGTCACGGCCAGAATCACAAGTGATATCCAAGGTGATAATAGCACCAACGATAGCACTTGGGAAAACACACACACACTTCGAAAATAAAACAATTTTGTAAAAGAGATTGCATCGGAATAATAACACCAAAATTATTTTTCTCAAGTTATATAAATATAACTTGAGGATGCCTCTTAGGCAAGACTTTATAATCACTATGAACAATGAATTTATAAAGCCGAAATGTTCCCTATTGCTATAACTATATGAGCTCTATGGAACAAGAGATAAAGAACGAAAACCAATCCTAGCCTTCACACAACTTGATACCAATGTAATCAAGTGGGAAATTACAAGGGAGGATGGATGAAAAGAACTAATCAAAGAACTCTATCTCTAATGCTTCGAAGGTGTGTATGAAATGGCGTATCTTGGTGTGTCTTCAAATGCATCCTTCCAAGCATATTTATAGTCTTCAATTACTTGAAGGCTACTCAATTAAACAGCCTTGGGGCTATCTTGCACGTTGAGGGAGAGTAGGGAGAGTGGTTGAGTTTGTTCCTCACTTCTAGCGCCCACTTCCTTCAAAATAGCAACCGTGTTGAATAATCTCCAAGTTCATGCTGCAACGCCTTGTACTCCCAAGCATTCTCAGCCTTGTACTCTTTATTAAATCAGCAACAACTCCTTGACCAAGTCTTCACACGTTTTTCATTGTTGTTGCCAAAGTAATTCTTGTAAAGTTTTTATGCATAAAATAACATTTATGCATAAACCTTTTTCTTCCAAATTCCCCACGTTTCTAGCTCTTTCTTTGATCATATTGCAACCTAAAATATGGACATACACCATAGACTATACAAATTATATTAGCACATTAGTCCATTAATTAACAAATAAGAAATGTACAACTATGTAAATTCCAGCACAGGAAATCATCTGCGATATCATCTGGAATCTGGGAATTCATCTATGATATCATCTGTAGTTTACACTAACAATCTACCCCTTATTTGGATATTTCTTCTCAAACCTAATGTGCTGCTCTCCTGCAATATGTCAGTCCATAAACAAATATACAGAGCATAGAAACAAAGTATTTTATCTCCATGAAAATTAACTCCCCTTTAATCAAGGAGCTAATCTAAATAATGATTTTATCAAAATAAACTAATTTATTTCAAACTTAAAAAGTTTTCGAAATAAACTAAGTTAAACTAAAAACCATAAACCATTGTAGCAAAATATCATCCAAGCAAAACAACCTAACGATTTAAGTTTTAAACAAACAAAATAAAGTGTTTTGCAACCAACATAAATAAAAAGTAAATTGTTTAGGAACCACATCACCAAATAAAATGAAATTGTTTTAGGACACCACAAACCAAATCCACCAACAAGTTAGTGGCAACATCAATCTTCAGGTTCAACAACCTTCAGGTTTCAGTTTTCTTCTTCTTCATCTTCCTCCTGATCTCCTTCCCTATCACCTCCACCATCACTTGGGCCAGCACTGGTGGTAGCACCTGCAGTAACACCAGATCCAGAAGTTGTAGCAGCAGCAGATCCTCCCCCTGTTTGGGAAGAAATTTCATCAATGAAAGTATCATTAGCCTGCTTAAGCTTAGCCCATCCCTCAACGAGTTCTCCTATTGCACTTGACTGTTTGTGCAAGAAGTTGAGCACTGTCGTCTTTGGGATTGATGAAGAAGTGTTGCCCAGAAGATTTATCATATTGGACAGAATACTTGCAGCATCAGTTTCTGCAAAAGTATTAGGGGTAACACCTGGGGAATCACTTGGGATATCACATGAGATAGTACCAGGAAGAATAGAGGCAGTTTCATCAGATTTTTTTCAAGGAAGATCTTTTGTATACCTGTTACCCTTTTTCAGTTGTTGATCAATGGTATAATACTCAGGTTCAGAGGTGAAAGTATCAGAGGCTTCAATAGGCAAGGATTGAAAAACTAAGACTTTGAAGATCAATGAAGGATGGAAGGAAAAGCTAATGTTCATTTCTTTCTTTCTACCCCACGAGGCTAAGTGTTTGAACACTAATCTTCCAAAGTTAATCCTAAGGTTTTTACCCAATATGTACAAAACATTAGCATGCTCCAATGTAATAATAGGTTCATTCGTAGTAGGGAGCCAATTGAAGATGCAGAGCTTGTGAAGCACATAGAACAGAGAAGTAAGCCTAGAAGCATGGAATTTTTCCTTTAAAGGCTAGGACTGAAGTTTGTTGTGTGTGAGAAGCTTGACCATTTCATCCCTATTAACCCTATTGCTCTCGTCATTTAATTTGGGAGGCCTAGAAACTTGTTAATAAGGGATGGAGTAAATGAATAAACCTTACCCCTCACAAAAACTTTCCCAAATTTCTCAAATCCATCATTATCCAAATGAGCATGTAGGTTAGCAAAAAATTTTCTCACAACACTTTTAACAAAAACTGAGGCATGGTTATTTTCCTTAAGAAAATTTATGTCCTTCAAAAACTGAACCATCCCTTCCTTTTCTAACTGGCCTCATCAATATGCTTTTCTTTTAACAATTTCTTACTTGAATTATTAAGCCAAAACTCCATGTTTTCTTTCTTATAGAATTCCAAAGTAAGAAATGATTTTGGAAAAGCTTTATCCTCTTCATTTCGACTAAACTCATCATCAGATAATTCATTATCACTAGGAGAAGATTGTGCAGGAATAGAGGAGGGGGCATGTGTTACCTCAGATGATATCCTCTTCTTGGTAGCACCTTTGGTAGCACTCCCAGAAACTTTGGCCTTGCCTTTTCTCTTCTGAAAATCAGACAAAGTTTCTTCCTCTTCAGCATCCACCCAGGCTTCAAACGAGTCCACAGAAGGTTCCTTCTCCTTTGTTGCATCAAAATTCTCGTCACTCACATGAGGTGATGACATTTCCAAGGAGCTGTTTGAGACTTTAATCGGATCAGAGGTAGTATTTGATGCATCTTTAGACCTGATTGACCTGATTCGATTTGAGGACCTCCTCTTTGCAACTTGAGGAGATAATTTGGCTGAGGGAGCTTTTCTTTTCCTCTTCTCTTTTGGTTCGGCTGGAATGAGGGTGACTTTGGAAATGCCATGTTCGAATGAGGATATAGGGGCAGCAGCTGGAACTACAGCCATTATTGGAGGAGAAGAGCTTGGTGTAATCATGGGAGAAGTTTCCATGGCTACAGAGAGAGCAATACTTGGAGAGATGTCCATTTTATCGGTGTTTGAGGGTTCGGTGTTGGTATTGGATGGAGAGGCCATGGATGTATTTTGGGAATTTTTGAAACGGAATTTGACCTAAAATTTTGGAGAGAAGAACGACGTTGAAGAAGGGTTAAAAGGGGAGAGAGAGTAACGGTTAGAGAGAGATAAGAAGAGATGGAGTGAAAATAGGAGAGTGGTTTAAGATAGGGAACAAAAAAAATAAATTGATTTGACAACTTAAGTCCTATCTTAACTAAACCCTATAAACCCTCTTAATATTAAACAACTTCTATTTAACCCTATCCACTCATTTTAATTAAACCCTAACCACTCATTTTAATTACCCCAACAACCCAAAAAACACACGGCTGTTTAAAAAAAAAATAAAAAACTATATATATATATATTCTCTTCAGCAGCACGGTTGGTCAATGCGGATTTTGACCATGATTTTATGAATGTCTAGATATCTCTGTGCAATTCTAAAAAAAGTTATTGATAGTATTTCTATTGGTGAAGCAATAACAATTTTTAAAATTACAAAAAAATATCTAGATATTCATAAAATCATTGGTCAAAAATTCGCACAGTTGACCAACTGTGCGGTTTGTAGCGGGACAGAGGGAGTATATATTTTTTAAGTATAATGAAATAAAAATGAGTAAATAAAATATTTGTAACTAAGTCCGAAAATTATGAGCACAAAATCAAAATAAATATGGGTTAGTTACTCAACAATGTTTACCAAAGATAAATGAAACTTGTTGAAGACGTTTTCAAAATCGTAAACTCTTTAATTAAAAAGACTTTCAGATTTTGAAAAATTAATCAACAACATTTCGAAAATAAGAAAAAAAAAACTAATATAGCACACACTAATGCGTTAAGGCAATGAAGGTAACACTTAGGATAACACATGTGATATATACCCCTTGATAAATATTTTCATTTTCAAGCATTTCAGGCATAACACTTAGCCATTTTCAGACACTTAAGGCATAACAAGCTGAGCATTTTTCATGTACTTTAGGCATTATAAGCCTATATATTTTTAAGTACATTGCTTGTTATAAAAGATCAATACACTTCTTTAAACAAGAAAGCATCGTAGTAACGAGCTCCGTGCTTCGAGTTTTATTTCAAGTGTAAAGATAAAGTGATTTATGCCTTTCAAGTAGGGTACACTGTAGTAGCGAACTCCATGTCCCTAATACTTAGCATAAAACACCTCATACATTCTCATTGGCAAGAGAACATCGTTGCAGCGAACACCGTGCCCCGAGCTCGAGATAATAGTATGGAATAATTGCCTTTGTCTTTTATTTATCAAAAAGAAATATTAGTGACTTTGTCACTTTTAGCATATGAAGGGGAATGATATCAAACATGTTAACCCAAGTAATAACCTACCATAACAAAAAGGTCAGCTTGTGCCACTGTCAGAACTAAGATAAAAAGAATAAAAAAGCATTTTTTTTAAATAAAGAGAAAAAATACACTAATATACAAGTATTACCCTGAGTGATAACATCACCTGGGGTAGCACAGACAAACATACTCGGAGATTACAAAGACCAAGAGATCTTTTCGAACTAGAAAATCTCTCGTGGTCTAAGGCCTTGGTAAAGATATCAGCCAATTGATACTTAGTATCAATATGATTAATGTTAATTAGGCCTTTATCTATCATATCTCTAAGAAAATGATGACGTATATCTATGTGCTTAATACGGGAATGCTGAACAGGGTTTTTTGAAATGTTGATAGCACTCAAGTTATCACAGTACATAGTCAAGGAATTACTCTCCATAATCATCTAGCATATGTTTTAGCCAAATAAGTTGTGAGCAACAACTACCGGCTGCAACATACTCAGACTCAGCCATGGAAAGAGAGACACAATTTTGTTTACGACTATACCATGAAACTAAATTGTTACCCAAGTAAAAATACCCCCCACTAGTACTCTTCCTATCATCCATATCCCCCGCCCAATTCGAGTCGCTAAAGCCTACCAAATTGGTGTTAGTATCCTTACTAAACCAAATCCCTAATTCACTTGTTCTCGAAACATATTTAATTATTTTTTTGACAGAATTAAGGTGAGAGACTTTAGGATTGGCTTGATAACGTGCACAGATGCACACGCTAAACATGATATCAGGACGACTAGAAGTGAGATAGAGAAGGCTACCTATCATAGAACGATATAAAGTAGGATCAACATCCTCACCTACTTGGTCTCTACCAAGTTTGAGAGATGAACACATAGGGATTTTCGAACTCTTTGCCCCCTCCAACCCAAGCCGTTTCAATAGGATTTTTGCATACTTGCTTTGTGAAATAAATATCCCTTCACTTGATTGTTTCACCTGCAAGACTAGAAAGAATGTTAACTCACCAATCATGCTCATTTCAAATGTTGATGTTATAGCCTCTACAAAATCTTTTAAACAAGTTTGAGAAGTAGAGCCATAGACTATGTCATCAACATAGATTTGAACAATGACTGTTTCTTTTCCATGCCTTAGAATGAATAAAGTCCTATCTGCTTCACCTCTTGTAAAACCATATTCAAGTAAGAAAGAGTTTAAGCGACCATACCACGCACGTGGAGCTTGTTTCAAGCCATATAAGGCTTTATCAAGTCTATATAAGTGGTTTGATAGATGAGGATCTTCAAATCCTTTTGGTCGTTCAACATAAATTTCTTCTTTTAAATAACCATTTAAAAAGACAGCTTTAATATCCATTTGAAACAAGGTAATTTTAGATAACAAGCTATTGCCAAGAGGAGTCTTATGGATTCTATTCTAGCAACGGGAGCAAAGGTCTCATCAAAGTCAACACCTTCAATTTGGGTGTAACCTTGTGCTACGAGACGAGCTTTATTCCTAACAATATTTCCTAACTCGTCTGATTTATTTTTGAAAATCCATTTTGTACCAATTACATTAGTGTTAATGGGATGTGATACTAAACACCAAACTTCGTTACGAGTAAATTGTTCAAGTTCCTCTTGCATGGCATGTATCCAAAAATTATCTTTTAAAGCTTCTGAAACATTCTTAGGTTCTAAAGAGAAAACAAAACAGGAATATTTTACCTTATGGTATGTGGTGGACATGCACACATACCTCACCATTTCACGGTTACTAAAGGACTCATTGTTCCTTATTCATACCCCTTCATTTGCTTCTCCAATAATCTAAGAAGAAGGATGATCTCTTCTGATCCTAGCTGGTGGATCCCTTCTTAAATCTTCATGCACATGAGCATCATCATCAGACTGTTCGTCATTTTCAGTTGCTGGACTGGTCTCAGGTGATACCGGAGATGCTATCCCTTCAGTGGCAACACACTGGTCAGCACCCATGGTATCACGTGCTTTACTTTGTTCCTCCAGCTCTTCCAGCAATATCAATGGAGATTCCTGCACTCCATCACCTGTAACACTTGCTAAGTCATCAAAAACAACGTTAAATGATTCTTGAATGATTTTTAACATAAGGTTATAAACCTTATATACTCGACTATCTTGAGCATACCCAAGAAATATAGCCTTATCACTTTTAGAGTCAAATTTGGCTAAGTAATCCCGATTATTTAGAACAAAACACACACACCCAAACGTATAAAAATAATAAACTTTTGGTATCCTACCATTCAAAATTTCATAAGGTGTCATTGTAGTATCGGGTCTTAGAAAAATTCTATTGGCTGTGTGACAAGCCGTGTTTAAGGCCTCAGCCCAAAATCTTTTTGAAATTCTTTTTGAGAACAACATCACACGTGCCATTCAAGTAAGGTCCTATTTTTCCTTTCAGCCACCCCATTTTGTTGAGGTGTTTTAGGATCAGAAAACTCATGTTTAATTTCTTTTAATTCACAAAATGTTAAAAACAATGAATTATCAAACTCCGTTCCATGATCAGACCTTATTCGCATGATAAGAGCACAAAACATGATTTTAATTTTAGCATGTAAGATCTTAAACTTTTCAAAAGTTTCTGATTTTTCTTTCAAAAAATAAACCCAAGTAAATCTAGAAAAATCATCAACTATGACAAAAGTATATCTCTTACCTCCTAAACTGTCTACCTCAACTAGACCCATTAAATCCATATGCATAAGTTGGAAACAGTGAGTTGTCCCATAATACTCCTCATTGTGTTGGGTAGCACTATGGGCAACACGTGTCTATTTACCTTTGAGACAATCTTCACATATGATTTTCTTACTTATGTCCAGACTAGGTATACCACTTATAGCTTCAGCCTTAATGAGTTTCACAATGTTTTGAAAATGGACATGACCCAACTTTTGATGCCACAAGGTAGCATCATCAACTCTCACAGAATGACACACTTGCTTATCCTCAACAAGATAACAGTTATTACTTAACCTCGTACCAGTCATAACACAGTTATTGGTACAATAAAAAACTTCACAAGTGTTTTTATTGAATTTCACTTCAAGATTCTCATCACAAAGTTAGCTAATACTAATTAAATTAGTTACAAGTCCATCAACATGCAAAACATTTTTCAAAGTAGGAAATTCAGGTATATTTAAAATGCCTTTTCCTACTATATTACTCTTGCCACCACCACCATATGTAACACTACCACCTTGAATTGGTTCATATTCTTTTAAAAACATTTTTGTTCCTGTCATGTGACGTGAACAACCACTATCAAAATACCATGAACCTTCAACATTAATTTTTAAGACAGTGTACACAACATCACATATCATGTTAGACTTAGGTTTCCACACTTTCCTACTTTGATAATTTCTCTTCTGACTGTCAGTGATATCTGACGTGCTAGGCAATACTTCAGGTAGCACAGAGGAACTGGACTGTTTCTTTAAAAGAGTTTTACAATCATTTTTCAAATATCCAGTAGAGTAATAGTAGTTACATATTTTAACCTTGTCAGAAGGCTTATCAGAAGACATTAGTTCGACATTGTCTCTTTCTTTAACAAAAACTAATTTATCTTCCTTATTAGCCAAAGTAGATGTAATAGCATTTAAGGACTCTTGAAAACCCATACCTGCCTTGTGTGGTTTGCTCAACCCAAGAATTTTATCCAGTTTGGAAGAACTCGTGTTGAGTTTCTTAAATGTGGCCTCGGCTAGAGTAAGCTTGGCCTTGACTTTGTCCAGCTCCACATCCTTCTTTGTGAGTTGAACTTCCAATCTATTCAAGCCATCAGTCAGATCTTGAACCTCTTTGGACAGAGATACCACCTTCTTGTTCTCTTTCTTCCATTCGTCAACCAATTCTTTGCAAAGGTTCTTAAGACCGCAAATGAGTTCATCCTTGCTGAACTCCTTGCTTTGTTCATCCTCTTGTGAACAACCTGTATCCATGTTAACAGAACCCACAAAACAAACAACATTTATCAAATTAAAATATGTATACCTGTTGGATGATATCTCAGGTGCTATCCCAATTTGGATATCACATGAGGTATCACTGACAGAGTTCGAGTTACAATTTGTGACCATCATTGCTGTTTGATATGAATCTTCAGATTGATTGGTCTCCTCATTTTCATTGTCACTGAGGGATACCCATAGGTTCTTCCCCATCTTCCTTAGAGTGTTGGCACACTCGTTTGAGTAATGACCCCATCCAGAGCATGCATGACATTGAATTGATTCAAGGTATTTCGGATCAGATCTAGATTGATCTGATAATGCTCTCCTTAAGGGACCACCTTTCTGAGTAGATGGAAATGTCCTCTTTGGCATTGAATTGTACACCTTGGTTTGTTGCTCTTTAGCCTTCACCTGCACATTTTTTTGTTAAACTTTCGTAACATAGAGTTATATTTCCTAGCAAGCAAGGTAACACTAACATCTTCACCTAATTCCTCAAAAATTTTGTCATCCTCATCAGTTGATAAACTAGAGGATTGAACTTTTAAAGCAACACTCTTACCTTTAGAAGCTTCACTTTTCTCAGCAAGATTTGACTCAAATTTTTTTAAAATGCTCATTAAGGAATTGATGTCCATAGTAGAGAGATTGTGTGCCTCTTATATAGATGAAACCTTCATATTAAAACGCTTAGGGAGAGTTCTAATAGCCTTTGAAACCAATTGTTTATTTGTAAAAGGTTCACCTAAAAGTTGACACTCATTAGCAATGTCAAACAATTTTTTAAAATAAGAGGAAATGGTATCATTTTCATCCATTCTCAACCTTTCAAATTTGCTAGTAAGACCTCTAAGTTTGTTTTCACGCACACTAGAATCACCTTCACAAAACCTTTGTAAAATATCCCAAGCTTATTTAGCTGTGGAACTATTTTGAACAAGTTTAATAATGTGCATGTCAACCCACTCAAAAATAGCATTAAGAGCTTTCTCATTATAGTTTGCTAGGGTGATCTCTTCATTAGTCCACTCGGTATCAGGTTTAACCTGGATGTCACCATCCTCATCTGGAGGTAAAAGTGGAAGAGAGTACCCATTAACTATATACCGCCAAGATCGAAGATCAATTGATTTTATATGCGAGCGAAGACGGATCTTCCAATATGCATAATTCGAACCATCTAAAACAGGAAGACGTTTTTGGATTGGATTTGCAGGATCATAAGCCATGACACCTAGACCAAGCACTTAGTATCGTCAAGTGACCTGATACCAATTGAAATTGTCACGGCCAGAATCACAAGTGATATCCAAGGTGATAACAGCACCAACGATAGCACTTGGGATAGCACACACACACTTCAAAAATAAAACAATTTTGTAAAAGAGATTGCAGCGGAATAATAACACCAAAATTGTTTTTCTCAAGTTATATAAATATAACTTGAGGATGCCTCTTAGGCAAGACTTTATAATCACTATGAACAATGAATTTACAAAGCCGAAATATTCCCTATGGCTATAACTATATGAGCTCTATGGAACAAGAGATAAAGAACGAAATTCAATCCTAGCCTTCACACAACTTGATACCAATGTAATCAAGTGCGAAATTACAAGGGAGGATGGATGAAAAGAACTAAACAAAGAACTCTATCTCTAATGCTTCGAAGGTGTGTATGAAATGGCGTATCTTGGTGTGTTTTAAAATGTATCCTTCCAAGAATATTTATAGTCTTCAATTACTTGAAGGCTACTCAATTAAACAGCCTTGGGACTGTCTTGCACGTTGAGGAAGAATAGGGAGAGTGGTTGAGTTTTTTCCTCACTTCTAGCGCCCACTTCCTTCAAAATAGCAATCGTGTTGAATAATCTCCAAGTTCATGCTTCAACGCCTTGTAATCCCAAGCATTATCAGCCTTGTACACTTTATTAAATCAGCAACAACTCCTTGACCAAGTCTCCACACATTTTTCATTGTTGTTGCCAAAGTAATTCTAGTAAAGTTTTTATGCATAAAATAACATTTATGCATAAACCTTTTTCTTCCAAATTCCCAACGTTTCTAGCTCTTTCTTTGATCATATTGCAAACCTGAAATATGGACATACACCATAGACTATACAGATTATATTAGCACATTAGTCCATTAATTAACAAATAAGAAATGTACAACTATATAAATTCCAGCACAGGAAATCATCTGCGATATCAACTAGAATCTGGGAAATCATCTATGATATCATCTGCAGTTTACACTAACATCCTTCACAATATAAAAGTTTGGTAAGAAAGTTATCAAAGCATTATAATCACGACAGAAAAAAGAAATGGAAATAATATTGCGAGATATGGAGGGTACATGAAGAGCATTTTTTGAATGAAAAGTTGAGGAATGAGTGGAGAGAGATGTAGAACCGGTGTTATAGATATTGAGGCATGAGTCATCCCCAGTAAGCAACTCTTTGGTACCACTATAGGGTAAATACAAGGCGAGATTTTCAAGATCATTTGTGGCATGATGAGTGGCACCACTGTTTAGGAGCCAAGCCGGAGAGGGAGATGTGGTGGTCATGGCTATGTGGGCGGATGGGTTAGTGTTGGTTGGGCCTCTGAATGAAGGTCGAGGGAAGCCAATGGGGTTTGGATTGGAGAATGAATTAGGGTTAGGGTTAGGGTTTGGGATAGTAACATGTGGGTATTGCTGCCGAAACATTGGGCGTGGAGAGAGGTAGTGTTCGGGGATGCGTCACCACTGACAACGACCCTTGAAAGGGACAGAAGGTCGTAGGGAAAAGCAGGAGAGTAGAGTTAGGAGTGGGTAGGAGGCTAGCAGCAGGAGAGGAAGTTTGGGGAGAGTAGGTGTGAGTTGGGTTTTCTGGCAATATTGTTGACGGAAAGAGGGAAGGAAGGAGTGGATTTGTATTTGAGTTTGAGGGAGAGTTCTTTGGTGATGAGTTTCACATGTAACTCATCAAAGGTGATGGGGTTTTCACAATTTTGGATAGAGGAGATGACGCTATCATAATGAGAATCATGGAGTTGATCTGGGATCCTATCAACAATGTCATTAGGATCGAGTGGGCGACCTAGGGAGGGAAGGAGATCAGTGCAGTTTTTGATTTCATGCATGGATTCAGAAATCGAACGAGGTCCTTTGGTGGTATTGAGGATATGGTCTTTTAGTTGTTTTAGGTGATCCTTGGAAGGATTGGCGTAGGTTTTGCTTAGAGTTTTCCAAGCATCGTAGGTAGGTTGTGGGACAAAGAGAAATTAGTGGGATGAGAGGGTGGAGAGGGGTCCAACAAGAGCACCGAGGATGAGTTTGTCCCAGCGGAACCAGGTGGTATAGGCCGAATTGGGAGTGGATTGGCTAGGGTTTGCAGTTGTAGTGGTAGCGGAAGCATTGGTGTGTGGAGTGGTGTCGCCAATGGTGGCAGTAGGGTTTGCGGCAAGAAGGGATTTGGGAGGGCAGGAGAAGTGTCATTGATAAATTTGTAGAGATCAAGCCTAGAAGGGTGGCCTCAATCTGCGTTTTCCAGGATATGTAGTTTGTTGGGGTGAGATTAAGAACTGGGAGAGTGAAACGACAATAAGAGGGATAGTGGGTTCGACAGAGTTAGGAAGAACTTGGAAGTCAGGGCGGCCATTAGGGAGGAGTAGGGCACGGAAATTTGAAGAAAAGAAAAAATTGGAATCTTAATCCTCTGATTCCATATACTCCCTCCGTCCCGCTACAAAATCACACACTTTCCTCATTGGGCGTCCCGTTACAAATCACACACTTTCTAAAATGACAAAAAATCTTTACTATTCTCTCCACTCATTCTCTCTCCTACATTATTTTAATACTCACAACACCATTATAATTTACTATTCCCTCTACTCATTCTCTCTTCTATTTTACTTTTACACTCACAACACTTTCTCCATTATTTTTTTTCTTAATTTACGCGTAAAGAGTAACTGTTTGATTTCTACCGGGACGAATATCGGGACGAAGGGAGTAGAAGAAACAATAATTGGAAGAATTAATTTTATTATTGAAGAACTTGAATATATATACAATATCTAGGGTTATCTTGGCAACTAGTAATTACAAATAAGAAAAGATATCACAAAATAATACTCCCTTCCTTGGTGTGGGATACACGCTTTTTAAGAAAAAAAATTTATGTTGTTTAAAATAGATGAGAGATAATGTAAAAGTTAAATATGGGGTAGGGAATAGTAGAAAATGATTGATTTTTTTGAAAATAGGTAGGAGAGAGAAGGTAAAAGTTAAAATTATTTAATATGAGAGAGAATGAGTGGGATGAATAGTAAATTAATGATCGATTTTTTTGTAAATATGTTAAAATTATAAGGGTATAATGAATGGTTTTTTTGTAAATATATGGAGATGATATGGGTATAAATATATGAAAAACTTATCATTTAAGAAAGAAAACCTTGAAGTGGGACGACCCAAAAAAAAAAATGAAACCTTGAAGTAGGATGAAGAGAGTAAAAGATTACAACAAATAATCAACGGGATATACAACAACTAAACTATGAAAGGTGTATATTTGTCACATGTCTCTTCAACTAAACTATGAAAGGTGTATATTTATCACATGTCTCTTCGCCAACATGAGAACGTGTTTGCATTTTGGTTTTTTCGTTGGTTTTAGGATTTTTTTTATTATTTTGTGTACATCATTTTCTTATATATGCATATATATACCAAGTAGTTATCAATATTAATGGATTGATATCAATCAAATTGTTAGCATAATTTTAGATATTGATAAGGATTATAAATATTTATAACAAAATTAGACCTAGATTTTTAGGTTGTACAAATAGTCATTCACGACATTGAAATAAACAGAAAAAATTATTTTTTCCTTTTCTTTTGATTTCTAATATGAAATCAGAGCTGGACCATGTTGCTGATCAAATTGTTATTCGTATTGGGTTTGAGTCGATGATAATTCGGCATATTAACAGTTATGTAGAGGTGATGGTCATTCTTACATACACGTAAGGGGGATGTGTTGAAATCCCATTTATCTAATATCAACTTATAGATAATAATTGATTCATTATATGGTTAAGTAATCTCACTCCTTAACCACACAACAAGGACGTTTAAAAAGATAATGATTCAATTCTAGTAAACGAACAACGGTATGACGACAAGTTCTTATGTTGGACTTATTATTTTAAGTCCAAGGATTCAAATGAAAGGCACCCGTTTCCATAGATATTGGATCCTACCATTTATTTTAAATGTGAATTTGATTTTGAACAACAAATCTTAAATTTTCAAAATAAAAGATTTGCCACTAGATGAGAAATTAAAAGCGAATTGGTACTGTTCCCCTCCTTTTTGTTTGGCAAATTAAGCCTTATGCTTGTGCTTAGCACTCCTAAGATCTTTATATATTTTTAATACAAAAATATTTTTAATTATAATTTTAGGTTAATTTAGTTATTATAACAAAAATATTAAAATAATTATTAATAATATCTATAATTTCGTAATAATAAAAGGAGAATAGAAAAATCATCTCGATCCACTTTAAATAATTATTAATAACATTCATTGATTTTAAATTCACTTTCAATCATGGCTTGATCAAACTTTTGATGTCATTGTTTTGGTGCTTGTTTGAGGCCATACAATGACTTCACTAACTTGCACACTTTGTTATTTTGCCCTAAAGCAGAAAAGCCCACTGGTTGTTCCATGTAAATCTCCTCTTCTAAATCTCCATTTAGAAAGACAGTTTTTACATCCATTTGATGTACTTCAAGATTTCGCAATGCGGCAATTGCAAGTACAATCCTAATAGACGTTATTCTCGCAACAGGAAAATACGTGTCAAAATAATCTAGATCTTCCTTTTGTATGTAACCTTTAATTACAATTCTAGCCTTATACTTATCAATTGTTCAATCCGCCTTCCTTTTCCTTTTGAAAATTCACATATATCCTAGTGGTTTACTTCCCGGAGGAAGATCCACTAGTTTTCAAGTGTGATTTTGTAAAATGAAATCAATTTCACTCTTAATGGTCTCTTTCCACAAAGGTCATTCGGAAGAGCTCACGGCTTCTTTATAACTTTGTGGCTCACTTTCTAGCATGTAGATTAGAAAATTCGGGCCATAGGATTTTTCTACCCTAGCTCTTTTGCTACGTCGAGGTTCCATCTCCTCTTCTTCACTTCTATCTTGAACGTGTTCTTCTTCTTCTATTGAATGTTGTACCCTAGTTGATGAGCTTGCCTCATTACTTAACTTATATGGGAACACATTCTTAAAGAAATACACATTCCTAGATTCAATTATACTATTTTTGTGTATATCTTAAATTTTTGATTCATACACAAAAAATTTATAAGCACAACTATTGTGTGCATATCCAATGAATATGCAATCAATAGTCTTTAGTCTAACTTATACACAAACTACACTTAGTTGTGTTTTATCATTATCTCTTTATTAAATTGATTTTCAACTTTTTCTTTAAAGAGATAAGATTCAACATTTTGTTTTTTAGCAAGCAACAGTAAGGGCAAAAATTTACATTTTACTACCATATGTGTGAATAATATTCACATTTCAAACATCAATATGCTTTGACTATAACTTCAAGCATATATTTGATAAATCTTGTTTGAATCTATTTTGACCATATAACAAGATTCATTCTCATTATTGATCACTTGAACACCCTTCCGTTTCATTTATTCAAATTCAAACATTATGAATATCATTCTTGATGAAATTACAGTTGTCTCTCAGGACACAATTTATATGCTTGACTTTTCAAACAAGATTGACTAACTTTTAAGCACTTCGGTATGCTCTACCGCATTTGATTTCGCCACACAAGTGACAACTTCTTCTTTAAAGTTCTATTCTTCTTTTTCCAACACAAAGAAGAATAGCACACACCTCAACATTCATTTATATTTGAGGTGATTCTTGAAATACTTTCAAGTTAAAGCACTTTCTCAATTATTGTTGTCACTTGAGAATTTCACTCAACACCATCTACTCGACATGGTTTTCATGAAAAATAATTTTCAATTCTTTCATTTTACTTTTTACGGTTTATGGAGTCCACTATTTTAAAATCAAGGAAGCGGCATACGATGAATTTCATTGCATCCGCATTTTCGATTTTACATTTATAGTCCAACGACTCCCACAATTCTTTTGCAGTTTTCTTGGTACTATATATATGTTATATAACGAATCCGACAATCAGTTAAATATATAGTTCCGACAAAGAAAATTTACATGCTTCAACAACACTCACGACTTGAACATTTTTCTCAAGTTAGTTCCAACGAACTTTTCAATATTTCTCACTATGATTCTCGTGAACCATATGAGACATCTCATCCATCGTATAAACACTAGAAGTAGTGTCGCCACAACTACTTTATACAATCATCTCAACATCCTTGATGTCACGGGCCAATCAATCTTTTTAACATTAGTTGATCTCATTAAGCAAAATACTCCCTCCGTTCCAATCTAAATGTCCAAAAATGGGTTCGGCGCGATAATTAAGGAAAGTGAGGTAGGAAAGAGAAAAAGTGAGGTAGGAAAGAGAAAAAGTTTAAATGTTGTGAGTATGAAAAATTAAATAAGAGAGAGAATGAGTGTGAGGAATAGTTAGGAGAGAGAATGTTGTGAGTGTAAAAGTAAAGTAGGAGAGAGAATGAGTGGGTGGAATAGTGAAAAAAACTTTCTTTTTTGAAAATGAGACATTTTAAATGGGACGCCCAAAATGAAAAGTTTGGACATTTAGATTGGGACGGAGGGAGTAACTTATTATTAGTAATTTAATTCACAAAAACTGCTTTCCTGCGAATTTTATATCATCATCTACGGATATTAGAATCCGATCTTCACCGTCCAAAATATTTTTCTACGAGTCTCAAACTTGCTCAATAAATTTGAGCTTGATCCAAGGGTTAGCGAAGTGAAAAATGAATTTTTTTCACAACTAGTCATTGATAAACTGTGATGAAAATTTCCTTCTTTTCCTCCGTTTTCCATCTCTTTTCATCCTTCCGCCGTAGCAACCACGCCACGAGCTTTTCTCAATCTGCAATCCTTTCTCAATAGAAAATAAGTCTTAATTTCTAATATGGAATCAGAGTTGTACTAAGTTGATGTTGAACTTGTTATCCGTGTTGGTTTTGAGCCGATGATAATTATGACATATTAGCGGTCATGTAGAGGTGATGGTCATACTGGCATACACGTAAAGGGCGTGTTGAAATTTCATTTATCTCATATCAATGTAAATAATAATTGATTCATTATATATTTAAATAATCTCACTCCTTAACCACACAACAAGGCCGTTTAAAAAGATAATGATTCAATTCTAGTAAACGAACAACGGTATGACGACAAGTTGTTATGTTGGACTTATTATTTTAAGTCCAAATTAGTGGGGATTCAAATGAAAGGCACCCGTTTCCATAGCTATTGGATCCTATCCTACCATTTATTTTAAATGTGAATTTGATTTTGAACAACAAATCTTAAATTTTCATAGTAAAAGATTTGCCACTAGATGAGAAATTAAAAGCGAATTTGGTACTGTTCCCTTCCTTTTTGTTTGGCAAATTAGTACTCCTAAGATCTTTATATATTTTTAATACAATAATATTTTTAATTATAATTTTAAGTTAATTTAGTTATTATAACAAAAAAATTAAAATAATTATTAATAATATTTATAATTTCGTAATAATAAAAGGAGAATAGAAAAATCATATCCGGAATATTCAGCTAGCCCACAAGGGTGGAAATCCCATTTTGCTGTTCATAGTCTCCGAAATCGTATATGACCTATAGTGAAACAACAACAACTCCTAATTCTCATGGGGTGACCATTTGATTTTGAAAGGTGACACTTTAGCCATGGGGGTGGGGACTGGCTTGGCAGCATCCATACGAGCCCGTTGAAGAAAATCTTGTATGTATCATGTTGTAGGGATGGCCAAAACCGGTTCGGGTCCGGTTTTGGGTTGAAAACCGCCGGTTCCGGTTCGGCCAGAGTGTGAACCTTAATCGGCCCGTCGTTGACTCCGGTCCGATTTCTCCCCGGTTTGTTCCGGTTCCGAGCTTTTCCGGTCCGGTTCCGGTCCGATTCTCTTGAAAACCAAGGAATTTTCATCCGGTTCCGGGCTTTTTCCGGTCCGGTTCACCATTTTTGTGACCCTTAACCGGACCGGCCCCAAACCGGTTTCGATTACCCCGGTTCCGATTTTCTTGGCGGTTCATGGCGGTTTCGGGCTTTTTCGGTCCGGTTCCGGTCCGGTTTGGCCATCCCTATTATGTTGACCGAGAGTTATGCCATTGGGGTGGGGAATGACCTCAACACCAAGAAAATAAGAAAGGTTGCCCAAAATCATTGAGCGAGAAATGAGAAGAGAGAGCGGAGATAAAGGAATTTAGGAGTGTGAAATTCGACCCGGTGATAATTATAGTATCAACATAGACTAGAAGATAGATGACATGACTAAAATGATGAATGGTAATGAGAGAGGAATCAGAGACACAGTTGATGAACCTGAGAGAGAGATGGTATGACTTGAGCTCATTATACCAAGCACGTGGTGCTTCTCTGAGACCATAGAGAGCTTGACGGAGTTTACAAACATGTGACAGATGAGTGGAACCGACAAAACTAGGAGGTTGTTCCATAAAGACATCTTCTTTGAGAGAACCTTGAAGAAAGACATGTTTATATTGACTTGACGAAGGGACCACCCATTTTGAATTGCAAGGGAGAGAGTGAGACAAATAGTGGCAGGTTTGACAACAGGACTGAACATCTCAGCATAATCTAACCCGGGACATCGGTGAATGCCCTTGGCATTTAGGCGGGCCTTGTATCGATCAATGGAACCATCAGAGTTATATTTTGTACTATTAAACCCATTTACACCGAAAAAGATTTTGATACGGAGAGGGTGGAACAAGATCTCGGGTGTTATTCTAAATGAGGGCATCGTACTCGATTTACATGGCATTATGCCAGATTTGACTCTTAAGGGCCTGAGCAACAGTGGTAGGCTCGGGTAGGGAGGTAGGAAGTGTTATGTGAAGATTCAGTTTGTTTATGAACTTGCAGATGTTGTTCTGTAGCCTATTTGTTGGCCGAGAAGGAGGGAGAGGATGGGGTGGAAGAGTCTAAGGTTGAGAGGATGGTGAGGGAGTGTCTGCCGAGGTGTACGAGGAAGAGTTACCGGGGTTAGAAAGTGTGGGTTGCATGGGTGTAGGTGAGGTTGCAGGTTGAGTAGGAATAATGGGCATTTGAAGATAGCACCAATCATTGATAGTGGGAGAAGGAGAGGGAGTGTTTGGTACGGACGGGGAGGAGAAGGGAAATTTGGATTCAATGAACTTAACATGGCGAGATTTGTATATTTTGTAGGTGGATGGATCAAGACAGTGATAGGCACTTTGAGTAGCGGAAGCCAACAAATACACACACAGAGGAACGGGGTTCTAGTTTGTGAGAGGTATATGGACGTAACCAAGGGTAATATAGGCAGCCGAAACTGCGTAGTTTTGAGTAGTTAAGCGACTGATTGAAAAGCATGAGAAAGGGAGATTTAAGGTGTAATGTGGGGGTGGGCATTTGGTTTATGAGATAACAACATGTTCTAAAGGCAAGGGGCCAGTAGGAACGTGGCATAGAAGCATGTGTGAGGAGGGAAAGTCATGTTTCAGCAGTATAACGGTGACGTCGTTCTGAATACCCATTGTGTTCAGGTGTATGAGGTGGGGAAGTGAGATGGTTTATGCCATGGGCAACAAGAGTGGGACGGAGGCCAATGTACTCACCGACATTGTCACTATAAATGGTTTTAATGGAATGATCAAAGAAATTTTCAACGAGCAGTTTGAAACGATTAAAGATGGGAGTGGCATCATTTTTGTGCTTTAGAGGACAGAACCATATATATTTAGAATGGTGATTAACAAAAATAATGTAATAATTAAATCCATCATGTGAGAGGAGAGGGGAAGACCATACATCGCTATAAAGAACATCAAGTGGACCATTGGATCAAATAGAATTTTAATAAATAGGTAGTTTTGACTTTTGGAACAGTCACATGAATCACGATGAAAGAAAGAAGAATTGAAAATATTTAAATTGAAACTATTGCTAATGTGCCGAAGAATGGAGTAGGACGGATGACCAAGACGATGATGCCAATTTTTTGTTGTCATGTTGACGGAATGAGTGGAGGGAGAGACTGGATACCACTCGTAGATGCCTGACCTAGTTGGACCTTGGAGAAGAATTGTTCCCGAATGAATGTCCTTCACAATATAAAAGTTTGGTAAGAAAGTTATCAAAGCATTATTATCACGACAGAAAGAAGAAATGGAAATAATATTGCGAGATACGGAGGATACATGAAGAACATTTTTTTAATGAAAAGTAGAGGAATGAGTGGAGAGAGATGTAGAACTGGTGTTAAAGATATTGAGGCCTGAGCCATCCCCAGTAAGCAACTCTTCAGTACCACTATAGGGTGAATGCAAAGCGAGATTTTCAAGATCACTAGTAGGTAACCCGTGCTCTGCACGGGAAGCTAATTTGCTAATATCATGATTTATTTTTTATAATATAAGTATATTATAAATGAATCAAAACATTAACATTTATAAAGTTATAAAAATTGTGTTCAATTTTAATAACTTTGTTGCACATAAGTTTAATAGGAATTGCATTGTGACTAACAATGTAGCAATTTTTGCTATTTTATTTTTGATGTTCATACTTTATGTCATTTATTTTTTATGTCATAATTTATGTCAGTATGCAACATTTTTTATGGACGTTAACAAAGTGAATGAAAAAACTAACGACCTATTTCTTTTCAAACTACAACATTTTAAATACAATGTAGGGGGTTCCAACCCTTAACCTTCCCGAGAAAAGTACGTCTTTAAGCTAAATGCTCATTGGCATTATTAATGACCTACTTTGATATATATATAGTAACTATTATGATTAACTAATATTATTAATAGTAATAGTTAACATATATTGTAACTATAATACCATTATTTAACCTATATAGTAAATTAATACTATTTATAATAATAGTTAGCATATATAGTAACTATTATAGTTAACTAATACTATTAATAGTAATAGTTAACATATATAATAACTATTAGAGTTAACTAATACTATTAATAGTAATAGTTAACTTATATAGTAACTATTATAGTTAACTAATACTATTAATAGTAATAGTTAACATATACAGTAACTATTATAGTTAACTAATACAATTAATAGTAATAGTTAACTTATAAAGTAACTATTATAGTTAACTAATACTATTAATAGTAATAGTTAATATATATAGTAACTATTATAGTTAACTAATACTATTAATAGTAATAGTTAACTTATATAGTAACTATTATAGTTAACTAATACAATTAATAGTAATAGTTAACATATATAGTAATTATTATAGTTAACTAATACTATTAATAGTAATAGTTAACTTATAAAGTAATAGTAATAGTTAACTTATAAAGTAACTATTATAGTTAACTAATACTATTAATAGTAATAGTTAACCTATATAATAACTATTATTATTAAATAATAGTATTAACTAATAAGGAGAATATCAAAAGTCATATAGATTTTGGGATAGTGATGACGTGGCTTCTCCAAAATCAAGAGTTTGCCTCAACTTGTCCACGTGGCGAAGCCATAGCCCTCCTCACCAACTTTAATATATTTATATATATATATATATATATATATATATATATATATATATATATATATATATATATATATATATATATATATATATATAGATTTGTGGCATGGTGAGTGGCACCATTATCTAGGAGCCAAGGCGGAGAGGGAGATGTGGTGGTCATGGCTATGTGGGCAGATGGATTAGTGTTGGTTGGGCCTCTGAATGAAGGCCGAGGGAAGCCAATGGGGTTTAGATTGGAGAATGTATTAGGGTTAGGGTTAGGGTTTGGGATAGTAACATGTGGGTATTGTTGCCGAAACATTGGGCATTAAGAGAGGTAGTGTCCAGGGATGCGACACCAGTGACAACGACCCTTGAAAGGGACGGAAGGTTATGGGGAAAAGCAGGAGCGAGTAGAGTCAGGAGTAGGCAGGAGGCCAACAACAGGAGAGGGAGTTCGGGGAAAGTAGGTGTGAGTAGGGTTTTCTAGCGATATAGTTGACGGAAAGAGGGAAGGAAGGAGTGGATTTGGATTTGAGTTTGAGGGAGAGTTCTTTGGTGATGAGTTTCTCATGTAACTCATCAAAGGTGATGGGGTTTTTACGTTTTTGGATAGAGGAGATGACACTATCGTAATGAGAATCATAGAGTTGATCTAGGATCCTATCAACAATTTCACCAGGATCGAGTGGGCGACCTAGGAAGGGAAGGAGATCAGTGAAGTTTTTGATTTCATGCATGGATTCAGAAATCGAATGGGTTCCTTTGGTTATATTGCGGAGATGGTCTTTTAGTTGTTTTAGGTGATCCTTGAAAGGATTGGTGTAGGTTTTGCTTAGAGTTTTCCAAGCATCATAGGTAGGTTGTGGGACAAAGAGAGATGAGTGGGACGAGAGGGGCGGAGAGGGGTCCAACAAGAGTACCGAGGATGAGTTTGTCCCGACGGAACCAGGTGGTATAGGTCGGTTTGGGAGTGGATGGGCTAGGGTTTGCAAATGTAGTGGTGGTGGAAGCATTGGTTTGTGGAGTGGTGTCGCCAATGGTGGCAGTAGGGTTTGCTGCAAGAAAGGATTTGAGAGGGCAGGAGAAGTGCCATCAATAAATTTGTAGAGATCAAGCCTAGAAGGGTGGTCTCAATCTGAGTATTCCAGGATATGTAGTTTGTTGGGGGTGAGGTTAAGAACTGGGAGAGAGAAACGACAATAAGAGGGATAGTGGGTTCAACAGAGTTAGGAAGAACTTGAAAGTCAAGGCGGCCATTAGGGAGGAGTAGGGCACAAAAATTAGAAGAAATAAAAAATTGGGATCTTAATGCTACGATACCATATAGAAGAAACAATATTTGAAAGATGTAATTTTATTATTGAAGAACTTGAATATATATACAATACTACTAGACCTAGGGTTATCTTGGTAACTAGTAGTTACAAATAATAAAAGATAATCACAAAATAATAAAATATTACAACAAATAACCAACGAGATATACAATAACTTAGATACGAAAGGTGTATCTCTATCACATGTCTCTTCGCCAACGTGAGAACGTATCTGCATTTTGGTTTTTTCGTGTATTTTAGGATTTTTTTTTATTATTTTGTATATATCATTTTCTTATATATATTTTGGTTTTTTCATGTATTTTAGGATTTTTTTATTATTATTTTGTATATATCCTTTTCTTATATATGTATATGTATATCAAGAAGTTATCGATATTAAGTAATTCTTATCAATCAAATTGTTAGCGTAATTTTAGAGATTGATAAAGGATTATAAATATTTATAACAAAATTAGACCTAGATCTTTAGGTTGTACAAATAGTCGTTCACGACATTGAAATAAACAGATAAAATTATTTCCTCCTTTTCTCTTGATTTCTAATATGGAATCTGTTAGACAAATCTAAAAAATCAAGCACAAAAGAAAAAGAATTACAATAAAATTGAAATACAATATACAACATAAAAATTAACAAAGAAAAAACCGTAAGTCGTCGTCTTGAATTTGCTTGAATCCGAGCCGTGTTAGACACTCTCCTTAAGACTAATTCGCCCCCTCACTACGAGTGCTCGAGGTCTTCAATGAACGTTAGTCTCCCAGGATAGAACGGATGAACCGGAACAACTTTGCACTTAAGTTTTCCGGCGAATTTCCCTATGTTTGGACAAAATCACCATAGATATTTCTCTAGGAGGCCAAAGGAAGAAGATAACAAATTGCAAGAGGGAGGGTGGAAAGATTGATGAAAAATCATTCTAGTTTCTTGTTGTGGGTAACTCTCTACTAGCTCCACCAAAAGTCCTAGGATTTTATATGAAGGTCCTTTCAATTTGTAACCCCCAAGACTCTTGGTATGTATCCAATTAATCCCTTAAGGTCCTTTCAATTTGTAACCCCAAGACTCTTGGTATGTATCCAATTAATCCCTTAATAATTTGGATTTATGGAACATCAATAGTTTGATGAAGTTTAAAAAGTTACACTTTCAACCCACCAACTTTGAGCTATCATATCTTTCTTATCCAATACCAAATTGGACATCTAGATATTTCATTTTCATGTTCTCACATTGTGGAACATGAATCCACAATAATCTTTGTCAAACGACAAACGATTCATGTAAGAAAAATATACATTTCCTTCACATATAACGAATTTTTCCAACAATCCCCCACATGAAAGGAAATTGATGACGAGTTTGGTGATAGAGTCCGGCAGATGAAAACTTGCATACGTTAGGTGTGGGAATGCCCATTGAACCTTCGCTCGTACAAGCATATTTACTCTACTCGCAAGTCGATAGACGCGATGTCCTTGAACCGTTATGCTTTTTGTGTAGCCGATCATATACTTGACACAAGTAACGTCCTAGCATTGTTCAATTCTCATAGCTATGTTCATTCATGGCCCTGAACATTTTGCCTGGTTCTGTGAGAGGGTCTAAGAATTGAGCCTCACACAATTCTCCTCGAAGCGGCCCCACTTCTTTCTCACATAGGTGATTTCTTAAAAGTAACCCGTATTACCCCGCTCGAATTTTCGACGCGTAAGAATCATTAAAAGCCATAAGCTTATCATTGTCCTTTCGGGATATCACTAACAGGAATGGACTTGGGGTTGGTTCCCCCACAGTGACGCTGCAAGTCTTTTAACAGTTAGGTTATCCCATTGAATCTAGTTCTTGGGATCTCCAGTCATCTAGATTGGGTTTTCCGCTGTGTTTAACTTTTAAGAGGCTTACGTCTCATTCCCCTCATCGAACTTTAAACTAACTCTCTATTTAACCCTTTGGTTAACGGATCTGTTTATCATTTAACTTCACATTGTCAAATTAGTTGAGAGTAGTTGTTTAATGGTATTATGTCTTAGACATAAATGTCTAGACTACCATTACACACATTGCTATATGTCATGTCAATCATAAATTGACTTTAGCAATATAACATCTTGCTAACACAAGCTTTATCCATGAGACAAGTGTTAACACATATTCATTCTAGTGATTTTATATTGATCCTATCAAATTTATCAAGAATATCCGTCTAATGACTTGTTTAACAACGAGTCCATTAGTTTTCCTTGAATTTGAATCAAATGATCAAATTTACTAAAATTTTTCTTAGTTTAACATTACTTTTGGATTTAATTAATAAAGTGACGTTGTCACCATTTTTACTTAAATTCACGTAATCAAACTTTTGATGTCATTATCTTTGTGCTTGTTTCAAGTCATCCAATGACTTTACAAACTAGCAAATTTCTTTCTACGTTTCATTTCTTGAACCGTTTCACCACTTTGATCTATTTCCTTCAAAGTATCATTTGTTCATTTTCATGAATGAATTTGACATCAATATTTGATTTCCATTGACTTCATCTTCCATTGATTATTATATATATTCAAACTTATTGAATCATACATAATAAATCAAAATACACAATTATTATGAACATTACTTTTGAAACATAATCCACCATTTAGTTACCAATTTCAATTTCTTTGGACTTTCAACTTTGCGAAACACCCTCACATTAACAAGTGTACGTAGGCCTACGTTTCCATACTCCATATGGACATTTCATTGTTTTCTTGGGGTTACCTTTCCGAAGGTAGTTATTTTCCAAAGTAGACTCACCCCCACATTTTCGGGTAGTCCTGAAATTAACCATAATGTCAATATTCATTATTAACACCATTTAATCGTGGTGTACATGGTGGATACTTTGTTTTCTTGCTCATATACAACCAACCCCTCGGGTTGTTCTATGTAAATTTCCTCTTCTAAATCTCCATTTAGAAAGGCTATTTACATCCGTTTGATGTATTTTAAATATTGCTAGGCGGCAATTACAAATACAACTTATTTATGTTATTCTCGTGATGGAGAATAAGCATCAAAGTAGTCAACACTTTTCTTTTACTTGTAACATTTCGTTACGATTCTAGTCTATTTTTAATTGTTCCATCGACCTTCATTTCAATTTTGAATTCACTTATATTCTAGTGGTTTACTATCCGGAGATAAATTCACTAGTTTTCAAGTGCAATTTTATAAGATGGAATCAATTTTTACTTTTCATGACCTCATTCCACGAAGATCCTTTCAAAGAGCTCACAGCCTTTTCATAATTTTGTGATTCACTTTCTAGCATGTAGGTTAGAAAATTCGGGGCATAAAATTTCCTTGTCCTACCTCATTTTTCATCATTTTCACATGATGAGTTTCATTTTTATATTGAATTGTGTATCCCTTTCAAAGAGTTTGTCTCCATTCTTGATATACACATCTACACGGAAACATATTTTCAAAGAAATAACGATTTCTTTACTCCATTATAGTATTCTTGTGTATACCTTGAATCTTGAATTCATACATAAGAATTTCTTAAACACTATTATTATGTGCATACCCAACAAATATGCCACTAATAGTTTTTGGTCCAATTGTACACACACTACACTTAGTTGTGTTTTATCGTCATCTCTTCATTAAGTTGATTTCAACTTTTCCGTTTAAAGAGACAAGATTAAATATTTTGCTCTTAAGCAAATATTGATAAATGTAATAATTTACACATTACCACCATGTGTTTGAATAATATTCACATCATAAGCATCAATATGCTTTGATTACATTTCTTCAAGCACATATCACATTTTCTTTGAATTCCTTTTTAACGTAAGGAATATGATCTAACTAACGAGACTTATTCTCATTATTGATCACTAATTCAACTCATCGGTTGATACAATTTCATTTCATTCATTTAAGCATCATGAATATCATTCTTGATGATATCATGTTTGACATTAAAACCAAGTTTGACTTTTCAAATAAGCTTGACTTTTCAAACCAAGTTTGACCAACTTATCTTAGAGTTAAAGCATTTCGATTTGCTTCAACTTCTTCTCCAAAGCTCTATTCTCTTTTCCAACACAAAGACGAATAGCAAAAACCTCAACTTTCATTTATATGTGAGGTAATTCTTGAAATCTTTTCAAGTGTGAAACAATTTCTCAATTATTGCCGTCACTTGAGAATTTCACTCAACACCATTCATTCGGTATAGTTTCATGAAAGACCATTTTCAATTCTTTCATTTAACTTTTCATGATTTATGAAGTCCACTATTTTAAAATCAAGAGCACGGCTTATAATGAAGTTCATTTCAGCCGCATTCTCAGATTTATTATTTATAGTCCAAAGACTCTCATAATTATTTGACCATTTTCTAGGTACTATATACGTTATATAACGAATTCGACAATTCGTTAAGTATATAATTCCAAAAAAAAATCTCATGCTTCAACCGCACTCACGGATTAAACATCCGTCTTATTTTCACCCAACTTTATAGAATCTTCCTTAAGAAACCTCACAAGTTTAAGGGTGGTCAAGTAGAACATCTACCATCACTTAAAATCGAGGCCAACAAAATTTTCTAACTTCTCATTATGTGAGTCGGAATACTTGGAACAACCACATCCCATTGAAGATTTTTCTCCACACAAGGAGCCTTCCCCAAAATATTGACTTTATTTTTTCAACAATTAAACACCAAATTGTAACTTTGTTGTTATAAATAGAGCTCTCTAATATAATTAGAGAATTCACCCAAAAATAAATTATAATTCATTAGGGGAATTATCACAATTTATTTCTTATAAAAAACCATATTATAAACCTCTAAATTTCTTTAATGAAATTATAATTGGAGGTTAACTATTCTAAAATTTTAAAGGTCTCATCTTGGAGTATCTCTAAATTAGAGAAATTACCTTCTCATTCACCAAATACACAATTTCTTTTAAAAGTTATACTTCTAAATATTTTGTGTCATTTGTCATCAACAATAAGATTTAACTGCTTCCTTTAAGAACTCATATTATTTTTAATCTTTTGACATTAGTCACCCATTTCAATTATAGGTTTTAACAACTTTTCCCCAAGAAGCCCTATACTTTAGTCCTTGTGATATATGTCAATCTTCACAACAATAGAATTCAACAACTTCTTTCAAGAAGCTCTATTGTTTTAATCTTTGTGACTTTTGTCACTATTGACAATAATAGGCTTTAACAACTTCTTTCGAGAAGCCCTATCATCTTTGTCAATACATCGTATAAACAATGCAACGTTAAAGACTACATCTTTATCCGTTCATCTTCTCAACTTAGTTCAAAAGAACTTTTCATTTATAAAATGCAACGTTAAAGACTAAATCTTTACCCGTTCATCTTCTCAACTTAGTTCAATGAACTATTCAATTTATCTTAACATGATTCTTGTGAATCATAAGAACGTTAAATACGATATCTTTAACCGTTCATTTTCTCAATTTAGTTCAATCGAACTTTTCAATTTTTCTCACTATGATTTTCATGAACCATAAGAGATCTATCATTCATTGTATAAACACTAGAAGTGGCATCACCACAACTATTTTACACAATCATTGCAACATCCTTGATGTTCATCCGTAAGTCAATACATCATTACTTCTTTCAAAAACTGCTCTGTTCCGAAATTTATATATTAATATCTACATAATAAAATCACTACTAGAAACAGTGTATTTACCGACGGACCTAGTCCGTCGGTATTACCGACGGAAAACAAATGAATACTGACGGAAATTAATTTCATTTTACCGGGAATTTTTTTAAAAAAAATTTCGTGTAGTCCGTCGGTAATTTAAAAATGTCCGTCGGTAATTCCTTGGTATTACCGACGGACAGTGTCCGTCGGTATTACCGACGGCTACGTCCGTCGGTAAATACGCCCTATATATAATGAAAAAATCCCATTTCTTAATTACGCCTTCATTTTACGCCCTCTCCTCTCTCTCTCAGTTCGCGAACGGAACCCTCGCCGTTGCCGTCGCCGTCGTCGGTAAGTTTCTTCTCAATCGCTTAATTCCTCTTTCACTCGATTTCTCCCTCTCACTCTCGCAATGGTCGCGAACGTACGCCGTCTCCGCCAGGAAGTGGAAGCCGTTCGCCGTTGCAGTCTCCGTCGCCGGTAGGTGGCTCTCTTTCTCTCTCTCAATCCCTTTCTCTCTTTCACTCGATTTCTCTCTCTCACTCGCTTTCTCTCTCTCTCTCCCTCTCTCGCAGTCGCCCTAGTCTTGCCGTTGCCGCCGAGCCTGCCGTTCGCCGTCGTTGTCTCCGTCGCCGGTAAGCTCTCTTTCTCTCTCTCTCTCTCTCTCTCTCACTGGATTTCTCTCTCTCAAGTATTGATTACAAATCTTTGCCTAATTTTGAAAAAAATTACTTAGCGTGTATAATAATTGTTGAAAAAAATTAAGAAAGTATATTTGGTAACTGTGTATGTATAATTGTTGAAAAAAATTAAGAGGATGGAAAAATGAGGTTGAAGCTAATTAGGGTTCAGATTTGTGTGCTTTTCAAATCTCCCATTGTTGGGTACATTTACATTGCTAGTAGGGTTATGTTGTTGATGTAATTTGTAGGTCTTTTATGTAAATTATTTGAAGATGATGGTTCGAATTTTAACTGTAGTGAGATTAGGGTTTATGCTTGTTGGTTATAGTACCTTTGTTATAATAGTGAAGATTAATGGTTAAATGTTGGAATTTTGGTTTTAATTTGTCCTTTAGAGCAACTTTGAGAAAAAAATAACTGATTATTCATTTTAGGATGAATGTAGTAAAATATTCCAAACAACACATATGCACGCAAATGGGTTACGCTCATAGCACATGGCACATTTTGACTGTTATGCGTGGATAGGATGGTCGCATAGCGCCTTCCATAGTCTATGCGCTCGCATGGTTATAGTACATTTTGTACATTGCTTTGCTTGTACAGGAAAAATTGCACTAAATCATTTAATTTTTCTAAAATAAAATATTTATTTTGAAAAGAATTAAAATGAAAATAACAATGTTTATTTTGGTACAAAGGGACTAAAAGAAAAAATAAAAAAAAATTGGTACAAAGGGACTGAACAGTATAAAAAAAACAAAATAAATAAAAAATAAAATAAATAATAATAATAAAAAAAAATAATAATAATAAAAAATATAATAATAATAAATAAAAAATAAAAAAAAATTAAAAAAAAATTAAAAAAAACAAAATAAATAAATAAATAAAATAAATAATAATAAAATAATAATAATAATAAAATAATAATAATAATAATAAATAATAAATAATAATAATAATAATAATAATAATAATAATAATAATAATAATAATAATAATAATAATAATAAATATAAAAATAAAAAAAAATTAAAAATAAAAAATAAAAATAAAAATAAAAATATACATATATGTATATATATAAATAAGATGAGAGTCTTTCTCACACATGCCTATCAAAATCCGTCCATCTTTGATCAAGAAAGATAGAGCAAATAAGTTCTTGTCGGTTTGAGCGAAGGATTTTACGTTTAATAAGAGTTTTCCGGTTTGTCCTCTTCTCTCTAAGGATGCGAAACATCACGGCCATGTTCTTGTCGGTGTCTGTTTTCTCTTGCGGTGGTATAAGGTCACAAGTAAAAACAAGGTAACGATATAACACCGAGTGAAGAGAAAACAGAACTTTCCTCCAATTTTTTAATCTCCACCTTCCATTTACAGATCGATTGCGAGAATCTTCCTCATGAAGCATGAAAGTGGCGGTGTTGCTCTCAATCTCATGGTTGCTTCGCAAAACATGCAAAGCAACCGTGAGATTGAGGGCAACACCGCCAGCCTTTCAAGCTCATGAGGAAGATTCCGCAATCAGATCTTGGGTAAATGGAAGGTGAGATTGAAAAATTGGAGGAAACTTGTTTTCTCTTATTTGGTGTTATACTCAAGCACTTGTTTTTACTTCTGTGACCGTATACCACCAAAGGTGAAGAGTAAACAGCACTCACAAGAATGACTGTGATGTTTGAGATCCTTAGAGAGTGAGGAACAAACCTGAAAAAACCTATATTAAGCGAAAATCCTTTGCTCAAACGATCGAGAACTTGTTTGCTGTCTTTCTTGGTCTAAGCTAAGATAGGGTTTTGATTGTTGTGGATGATAACGACTCTCATCTTGTTTATTGATCAAAATTATGCATGTTATGGTAATGAATAAAAATTATGCACGATTATATGATTTGTAAATATCATTATTGTCTATTAAAATTGCTTGATTTTCGATTATAAAGCAAGTAGACAGAGTGATATTTGCAATTCATACGTGTATTTCGGGATGGGATAGAAGCCGACCCCAATTCTAAACCTAATGGACATGAATTGATCAAAATTATGCATGTTATGGTAATGAATAAAAATTATGCACGATTATATGATTTGTAAATATCATTATTGTCTATTAAAATTGCTTGATTTTTGATTATAAAGCAAGTAGACAGAGTGATATTTGCAATTCATGCGTGTATTTCGGAATGGGATAGAAGCCGACCCCAATTCTAAACCTAATGGACATGAATTGTCCTTTCACCCTAGAGAATGATATACTTAACAACAAAGAATTAAATATTAATATTTAAAATTATTCACATCCACCTAAACCGACTACCGAGACCAATTTGTGTTGAAAATTCTGATGTTGCAGAAGCCGGTGTGAATTAGGGTTCGTCTTTTATATCAATAAACCTAAATGAAGTGTCTTTTTATTTATATATATATTGATATATTGTTTTTATTTGTATATATAATATACTAGTTTAGATATGTCGGGTCGAGGTGGCAATCGTTCAAAGAGAGGCAAGGTTGCGGGTTTTGTCCATCGTCTTGTTTCTCCAAGGACTGGAGGGAGGGGCTCTACGTCTGGTTCAGGACGTAGTGATGATGATTTGAGCAGTCAAGGTAATGTGAAGAGTCAAGGTAATGTAAGCTCTAGTGTTCCAGTTAGTGAACCATCCGGACGGGTTCACTTGGACGCAATTATTAATGAGGATGGAAAAATGGAAATATCTATCTCTCCCAGTGGCCAATAAGTATTATTTAATTGTAAATGTCATATATATAATGTTTACATTTTATTATTGTCTTTTTATTTGTATATATATTGATATATTGTTTTTCAATTAATATCTTATAGGTTTATACATGGTGGTTGCCAAGATTCCGCTAGATGGTTTGGGGATTTATTCAGCGGGTATAATTTTGAGGAATTTTATCCCACCCCGAAGTCAATATCAAAAGAGGTGTATGCTATCTGGTATAGCCGAGTTTCGGTAAAATTACTTAATTCTCTTTCCTTTGTAAAGTTTGTAGATTATTTCCTTGTGTATTTAACTACTTTTACTATTTTGTAGCACATATATTCATGCCCTGGGTGTACCAGACGTTCAAATCGAGGCGGCTTTCAAGAATTGGTTGCTAAGCGGTACGGGGAAAGTGTACGACATGAAAAGAAAGTGGGTGAATGATGGTTTGCCTCGGCTAATTTCTCCGCTAGTGCGTGGGAGCGGTGGGAAGCCTATTGGAGCAGGTGAGAAATTTCAAAAAGTTCGAAATTGCAAAGAAGAATAGGAACTCACAAGAGGGGCGGGGAGTGTACACCTTTGGAGGATCAATTAACTTCAGCGAGAGTTGGTCCAGAATGGTAAACTTCATTTATTATCCGTTTGTAAATTAAGCTATACTCTATTTGATTCATATATTGTTATTATTTGATAGGCTTTTTAAAGTTTTAATTTTTTTATATGTTAAGCGTTTGAAACACGGAGATGATGAGGCGTGATGGTCTTCTTTGTATTTGTGGCTACACATACTACGGAGGCTACTGATGGCTCAGGGCCACAATGGGTCAACTCTTATTATCAGACCCTTTATGTAAGTGTTAATAGTATTTTCTATTAGTAAATTATATATTATCTATTAGTAAATTATAAATTATTTAGTTAAATAAATATTATTTTCTACCATAGTGTATAATGTATTTTTTTTTCAGGAAGAGTATGATAGGCGGGCTCGTGAGGAGGCTATTGAAGAAGGAAGTTTGGCTCCTGAGAGCACCGAGCGGCCCGCCTTTCGTGAAAATCTTTGGGCGACCATTGTCCTCCGAGACAAGCAACCAAAGGGAGACCGCTTGCCTGGATTCGGAGGACATGGTGCGGGGTATTTTAACATGCCATTCATGACCCTACTACGCAATACTTTTTCATCTTCTTCCTCCGGCGGTAGTCATCATGTGGATCAAGAAGCATTTGATGATCGGGTCAACGAGAGAGGTTGAGAGGCGAGTGGAGGCGATCGAGCCAGTGCGAGCCCGGGTGGATGCGCGGGTGGAGGCGCGGTGGAGGCCCATGCGCGGACCCGGGTTTCGGCCAGTGCGAGAGGCTAGTGGAGCAACAGCTTGAGCAGCGCATGCAACAATACTTGACTACCATGAATTTGCAATCACAGCCACAGCCACAGCCACGTAATAGCGGTAACGCTTCTGATGAATCAGTTGGTCAATACCTTAGGCGAAGTGGCGGTGGTAGTAGCGGTGGTAGCGGTAGCGGTAGCGGTAGCGGCAGCGCTCGTGGTCGGGGTCGTGGTTGATTGACATTCATTTTATTTGGCTGGCATGTAATGTAAACAAATATATTTTGTTTCCCTTTCCCTTTCCCTTCCCTTTTCCCCAAACGAAACAATTTCCTTTTCCCCTTTTCCCCTTTCCCCTTTTCCCTTCCCCTTTTCCCTTTTCCATTACCCCTTATCCCTTTCCCATTACCCCTTTTCCCTTTGTTTGTAGTTTGTTTGTGTTTCTTTTATAATGGGATTTGTTTAAAACAAGTTTGACAGGTTTATCCCTTTCCCATTACCCTTTTTCCCTTTGTTTGTAGTTTTTTGTAGTTTGTTTGTAGTTTGTTTGTTGTTGGGATTTATTTAAAACAGGTTTGACAGGTTTACAGGTGGTTTAATAATAAAACAGATTTTTTTAAAAAAATCTGTCCAGATTACCGACGGAAATTTCTGTCGGTAAATTAATAAAAAAAAATAAATAATACTAATTTCCGGCGGAAATTTCCGTCGGAAAATAATAAAAATTAAAAAAATAAAACTCATTACCGACGGATATATCCGTCGGTTTACGGTTAAGATTTCCGACGGACATATCCGACGGTAAATTTTATGGATTCCGACGGTTATAACCGTCGGTAATGGTTTTATTTACCGACGGATTATTCCATCGGTAACCTCCGACAATTGCTCCGGTTAACCGGCCGGCATTACTCATTTCCGACGGACGGTTCCCGGCGGAATTTCAGATTTTCCGGCGGACAATCCGCCGGTATTTCCGGCGGACTTTGTCCGTCGGTATTACCAACCAATTATTTCCGACGGAACCCGACGGACGAATTCCGTCGGTAATATCCATTTACCGTCGGAAATGTGGAATTATCGACGGAAATTTCCGTCGGTAAAAGGCCTGTTTCTAGTAGTGAATCTGATCTCCACCGTTCAGAATCTTCTCCTATGAGTCGTGAACATTCACACCAAATTTCAGTCCGATCCAACGGTTAAAGAAACGGGAAAACAATTTTTACCACAGATGATCACTGAAAACACGTGCTGGAATTTTCTTCAGTCTCGTCCATCGTTTTCCAATTCTTTTACCTCTTTCTTTGATTATCGCTCCACCGGATTTTCAAATCTGTAATTTTTTCTCAAATAGGGAATTAGTCTTAAGATTGTTAGACAAATCTAAACAATCGAGCACAAAAGAAAAAGAATTACAATAAAATTGAAATACAATATACAACATAAAAATTAACAAAGAAAAAAAAATCGTAAGTCGTCGTCTTGAATTTGCTTGAATCCGAGCCGTGTTAGACTCTCTCCTTAAGACTAATTCGCCCCCTCACTACGAGTGCTCGAGGTCTTCAATGAACGTTAGTCTCCCAGGATAGAACAGATGAACCGGAACAACTTTGCACTTAAGTTTTCCGGCGAATTTTCCTATGTTTGGACAAAATCACCATAGATATTTCTCTAGGAGGCCAAAGAAAAAAGATAACAAATTGCAAGAGGGAGGGTGGAAAGATTGATGAAAAATCATTCTAGTTTCTTGTTGTGGGTAAGTCTCTATTAGCTCCATCAAAAGTCCTAAAATTTTATATGAAGGTCCTTCAATTTGTAACCCCAAAGACTCTTGGTATGTATCCAATTAATTCCTTAAGGTTCTTTCAATTTGTAACCCCAAGACTCTTGGTATGTATCCAATTAATTTTTTAATAATTTGGATTTATGGAACATCAATAGTTTGATGAAGTTTCAAAAGTTACACTTTCAATCCACCAACTTTGAGCTATCATATCTTTCTTATCCAATATCAAATTGGACATCTAGATATTTCATTTTCATGTTCTCACAATGTGGAACATGAACCCACAATAATCTTTGTCAAACGATAAACAATTCATGTAAGAAAAATAAACATTTTCTTCACATATAACGAATTTTTTCAACAGAATCTGAGCTAAACCAAGTTGCTGATGAACTTGTTATCCGTGTTGGGTTTGAGCCGATGGTAACGCCAGCATATTAACGGTCATGTAGAGGCGGTGGTTATGTTGATGTTCACGTAAGGGGGCGTGTTGAAATTCCATTTATCTAATATCAACTTGTAAATAATAATTGATTCATTATATAATTAAATAATCTCACTTCTTAACAACAAGGCCGTTTAATAAGATAATGATTCAATTATAGTAACCTATCCAAATTAGTGGATTCAAATAAAAAACGAACAACAACACGTTCTTATGTTGGACTTATTATTTAAAGTACTTAATGGAAGCTTACGACGCAAAACCTAAAAAGGCACCCGTTTCCATACATATTGGATCCTACCATTTATTTTAAATGTTAATTTTATTGTGAACAACAAATCTTAAATTTTCATAATAAAAGATTTACCACTAGATGAGAAATTAAAAGGGAATTGGTACTGTTCCCTTTCTTTTTGTTTGGCAAATTAAGTGTTATGCTTGTGCTTAGTACTCCTAAGTCAAAAAATGAGGGAGTACTCCTTCCGTCCCATTTCAAGCTTCACTTTTTGTCAAAATGAGTGTCCCGTTAAAAGCTTCACCTTTTTTAAAATGACAAAAAATCTTTACTATTTCACCCACTAATTCTCTCTCCTATTTCACTATTATACTCACAACACTTTTCAAATTTACTATTTCCTCCACTCATTCTCTCTCCTATTTTACTTTTACAATCACAACATTTTTTCTTCCCACCTATTTTCTTAATTTGCGTGATTTGAAAAAAGTGTGAACCATGGGCTGGGACTGGGACGGAGGGAGTATATATTTTTAATACAAAAATATTTTAAATTATAATTTTAGGTTAATTTAGTTATTATAACAAAAAAAATTAAAATAATTATTAATAATATTTATAATTTCGTAATAATAAAAGGAGAATAGAAAAATCATCTCTGAGAGACGAGGAATATTCAGCTAGCCCACAAGGGTGGAAATCCCATTTTGCTGTTCATAGTCTCCGAAATCGTATATGACCTATAGTGAAACAACAACAACTTCTCATTCTCATAGGGTGACCTTTGATTTTGAAAGGTGACACCTTACCATATTTAAATTTGAAAAAAAATATTTTTATACCCTCAAAATAAATTTATTTTTATCCCCTTCAATTTATCTAAAAAATATTAAACTCCCCTCCTCCTCCTCCTCCCCAGTCCCATTTGAAAAGAAACAAAATAAATTTTGCACGAAAATTAAAGAGAGTGTATAGTAGAGCAAGTGTTGTGAATATTAAAAGTAATGTAAAAGATAGAATGTGGGGTTGATTAGTTAGTTGATAGTTTTTGTAAGTATGACAAATAGATCTCGAGGTTCAACTTCTTCGACTCCGAGTTTGTGATTATCGGATATTAAGTTTTACGTATTTGATTTTAAATTCTAATGAACATTGATTGAATGAGAACTCAACAGCATGAAGAGTTAATAAAAGATACTAATGACAATGCAAAGAAGAATGTAACCCCAATTAATAACTTTCTTGGAAAAATAACCCGAGATAAAGAAGAATGCAAAAGTTTTATTAAGAAATATTTTATTTTAGGTATTATTTCGAGTGACGAATGCAAAAGTTTTATTAAGAAATATTTTATTTTAGGTATTATTTCGAGTGACGTCTTTTTTAGTGACAACCTAGTATGCATTATTCTCGTTCATTTCACTTTCACATGTGCAGGCAGGCCAATTGCATTTTTCGAGATGAGTGCAATAAAAAAAAAAAACTAGCTCCATCAAGCACCAAATGAGAAAGTATGTTCCCCTAGGGGAAAAGCCTTGTTTGAGAATAGTTCCTTCTAAATTAAGTATTGTTTTCAGTGACATGTTTTTTATTGTTTGAGTGACAACTTTACTTTACTGTTTTTTATTGTTTGAGTGACAGCTTCTAGCCATTAGAAAAACAATAGTATTCTTTCCCGATTTAATGTTTTTAGTTTAATTTAATTAATACGTAGTTTAAGAAAAAATAAATATCATGAGTATGAAAAGTAAAGTATGAGAGAAAAAGTGGGTAGATAATTTTTGTTGTGTGAATAACAAGTGAGTTTCATTATACAATTTAATAATAAAACAACTAAGAAAATTAAACCAACATATACTAAAAAGTAAAAAGTAAGAATCTTAAATTAAAACTGGTACAGAGGGAGGGAGTATCAACTATCAACTAAGCATCAAATAAGATTCCTAATCCATCACTAAAATGAACGGCCATGGCGAAAAGGAAGGCAATCAAGGTCCAAGATTATAGCCGCCTCCAACACTATAATTTTGGCGATAAGTGTTTCTTAATTTCTTAATTGCGCACTTAAAACAACCAAGTTGGAGCTTTAACCAATATTTGCTACGTCTACAAGCATAACCATAACCCTAGTCTAGTGGTATCATTTTTTTTTTAACTATCATCTACTTTGCCTTAATATTAATCCAAAAAAAAATACTCCCTCCATCCCATAAAACCTTACCCATTTTGCTATTTTGGGCGTCCCACTTTAAAATTTCATTTTTCTAAAAAGAAAATTTTTTAATACTTCTTTATTCATATGACCCACTTGTCATACTCACAACAACTATCTACTTACTATTCTCTACCCCACTTTCTCTCTCCTACCAACTCATAACATCTACTTTAATAACATTATTTCTTATTTTTTCATTATTTTCCGTTTTCAATAGTAAATGAGTAACCTAATATATATGGTGCGTGTACTTTTACTAGTTTGATTTTGCACGTGATTAATTAAGAAAAAATAAATGTTAACAATATGAAAAGTAAAATCAGAAAGAAAAAGTTGGTAGAAAATAGTAAATGGATTATTATTTTGAGTGTAGCAAGTGGGTCAAATTGTTCATTTTAAATAATAAATTAAACTAAAAACCTTAATACTCCCTCCGTCTCATACCTACGTGCACACTTTCCATTTTGGGCGTTCCAAACCTACGTGCACATTTTCTAAAATGGAAAGAAATCTTTACTATTCCCTCCACCCATTCTCTCTCCTACATTATTTTAATACTCACAACACCATTATAATTTACTATTCCCTCCACTCATTCTCTCTCCTATTTTATTTCACACTCACAATACTTTCAATATAATATTCCCTCCTTAATTTACGTGAAAAGTCAAACTAGGCACCAAGGTCCGGGACGAAGGGAGTATGTGATAGACTAAAAAGAAAAGTAAAAAACTTAAATTGGGTAGGGGAAAGTACTTCTTTTTTTAGGAATATATCTGATGCAACTATAAAGGAATTTTTACCAATAAGATCTTGAGATAGGGTGTAATTTACTAATAAAAACAGATATTTTCAAAACTCGCCAATAAATCCCAATTACTATTATGATGAAATAAAGTAAACCTAAAAATTGTCCATCGCTACCACTTTTGTTTCAACACAATATTTTGGAGGAAACTAGTTTCTCTCTAAGTTATAAAAAGTCCTGTTTTTTTAAACTGCTCTTATATTCGTCAAATATTTGCAAGTTGAAAAAAATTGAACTTTTTATAATTTATGGAAAAACTGATTTCTCCCAAAACTTACTCTTGTTTCAATAGATTATCAATACAAAAGCTTTTGTAGTAGACTAGTACGTAGAAAAGTTCAAGCAAAGCATGAGCTTTCATATTTCTACAACAAGGGTAAGTTTGGAAATTAAACCTCCTCGGTCCCTAAATGTCTTAATTAAATTATTTTTGTCCCAAAATAATTTTATTATAAAAAAAATCTCCCTGTTACTTTATTAATTAATTTTTATAATAACAAAAATATTTATGCATCTTTACTATTAAAATATATTAGCAATATACTCGTGCTACGCACAACGACAATTTTATTTTTTCATATTAGTAGTTGACCATTAATAAAAACCACTTCGTATAACAAACATTGAATAAAATTTATATTTTTAACAAAATATATATTTTCATTTTTAATATATTTCATTTTTTTGTAAAAAATATTTAAAGCTTATATCTTCACATATTTGTTGGCATATCTATCCATCAAAATATGTTTATCAATTATTACCTTAATTATTAATTAGATAAAAAAAAAGTAAGTTAGCAATTATTGTTTTCAATTATTAAGCATAAAAAGATAAAAACACGCATCATGCTATTTTAGCCATTCAATTTTCTTATCTTGAATTTTGAAAATAACAAAAAAAAAACAAGGAAAATACCATTTTAAATTTCATTGGAAATAACTGTGATGTGTATTTCACAGTTATTTTGCTTAAACAACTTATAAATTTTTGAACTGTGATGTGTATTTCACAGTTATGGTGTAAATAACTGTGAATTATATTTCACATTTATTTAAATAACTGTGAAATAGAATTGATTTATGTTATAATTGTGTTGATTTATGTTATAAACTGAGAATTCTATTTCACATTAATGTTTTATAGGTTTTCACAGTTGTTCATCCCCATGCATTGTTTGTGAAATAACTGTGATGTGTATTTCACAGTTATTTTGCTTAAACAACTGATAAATTTTTGAACTGTGATGTGTATTTCACAGTTATGGTGTAAATAACTGTGAACTCTATTTCACAGTTATTTAAATAACTATGTTGGTTTATGTTATAAACTGAGAATTCTATTTCACATTAATGTTTTATAGATTTTCACAGTTGTTCATGATTAGAGTTAGTTTACTTTATAACTGTGTTGTGGATTTCTCAGTTATTTATGCCATTTTTTTAGAATAATTGTAGGGCAAATTTCACAATTATTGTTTTTACTAACTGGAAAAAAAAAAGAAACAGAGAGAAAGAGGGAGGGAGAATGCACAGGGAGTGCGAAACAGCAGATCCTAATCTTCACACATCAAGCGCATAAGGCGCTGGTACGTGTGAAAATTGCAGTTAGGGATATTTTTGTCCACATTTTTAGTAGGAACTTATTGGCGAGTTTTGAAAATGTATGTCTTTATTGGTCGATTTCATTTGGTTGAGGGGTTTATTGGTGAAAGCCTCAACTATAAATAACGTGATCAAATGTTTAATTTTTCAAAGAAATGTGAGGTTGGTTGAACAAGGCAATGGAGTGGAGTTGAGGCAATGACTATATCGCTTTGTGTTCATCGGCCTGAGTTGGAAGCCGGAAAAGCTTGAACCGGTACGTAAGTTTTATTTGTGCTTTTAACTATATTCACGTAGACTTGTTTATTTAATTATTTTCCTAATAAATTGTGTGGCATGAGAAAACAATGAGATTTTAAGTTGTATTTCATCTATGTTTTTTATTTTAAAAGAAGTAGTTCATGTTGTATGAAAATTATGAACAAGATATGTTAAGACCCAAGAAAAGCAAGAGATAAAGATGGAGAAACTCAAACACGTTGTATGCTATCTAAAAGATAATATTTTTCCGGGTATATTGCTAACTGTTCGAAAAAACGTACCGGCATTGCAGTAAGATGTATTGTACGTAACCATTTCTATCTTCCGTAGATTTCATACTTACAGTTTTATGGTTACCCTCAGCCTGAAATCAATCTTATTGTAGAAATTCACCATTATATGTTAATCTGTCTTGAAGTAACAAGCTATTTTTGAAGTCTTTTAGCGCGTCATCTGTCTTATCTGGCCATTCGCAAGGCAAAATGTGGAGCTCGTAACGGTCATTAATTAAACACCATTAAGCTTAATTTAAATTTCCCAAGCAAGGAGTATAAACAACAGAGGAGGGTATCCTTGGTTTTACCGAACATAATTTTGCCATCATTGTGACCTGAATTTTTTCGAAAAACAATATGTTACGTTCATCAGTTAACATTTAACACATCTATTACTACTATTGACAGATCAGCTTTTGACAAATATTGAATTGTTAAAGGATGGCCTTGTAACTTTTCTTCTCTTAAGCGTAGTACATGAGATCAGCCACATTTTGGTTGCAAGAAGTCTTGGGGTGCCATTTTTCATTCCTAGTTGGCAGGTGGGTTTATATGTTTCTATGCATTATATCATACTTGACATGGATACTATATGTTTCTATGCATTATATCATACTTGTTATTATCACTATCAGAAACTGTGTCATTAGCGACGGAATTACCAGCGGCGAAATCATTCCGTCGCTATATAGCGACAGAAATTATACTCCACATGGATACTATACTGCTTGTTATTATGACTTCTTAGTCAAATCTATCCAAAAAAAATTATGTACTTGCAGATATGTAAGCTTCTAGTTGATACACTTCCATGTCCCAGTGTTTTGAACTTCGAAAATTGCCATATCTGACATCAATTTATATTGGGAAGGAGGGAGTAATACTTTTTGTAGGATCAATTAATGATGGGTTAATTACAAATTAGGGCCTGAAGTCTCACATGAGGTCCCCAATTGGGGTCTGACCTTTTTTTTAGCGATTTAGGGTCTGACTTTACATTTTTTTTTATCAAATCAGGGCTTTTTGACGATTTCCATCCAAATAATCCGTTAAGTTAACGAATAGGTAACGAAGAGACTAGTTTGTAATGATTATTAGTTTTAAGGGGTCAAATTCAAAGTTTAAATATAAAGTGTTCAAAATTTATTTCTTTTTCTAAAATAATTAATATTATCTTAATTCTAAAATAATTAATATCCGAAATAAATATATACTTTTTTATTTTTATATTAAAAAAATAAAAATATTTTTTTATGTTAAAAAATAAGTAATGTTCGTATACTGGTTTTAAAAATAAAATAATTTTAAAAATAAGAAAAACTTTAATGTTTTAAAATTTTAAAATTAATTTATTTTAAAAAAATATTTTAGTTTTTTTTTTCAAAAAAATAAAATTGTCTTTAAATTTTAAAAATTACTCCCTCCGTCCCAGACCAAGGGTCCTCGGGGGGGATTTCACGATTCTTAAGAAATTTTTTTAAAGTGGGTAGAAAATTTTAGGAAAGAGAATGTAAAAGTTAAATGTGTGGTAGGGAATAGGAGAGAGAATGTAAAAGTTAAATGTGTGGTAGGGAAAAAAAAATAAAATATTTTTTTAAAATAAATTAATTTTAAAATTTTAAAACATTAAAACATTAAAAGGTTTTCTTATTTTTAAAATTATTTTATTTTTAAAACCAGTATACGAACATTAATTATTTTTTAACGTAAAAAAATAATAATATTTTTATTTTTTTAATATAAAAATTAAAAAACATATATTTATTCCGGATATTAATTATTTTAGAATTAAGATAATATTAATTATTTTGGAAAAAAGAAATAAATTTTGAACACTTTATATTTAAACTTTGCATTTGACCCCTTAAAACTAATAATCATTACAAACTAGTCCCTTCGTTACCTATTTTTTAACTTAACGGATTATTTGGATGGAAATCGTCAAAAAGCCCTGATTTGATCAAAAAAATGTAAAGTCAGGCCCTAAATCGCTAAAAAAAAAGGTCAGGCCCCAATTGGGGACCTCATCATGTGAAACTTCAGGCCCTAATTTGTAATTAACCCATTAATGATTAGTCGAGCCACTTTCCTCAATCCTAATTGGATTAATTCCTCATTACCCACACAGTCCAAATCAAATCCCATCAAAACCCAATTGAGATCAAAATTTCCTTAAACCTCGAAAGTCGAGATTAAAATTTCTCAAAAATCCGTCGACAGTCCTATACCACATGGTATAGTACCTTTTTTCAGTCTTATACCATATGATATAGGACTTTATTCCTTAGTAATTTTTTCTTTTTATTATTTGTTTAGTCCTATATCAAAGACTTTTTTTTTCAATCTTATATATCAGTGGTATAGGATTTTTTTTTAGTCTTATACCAATGATATAAGACCAAATTGTATTATATTTTAAGAAAAATATGAAAAATGATGAAAAAAAAATACTCTCATACTTAGCTATGAGTATTTTTAGTCTTATACCTTTAGGGTATAAAACTAAAAATATGATTTTTTTTTTTTTTTTTTTTTTAAAAGTGAAAAAAGTGCAAAAAAAAATGGTCCTATACCACATGGTATAAGACCTGACGGGATGCTATAGGAGTGACGCGGGTTTTGATGGGATTTTAATTTCAAATGGATTTTGGTGGGATATTGATATGAGTCATGGGTCTTAGAGTCCTTGCCCCATTCTAATTTGCTTTTTTTTTTTTTTTGTAAAAACATGGGAACGCTGATGAGTTACTTTGGTGGCAGATAGGCTCTTTTGGTGCTATAACAAGGATCAGAAGTATTGTACCCAAGCGTGAGGATCTTCAAATCTTCTAATTCTTGAGAGTAGAGCAGGAGGGGCACTTGAGTCAGGAGATCTACATTAGGCGCTCGTTAAAGAGCTCAAGGGCGCTCATAAAAAAGAGCTGAGGGCGTTCATAACACCAAAAATTTGACAAAAATATGACCATGGCTTCAACTGTAAAAGTGGTACTGGGCTCAATAGCCTTTGCAGTCTTCTGGGTATTAGCAGTTTTCCCTGCTGTACCATTCATGCCTATTGGAAGAACAGCAGGCTCCCTCCTTGGAGCCATGCTAATGGTCCTTTTCCGTGTCATTACTCCAGATCAAGCTTACGCTGCTATTGATCTTCAAATCCTTGGCCTTCTCTTTGGAACAATGGTTGTCAGTGTCTATCTCGAAAGAGCAGATATGTTCAAGTATTTAGGCAAAATGTTGTCCTGGAAATGCATGGGAGCGAAGGATTTACTTTGTCGAATCTGCTTGGTCTCAGCCATTTCCAGTGCTTTTTTCACTAATGACACTACTTGTGTTGTTTTGACTGAGTTTGTATTGAAAATAGCTAGGCAACAAAATCTTCCACCTCAGCCTTTCCTTTTAGCCCTTGCTTCGAGTGCAAATATTGGGTCTTCGGCTACACCGATTGGTAACCCTCAAAACTTAATTATTGCGATTCAAAGCAGGATTTCTTTTGGAAATTTCTTGACGGGGATTTTACCTGCAATGCTTGTGGGTGTTTGTGCGAATGCTTTGTTACTTTTGTGCATGTTTTGGAAGTTATTATCAGTTCAAAAAGATGAAGAAGATCCTCAAATGGAAACTGTAGCAGAAGAAGACATGATTTCCCATAGATTTTCGCCTGCAACTATGTCTCATCTTGCATCCTTGAATTCACAAGAATTGGTCTCCAACTTAGAGGGCAGTCCGAGTCATATAAGGAACTGTATATGTCCAAATGAGGGTGAAACCAATGCAGACCATATTGGGAAGCTTGAGTCTGCAAGGAGTTCAAATGCATCAAAAGAAGTGACAAAGGAGGAAAACATTCTTTCTATGGAAGAAAAGGAAGAGGAATCAGCAAAAATGAAAAGAATTATTTGGAAAACTTGTGTTTATCTTGTTACCATCGGAATGTTGATTTCATTCTTAATCGGCTTGAATATGTCATGGACTGCAATTACCGCTGCACTTACAATGGTTGTTCTTGATTTCCAAGATGCTCGCCCCTCCTTGGAAAAGGTACAATCTAAGTCCTATGGTTCATATTTTTTGTTCTTATTATTAAAGGGTAATAGAATGGTTGTATATATTTTGTCCTCCACCAAAGTAACAAAGCTTCATTCTGTTTTCATCATACAGGTGTCTTATTCGCTCCTGATATTCTTTTGCGGAATGTTTATTACTGTTGATGGCTTTAACAAGACAGGAATTCCTAACGCGCTTTGGGATTTAATGGAACCTCATGCACATATTGATCACGTTGGTGGGGTAGCAGTTCTTGCCGTTGTTATACTTGTTCTATCAAACGTGGCTTCAAATGTACCAACAGGTCCGTTGTTGGTCTGTCAATCACTATTGCACAGATTTGGGTTTTATGCAGTCGGACTGCCAACCACCCTGTTCCCATAACTAACAAATGCACTCCCCCCCCCCCCTGTTGTGGAAGGCCGGGTTCAATAGACAGTTCTAATGAATTGATCTAAGGTTGGGATTGGACTACATGTGCAGTCCATCTGATCATATATGCACCTTAAGTCTTTATTTATTTACCTTATCTTAGTTTTGAATTCCATTTTTTTGACAATATAATGACTGGGTGATCATCTCAGTCCTATTGCTAGGAGCACGGGTTGCAGCAGCAGCAGGAACAATATCTCCAGCTAAGGAGAAGACAGCATGGTTGATCTTGGCCTGGGTTAGCACTGTAGCAGGGAACCTATCACTTTTGGGTTCAGCAGCTAACCTGATTGTGTGTGAACAAGCTCGCCGTGCTCCACAGTTTGGGTACAATCTTTCTTTCTTGGGCCATCTTAAATTTGGCCTTCCTTCCACTATTATAGTAACAGCTATTGGGTTGACATTTATAAGAGGATAACGATTCCGATTTGACACATCTTTTCCTGGGTTTCTTGGTAATACTGTACTAAAGTTACAAAATAAATCACAAAATTTGATGTAATATATTTTGTTGGTGTTTTAATTAGAGTACGGCTAGTACACAATAGATGCAATTTGTAAAATAATATATGTCACTTCATTTTGGCGAGTACACAATAGATGCAATTTGTAAAATAATATATGTCACTTCATTTTGTATCCATTGCCCCTATTTTGATGCATTGTGTATATGTGGAAACTGTAAGATGAAATGGCAAAGCACAGAGATGAGAAGAAGAAGAAATTGAGAAAACTCTTCACCCGTTAGTTCTACTCTGCGGAGAGATGTATATTTATATTAGATATGTACAAGAGTCCTAAATGACTTAAACATGGACATAATATTCTATCTAAGGTATGAGATAAACATTGAGTCAACCAATATTAATCTACCTAATATATACACAATTTACAATCAATTACTCAGAATGTGACGGATCATTTTATGATTCGGTAATCTTCGTTTACACCCCCCTCAAGCCAAGCGATACGGAGGCTAGCTGCAGCTTGGACGACAATAATTGTAGACGAGGCTGAGCCAAACCTTTTGTGAAAATGTCCGCAAGTTGATCCTTGGTGGAGACATAAGATAACTTAAGGAATCCACGTTGATGAAGTTCTCGCACAAAATGATAGTCAATCTCAATATGGCGACTGCGAGCATGAAATACTGGAGTGCGAGACATATGTAGGGCAGAAATATTATCGCAGAATAATTGTGGAGGGTGTAAAAACTCACCAAGTTCACGGTAGAGAAAGGAAAACCATCTGAGCTCGGCTGCAGTTGTGGCCAAGGCCCGATATTCAGCCTCGCTGCTGGATCTTGCTACCGTTGTTTGTTTCTTTGCGGACCATGATACTAGGTTAGGACCAACAAACACACATGCCCTACATGTTGGGAATATGGCCCTCCACTACCAAGCAAACCTACAAGAACGATTAAAGCACACTAAACCAAGCACAAGAAATAAATCACAAAGAAGAACACAGAAATTGTTAACCCAGTTCACCAATTTGATTGGCTACGTCTGGGGGCACTACCAAGCCAGGATCTTGCACTATAATATGTAAATTTGTGTTACAATGAGAAAAGGGGCGGAACATTGCTTATATATATGACCTAGGAAACAAACCAAACCCTAGACCAAGAAGGAAAAGCGGACTGCTGAAAAACGGGCCGAGCGCGGCCGCCCTCCATGCCTGCACGGTCGCGCTACCGTCCAGAGAATCCAACGCCCTTATCCGAGCCACCAGAGCGGGCGCTCTCAATCCAAGCGCGGTCGCCCTAAGTGGCAGAAGAATTGCCACGCCTCTTCCCCCTTGAGCGCGGTCGCCCTCCAAGGCTGCGCGACCGCCCTCAACGACAGAAATCCCAGACGATTTTCTCCCCTTTGCTCCGAAGTCTAATCCGGTTGGTCCTCTATCCCAACAATCTCCCACCTAGAGATCAACCACGCATATAAGCCCCGTATCCGTTCTTCAACTCATCCTTGGTGTCCTCCTAGTGCTCACCTCGATCATGGCAGTGCTATCCTCTTCTTCTATTCTCCAAGCCCAATTGAAGCTTTGCACAGCTTCAATTTCTCAAGGTTCACAACCTTTGTCAACATGTCAGCCGGGTTCTCCGATCCCAATATCTTCTCTAGCCTTAAGGTCTTCTCCTCCAAGAGATGTCTGATGTAGTGAAACCTCAGTTCAATGTGCTTCGTCCTCGAATGAAATGCCGGATTTCTAGCCAAGTGAATTGCACTCTGACTGTCACTGTAGAGAACGTTACCACTTCGCGTCTTCCCAAGTTCACCCAAGAAGTTCTGCAGCTATACCATCTCTTTACTTGCTTCTGTGACTGCCACATATTCTGCTTCTGCAGTCGACTGCGCCACGATCTTCTGCAATTTAGAAGCCCAGGAGATTGTCGTACCACCCAATGTGAACACATAACCCGTAGTACTTCTCCTCTTATCAAGATCACTTGATGCCAAGTCCGCATCAACATAACCCGCTAACACCACCTCCTTGCTTGAGAAACACAGAGCCTTACCAGCAGCACCCTTCAAGTAGCGCAGGATCCATTTAACCGCTTCCCAATGTTGCTTTCCTGGATTGCCCATAAACCGCCGACTACTCCCACCGCATGTGCAATGTCCGGCCTTGACACACCATCGCATACATGAGACTCCCCACCGCTGAAGCATATGGAGTTCTCTCCATCTTGTCACGCTCCTCCTTGCCCATAGGCGAGTTCTTCTGGATAGCTTGAAGTGCATACCCAATGGCGTCCTGTTGGCTTCGCCTCTTCCATACAAAACCTTGCTAAGACTTTCTCAACGTATTCGCTTGTGAAAGAACCAACTTGCCCGACTCCCTATCCCGGTCAATCCGCATGCCCAAGATTTTTCTGGCCTCCCCCAAATCCTTCATCTCGAACCGTTCTGACAACTGAGCCTTCAATCTGTTTACCTCTCTACCGCTAGAGCCCGCTATTAGCATGTCGTCCACATATAACAACAAGATTATATACCCATTGTCCGTGTTCTTGAAGTAGCAACAATGATCTGCTTCACATCTGATAAAATCAATGTCGTGCATGAACCCATCAAACTTTCTGTACCATCGCCTAGGAGCTTGTTTAAGGCCATACAAGCTCTTAGTCAATTCTGCAAACTAGCTCCTCGCTACCCTTAGACAAGTAACCCTCTCGGTTGTACCATGTAAATTTCTTCCTCCAAGTCCCCATGAAGGAAGGCCAGTCTTCACATCCATCTGTTCAAGCAACAAGTTGTCCGCCACTACTATCCCCGTAACCATTCTCGATAGTGGTCATATTCACAACCGGAGTGAATACCTCGGTGTAGTCAATACCGTACTTTGCCGAAACCCTTTTACAACCAGCCTTGCCTTGTAATGCTTGCTACCGTCTCGCTTCCTCCTTGATCCCGTAAACCCACTTGTTATGCAAAGTGCCTTCTTCCCCTTAGGTAGTTCACCAACTCCCAAGTTTTGTTGGCCTTCAATGAGTCCATCTCATCATCCATCGCAGCTTTCCACTTGTTACAAAGTGCACTACGAACAACCTCCGCATAACATTCCAGCTCCCCATTATCCGTCAACAATAGCAAATAATAATTGGATGGAGTATACCTATCGGGCGATCCACCCAACCCGCCGGATCTACGCAGCGGAATATCCGGCTCCGGAGTACGTGGTTCATCTTCAGTGACCTCCTGACCATGGTCATCATGAACTGTTCTGCTCCCACCCGAGTTTGGAATATCCACCTCTACAATTTCCGGTTCCGAACTAGTGTCATCAGATGCCCCCTTTCTGTCCTTGTACAATACCTGTTCATTGAATACCACATCTCGACTACGAATAACTTTATGGTTTCGGTCATCCCAAAACTTATACCCGAAGTCATCCCCGCCATACCCAATAAATGTACACTTAACAGATTTTGCATCTAATTTAGTTCTCTCAGCAGAACCAACATGAACATAAGAAACGCAGCCAAATATGCGAAGAAAGGACAGATTTACCTGCTTGCCACTCCAAGCTTCCTCTGGAATTCCATTCCCCAATGGTACCGATGGTCCCCGATTGATCAAGAAAGCTGCCGTGTCAACTGCATATGCCCAAAACGTCTTCGAAAGTCCACACTTCAATCTCATACTTCTAGCCCGCTCATTCAATGTTCTGTTCATCCTCTTTGCTACCTCGTTGAGTTGTGGTGTCCGCTTTGGAGTCTTCTCCATACGAATACCATTCGCAGCACAATATTCCCTAAACTCCCCGAGCTCATACTCCCCACCATTGTCTGATCTCAAGCACTTAAGCTTAAGTCCTGTCTGATTCTCCACCAAGGCCCTCCACTTCTTGAACACCTCGAAAGCCTCATCTTTCCCCTTCAAGAAATAGACCCAAACCTTTCTTGTAGCATCATCAATAAAGGTCATGTAATATGAAGCACCACCCAGAGACGTTACCGGAGATGGCCCCCACAAGTCCGTGTGAACCAATTCTAACTTTGCTTCCCTCAAACCCCTACCTGTCCTCGAGAAATTATTTCTCCCCTGTTTGCCAAACATACAATCTTCGCAGATCCCCACGTTGACTGTCTTCAAACTCGGTAGTAGTCCCTTTGAACAAAGCACCTTCATCCCCGTCTCACTCATGTGACCCAATCGACAAGTGCCACAAATCAAGATCACCCTTGGCCGCCGCCACCGCAATACTAGCCTTGGTGTTGTTTGCCAAATACAATGTACCCTCCTTATTACCCCGAGCGATCTCACAATCCTCCTTGGTAATAACCCAGCTTTCGCAGCTCGAATGTCACCTTGTAACCTTCTTCGTCCAACCGCCCTAACCGAAAGTAGGTTCTTTTTCAAACCCGAAATGTGTCTCGACCCCGTTCGGATGTAAGACCTTCCCGTCCGATGCTCCTATTCGACATCCCCTTCCCCTTGATTTCCAAAGGCTCGCCATCCGCCGATAGACCTTACCGAAATCACCTAAGTGTAATTCTCCATCTCTTCCTTATGCCCGCAAGAGTGGAATGATGCCCCGAATCCAAAGCACCCATGATTCTAGTGCACTACTAACACTCGTAACCGCACATCGTCACCTTCGACTGTCACATTCACCGAATTGCCCTTACGATTTGGACAATCCCTCTTGTAGTGTCCCAATTCCTTACAATAATAGCACTGAACTGATCCCTTTGCAACCTTTGGTTTGTCTTTGGTCTCCCCGGCTTTGCCCTTACCACTCACCACGTTCTCCTTAGATTCGGTTCTCCCTTGTTTGCTAGTACCCGGCTTCCCCTTGCTAGTAGTAGCTAAAGCCGATCCCGAAGCACTCGATGTCCCCAACTTCTTCATGCGATTTTCTTCGGCCAAAAGGAAGTCTTTAACATCATCATACTTCAATTTCTTCTTACCTGCTAAAGCATTGATCGCTGTCACCGTTCCGCTCCAACTTGCTGGTAAAGAAGCTAGCAACAAGCACGCATAAACCTCATCATCGAGCTTGATCTCCACCGCAGTCAATGAGTCTATAACATCCATAAACTCATCGATGTGTTTAGCCAAGGATCCTCCCTCTTGCATCTTGAGACTACCCATCTTGCGTATCAAATCAACCTTATTTGCAGCAGATGGAATTTCAAATCTCTCAGTAAGATAATCCAATAGCTCCTTGGTGGTTGTCGCCTTCCTAGTAGTCTTTGCAATCCACTTTGACAAAGTAGATCTGACCACCCCTAGGGCTTTCCGATCCATGAGTTCCCATTCTTCCTGATCTTCTTCTTTCGGTTTGACACCCTTCAGAGGCTTATAGAGATCCTTGTTGTACAAGAGATCCTCAATCTGCATCCTCCAATATCCGTAGTTAGACCCATCGAATTTCTCAACCGCCTGTTTGTCCTTGCCCATTCTTGATTGCTTGGAACAACTCTCTTGATCTTGAAACCAAGAGCTCTGATACCAGTTGTTGGGAATATGGCCCTCCACTACCAAGAAAACCTACAAGAACGATTAAAGCACACAAAACCAAGCACAAGAAATAAATCACAAAGAAGAACACAGAAATTGTTAACCCAGTTCACCAATTTGATTGGCTACGTCTGGGGGCACTACCAAGCCAGGATCTTGCACTATAATATGTAAATTTGTGTTACAATGAGAAAAGGGGCAGAACATTGATTATATATATGACCTAGGAAACAAACCAAACCCTAGACCAAGAAGGAAAAGCGGACTGCTGAAAAAAATGGGCCGAGCGCGGCCGCCCTCTAAGCCTGCATGGTCGCGCTACCGTCCAGAGAATCCAACGCCCTTATCCGAGCCACCAGCGCGGGCGCTCTCAATCCAAGCGCGGTCGCCCTAAGTGGCAGAAGAATTGCCACGCCTCTTCCCCCTTGAGCGCGGTCGCCCTCCAAGGCTGCGCGGCCGCCCTCAACGACAGAAATCCCAGACGATTTTCTCCCCTTTGCTCCGAAGTCTAACCCGGTTGGTCCTCTATCCCAACACTACATAGTCGGGTGATCGAGTGAACTTGAGGCCAAGAGAAAGGTTCCTTTGATAAATCAAAAAATACGTTTGACTGTAATTTGATGAGTGGTCCGAGGGTTGTGCATGAATTGACAGACTTGATTCACTGCAAAAGCTATATCAGGTCGGGTCAATGTGAGGTACTGAAGCCCGCCAACCATGCTTCGATACTTGGTAGCATCGGCTAGAGGATCTCCATCATGAGCCGAGAGATGGCTGCCAGGAACAACCGGAGTAGGAGCCGATTTACAATCTTCCATATGAAACCGTCGAAGAAGATCGGCAGCATATTTAGCTTGGCCAAGAATGAGAGAGTCTGATGAACGAGTCGTTTCAATGCCAAGAAAAAAACCAAGATCCCCAAGGCGGCGACTTTCAAATTTTGCACAAATACTGTCTATTACCTGAGACACTTCACTGGAAGAGGAGCCTGTTATGATGAAATCATCGACGTAGACAAGTATGGCAACAGTGGAAGATATAGAGTGACGAATAAATAATGAGCTATCGGATTTACTGTTGAAGAACCCAATAGAAATTAGAAAGTCATGCAATCTTTGAAACCAAGCCCGAGGGGACTGTTTCAAACCATAAATGGAGCGATGAAGACGGCACACATGATCGGGAAAATCAGGATATGAAAATCCAGGCGATTGGGCCATGTAAACCTCTTCATTAAGAATTCCATTTAAAAAGGCATTGCGAACATCTAATTGTTGAAGTGGCCAGGAATGAGAGTGAGCAATAGCCAAGATGGTCCAAATAGTGGGGGGTTTTACCACGGGACTAAACGTCTCATCATAGTCTACCCCTTCCTGTTGTGTGAATCCTTGAGCCATTAACCGGGCTTTGTGGCGTTCAATGGAGCCATCGGACTTTCGCTTGATCTTAAAAATCCATTTACTACCCACCACATTCATAGACTTCTGTCGTGGAACTAGGGACCATGTTCCATTTTTGTGCATTGCCGTTAACTCTTCTTTCATAGCTTGTTGCCACTGTGGATGTGGGGCTGCTTGTTTGAGAATCTTAGGTTCAAAGTTGACAGAAGTTGGAAGTGTGGCTGCAAGGGCAACCGGCATGGGATGGCGAGGTGGTTGCGGAGAAGTAGCAGCAAGATCAGCAATTTTGCGTGGTTTAAAGATCCCTGCTCGGGCACGAGTTGTCATGGGATGTATTATTTGAGCAGCGGACGGCACCACAGATGAAGAGGGAGGCTGCGGTGGGTCTGATGGTTGAGTGGGCTGTTCTTGAGCAGGAGGTACAGCCATGTTCTGATCAAGAGAAGGAGAGACCTGGTCCGATGGGCCATTGTCTATGTTGAGCTGTTCATTTTGCCCAGATGTGAGAGGGCTGTCCGGCAGTAATGGGGTTGAGGGGGCCTGAACAATTTCTGAGGAAGGACCTTGAGTGGGCCGGCCAAGAGGCGAGTTACAAGCCTGACATGGCGGGCTAGTGCTGGTATCAAGAGGGCCGAATAGACCGGAGATAGTGCCAGGTTGCCCGGACTTGTTACCAGAAGGTGCAAGATCAGATTTTGCCAAAGGAAAAGTGTGTTCATCAAAGAGAACATGCCTGGTAACATAGACTTTGCCCGTTGATTGATCAAGGCACCGATATCCTTTCCTGAAATTATCATATCCCAAAAAAATGCACGGAGTTGATTTAGGCATGAGTTTATGTTTATTATATGGCACAAGGTGAGGAAAACATAAGCAACCAAAAGTTTTTAGAAACATGTAGTCCGGAGTTCTTTTGAGTAGCTTTTGATGAGGAGACATGTATCCTAGCAAACGCATAGGAAGTCGGTTAATAAGAAAGACAGTTGTGCCAAAAGCTTCTAGCCAATATTTTTCCGGTACCCCCGATTGAGCTAGTAAACATAAACCCATTTCGACAATGTGGCTGTGTTTCCGTTCAACTGTGCCATTTTGTTGTGGTGTATGAGGACAAGTAGATTGATGTCTAATTCCATGATTTTTGAGAAAAACAAAGAATTGGCGATTCATAAACTCACCTCCCCCATCTGTCTGTATGGTTTTAATGGTATGTATGGCAGTGATTTTACGACTTAATTGGTTTTCAACTTGAGTTTTGAATGTAGAGAAAACATCCACAACATCAGATTTTCTAATCAAAGGATAAAACCAAACATAACGCGAAAAATCATCAACAATACTTAGATAATAACGAAAACCACTATTTGAATTAATTGGGGAGGGACCCCATACATCCAAATGCAACAATGCTAATGGTTCAGCAGAATGAAAATTGCGAGTAGAAAAAGGTAAACTAGATGATTTGCCTAAAGGGCAAATGTGACAACTAGATTTATTTGAGACGGATCCACTAATTGGAATTTTGACTCGATTGACTAAAGACTTGAAAACCTGTGATGAAGGGTGTCCAAGACGGGCATGTGATGGAGGAAATCTCCCTCTTTTTATAAAAACGAGCAAGTGTACTCACTACCGGTGTAGCAGTATGCAAATGCAGGGGTCGAATCCACAGAGACTCGTTGGTAAACAAGTAAAGTAAAAGCAGTAAATTTCGTAACCACAGTTTATAACTTGATTTAGAACTAAGAGCATAAAATAAATAACAAAAACTAACTAAACGAGAAAACAGATTATGAGCAGAGAATCGTAGGTTGGATTTCACTTCACCATCATTCTATGCAAAATTTTACTTATAAAATATCAACTCAACTTCTAGGGTTCATTCACTTTAACTATGATCGACATGGTTAGGTGGCCGGATTACAATCCTAAATACTCTCTTAATATTATGGGTTCTATTACGGCACCACAATATGCCAAGAATACATTAAACACATCAGAATTAAAGAACCTAACGTTGATCTGATTCTATTACGGCACAGACCAAGTTATTCAATCAATAGCAGTCTATGTATCAAAATCCCAAATTAATGGCGAATTCGATACCCAATTATTCAAAGACGAGTTCGTATATTAACATACGTCTCAAATCTAAGAACATGGCATTAAGATCTATTATTGAACTAGAAGGAATCAAATAGAAAGAATTAAAATACTATTGCATAGAAATCCGGATAAAGATCCAACCAATCTAAAAATCTAATGAATTAGCTACTCATAATTTACAATGATAAAAACCTGGAAATCGGAATAATTCTTCTCTTCAATGAATTGTTAAAGAAAAATCAAAATTCTAATCTATGATATATGATATGTGATATCATATCTTCTCAACTAATCGTGGCTACTTGTTTTTATAAAGAGAATAGGGCAATAACCATGGAACAAGGCCAGGAAATGTCAAAACTGCCCTTGCTTAAGACGCCAAACTGTTGCTGAAAATCGGCGTAGAGCGGCCGCCCTTGTCTGTTGGCGCGCCCGCGCAAGTGGCCAGAAAGTTTGGCCGTGATTTGTTGCTTGAGCGCGGCCGCCCTTCTTGCTAGCGCGTCCGCCCTTCTTGCCTCGGCCAGCAATCTGATTCCTCGGCCATGCAATGCCTTGGCCGGCCAAATTGCTCCTTCCTTCGGCCATGCACTGCCTTGTTGGTACCAATATATACTTGTTTCGTCTCGCCATTTTGCAACCACACTTTGGTCACTCTAATAAATTCTTTTGCACTTCGCTCTTTGAGATTTGATTTTTCATTTTAACCCATGAATTTTTATAAATCAAATTCGTCCAAAAATTCCATATTTCCAATTTAGTCCTTGAATTTCCAATAAATTACAACTTGGCCCTTGAACTTCCAAAATACACTTTTGTCCCATATTTTTCAGAATTGCACTTCAACCCCTGTACTCATTAAGTACTCACAAACCATATCAAATACACATAAAACTCGGGAATCAAACACAAAGAAAGCCTAAAAGTGCATCATTTGGATGGGTAAATATACATCCATTAGCATGCCAAGTGGACGACGAAGCACGTTCCCCGATGAGTGCCAAAGGATTGACTCGAGAAGTTGGATCGAACCGAAGCGTATAAAGTCCATCCGAGCTACTGCCAGAAAGAATTGTCCGCTTCATGGTGTTGTCCTTTACACAAAATCTGAAACCATTAAACTCAAAGAAGCAGTTATTATCAAGAGAAAAACGACGAATAGAAAGTAACGATTTATGCATGTTAGGGACACATAAAACATTACGAAGAACAAAATTTTTATTATGAGAGGAAACAGAAGTATGACCTATAGAAGTGATAGGGACACGAGTACCATTAGCCACTATGACAGAATCACTACCTGAGTAGGGGGTGACATGAGAGAACCCATCTGTAGAAGGTGTCATATGGTTTGTTGCCCCGGTGTCAAGAACATAAGAAGGATTACCCGAACCATTGTTGTACTCAGAAGAAAATTGTGGAGGAGCTGAGTGAGTGTGTAAGGCATAATTACCCAGGTCCTGGCATTGTGGGGCTGTATGCCCATGCTTATGGCATAGTTGACAGGCTGTATGGGTAACATGGGTAAATAGATTTGGAGGGTAATATGGTGTGGTGTTTCGGCCAGGTGGGTGAGGGGGCCTTTGGGCCGTGTATCTTGGCTGGTAGTGGGAAGGATTAGGGTTGGTATTTGGTGTAGGAAGGATTCCCTGATCGCCCTTACCATTTTGCCCACGGTTCTTGCCCCCGGAACCACGTCCACTTTTGTTCTTGTTATTGGACCTGTTACGACTAGGGTTTGGACCCCCACCCGAGAGGTTGTAGGAAGGTGTATAAGAAGATGACTCCTTACCAGCAACAAGGGCTGTCATTGGGTTGAGAGTGGAAGGAGAGAACCTTGTTTGCAAATCTTCCTCCTGCAATAACAAATCCAACAGATCATCAAGCGATTCGGCGGGTTTATTATTCTGGGAGGTGATGAACTCCTTATATGCCGACCCAAGTCCTGACACTATCCGTTGCTGAAGATCCTCATCAGGTATAACATCACCTGCTTTGGCAAGAGCGTCAGAAAGAGAACATGCATATTGAAAATAGTCATCTATGCACATATCTGAGCGTTTAGAAAGAGAATTGAGATCAGTCTTGAGTTTCTGAACATGAACCCTAGACTTTCCACCGAAGCGTTTCTTCAAGAGAGTCCATGCTGCGGGAGCAGTGACACAAGGGTTTACCTGAGACTGAATTTTGGAGGATAACGTCGCTTTGATCCAACCGAGAACAAGGCTTGATGCTTGATTAAAATAATCAAGCCATGGGTTATCTGTGCCATTTTCGAGTTTGGTTGGTGGAGGCTCGGTTTGTGAAACAACAAAAGTGAGCTTAAAAGTGGTTAAGACAGTGTAGAATAATGATCTCCAATTGAGGTAATTGTCGTTGGTCAAGTGACAATGACCCAGGTAAGATTGTATATTCAGAGTGAGAGGTAGGGTGGGAGGGGTTTCAGCGGAAGTAGTAAGAGATAAATGAAGAGAATTCATTGCAGACAACGAAGGAGAGGCGGCCATGGATATTTTAGAAGGTGACTGATACCATGTAAGATGAAATGGCAAAGCACATAGATGAGAAGAAGAAGAAATTGAGAAAACTCTTCACCCGTTAGTTCTACTCTGCGGAGAGATGTATATTTATATTAGATATGTACAAGAGTCCTAAATGACTTAAACATGGACATAATATTCTATCCAAGGTATGAGATAAACATTGAGTCAACCAATATTAATCTACCTAATATATACACAATTTACAATCAATTACTCAGAATGTGACGGATCATTTTATGATTCCGTAATCTTCATTTACACCTCATGCCTATTTAATCTCAAGTCTCAACCATTGATTTCAAAACATAACAAGTGGGTCATTAATAATGTACGCACACCGTAGCGGAAGCTCGTGAGCAAGGGACCCTATCCATAACGGATATAGCGCGAACTACACGTAAACCCAAAATCTCTACTACATAGAACGTAATTTCATGGTACTATAATAATATGATATGTAATTCATGTTGTTTTGCGCGTAAAATGTAACTTTATTATTAGATGATATTAGTTTTACTCCCGTGCGATGCACGGATCATTACATGTTACTCTAAGACAGAAATTAAAGAAATACAACAAAAAAATGAAATAGATTTATACGTTATGGAAAACTTCCTTAAACACTACATTATCAGTACATAGATCAAGATCCATTTGATCAAGATTATTCAAGCATTTCCGTTTCTTGGTTCATCAACAAGTTAATTATTGATCATTTTCTCACAACTTATTGGAGTGAATGGATGGATGTGGTCACAAAGACGATAAAATTTAAAGTTCACCGAGTATACAAAAAGAGAATTCAAGATCTATCAATCCAAATGCTTTAAAGATATTCTACAGATTCTAGAGAGGCGTTGGCTAAAATTCGAGGACGAATTTTCTCCAACCAAGGGAGAATGATGCGGGAACCGAATGGTTGGTATTTGACAAACTCAACAAAGTCTGTCCACGTGAACCGGATGTATATGTCAATATCCTCGTCCAAACATTACAAATAATATATCATTGGAAAGGTCTTTGAGTGTAGTTTCTACAACAATTTTCGGATTGGAATTTGGAAGTTTCTGGAGGGAGTTATGACTGTTTGACCTCAGGGTAGTCTGTAAGCCAAGTACATCCGAAATTGGTCAAGTCTTCATGTTCATCAAGTCTCTTAAAATTTCTAGGTTATCTTATCATTTTATCATAATTGTTTAATCAATATTTTAGCATCTTTTGTATTCCTAGGCTTGGAGGGATGTTCCAAGTAACTATAAATAGGCTACAATTATCATTGTAAGGGAAGAAGCTTTTGATTAATGAAAATTGAGTGTTTACTCTGTTCAATCAGAAAGTTTGAGTGTTCTCCTTTCGTCCAATTCCCGGCAATCGTGCGCGATTCAACGTGGGTTGAAGGTCTCTTGCTAGGATCGATTAAATTCTTCTAGTAATTGACATCTATCTAGTCTTCCGCTACATCAGTTGGTATCAGAGCCCGATTATAAACAACCTTCTTAGCGTTGTTTAGTCTGTGGGTGTTTTTTGTTTCAGTTTATATATCATTTCCCTGATTCTTATTCTTCATCTCCTATTTTCTTATTAAAAAAAAATCAAAAAAAATATTTTCCTTTCCCAATTCATCATGGATAGTCTTTTTTGGCCTTTTACTAGTACCATTACACCACAACCAAATGTTGATTGGTCTCTACCTCCGATCTTCGACGAGTATCCTCAAGATATAATAGATTTGTCTTTTCATCATCTTCAAAATGGTTCACCTCCATGTTTTGACAAATGTGTGGGTTATTGTCAAATTTGTGAATCTATTTCATGTTCCTTGCCTTCGAAAATTTTAAATGTTTTTCGTAAAATTTCATTAAATCGAGCAACGGATACTTTTGAAAATATTAAACTTGATTGCTTCTACCAAGATCCATTTGATCAAGATTATTCAAGCATTTCCGTTTATTGGTTCATCAACAAGTTAATTATTGATCATTTTCTCACAACTTATTGGAGTGAATGGATGGATGTGGTCACAAAGGCGATAAAATTTAAAGTTCGCCAAGTATACAAAAAGAGAATTCAAGATCTATCAATCCAAACGCTTTAAAGATATTCTACAGATTCTAGAGAGGCGTTGGCTAAAATTCGAGGACGAATTTTCTCCAACCAAGGGAGAATGATGCGGGAACCGAATGGTTGGTATTTGACAAACTCAACAAAGTCTGTCCACGTGAACCGGATGTATCTGTAAATATCCTCGTCCAAACATTACAAATAATATATCATTGGAAAGGTCTTTGAGTGTAGTTTATATAATGCGATTGCAAAAGCAGTCGGCTTAAAAAAAAATTAAAAATCCAATTTTAAAATTATTTAATTTAATATTTTTATAAAACGCGATTGCTAAAGCCATCGCCTTTGATAAAAATTAGAATTTTGCTTTCCCGCCCGGACTACGTTGTTGGCGCTAGAGAAAAAAATATATAATGTGATGGCATCCGTGACTGCTTAGCCATCACGCTAGCCTACTGTGACTGCACTAAATGCAGTCACAAAGGCCGTCTCCTTATATACTCAAACGTGAACTGTGAATTGTTACACCATACTATGTATATTGTGTGTCTGATATGCAAGCAAATTGTGTCAAATTTATGTCGTGTTGTGTTTGGAATAAAAATAAAAAAATAAAATAAATAAAAAAATAAAAAAATTATGTTAATTTATGAGTATTAGTATACTAGTGAGTTAGCGTGTGATTGTGTAATGTTTATATCATTTAGCTGTAATGAATAACAAGGATAATAAACACACGATTTATATGTTTGTGACGTTAATGTGTTGTTTGTAAGTATGTCAATACTGTATAATGTGTTGTATATTCTTGATAATGTAAGTATATGCCAAATTAGGTGTGCTGATGTATGTAAACATTGACATGATGAAACATGAGACACTGCAAAATATGTGAAGTCGTTATGCTGTGTTGCACATGGATAGCATGTAATATATATGTGTTAGACCAAGTGTTGAATGTATAAAAAAATGTGTTGTTACAGATGTGCAAATAATTGCGTGTGATATCACGAATGTTTTTGAAAAATATATATTGGTACAGTGAACATGAGAAAGAAGTGAGTGACAAGTATATAATATTGATGTATGTTAATAGTTTCAGTGTTTTGTAAGTAGAAGTGATTATTGTATGTTCCGTTGAATGTAAGGGTATGAATCTGTAAATATGAAGATGTGTTATACATTGTGTGGTGTGTTATATTATGTGTATAAATTCTACTAAGCGTAATAAAACAATAGAACAGATATGAGACTTACAGGAAAGGGAACAATGTTTAATGTGCAACTGACTGTGATAATGGGTGTTGTGTGTCATGGAGTGCTATGTGATATTAAAAACATGAAGTAAAGTTTTAAATGTTTGTGAAGTGCTGTAATTAATTGTGTGTAGTTATTATAGAAGAATTGTGAGTTGTTGTAATATATGTAGTGATGTATGACAGTGAAGGAGAACGTTGTAAATATATATTTATATATTTAAAAAAAAAAAAAAAAAAACGTGATTAGGTGTGGTTAATTGTGTTTAGTGTAATCATGTAATGGTGATCATGCTTGCGTGCCGTGTGTTGCAATAGGTATAGTGTGCATAAATATGTTGTGTAATATAATATATGTATTTATATAAGGTATTAACACAAAAATGCTGATTTGCATAAAAGTACAGAAATAAGTTATTTACATGTTTATGCAATAAATGAGGTTAAACACTTTTAAGGTGGATGTAATATGATAGTCAATATATTAAAAAGGATATGACATTGAAATAGTTGTTTGTCGATTCATAAATTGTGCCTTGATTTAGTTGCTTAATTGGGAATTACTAAAATTAGTGAATTATGCATCATGGCTGAGTATAAAAGAATTATGGTACGAGGAAAATGAGATCCAATTAAAAGTGTTGTGTGAGTTTTATTTTCTTAGTTTATATGTTAACTTATGCTTATAAATAGTGATAATATGTGAGAATTGGGTGTTCAAAATTTGATAGTCCTTAATTGAAGCAAGCTTGGGTGAATTTTAATCTTGAAGTGGAAAAATGCCCTGCGACTTGATTATGGTTAATAAATACATGTTATAGTATATGCGAATACGAAACAAGTCTAAATAAATAAAGAATAAAATACTAGCTTGTTATATTGTGAAACATATTTATTTGTTGGAAATGATATACCATGTATGTTACGGAGAGAATGTTTTGTATGTTATAATTATGCTTGGATTAAGTTGCATAATTTTAAAAGAACGATGGTATGTCGCATGCTTACTTATCGCTTGAAATGAAGGAAGGAATTATTATGTTACGCAAGGAAAATAATATTTAATGAAGATTAACTGCGCGAGCTTAATACTCTTTGTTTATGTGCACAAATTATGTTGAAGTTATGAAAAGGTGTGCTAATGTAACGTGTGAGATGAAAGCATCATAGTATAAGAGTACGTTAACCTGCTATGTATTTATGTGTGTCCCGATGCGAGAAATGTTTAAAATTGCTAAAGGTCGAAAAATGGTTATGATAGTCGTGTAATATACATTTCTAATGTCAGATAAAGAAAGTCATGGGGGCTTTTGTTTATATATGCCGTGAAAGTATGAAATTTTCTGGCTCAATGTTTGACTTGCTTTTATTATGTTTGTTTTGCATATGAACGGCGAGATAATGATTTGAATGATAAACGCGAAATGGAGGCTAAGGCGAGTACAAAATAAAATCAGAAAAGGAAAGCCGTCCGGAGTAAAGTTGCCTAAAGACAACTTCACTTTTCGATGGGAGTATAAGGATATGGAGATATCTCGCGATAAAGAAAGAGTGTAAGGGATTTTTGATGAATTATCAAAACAAAGTGATGGGAAAAGAGAAAAGTCAGTAGTGTAGAGAAATAAAAAAGCAAAAGCCAAAGAAGCGTCTCATCAATTAATCTCTGTAATATGTAAAGATGTCGCTATATGAAAGGAGGTACCACAGTCCCGAACTGTTGGGGGTACCACAGTCCCGAACTGGTGGGGGTACCACAGTCCCGAACTGTTGGGGGTACCACAGTCCCGAACTGTAGGGGGTACCACAGTCCCGAACTGTAGGGGGTACCACAGTCCCGAACTGTTGGGGGCTCACATCCCGAACTGTCGAGTTACGATAGAGTCTACGGACTATAAAAATGAGAGTCAGTCTACGGACTATAAAAATGAGAGTCAGTCTACGGACTATAAAAATGAGAGTCAGTTTACGGACTATAAAAATGAGAGTAAGTCTACGGACTATAAAAATGAGAGTCTACGGACTATAAAAATGAGAGTCTAAGGACTATAAAAACGAAAGTGGCGGGACCACTATAAAAACGAAAAAGTGGCGGGACCACTATAAAAAGGAGAAAGTCTGCGGACTATAAATACGAAAGTCCACGGACTATAAAAGAGAAAAGGTACATCTCGCCTAAGCGGCATGTAAAGGTGCGCCGTGAAAAGAAAGTACATCTCGCCTGAAGAGCATGTAAAGATGTCATTACAAGAAAGAATTGACGGCTTAAAAGAGGCTCGCATCCCGAACTGTCGAGTTACAAGAAAGAATTGACGGCTTAAAAGAGGCTCGCATCCCGAACTGTCGAGTTACAAAACGGGTAAGTAAATCAATGTATGAAAAGGGAAATGAATGTCGCTGAAAATTAAGTTATCGGCGGGACCATAAATGAATCCCGCCTCAAACTTGGGGGCTTCTGATGCTGCCTAAAAAATAGTAATTTGGGCTTATGAGCCCAAAAATGATAAATGGTCATGAAAGGCCCAATTCGAGATAAGCCCAAGAGGAAAGCCGCGGGAATGGGGATATGAGCATCCCGCCGATTAGTTCATGTGTCGAGCAGAAGTGATGATGGCGGGAGGACCAACCCGCCTAAGTTGTGTAAATAATAAAGTCGCGAGATGTATGTTATAATGTCTATGGTAGAATAAATAATACGCGAGATATCCTATAGAAATGATGACGAGACATTGATCGTAGACGTATGCGACATATAGGAAGCGGCGCGTAAATGGCAGTAAAATGGGGTCCAATGTAAATGATGTGACCATGCAAAATGATTTGGCCCAAGTATGATGGTCCATAAGTTTGTTTGGCCCAAAGCCCAAGAGGAGGGGGTTATATAAAGAAAAGGCTACTGAGAGGTGAGGGGATGATTCGGATTTGAGGGGAGAAAAACGTGAGAAGGAAAAGAACGGATGTGGGAAGCAGAGGTTGGTCTTGAAGATGGCACTCCACGGTAATGGCTTCAACTTGGGGAAAATTTTGTAAGTTGAATCTCTCCATCTCTCTTCCACCCCCAATGTTTTCTCTAAGGTTTTGATTATTATGTTATGAAAATAGCTTTCTTATTCGCACGCCGGAGGGGCTTAAGCCGGAGACGCCCCCGGCTTAGTTTTTTGGCTGTTTGTGTGCAGATTGATCGGAGAAGAAGGCCGTTTGTCCGCCTAGACTACAACGACGGAACTCGTTGCTGCTCAATAAAATTTGTGGAAGCTTCACCAATTAATTAATTGTCGGCTGTGCTGATCAACACCTGCTCCTCATGCATCGTTACATCGAGCACAGAAATCAAACAGGCACAAAACACCTTAATAATCTCGTATCGGCCAAAAACCTCATCCTACCCTCCCCATCCATTCTGGCTTTCACCCATACCTGAGCCGTACACCCCGCAACACGATTCTCAGTAACCTTAAAACTCTTTTTATTCCCACATTTGATCAGTCCCAGTGCAATTTCTTCTGAGTTTTTCTGTTATTTATGTTTTTCCGACCGAAATTAACTTTTGCGGGAGAGAGGAGCGTGGGTTTATGCGGGTTAGAAAAGATTTTTGGGGTTTTATTTAATTTTAATCACGATTTTCAATAATGGGTGGGTTTTTGCCTTTTATATAGATAATGATGTGTGGTGAATGGCCCTCATGAAATTATTCTTCTTTAATTATGTTTTACCTTGCTGTTTCGATTTAAGGTTTTTACTTTACATTTTGCTTTGTCTTAAATTAAGGTTTTTAATTGTTTTATTACTTAAAGTAAACTAGTGAGTAACCCTTTGAGATTTGACTGACATATTAAGGCTTATTATTACTTATTGCTATAATCTGTAATTTCATTTAAATAAACGAAAACAATATATTAGGTTTATATCCAACAATAAAAAAGTGAGACGATCATTTTAGGACAGAGAGAGAGAGAGATTCTTTAGTACGAAACTGAAGTTTTTTTCATTTCAAGGAGCAGATACTATCTGCAGTACATCATCATGGAGATGTCAATTTTTCACAAAATTCAAAGAATACTTCTACTCTTCTCGAGTCAACATTGTTTTAGAAATTATAAGAAATGAAATATATACCCAACCATCTCATAGCTACACACTAAAGATGGTATGTCACCATGAAAAATTCATAACATTATCCTAGAAATAAATAAGTCATCTAAATTCTATTAGAGAGATACAAAAATAAAAAATGTATTTATTTTATATGCTTCTCCAATGCACATCATGAAGACGGGTATGTCACCATGTCCAACATTGTTGAAAGAACTGTCTCCACAATTAACCCTTTACTCAAGCATGCCCATGTCATGAAATTTGGCCTCATTTGGTATTTTATCAATCTTTTTCACAACTGCAATCAAATCAAAAAGAAAAACAAAATGAGCATTGAACATAAACATCTATTTGGTGTCAGATTCTTTTTAAAAATTGAAAAAACATAACTTTTCGCCATCTAGATTCTTTTTAATCACCAGACTTAAAATTCTTAAATTAACTCATCAGCAGTAGCACAATAAAACGGTAGTTTCAGAAAAACAAACATCAAAAATAATAAAATTAAAGAAATAGAAAACATATATAATGAGTGGGAGATTTTACAAAGCTACCTAAGTTTTATAATCCTTACTGTGACATATTGTACTTACTTAAGACTATTAAATTTTTCATTAAGACTTGTTCATTACTCTTATTGATAAAATAAAAAATAAAAAATTGTGCCAAGTAAAGTGGAATAGACCAAAATAATTAATTTAATGGCAAGTGAAGTAGATTATTTGCAATTATAGTAAAACTGTAACTCATGGAAAATGAGAGAGAGAGAGAGAGTGTGTGTCTTACCTTTGTAACGTAGCAGCAAGCCTTTCACAGTAGAAATTCTGAATTCAATGCTTGACATTAAATACATAAGTAGAAGCTGCAAATAGTCAAATTAACTACATAAATATAATCACTTACAAACTGCATTCCAAAATCACATGAATAAGTTATTAATATTTATATATTAAAATTACCTCACAATTTGTGGAAAAAAAATTTATACACCACATTAGTTGTGATATCATGCGTCTGATTGTATTAGGGTTAGGGTTGTCGGTTGAGATGCTCTCTTAATGACTATTATCTATGTTTTGGGATTATTATTATTATTGTGAATTATGAAAATTTAGGGTTGTTACATGCTCAAACATGTGTAGCTCAAAATACACTTTAAAACGTCCCTTAAATGTCATGTGCAAGTCGCATGACCTTCATTCCGTTTAAAAATTAACATTCCGTAACTTTATAGTCGGATTACAAAAAAATATGTAAATGTTAGCAACCAATTTGCTAAATTAAATTTTTGGGCGCAACATTGCAAATACATGTAAATGTTAAAAATCAAATTGTAAATAACCTTTTTATGATTTATATGTGTATTTGTTGTTTAACGTACATATTATCTGAATTTTTAAGAGAGAAAAAGTTGAAAATTCATATTTTACACAACTACTATTAATATGTGAAAATAGGCAAAATATGGTTTGCCTAAATGATACTCCTTTTGTCTTTATTTAAAGTTTTTAGTTTGACTTTCCACGCTTATAAAGGAACTAATGCAAAATGGGTCAACAATAATAATGACTTGTGGATATAATTTTTCAAATCTCTATTAATAAAGCAAGTAGGTGAAAAGCAGGTTGGTGAGTAATGTTTTTTTTTTTAATCTAGAACTTTGTGAGGACAAATTATCCAAAAAATTATTTATATTTTATTATTTAAGAATAAAGTAAACTAAAAATCTTAAATTGAGATAAACTAAATAAAAAGTATGAACCTTAAACTAGGACTGATGAATTATTTTTACATCGAAGTATATATATATATTTTTTTGTTATTATTAGTAATTACCTTTATGAAGCAAAAGATACATATAGAGAGAGAGAAATATTAATTTCTAATTAGTTTTTTTTTATATTAGAATAATAATTTTAAAATGAATACATAATTGTTATGACCAAAAACTATTAATATCTGTTCCAGAATAAATGTTATGTTTCAGAATAAATGTTGCAATGTTAGTGTAGCGATGCATAGTATTTTAACATTTTTTGAGTCGCCACCTATATTATTCGTTTGGAAAACATAGAAAAACCATTTCTTGAAAAGAGATTTGGGTTCGGGGCTTAGGTTATGGAATGGAAAGGTCAAGGAGCACCCATTCCACCCAATCCGCAGATCGGTCTTGCTAAAAAAAAGAGAGGTTTTCGAAAAAAGAGAAGAAGATTGCAAATAAAAATAAACAAAGATCCATTTAACAGAGTTAAACGGAATGTAGGATCAATTGCTTCGAGACCGTCCCCATGATTTGGAGAGGCTCTAGGCCGATCCTAGATTCTATGGATTTATACCACTCTAACAATCAATTAGAAAGGGATTTAGAGACTACCTTGCGTGAGGTAATTTGGGCAGAGTTTCGACTCAAGTTTAGAATCGAATCTTGATACGGACAGAGCTTCGCCTCGGTCCTTGACTCGGATCTTGATGTTTGTTTATCAACAAGGTTGATAAACAAACTTTGAGGTGTTTTAGGGTGATTTTACAGGAATCTTTCAAGGAGAGAAACCAGTAAAATGTGTGTGAATTGTGGAATTGTGGACCTTTTGAACCTTGGAAGTCACCAAGTATTTATAGGTGTTGGAGGGGTGTTGAGGATGAGATCAAACACTTCAAGAAGGTTCCATACTCCAAACTCTATTGGTTGGCCGGATGGATGAAGTTTTATCCCGAAAAGAGGTTGAAATCGACGAGAAAACTGTCGTCTGCATGCTGCAGAGGGACAATATCTCACGCGAGACACGCCATTCCGCGCGAGATATCGTTGTCTGTGGACAATTCTGTCCTTTCCCCGTTATCTCGTATGCAGTTTAGTCCCAAACTAACGGTGGTTAGTCAAAACTTAATGAAACACGACGAAATGGTGGATTTCTACTTCTTGACTCAAAGCGAGACTTAGAGTGGTATAAATTTGATCCGATGGGTTCAGAATGGGGTGTCTACAGAGACCCTCGTCGACAAGTCTTATGAAAGAAGTCATGTCGACGATAGAAAAGACATCATTCTGAACATCGGGATGGTCGGGCCGCACGGATTCCTACGTATCTCTATCGGATAATCAAACCATAACGTAGTTCAACTCCAAAACACGAAAAGGGAGCTTTAGGTATTTTGAAAATTATTTTGAAAATCGAGGATATTTTGTTTTTTTTTTGAAAAGGTAAATTCATACTGAGGAATCAAATCAAGACCCAATTCTGAATATACCTGTCTTTCTGAAGATTCGCCTGTCTGGGCTCCGAACCTGCGGAAAATGTGTTAGAAAACAAAGGCTTACATGTCTGGTCCTTTGAGTCCTGTCGGTTTTGTGACGATTCGCCTTTCTGGGCTTCGAATCGGGCTTTTTGTTGTTGAGGATGACGATTCACCTGTTTGGGCGTTGAATCGGGCTTTTGTGATGATGATCCACCTGTTTGGGCATTGAATCGGGCTTTTATGTTGACGATCCACCTATCTGGGCGTTGGACCGGGCTTTTATGTTGACGATCCACCAGTCTGGGCGTTGGATTGGGATTTTCTGTTGACAATCCACCTGTCTGGGCGTTGGACCGGGCTTTTCTTTTGACGATCCACCTGTCTGGGCGTTGGACCGTGCTTTTATGTTGACGATCCACCTGTCTTGGTGTTGGACCGAGCTTTTAATTTGATGATTCACCTTTCTGGGCTCTGAATCATGCAAAATGAGTTGATCTCTGGATCAATCGTTTTTCGGGCGACTGGTGACGTACCGGGCGATCATGTGGGTGTCACGTTCGGCTCGTTCCGTGACTTGCGGTGCCGATTTTTTCACGTTTTCTTGCTAGTGTATCATTTCCAAGGGTAAATGTGTTAAAATTTTGAATTTTGACGTTGCGTAGACGCTTATTGTCAAGGACAATTTTGTCAAATTCCAGAAGGTATATCTCGCGCGAGATAAGATATACCACGCGGTATATCCAATGTCGGGGCAATATAAAATAGCAACTCCTCTTTTAATTTGAAAATATCTTTTTCAAATTCCCTCCCTAGCTCGAGCCAAGGCGATTTTCTCTGCAAATTTTCGTGGATTGCTCGTTGATTCCTCCCTCTAATCATCTCTCAATCCTTCCTCTCTCCACAATCGATGGCTCAAGAGCGAAAGAATCCGATTTTGGGAAGTTATTTGCTTGGGAAGGATTATCCCCGCGACGACCTTACATTCGATAGGGACGCGCATATCTCCACCGCTGTTCGGGAGGGTTTGGTAAGAGCTTCTTTCTCAATTCTTGTTTCTCATATTGCATTGAGCTTGAACCCACTTTTCCTTGAATTCAAATTCCATCAATGGCCATTTTTTCTTGTTTTTGTCTAGAACTAGGTTCCTTCTTGCATGCTTTGTTTTTCGTTGGATTTGTTGAATGAGTGTTGTTGCGTTGAGTGTGCATGAGTCTCCTACATATCATGGATTGTAGGAGGGGTTGATTTGGGTCATCAACGGCATCTTTGGGCAAGCTTTTCTTGTATGCATGCCAAGTGTTAGATGAAATTCCTCAACGAAAATTTTCTTCTATTTCATTGAACTTTTGCCATGGAACGATTTCTAATACTGCCCCTTTTGCTCCTTCTCTGTTTTGCAGTCATATAGGACGACAAAGAATTGCCGTGGGAGCCCAAAATTGGCTAGAGCTGTGTGGGACAAGATCAAGGATCTTAATGGTGTTCGAGATAGGGTGGCCCAAACGGGGCTTCTGACTTTTGTTGATAACCTTCAGGGGATGAGACGGACTCCCCAAGTCCTTCAGGCAATCAGGGAAAGGTGGTGGGATATTACCCACACCGTTCATTTGCACTTCGGGGAAGCCACTATGACTCCAACGGACTTCCTTGCTATCACGGGGCTAGAGTTTGCCGGCGAGCCCCTTCCGAAGACTGCGGGTTATAAGCCTGCGAGCCCCACCATGTGGAGGCAGTTGATCGGTTTCGTCCCTAACAAGGTTAAGGGATTTGCTGCTGAGTTGACACCCCTTCGGCGTCAGATTGAGGATTATGCTCTTAAGCCGAATGTGAATGTTGATCGGTTGCGCGGGTGCCCTTTGGGTATATTCTTTCGAGACCATCTTTGCGAACCACTCTTTATGGCTCGTCTTTCTCTTTGGGCTTGTTGGTGAATTTGGATGAGGTGAGTACGTATGATCGGGGCTCACGGGGGCCGGCCTTCGCTATCACGCCTACGGATGAGGCGTGTAGGCATACTAGTGGATACCCCGTCGGGTATTCTTATGCTTGGGAGGTATGCTCTCGATTCTATTTCGTCTTTTATCTCGTATACTTTGTCTCGTATTTCGCATCGAATCCGTTCTTTTTTCTTGTGCAGATATGGCGCTATACCACCCGGGGCCGCATACAAGTTTGAGCCGGAGAGTCGGACCCCTTTGCTCCTAGATATCGAAGGTGGAGCCACCCCAATCGAGCATTGATGAGGAGGAGAATCGTGAGTGGACCCCGACTGGCCGCAGAGGCGCGGGCCACGCCGGACACCTTTGAGTATGAGCGGCTAGGACTTTATCCTCGACCCCGCGGAGCGGAGGTGCACCGTGCTTGGGATGCCACTGGGATGCAGAGGATGTTGGCATCTCTGGAGGGGGATACTATGTACCTTGGTGAACGGGTCTTCCCACAGCATGGCTGGGGTAGACTATCATATAGGGTGCCAGCGGATCCGCCGAGGGCGATGTACCCCACCTACTCCATTCCAGATGATGATTATGCCGGTCTTATGGTGGGTGATGCGGCGACGGCTTGTGTTGTCCACGGGGCCTCCTATGAGGAGTTCTTGCCTCGACTGATGGGTCCCCTTCTGGTGGGTGCTAGGCGATCGCACACTCGTAGCTCCGCCTCTGCCTCTGCCTCATGTTCATCAGCCCCTAGCACTTCTTCCCAGGCTACTGGTTCTCTGCCCTTCGTGTCGGATTTCGGTCCTCTGAGCTACATGTACATGATGGGGAGTATGCCGATGGTGGGCCATATCCCGACTCTGGACCATATTCCCGAGGGTTACCGCCTTCCGCCGGATGTCTTCTTGGTATGTTTCTGTTTATATTTCACGTATTCGTCCATATAAGTGTATATGTCCGACTTCATCTGAGCATTTCTTTTCCTTTGTTGTCAGGTCACTATGTCCGCGGCCGATTACAACCGTGGAGCGACCAAGATGGCGGGACTGATGGCCCTGTTGTCGGACCTGCCTGAGAGGCTGTTCCAGAAGGCTTCTTTGGCGGCCTCGACAGTGGCCTCTGTGGTGACCCCTACTTGTGGAGCCAAGAGGTCGAGGAGGGATGGTAGCCCCCGTGGTGGTGATGGCGGAGGTGTCGGCGGCTCGGGTGATCTGATGGCTTGACCCCCCTTTTCTCCTTATTTGCTTTTCTGATGATCTGTAAATATTGGCCGTGTGGGCCCAAACAATTTTTCTCTTTTCTTTGGTACCTGTTAGCACGTAGGTAGCACAAAAACATGGTTTTCTTAATTCCTAACCCTAGGTTTAATTAGTTATTTTTTTAACTTTCTCGACTTTCCGTGTTTGGAAATGGAATGGCCGCCTAGGCCACAATTTTGAGCTTGAATTTGATGTTGCACTGTATGTTAAGAACTGTATGTGCAGGTTTTTCGAGACTTGCTTTGGCCAAGCCTGTGGCTAGATTGCCGTTTTGTGCAGAGTTGTCGCTGCTTTTTGCCGAAGCGATATCTCGCTGGGGGACAAGGTGTCTCGCACGAGACACGCTACCCAGTGTAATCCTTTTCCTTCTTCGAACGGGATTTTGTCAGTTTTCCCTATATAAACGCCCTGTAGTCCGGCCAGATAACACATTCTAGCCTTTCAAACTCTAGAGATATTCTGTTAGGGTAAAGTTCTTGTCTTCTTTTCCAACCCTGTGATCCATGGCTTCCAAGGAGATTGCCTCAACGTCCATGATTGTCGATGATTTTTCTTTGTCGTCTGATGTGATTGAAGCCTTCAAGCAAGCATCAAGAGATTTTGTGAGGTCGTTTCGCAACCGATCTCGCAATAGGTTCATAGCAGAATTCGGATTCAGAATCCTTTTTACTTTGATGAACCTCCAACCGGATTGGAATCTGTTGCAGGGTGCTGCTAGATTTTGGGATCCCTCTGTCCATCTTTTCAATTTTTCTTTGAATGAGATGGTGCCTATAGTGGAGGAATTTGCCATTATCTTGGATATGCCTTTGACTGGTGAGATTGCTGTTCCTAAATATAATAGGAATCATTCTGAGGCCTTAAATGAATTGCAAGGGATCCCCCTTGATACTTGCTATGAGTTGGTTCACCGTAGGTGGGTGGATTGTTCTTTTTTTCCTGGGCGATTCAGCGGAGATTCAGATGATGATGCCTTTCATGTCTACCAACGGAACTTTCTGGCCCTTTCTCTTTTCGAAAATGTTTTGTTCACATGCAGGGATGACTTGATTGACTCCCAATTGGTGGAAATTGTTCTGCAAGCTAGAAAATGTTCTAGGAACATTATCCCGCTTATTTTGGGTGAAACCCTGCATGGTCTTGATGAGTTGCATAAGACCGGTGCCATGACTCAAGGGAGTCCTCTTTTGTTGACTATTTGACTTAGGGAGCATCTCAAGTTGGTAGGTCCCCCGTTGGAATATTCCCCTTTCACATATCATACGCGAAAGTTGTTGATCAAGGATCTCTCGAAGGATGACTGGGCTGAGTTGATTGCAAAGACGGTAACTGCTGATATTCTTTGGTGCCCACTTTATTGGAGATTGAACAAGTATGTTGCCAATACCAAGGGTTTTGACAGGGTTGTTCTTCCGGGTTTGCGGGATTCCTCCTTTTATTTTCCCAAGCGGGTGCTCCGTCAGTTTGGTCAGCAGCAGGACACTTATCTTTTTGAAGGGGCCTCTCGTGATGTATCTTATATTAGTGTAGAGTTTGTGCAGGTGCTAGCTCAAGCATGGGGTGAAGGAACTAGTCGGGACCGCTGGTCGAACCTTTGGACCTTTAATGCAAGCATCTTCTTATCCGACAAGTATTTGGATTGGTTTCGTCACACTGGCCACCCTAGTGTGGAGAAGATTGATGATCTACGACTTCCACTATTAGGGGATTCTTTTGTAGCTAGCAGTATTTTACGAAGGAGCGAGGCTCAGTCTGATCCTGCTAATGTACGGACCGATCCAACCCAGGATTTTCTTGATGGGGATTGGTACGAGAGGCGAGCCAAAGGGATGCCTGGAAAGACGCAAGCTTTAGATAGGCCCAATGTCTTCAAGAGGCTTTCGGAGTCTGTCTTTAATCGTCTCGAGGGGTGCTCTGCTTCGAAGGGCCCAAAGCGCAAGAAGGATCGCGAAGACGGTGGTGATCATGTCCGCCGGCCTACCAAGTCAATGAAAGGCTAGATCTTAAGGAGTACCAAGAGATTGCTTTGATAGATCAATGGTTTTATTTTGTTAGTATTTTTTTTTCAAGTTTGTTAGCTTAGCAAATTAGTCGTTGTGGTTAGGATTTCCCTTTTGCCATTAATAAAATGCATTTGATTAATGAAAGGACAAAAGTAGATTTATTTATTTGATTAGACCGAACCCGAAGGCTGCCTACGTTCCTCTTTTACAGCAATTAAATAAGAGGCTCAGGTCTAACGTAGTTCATTTTTGAGAAAAAAAGGACAAAATATTGTTTCAGGCCGAAGGGTAATCTCGCGCGAGACAAGGCCCCTTCTTCTTCTTTTTTTTTTTTATTTTTTATGCACACCCTTTCTTTTGCCTAGACTGCCTTTTTTTTTGGGTTTTCAATCTAGCGGGCTTCTTTTCTCGTGCAAGCTCTAATTTTTGCCTAGGCCGTCCCTTTCGTGATTTTCAACCTAGCGAGCGATTTTTCTGTTAAGGGGCCAAGTCACGTGAAGTATTTCTTGAGCTTGTCCATGTTGACCGGCTTCGGTAATTGATATTCGTCTAAGTCCACTAGCTGAAGGGCTCCCCCAGAGAATATTTTCTTCACAATGTAGGGTCCTATCCATCTTGGTCCCCACTTGCCTAGCGAGTTGAAAGGTCCAGGACGATGCTCACGGAGAACCAGGTCACCTACTCTGATATTCCTTGTCTTGACTTTTTTGTTGAAAGCTCTTGCCATTCTTCTTTGGTAAGCTTGGGTGTGCTCGGCTGCTTTCAACCTCCTTTCGTCTAGCAAGGCTAACTCCTCGTATCTGCTTTCTAGCCAGTCAACTTCGTTCACCTGGTTTTCTAGGAGAACCCGTAGTGATGGTATTTCTAATTCTATTGGTAGGACCGCCTCCATTCCGAATGTGAGGGCGTAGGGATTTTCTCCTGTAGCTGTTCGGACTGAAGTGCGGTATCCCCATAGTGCGAAAGGTAACTTGTCGGGCCAGTCTTTCCCAGTGACTGCCATTTTTCTGATGATGGTTTCGATTGTCTTGTTTGCGGCTTCAACTGCTCCATTCGTTTGAGGCCTATAAGGAGATGACTTGTGCCTTGTGATTTTGTACTCGGTTAGGAGGCGATCGGTTTCCTTCTCGAAGTGCGACCCATTATCGGATATCATCTCTTGTGGGACCCCATATCGGCAGATGATGTTGTGCTTGATGAATTCTGCAACCTTTTTGGAATTCAAAATCTTGTAGGAGGCGGCCTCGACCCATTTAGTGAAATAGTCGATTGCTACTAGGACGAAACAGTGCCCATTGGCTCCTACGGGTGTGACCTTTCCAATCACGTCTATCCCCCATGTAGAGAACGGTCAAGGAGAAGTCATAGGGTACAGCAGGGAAGGCGGTGCATGCTGAAGGTTGGCGTGTATCTGACACTTATGGCATTTCTTGACCATTTTGGTGCAGTCGGCTTCCATAGTTAGCCAAAAGTACCCTTGTCTGATGATCTTTTTGGCGAGCATGTTTCTGCTCATGTGGATTCCACATATGCCTTGATGAACATGTTCCATTATTTCTCGGGCCTCTTCCTCGGTGGCACAAAGGAGGTTTCCTTGGGAATGTTTCTTGAATAGACGGCCAGCGATGATGGAGTAATTAGCGGCCAACCTCAAGGGCGATTTGAGTCTTCTGATCTGTCTCAGGTGGGATGGTTCCATCTAGGATGAAATGCCAAATATCATGGTACCATGGTTTCTCTTCGGAGTTCTCAACAGTGGCACATTCGGATAACCATTTGTCTTTGCAGTCATGGAGATCTATGGCAGCGCAGTAGGCGAGAGTTGAACGTCGTGTTATTTTGAAGGGTTTGACTGCCTTTCCTTTAGGAATTTCAACCAAGGAAGCGAGTGTGGCTAATGCATCTGCGAACCGATTTTTGTCTCTAAGAAGATAGTGGAACGAGACATCCTGAAATTGTTGCGCCAACTCTTGGAGGTGGGCACTGTATCTTTGAAGGGTTGGATCTTGGATCCTCCACTTCTTCAGTGTCTGATTGATGATTAACTGGGAGTCCACAAATACCAGAGTTCAGTTACGTTGCGTTCTAGGGCTGCCTCAAGCCCCGCTATGCAAGCCTCATATTCTGAGGTGATGTTGGTAGCGTCAAAGTCAAGACGTATTGCCAGTGGAGTATAGATGTCGTCAGGGTCTACTAATAACATTCCGATACCGAACCCTCTCTTGTTGGCCGCGCCATCGAAAAGTAATTGCCACTTATTTTCTTCTTCTATACTCATGATGTCCTCATCAGGGAATCGCGGGTCTTCCTCCTTCGCTTCGTCACAAGGAAATTCGGCCAACTGATCTGCGAATACACTCCCCCTGACGGATTTCTGAGTGACGTAAGTGATATCATATCCCGCGAGCATGAAGTACCATTTGGCCAATCTTGAAGACAAATTTGATTTGTCTAGGATGTATTTCAACGGATCCATTCTTGCAATGAGACGAACCGGGAAGGCTTCCATATAGTGCTTTAGCCTTTGTGAAACCCAAACAAGAGCAGCGCAGGACTTATCGAGTGGAGAGTAGTTGATTTCGCTGCCTTGGAATCTGCGACTGACAAAGTAGATAGCATTCTCTGTGTGTGAGGCAGGCTGTTCTTGAGCGAGCATAGCCCCTAGCGCGTTGTCAGTAATCGTGAGGTATAGCTTTAAGGGATTTTCCTTGTGTGGTGGAACCAGGATGGGTGGGGGAGTTAAGTAATGCTTAACTTCCTCGAATGCTTTTTGACATTCTTCGGTCCACTCTTGAGGTGCATTTTTCTTAAGTAGCTTGAAGATAGGATCGCACATTGTAGCCGCTGATTGATGAATCGACCGATATATTGAGTCTCGCCCATGAATCCCTTTACTTCTTTCGTGTTCGGGTGGAGGCATGTCTATGATGGCTTTTATCTTGGCGGGGTCCGCTTCTATACCACGCCCGTGACCATGTACCCTAAGACCTTCCCTTCGACCACTCCGAATGAGCATTTGACGGGATTGAGTCTCATCTTGTGTTGTCTCGCCGATTGAAGAATTTTCTCGAGATCTCTAAGTACCGCCATCTGTCCCCTTTGAGTGGACAATCATGTCGTCCACGTATACCTCTATTTCTTTGTGGATCATGTCATGGAGTAGTGTAGTGACTGCCCTTTGGTAAGTAGTCCCAGCGTTCTTGAGACCAAACGGTGTGACCGTGTAATGTAACGTCCCCAAGGTGTGGTAAATGCCGTTTTATGCCGATCCTCCTCTCGCCATGAGGATTTGGTTATACCCTCGCGAAGCCGTCGACGAATGAGCTAACTTCGTATGCGGTCGCAAGGCTTCGACCAACATATCTATGTTTGGTAGCGGGAAGTCATCTTTAGGGGATGCCTTGTTCAAGTCTCTGAAATCGACACAGACTCGTATCTTCCCATTTGACTTGGCTACTTGCACCGTGTTTGCTAGCCATTCCGGATATTCGATCACTTTGATGAAACCTACGTTCAAGAGTTTCATGATTTCTTCTTTTACTTGCATTGACCATTCCGGCTTGATTCTGTGTAGTTTCTGTTTGACTGGCTTGGCGTTGGGTAGCGGCGGTATCTTGTGCTCACACAATTGACTCGATTCAACCTGTGCATATCTTTGTAGGACCAAGAGAAGACGTCGACATATTCTCTCGAGGAGCCGTATCAAGGTTTCTCTATCTTCCCCTCAAGAAGCCGCCGATTTTTGTTTCTCTGGGGTCTTCTGCTGTCCCGAGATTAACCGTTTGCATTTCCTCATCGTCAACGGGGCCATTCTTTCCACAACGACCTACTTTCTTAGCTAATTCTTTTAAGATTTGTTCGTTTCTTGATCTATGTCATCGTATGATTCATTATTAACGTGTTCGTATATTGATTGTTATTGGTTAATTCATCATTCACGATGTTAGCAATCTCAGGGTACTCGGAAAGATCAAAGTTTTCATTAAGGAAGTAAGGGAATACATGTTTGGCCACCGCCTCGATTTCCTCTTGAGTGAGATCATCAGAGGTGGAGCCTGATTCTAATGTGAAAGTTACAGGGCCTATCTTCCTGCAGGGGTGGGGAGTGCAGCCAAGCTCTTTGATCATGAAGTCTTCATCAACAATGTCCTCCTAAGTGACGTGCCGCTTTAGAATTGGCTCATCACATTTCTTTATTAGCCTTGTGTAATCAATAGTTGAGCGTCCCCTTGAGAGATTGCATGGATCCGTCAGTCTTCTAACCTAAGACAGTCTTCAAATTGTCGCAACAAGTCTTCTCCCAACACAAAGTCCCATTCGTTTGTCATTTCTACCTCAGTGCCCCACAAATCTTTAGGGATTAGTGAGACGGACTCTGTTTCATCTCGGTGAAGCATCGCAGCCGAAGATTTCAAAACCCTATGGCGCTTTCCTTTATCGTCACCCATGGTTCTCAAAAGATAAAGTAGGGAATGCTTTCCTTCCTGACGAAGTAGCCATTGAGTGTCTTTTGATATGGCTCGAGGTTGTAATTCTTGACCTTTGGGTCACTGTGGCCTTTGTATGCGGTTCCTTCCCACTTGATTTGAGAGAAGTCCCACTCTTCTTTGTCATCCCCATCGTGGATGGAAATGATGTATCCTAGGCCATGCTTTGTGTGAGGTGGGGGGACCGGTGGTGGTTCCGTTATCCCTTGTAAGTGTTTTTCAAGCCCTAAGCCAGGGAAGTATCCTTTTGCTTGCATCATTCTCCAGACAGGAAGGTTTCCAGAAAACCGAAGTGCCTTAGAGTAATCGTTTTCGTTGCAAGTTTCTATGACATTCACGGTGCTTTCTTTCTCGATCTCAAATAAGTAATCAGAATTGAAAAAGGGAAATACTGACTAACTATTATTGAAAAACAAACTTGATACTCTTGCCCACAAATGAGGATTTTAGGCAAGTAGTATCTAAACTAAACTAGACTACTACCGTTTCTTTTGCAAATAAAAGTAAATAACTGAAAAGAAAAGAGATTCCTCATTTGCTTGAATTCATCCAAACTATTCCACCACTTGGACAAATTCTGATGGCGTCATTGTCAATTAGTCTTGGACTGCATTCTTCAGGTTGAAACAATCGTTGGTATGGTGGCCATGGCACTGATGGTAATAGCAATAGAGGTGTGGAGCTTGACCTTCCCTCTTAGGTATGTATCCTTCTATTGGTTTCAACTTTCCATCCTTGTGAATACTTCTGAAGAGATGACCGAGAGTGATATTGTTGGTGTAATGCCCTAGGCTTTAGTTATGTTTAACTTAAAACCGTTATGTATCATCTTTATCGTTTATGTTTATTATTTGATTATTATATAGTTTGCATATTTATTGTAATAATCTCTGTCCCTAATTATTAAGAGAATAATTAGTATAATTGTCAATGGATAATCATATGATGATTATATGCATAGAGATGCACATTGAAATTATGGGTACTTGTTAGAGAACAAGTGACTGGACTTGACCCGTATGAGATTTATGTCATGGTCAAATGTCATAATTAAATCTCATATGGTCACCTCATTTAGTCCCTAGACCTGAGATTATCATGACCTTACATATGATGAAAGTCATGTTTGATTTTAGTCAAACGATATCTTAACACGATATTTATAAAGGCTATCTTTGGCATGATCAGATTCATGATGGGAAGGATGATAAGTCAAGATGGAATTTGTCCCTCGAAAGAGAGATGTTTTGCTTGGGCCCCTCGATGAGTGATAATGATGAAAAGCGTGTGGCCACACCCCAATATGATTGGACTATCATTATACTCAAGATCGAAAAAGCATTGAACAAATACAAGTTGACTTGGACCATGACTTGTGTTCAATATAACATCGTGAGACAAAGGGAGAAATGGAAGTGTACCATTGGAAACGTGAACTCTTACGTTATATTATTTGGGTAGACATAATGGCTTGCTAGAGTCCGCTTATGTCTTATGAGATTCGATATGATCGAATTCATTGCCAACATAATATAATCCTATTGGGTCACACACAACTAGAATGAATTGGTTAAACCAAAGGAAGAATGATTGAGAGTTTCTGTAATTGGCTACCTTTGTCACGCGACATACTTAGCCATGTGGCTGAGTATACCGCGCGACATAAGAAGCCACCAGACGCGGATTGACAGCCTGGTCTCCTAATTCGATTAGGAAACATATTCATACTAAAGTAGTATAAATATAAGAGGTCTGTCAACCCTAATGGTCTAGCCGAATTTTCAATAGAAAATTCATAACAAAAGTTCTCTCAATATTCTTCCAAGGGTTTAAGGATCTAGCAATCCTCAAGAACCGTTCTTGGTTCATTCTTACGTGTGGATACAACAATAGAGGGTCTTCGCTCGTTTGACGATCAAGGCCTAGAGTTCCAATCTGAAGATTGAAAGGTTCTTGAAGATTGAAGATTGTGATTCAAAATCACACCAATAAATTGTTCGATAGCTCAAGACCGGAAAGCAATTAAGGTTGGTAAATTCTATCTCATATGAATTCAATTTAATCGTATAGAACGGATCTTAGGGCTTGGGTTTTGTGTTAATTTGATGCTTAATTCCACTGCGCATGGACCCATAAAACCCAACAGATATTTCCGATGTCGGAGAAAATCCTCCTCTTCCTTCGCTTAGCCATTTGATTATGGAGGTCTCGGATATGATTCTCATAGTGATGCACAAAGACGTTGTGACGAGACTGATATTCTGCTTCCATTTGCTCCTTGAGGTCATGGTAGAGAGTATTGAGGCAATACTTGACTCTTTCATCAATGTCATCTTCAATGTGAGCTTCGAGAGTGATACACTTTTGGGTCATAGCCTCAAGTTCGCTTTTGACCTCTTCAAGTTCTTCAATCAGCATCTTGGTCTTGTCGGCTTGGATGGATTCTTCCAAGTTGTGCCATGCATCGTTGTCCTCAATTTGCTGCGGGGCTTTGGCAAGTTGAGCCTTGATGTCACTTAGCTCTTCTTGCACAGATGATCGCCCGCTGTCGAAATCGCTTTCCATTTTGCGGAAATCCCTAGCGATGCGAGTGGTAGGCAAATCAAAGGCTTCTCTCCAACCTCCCACATGTTCCATCTCAGCGACAAGGGCCTTGGTCAAATCTTGGAGAGTGTGTTGTTCAAGGTCCTTCTTGGTGATGACATGCTTTTCAGTAGACATTATGTTGGGAGTCTTGAAGTTGAGTAGCTTCAGAAAACTGACAGAAGAGATGCAGAGATGACATCAGGATCAAATCTAGCCCCAACAAGTCGGAAGCAGGCTTAAATGGTTCGGGCTCAGTTTCAGCAAACAGAGATATTATCTCGCGCGAGATATGTAGTCCCGCATGAGACAATCACACGGAAAGTCGATTTTTATTAGACCTAATTTTTGGTCGGAACGGAAAATCCGTTTTGAGGGGTTTCTAAGGCCTTTATCAGAACCTAACGACTAAGCAATCAATCCGATTTTTGTAAAACAAAGCCACGTAAGATTGTTTTTTGAAAGATATGTATATTTTTATATTTTTTTTCCAAAGGGACATCCGAAAGGGTCATTCCGAAGGGACTTTTTCCGAAGGAACTTTTCCGAGTCCTTTATTGTCAATTTTACATGGCTTTGTTTTGGTCAAAAACAAGAAAAGATCACCGAGTCAAAACCGATCGATCACGAAGTGATCCTAAAAAGGCAATCTACATGAAAATGTGGCGATGCAGGGCTGGAAGGCTAGGCACCCCGCGATATGACAATCTAGGTGGATTGAATACGCGGAGTGGGATGATCCAACTTCGGAGAGACCGGCGACTAGGTGGTTACCGTCATCCGTCCTTAGTGTGGGTCCCGGGTTTATAGAGGGTATGCAGTGCAATGACAGATATATCATGAGTGCGCGTGTGTGATAGTCAATCTAGGTGATATATAAAAATAGAGATTTTTTTTTTGAAAACAAAAAGAAAACATATAGTGGCCGCACCAAGTGGTTGCCTACGTTTCTCCCAATTCAAGAAGACTCAGGCCGTCGTAGTTCCACGTAAAGAGAGAGAGAGAGAGAGAGAGAGAGAGAGAGAGAGAGAGAGAGAGAGAGAGGAATAAATTAAATTACAACTCCCGAATCCCCAATGGACCGGACTTTAATAAAATAAACCCCAATCACACGCAGTTTATAAATAACAATCAATTATTTAATCAAAATATGATTTTGAGTTCGACATCTTAAGGGAGGCCTTAAGATGAGGGAACTCTGCAGATAATGGATTTTGGGATCCCCCTTGCGTGTTCGACTTTGGTCTCGGACCTTGAGATGAACAGGAGAAACCAGAAAGCCACAGATTGCCGAGGCGATATCTCGCGCGAGATAGGATATCTCGTGCGAGATATGCCTGATCTGGGAACAGAAAATCGAATTTACAATGAATTTTTTTTGAAAACCTCTCTTTTAATTTTGACGCAAGTTTAAGCCTCTTAATTTTAAATCCCCAGCGGAGTCGCCACTGTAGCGATGCATAGTATTTTAACATCTTTTTGAGTCGCCACCTATATTATTCGTTTGGAAAACATAGAAAAACCATTTCTTGAAAAGAGATTTGGGTTCGGGGTTTAGGTTATGGAATGGGAAGGTCAAGGAGCACCCATTCCACCCAATCCTGAGATCGGTCTTGCTAAAGAAAAGAGAGGTTTTCGAAAAAAGAGAAGAAGATTGCAAATAAAAATAAACAAAGATCCATTTAACAGGATTAAACGGAATGTAGGATCAATTGCTTCGAGACCGTCCCCATGATTTGGAGAGGCTCTAGGCCGATCCTAGATTCTATGGATTTATACCACTCTAACAATCAATTAGAAAGGGATTTAGAGACTACCTTGCGTGAGGTGATTTGGGCAGAGTTTCGACTCAAGTTTAGAATCGAATCTTGATACGGACAGAGCTTCGCCTCGGTCCTTGACTCGGATCTTGATGTTTGTTTATCAATAAGGTTGATAAACAAACTTTGAGGTGTTTTAGGGTGATTTTACAGGAATCTTTCAAGGAGAGAAACCAGTAAAATGTGTGTGAATTGTGGAATTGTGGACCTTTTGAATCTTGAAAGTCACCAAGTATTTATAGGTGTTGGAGGGGTGTTGAGGATGAGATCAAACACTTCAAGAAGGTTCCAGACTCCAAACTCTATTGGTTGGCCGGATGGATGAAGTTTTATCCTGAAAAGAGGTTGAAATCGATGAGGAAACTGTCGTCTGCATGCTGCAGAGGGACAATATCTCGCGCGAGACACGCCATTTCGCGCGAGATATCGTTGTCTGTGGACAATTCTGTCCTTTCCCCGTTATCTCGTATGCAGTTTAGTCTCAAACTAACGGTGGTTAGTCAAAACTTAACGAAACACGACGAAATGGTGGATTTCTACTTCTTGACTCAAAGCGAGACTTAGAGTGGTATAAATTTGATCCGAAGGGTTCAGAATGGGGTGTCTACAGTTAGATCAAATGATATATTATATTTAAAATAACTTATTGAGAAAAGAGAGTTAGTATGGAGAGTGAATGTGCAATTTTAGGAATTAGCGCATGTTTAGAATATAATTTACTCGAATATGTTTAAGTATTAACTATTATATGAATTTGTTTATTTTCTGTAAATATATAATTTAAACCACAACAACCAATGAGATGACTTGTATATTATTTAATAGTAGACTTTAAATTTCATGAATTACCTTGAAAAATGGATTTGGGCATTATCTTTAGGCATGTCATGTTGATTAATATATCGTTTTTGCTATATCAGTTGATAAAAAATTGGGCAGCAATGCATTTAAATTTTTTGGAATTAACTCGAATATACCTTGAGCATTTATTTTAGGTTAATTTAATTGCTAATGAAAAATCTACAACTTGTTATCAATATATTATTATAGATATTATAAATAAAAATATGTAGAATTTATTAGAATTAATGTTAATTATTGCTTACCGTATAAGAAATTACAAATAGTATAGTTAAAAACCCAAAAAAAATCTATAATTTTATTATTCATTCCTCGCATAATAAATGCCGCATTTGACTTATAAAAGGTGCGTCATTATTTGTGCATCACTTGTATTGCAGTAAAAGTTTGTCCCAACAATTTTTTATATATAAATGCAATATTTATATTGAAGCAAATAAAAGAAGTGCAATCTATCTATATACTATTACTAAAAGAGAAACCATCTTACATCATCTATTGCCACATGGCAGTACCACATTATAAATATTCCCTCCAAAATGATATGTTTACATCATCACTTTAATTAATTTCATTAATACTTCTATTTAGTAACTGCTCTCCATTATTTAATCATTATTGTTTTATTAAAAAAATACACAAATCAAGATGTATCTGATATTCTTTAAACTTCTTTATTTACCCCTTCTCTCTCTGATTTTTTTTAAAGAAATTTCTCTCCGATTAAATGAGAGATTGTGAAAGCATTTTACTCTCTATACATGAACTTAACTTTCCTAACTTTCTAACTCTCCACCCTACACCCCTCACCCTTCCTTCTGCAGCTATAGGTGATGTGTTACAAAAAAAATCATTCGTTGAAGTTAGTTATTAAGAACAAAGTTTGTAATACAATTTGAGATTATTATAAGTGAATTTAAGATTTAAAAATCAAAATTTTAAATAATATAAGTATAACTAGGACCTTGAGTGTTTAAGAAAGCCATTTCAAATGCATTTTTATGATGTAGCTATAAATATTATTTACATTTACGTCTTTAACAATATTAACTATTTCTTAATAATTTGTTATTAATTTATTTAGGTAATGTATTTTTTATTCTTATAATTAATGTAATTTGTTTGAAACAAGTCTTATAATGAATTTTAAAACACTAAAGTTTTCTTTATTTAATTTCTTAATATCTAGGTTTAATAAATTTATTAATATAGTGATGTAGAACGGATCCACAAATAGAGAAAAAACGCAGCAGAATTATAATCAACACAACCTTGAAAATCACACAACGCACACGGATATGAATTACTCCTCGCAAAAGGACGTAATCCTCGTAATCAAACGAATAAGATTACGTTTCAAGCCAAGGAATGACTTAGTCTTCTTAGAAAAAGAAGAAAGAACCCTTGAAGAAAATAAATTGTTTATTCTTCAAAAATTGACTAATTTTCGGAATACAACCTTAGGCCTATTTTATAGTGCCCATAAAATTTGAAAAACAATCCTAAACCTTCTAGAATTACTCCTAACCTATATGGTAACTAAATAGGACTCAAAAACTAGTAAATCTCCTCAAAATCTACTCTAAAATCACCTCTAATCATCCTATTAAAATAAATGACGAAAATAATAAATAAAATATAAACTAAAACAAATTAAATCCTAAAATACTAATTAAAATACAAAAAATAATTAATATATTTGACTTTGTCAAATATTTCTTGAATCGGATTACATCATATAGTCTCATAAAGATAGTCTCATTTGTTTTACTTAACGGAACTTTAACTAAAAAACTTATGTTTGTTTATCTTAATGACAATTAAAATATTGTTATTTGTAGTACTTTTATTACCTTAATAATAATAATGATAAGTTTTAGAATTTTATTTGAATAATAATTTAACATAAAATTATTTGTCAAAGTTCAATTAAAATAATAAAAAATGGAATATATTTATAGGACAAAAATTAAATAACTATGTGGAGGTTGATTGTGGTTAAGTGTACAAAGAGAATTGAAAACAAATATTAAAATATTAATAATAAATAAGGTTATCCTTATTGATTTAATGATAGTATTTACTTTTTGAATTAAAATTTATACATTTTCTTTATTTATTTACAACACACAATAATTTAAATTGATATTTTTATGTGAGGAAGGAGTGATTTATTAAAAATAAATACTTAATAACAAAATTTTAATAAACCGTGCATCGCACGGGGATTAATCTAGTAAAGTATATATTATGAGACGGGATAGTGTTTCTTAAAAAGATTTTTTTCTAACTACTTCCATCAATTGTCTATATATCTGAAATCCTCCCAATCAGTTCTTAATTTTAAGAATGAAATAACTAAATAATCTAGAGATATTTTTTATTGAAAAAAAGAAAGAAATTCTTTTCTTCAGTTTAGATTTTACCATGGAGCCTTTTTTCTAATAATAATTTTTTTTTTTTATCATGGAGTCTTTTTCTAAAAAAACAAACAAATTACAAATGATTTTTTAATTCTTACAATGCCAAACCAAACATTGAATGGCCCATTAAAAAATGCACATAGATCTTTTTGAACCAAATTAAAGAGTACCAAAATCTTAATCAACTTGTTTGACTACTATGATAGATATATTCATCCTCCCTCCCTCCCTCTCAAAATGATTTTTTTATTTTTTTTTAGATGTTTTCACGTAAATACTTTGAGCAATTAGGTTATTTTAGTTATTCTAATGAGCATCTAAAAATTGTTATTGATATTATTTATTATGATGTATCAACAATAAATTTTAACTTTTTATTAGGATAGTTAAAGTATTTCTCAAAGGATATTCGTAATAACAACTAAAAAAGTGGAAGGTCAAGAAGAAGGAGTACACATTATTTCTTTTGTTGAAACAAAGTTCCATCTCTAATTCTTCATTTCTTGTCTTTATAACTTGATATTTCCCATGGCATAGACAACTGTGTTGAAATTCCTAATCTGCACCATAAAAACCTAAGAAAGAAAATAAGATTGAATATAAACTCAAACTATTTTACAAATTAAAAATCATAACCAAAACGAAAAAAAAGCAATAAAAGCAAAAGGATAAAAACCATATAAATAAAGTCAAATAAAAATCAAATTGAAATGAAATGGATGCCAAAATGGGAGTTATGTGACCAAAAATTGTTAAACAATTAAAATTTACTCAATGATGGAGTTAGAGCCTCTCGTCACGATTTCACATGATATTTAGGTTAACTACATCTCAGTTTAATAACTGAGATTTGGTTTATGTGGAAGAAAGACTACTATCCTCATCCATATATGATAATCTCTCTTTATCCTATATACATGATTTATTCATATTATCCAAATTTAAATTTTAAATTCAAATTAAATTCAGTTATCCAAATTTAAATTTCAAATTAAGTCTGACCAAACATGCATGATATAATGAGATATAATGTAGTGATTAATTAAATATGGTATTCATTAATTTTATCTAATTTACAGTTCGGTTGTTAGATTAGATGGGGCTTGTGTGAAATTTAAATTTTGAAACTTCATATCTATCAAGTCAATTAAGTTCAGGTTTGATTTTCCTTGATTGAAGAAGAGGTTAGGGAGTCAGTCTAATATAATTAATTTGAGATTTGAAATAATCTTCTAATAAAGACTAAATTTATCGAAACTTTTAATCAAATAATCTCTACAAAAATCAAAATTTGTTGTGCTTAAATTAAGGAATAAAAGAGAGTTGAGTTTGTGTACAAAATAGGAAAATAGTTAAACTCTAAACTTATTTTTAGTATCAGCGAATAATAGTGAATTTTTTGTTTAAAGAATTAGGTTATTAAAATGTGAAACGTGTATGACAACTTAGGAAAAAAGTTGACTTTGTGTTAAAATTTGAAAAATAATTAGACTAATTATTTAATTTTAGCATTCCATTTTTGTTTTTTTTAAATTTTAGAATTAACTTATTTTGAATTCAAATTCATGCAAACCTATGAAATAATTGATCAATGGGAGAATTACATAATGCCATGTCATAATAGTGACATGGCTTAATGTGAGAGCTCTAAATGTTTGTCTTTTAATATATTATATAAATAATGAGACTCACTTGTCATTCTAAGTACAAAAACTTTCTACCCTCTTTCTCTCTCATACTTTACTTTTCATAATTACAATATTTAATTTTCCTCAAGTTTATGTTTAACATTTTTAAAATATTCATTTTGAAACGAAGAGAGTATTTAATAACTATTTAATCATTACTAATACAAAATATAGTACCTGATTCATCTCATAATAAATAATAAATGTCGCAAAATTGAGTTATCAACGTTTTTTATGAAGGTGCTTTACTATTACTAGTTTGTATATTATTTTTACAATGTTATAATTATAACCAAATTACTTTTGTTATTTAAACATGTAACATTTATTTAAAAAAAAAACAAAATAAAAAAATATAATATTTATTTCAAGATCAATGAAATATATAAAATATTACTCCCTCCGTCCCAAAATGTTTGTCCCATTTGACTTTTTTTATTGACCTTTGACCACAAATTTATGAGAGATTAATCATGTTCATGAAATTCTAAAAGTTGTTGTTGATAATATTATTAATGGTGAGTCAATAGGAATTTTTAGAATTTCATGAACATAATTAAATTGTCATATATTTGTGGTCAAAGTTCAACAAAAAAAAAATAAAATAAAACAAACATTTTGAGACGGATGAAGTATAGAGCATTTGGTCCAGTGATGGAGAGAGATTTAGAGTGAGAATCTAATTTTGGGAAAAGCTAATTTGTGGACATCAACGCTTTTAGATGTATAGCTACAATAGGGTTTTTCTTGTTGCTTTTAAATGGATAGCTAAAAATCATTGCGACATATAGGCTCCCTTTGATTTTTTGAAATTTTTAGATATAAAGAAAATTCATTAAATATTTAGTTATCTAAGTTGGTATCGAATCAACTTAAGAAAGTTACCTTAGTTAGAAGTATTCTCAATTAAAATTATATTTCATATCAGAATATGAAGAGATTTGTTAGAATCCAATAAAAATTAGGACTCATATATTTTGAGTATAAATATGAGTCTCTAGCTTATGTAAAATTTGAGTCAATAATACATAATATAGTTCGTTCTCCACAACCTCTCCATAACATTTTCACATATCTTTTGATATATTTTCTATATGGTATCAGAGTTATACGATCCATAGCCTTTTTCCTGCCGGTTTTATTCATGGCATCAAACGATGCCATCTCAATTCCCAATTCGGCCGAGCCCAATATTACCCTCTCTACTCCCACTCCTTCCAACAACTCTCGGCCACCACCCTGTCGTAACCGAATCTGCCTTCCACTTTCTATGTTGCCACCACCTCTTCTTCTGCTGCCCCACCCACATCTTGGTTACTTGATAGTGGCGGCACCCATCATGCCACTAATGATCTAAATAATTTGTCCATCCACTGTCCCTATAATGGCACTGAAGAGTTATTTATTGGTGATGAATCCAGTCTCAACATATCTAACATTGGTTCCACTTCTTTCCTTACTCAAAATTCTACTTTTCAGCTTAATCATGTTTTTCATGTTCCCGCCTTGTCTCGTAACATTATTTCTATTTCCAAATTCTGTCTCGATAATAATGCTTCTATCACATTCTTGCCCTCTTCCTTCGTTGTGAAGGATATTCAAACGGGAGCAGTTCTTCTTCAAGGTCAAAATAAATTTGGCGTCTATGAATGGCTTCCTTCTCGTTCTGCTGTTCACTCTGCTTCAATTTCTTCTACGTCAAATTGGCATCATAGGTTAGGACATCCTTCTTATTCTATTTTACGTCACATTAGTAATAGTTTCAAGTTAAAAATTCCTTGTTCTTCTTCTTTTCATTGTAACTCATGTGATTGTAATTAAAGTCACAAGTTACCATTTTCTACCAATAAAATTCAATCTTTTGATCCTCTTGATGTGCTTTATAGTGATGTATGGACGTCCCCTATTTTTCTTTTGATGCTTATAAATACTACATCATATTTGTTGATCATTTTTCAAAATACATTTGATTTTATCCTCTTAAGCATAAGAGTTATGCTCTCCCAATTTTTTCTCACTTCAAAAACCTAGTCGAAAAATATTTCAATCGGTCCATTAAAACAATCTATAGTTGAAATTACCCGAATCCGGCTCGCGGACCGGACATCTCGTGCTGTCGAGGCCGTGCTGCGTTTTTTTCGGAGAGTCGCCACGCCGTTTTGATTACGCCCAAAACATTGAGAAAAGGCTTTCTGTTTTTTTGTTTTGTTGTGTGATGGATTTTGATTTCGGAGGTCAGGTTACGCCTCGGGAAGAGATAGTTGAGCTCACCCGAGTCGCCTCGTATACACGAGTCTTTCGATACCCCTCTTTCTTTAAAAATTGTGTGTGTGTGTGCTTTTAAAAATGCATTTTGAAGATGATGTCTACATTGTATGCTATGTATTTAAATATTGAAATAGATTTGGAAGGAGGCCTTACCAATGTTGGTTTGTGTCTATCTTCAGTGGGGGAATGAGTTTGAATGGGTGTGAATAGTGTTCCGGGATGGATCGGGATTGCCTCGGAATGAACCCGTTGTAAGTACCCAAATCTGGCTCATGCCTTCCAATCTAAGTTTCCTAGCAATTTCCCAAACTTTCATGAAGTTTAGGGGCAATTCGGGAACTTTTCATTACTTTCTGAGCAAGAAAGGACCTACCAGAAATTACAAAACTGGATAGGATCTTGCTGGAAAGAAGCTTCCAAATCTGTCATCTTGCCTTGTTCTAGAAACATGCTGAGTCGACAGAAGAAGAAGCCACGCGTCCTCTTTTAGCGGAAGATGGCGCCGTGCGGCCTTATCCGTAGCCTGGCAGAATCCTATAAATTGAGGCCTTCTCTACCCATTTTGAATAACAGTTTTTAAGCAAACCTCTGCAGAAATCTAAACACAAATTCTCTCTCCTAAAACCTAAGAGCCCACTCTCTCTCCTAAACCAACCTAATCCTAATCTATTCCTAATAGACCTATACTCAAGAAACACCCCTAAGAAGATAGAGATCAACCAACAATTGGTAATCTCTCCTTCTCCCTACCCTAATCTACATCCATACACTTTTACTCTCTTTAATACTTGTTGATTACTTGCTATTATGAGATTAAGTTTCAATCTTTGCACTTTATTCTTGTAGATCTACTCTCACATTATATTATCTCTTTTATTACTTCTTATTATGTTGTAAAGTTTCCGTCTTTATTCTTTAGCAATGTAGATCTATCATTCCCCACTCCCCTACACAATCATTCCCCACTCCCCTACACAAGCAATTCAAGGGAATCCTCTCCCAAAACAAAGACTTGTTCTAGGGATGATTCACCCAAAGATGATGTGGTCCTTTTTATATTCCCAGATAAAAATGCTATCTTTGTTTATTAAATGCTCCCCCTTTGTCCCTAGATCTAGCCTTCCTATGATTGTTCACCTATTGGGGTACTAAGGATATATGATGAGCCATAAAGATCCAATATTTGTATATAAATGTCTTAGATCTATACTTTCTTATAGTATTCTCCTAGCATCCTAACTGGGATATTAGTGTAAAGTTCCAATCTTTACACTAATTTCTCCACAAAATGCTATAAAACTTGCTCCAAGGATCACCTAAGTCAAAGATAATGGCTCAAAAGGTGTAGGACAAACCTAAAAAATAATCTCAATCTTTATATACTAAAAATCCTAGATTTATGTCTTGCATACTATCCTTAGTGTGTAAAATGGAGGATTTAATGTAAAGTTTCAATCTTTACATCTAAATCTCCACAAAAGATGTAATCTTTGTCCCCCTCTTAGAATGTTTCATCATAAAGCTTAAAGATCCAATCTTTGGTTACACCTCACCTAAGAATTCCCCAATGAAGGTTGGAGTAAGACACACCTAGGCCTTACATAACCTAAGTGGTCGATAATCCAATCAAAGGGTTGAAAAGGTTGAATGGTGATATCCACGAGCTCTAAGTGGACATGGGATCAAAATCCCAAAAATATCAAAGTTCAAGTCATCCTAGACCTAGAACCTTCTATAAATGGTTCCTAGCTTAGGAAAAGGCTTGGCATATTCCTTTAAATGTATAAAAATTCTTCTTTCTCTTTCTTAAATCACACACACACACACACACACACACACACACACTTGCACAAACTTTGAACCCTTTGAAAGACTTGTTTTTGCAAGACCCCTTGGGTGAATGCCAAACGTTCTTTTCAAAGGGTAACTTAACCTCCAGACCTAGTATCTTTTTCCTTTTTTTCAAAGTTTTGAGGACTATCGAAATGGCGTGGTGACTCCGTTTTTCATTAATTTGGTGTTTTCCAACGATGAGGTGACTTGGCCCTCGAAATGATTCGCAAACTACCCATGCGGTATTGCATACATGATCGTGGGGTAATTCACACCGGTGTGTGTGCCGTCAGAGTTTCGAGATGCTTTCGGATAGCTCGGGACGAGCCTGCAGAGCTTCGGCGTGCCTCGGGGTGGCTAGGTGTATTCGGACAGAGGTTCGGCATGCCTCGGTATGGCTAGGTTTATTCGGGCAGAGGTTCAGCGTGCCTCGAGATGGCTAGGTGTATTCGGGAAGAGGTTCGGCTAGCCTCAGGATGGCTAGGTGTATTCGGGTAGAGGTTCGGCGTGCCTCGAGACGCCTTGGGATGGACCGACAGGGATTTAGGATGCTTCGGGATGCCTTGGGATGGATCGACAGGGCTTCGAGACGCTTCGGGAGTGCCTCAGGATGGCTCGAGAGCGTCTCAGGACAGCTCGGCAAGGCTTCGGGAGGACTTCAGAGCGCCTCAGGAGAACTTTGGAGCGCCTCGGAAAGGTTCGGGAAGGGCCAGAGGGGCTCGGGATGCCTTAGACTTGTCCCAGCTTGCTGGGGGGAGGGAGGAGAGAAGAGAGGTGTGAAGAAAATGAGAGGGGGGAGCCCTCTATTTATAGGCCCAAGAAAATTGCAATGTGGTTCGCGCGGACTCTTTTGCAAAACAATTTGGTTTTTTCGGATTTGATGGAATATTGTGGACTTTAAAGATATTTTTAATGATGATTTTCACCCTGCAAAGTGGTCCGCACGGACACTTTTGCAGGCTGACTATTTTTTATAATTCCCAAAAATTTCTTCTGTCCCATTTTATCCCGGAAAGGTACAGCCTTGGTTTGGTTGATGGTTTTGGACTTTTTGGAGGTTACGGGTCTTCGGGATCACGTTTGCTTGAATCCGCAGTGTTTCCCGTGTACTCGGATGGAGAGCGATCCGGATTGGGGTACATACAGAAGCCCCTCGGCGACGTCACTTATGAAGGAAGTGGGGTCATCAATAAAGATAAGGGTCCCATCTGGATCGCTTGTCGGGAGAGGGGACATGACCGTGTTGGTCGGATGTGAGGACGTGGTGGTGTCCTAAGGTGAGGTGGACGTGTTGGTATCCTGATTTGACGTGGACGTATTAGTGTCCTGATGTGAGGCGGACGTGTCGGTGTCTTGATGCGAGGTGGACATGTCGGTGTCCTGATGTGAGGTTGACGTGTCGGTGTCTGGGGGTGAGGCTGACGTGTTGGTGTCCTGATGTGAGGCGGACGTGTTGGGGTCCTCATATGAGGTGGATGTGTCAGTGTCCGGGGGTGACCATTTAGGTCGGATGTGAGGACGTGTTGGTGTCCGAGGGTGACCGTTTAGGTCGGATGTGTTGGTCCTAAAGGTGGAAACAAGGGTGAAAAATAGCTAGAGGGGGTGAATAGCTGTTACAAAATTTTTGCGCACTTTTAAAAACTAAACCACTTGCTTACAAAACCGCTTGCAGTTTATTATAAACTGCAAGTAGAGTTGCAAAATGCACAGCAGAATATCAGAGTTTATAATGCGGTTTAGAGGTGCGGTTTTAGTGTGCGGTTTTCAGTGCGATTTTACAAAACTGAAAAGTGAGGTTTTGACAAGATTAACTTCAAACACAATTCACAACTTGGATAACTGAAAAATGAGATCAAACAGATAAAGACAAAATAATCAGTAAAGCACAGTAAGTAAAAATGCAGAAATGAAGAACACAATATTTGGAGTGGTTCAATCGTAAATGATCTACATCCACTATCAAGATGGTTATTCTTGGATTTTCTAAGAGTTAGATTTTATATTGAGTATGAGAGAGATTACAGCGATACAACTATTCAAACTTAGATCTAAAATCAATTCTATGAAGATCAAATCCTAGACTATAACCAGTGTATCTCAAATGAATAATCTACGTGATTAAACAAGTAAGGTGTGTGTGTGATAAACAAGATCAAGGCTCTTTGAATCTATATGATATAGAGCACAATGATTCTTGGGTGTTAAAGGCTTGATTTATGGGCTGGAAATATTTTTCTTGAAAGAAGAAGATAAAGATTCAAAGGGTTGAATATTTCTGGGCAGAGCTTCAATCTTCTTATGAACTCACTGTACTTTCAATTTCTCAAGCGATCTTCAAATGTTGAAGATTAAGGGTATTTATACCCAAGCACCAAGAAAGTAGCCGTTATGATACAGCTGTTGAAGTACTGTACTGGTGCATTCTGATTGGTCCACAAATCCACTTTTGTCCTTTGGTACAGAAGTAGCAGGTAAGGCTGATCAGACCTCAGCTGGAATTAAGGGATAAAGGACATCTGTCACCTTTTCAGGATTCTTGCAGATCCTGTGTCTGACACTTAGTCACGTGACAAGTAGAAGGTAAGGCTGATCAGACCTCAGTTGGAATTAAGAATTCCACACGCGGTTTGTTGATGCGATTTCTTAAGTGCGGTTTGAAACTTTGACTGAGGTTTTGCAGGTTTACAAAACCTTTTGACTTGGAAACCTCTAGTCCAATGAGTCTTGTGCCAGTCTTCAAGCCTAAATAAACCTATTCTACAAAATGGATTTATACTAAAAAATTGAAGTCTAAGCTTCATTACATATGGGCCTAAAGTCAAGAAAATAGAGATGAGGTTATGGTATCAATCAAATCTAAGCTAAAGCTAGGAGGGTTAAAGTATGCATACCCAACAATCTTTCTCTATTTGATTGATGCCATTACCTACTATAACAAAAGCAAACATTGTACTTGATAAAAACATGTCCATAAGAATTAACATGGTAAGTCATGTCCCAAGTCAATGCACACACTAGCTTAAGTTATAGATTTCTATACTATTTGAAAGATTAAAAATCTTACAATTTGAAAGTATAGAAATGCATTCAGTGCACTTAGAAAATATGAGTTTAAGTTTAAAATGCAGTTTAAACTTCAATTCAAAAATATGATTTTTAAGTTAAGGATATTTTGAATGAGGTTTTAAAACCATTGCGGTTTCGTTGTTCTACAAACAAGCAGTTTGATATGAATAAAATTTTGGAGCCATGATGCAATTTTCATTACTACTGTAAATGGTTTGAGTTACAAGTACAGGTAGGAAAGAAAATTACAAGGTTATAAAAGAACAAAAAGAGTTAGACCCAAAAAAATACAAAGAGGGTGCGGTTTAACACAAGCAAAAATTGTTTAGCAAAAAGAAATTACAAGTAAGCGGTTTAATGCTGAGGCGGTCCATCCACAACGTGCTCTGCAACCTGCGGTCCTTGGAAGACTGAATGTTCTGCTTGGAGGGTCTTCCTAAGCCTTCTCACCTCTTCAGCGATTCTTTCTTAGGCGGTCTCAACTGCTCTTAAGGCATTCATTGTTTGAGCTGATGTTGAATTGGTGGCACCAGCCGCTCTAGTGTTGGCTACAATGGTTTCCTTGAGCTCATCAATCTGAAGGTGGAAGGAGGAGTTGAGAGTGTTGTAGAAGGTGTGAATCTCCCCCTGAATAGTTGCGGTTTGATCAGATATGGTTTATTGGAGGTTTGGTTCTAGGTCTACTAGGCTCCCCCTCAAGGAACTATCTAGCTCATTGATTTTGGAGCTAAGTCTTGAATTAAAACCTTCCTTGAGGTTTTCCAACCTGTCATTTACCTCATCGGTTAAAGCATTTATTTTTGCTAACAGGCTATCTCCCAAAATGTTCATTTTTATGATAAGCTCCCCTTTGAGAAGATCAATTTCTTCTTGAAGGCTTGCTTGCATTGAATCTAGAACAGATCTGAGGTCTTGGTCCTGTTGCGGTTTGGAATTTAGGATGCCAAGGAATTCTTCTTTCAGATCCCTAAGATCCTTCTCTATGGCCTTGCAAATGGCTTCAAAAAGCTCTCTAAGAATTTTGTTCAACTCAGCAACAGAGGCTTTATCTCCCAAGGCTTTGAGCATACCATCTTCCAGGGATTTTTGGAGTGCATTGAAGCAATTCTCAGCAGCGGTTTGGTCTGAGGCTGGAGCAGCTGAAGATGATCTCTCCCCCCTTAATGGCAGCAATCAATTGATCTTTTAGTATGGCCATTTCTAGGGTTTGAGTATCAACCTTGGCTTGAAGGGTGCGGTTTGATTCAGCAAGGTAGGAGTTTGAAGCAGTTAACATGATCATGTAGCCTTGGTTTGTTAAAAGCTGGCCTTGAATCAAGTTAAGGGTGGAAAGAATTTGGGTATATTTGGAGGCAGGGGCTGGTTGCGGTTGAAGTTGAGGTTGGGGAGGAGATTGAGGTTTGGGTGTGGGCTGTGGTTGAGGGGGATCTTCAGTTTGTTTTCCCTTGGCAGCTCTTCTCTCAACAGCCTCTTTTTCCAACCTATCCAGTTCATCTTTGTAGAACTGCACCAACTCTTCACCAGTCAATGCTTCCTTTGACTGTTTTGCTCTCCTTTCTCTAGCAATCAGGGAAGGAATTCATCATCTTCCTCTTCTTCCTCTTCCATCTCTTCATCCACAAGAGTCATCTTCTTCTTTGTCATCCTGGGCTGACTAGGACCAGCATCAGAAACACCTTGCAGTTTGGTAGTAGGGGCGGTTTTGGTTCGCTTCAGAGGCGGTTCAGTCTGGCCTCTTGGCTTTCTAGCTTTCTTGACTGCCTTCTTAACCGCTTGATTTGTGATTTTAGGATTCATAGCAACATAGAACTCCTTTTTGGGGTGTGTGTCTGCATCCCAAAACTCCTTGTACTGAGCATCTCCATTATTGTATCTGAACAAATGACAAACATTCAAACCCAAGGTCTCTTCATTTCCCCACTCCACCGTCAATTCAGGGTTATCTTTCCTGAGGTTCTCTAAGTGTTCAAAATTGAGAAGGAGTTCGGTCAGAAGTCTGCAGAAGGGCCTCCATTGTTGTTCAACTCCCTTCTCCTTTGATTGATAAGTGGTTATACTGGCAGAGATTTCTCTGAAAAGGATTTTGGGCCAGTGAAGACGAAGCCCACTGTAGATGGCTGAGCAGTACATCCACTGGGAACTAGTGAAATTGTTGTGGTTGCCATTTTTTCCACACACAGATTTTTCTACTAGAAAGCACAGGTGGCTCATCAGCTCACCAAAAGCTTTTCTAGGGACCGCCTTGTATTTCCCCACTAAGGTTGGAATGCCAGCAGTTGTGGATGCAATGGCATCTTAAATATCTTGGTCAACTGATTTTGGAGCATTTGGAACACGAAACTGATAGGTACTTCTGATATCTAGGTAGTCAATGGTGACATCTAGACCTTCAACAGTAGCAGTGAGGCATGAAACTTTTCTTCCATCATCCAAGACTCTAACTCCTATCTTGGCACCTGAGTAGAACTGATCAACAAATGAAGGAATGGTGAATGTCTGCTTCCTAGAGAATAGGGGTAGAATGCCTGAGGCCTTCATCTTCTTAATCATTTTTCTTCCAAGGGCATCATGTCTTAACCCAACTTCATCTATTTCCCAGCCTGACAGGAAGAAGTGAGGATCCTAAACAAATAAAAATTGCAAAGTTAGATCCATTTAAAAAGTCACAGTTCACTTGCGGTTTAAGCACCCATGCGGTTTAGTAATGGAGCAGTTTGAAATGTGTAATATCTCAAGCACCAAGTGAACTATGAATGCAAAGAAAAGAAATAAGTAAGAATTTTCAAGAGTGTAATTACTAGTACGTGGCATTGTTAAACCAATTTTATCTCAGACTTCCATGAAATGTTCAGAGAGAAGGTTATGGTGTCCAACCTATATACTAAGTAACACTCAAGAATATTCAGCATGCGGTTGAAATGAAATGTGGATTCACACAAGCAATGTCAACATGCGATTTTATAAGAAAGTATGCATGCGGTTTCATCATATATAAAAATTGTTGTTTCCAACATGCGGTTTAACTTCATAAATGAACATGCGGTTTTACTCATGCGGTTTCAAACAAATGTAGCATGCGGTTGAGAGATGAGGTTCAAATGCAAAATAATCCAAAGTTTTCAAAAAAAAAATCTAAATATGAAAAACATAACTGAGAATCTTGGAATCCAAAATACAAGAAATTTTCAGAAAAACATATGAACAGTGCTTATGAACACGAAGAACACCAAGAGCATGAAGAACAGAGACAATCAAAAACTTAACCAAAATCAATGAAAAACATGTCAAAATGACCCTAATCAGTTGTGGAACAATAATATAACACCAAAATAACAACTTTTTCTCAGAATCCTCAAGAAAATTTTGAAGAACATAGACATGGGTTTTTGAAAACCTTAAACTGAGATTTCCAAAATCAATAACCTAAGTGTGCTTAGATCATGAAATAAGTTACATAAATGTAATCTAAACACTAAGGCGAGCAAAAACCCAAAAAAAATAAATTAAAATGGTTGAGAAATGAATAATCAATCAACCAAAATCAAGAACAAGTATACGAAGGGTTTTTCTTCAATGGCAGGTTCAATCAACAAAGATTTTGCAGAAAGTAAAGGTTAGAGTTTGAAATTCTTACCATGTCGTTGAATTGTTTCTTTGGAGCCCTAGGAATAGTAGAATCTCTCTGTCTTTTGGAAGCCATTGAAGGTTTTAAGTTTTTGAAAATGGAGGGTTTTTAGAGAGAAAAGTGGTTGAGAAAGTACGATTGCAGGGAGTTCGCAGTGTAAAGGGTCAATAGTTACACTAAAAATGTTATTTATAGGAGGTTATTGGGTGGAGTGCAAATAGCAGGTGATGGTTCCACTTCCCACTAAGTGTACCAACAGCACACACTCTTACCTCTGTAACACTCTTTCAGCTTTTGCAAAGTAGCCAATGACGGCTGACATATGCAAATGTTCCTTTTGCATTAAATGCATTTAAATTTTAAATAAAGGTTGGAAAATATTTGCAAAAATGCCCTTACGTCAAAATAAGGACCAAATAATAAATAAAGAAAACGTACCTGGGTCCACGTGTCAATCATGCATGCGGTTTGAAATATATATATATATATATATATATATATATATATATATATATATATATATATATATATTATTTTTATTTTGTATTTTTTTATAAAGCAAATAAATTTCAAACCACATTGGAGCTTCTACAAAGCTCTAGAATTTGAAAAACATTGAAAATTGTCTTAGTGCTGAAACGCGGTTTTGATATTGTTGTTTTGAAACATCATGAGGTTTTTAAAATATATGCGGTTTAGATACTGCATGCGGTCAGGAGTTGCATGAGGTTTACCTCATGCGGTTTGTACACGCGGTTTCAACAAGGGTGAGGTTTGAAACCTCAACAGGAGTTTCAACCTAAAATTCACATACTTAACACACAAGTTAGTAATAAAAAGTATGGACTTATTTAAGTTCAAGCATACCCATTTCTCCTCTGAGGAATGAAAACCTCTTGGAGTCAAGAGTTTTGGTGAGGATGTCAGCAATCTGATTATCTGTCCCCACATACTCTAGATGGATGTTCCCTTTTTCCACATGGTCTTTGAGGAAATGATACTTTATATCATGTGGTTGGAATTTGAGTGCATGACAGGGTTGTTGGAGACTGAAATTGTTGATGTGTTTTCACACATGATTGGACAATTTCCTTTATTAATTTCATAGTCCACTAACTGTTGCTTCATCCAAATAATTTGGCAGCAGCAACTTCCAGCAGCAATATATTTAGCCTCCGTAGTTGAAACTAAAACAATTTGGCAGCAGCAACTTCCAGCAGCAATATATTTAGCCTCCGTAGTTGAAACTGAAACTGAGGCTTTCTTCTTGCTGTCCCAAGCAACTAGTCTATTTCCAAGGAAGTGACAAGTCCCACTAGTGCTTTTTCTGTCAATAGTGCAAGCAGCATAATCTGCATCAGAATAACCTACAAGGTCGAAATTTGAATCTTTGGAATACCAAAGTCCAAGATTAGTAGTTCCAGAGAGATAGCGGATTATACGCTTTACTACACTTAAATGTGCATCTCTAGGATCGGCTTGATAGAGAGCACATACACAATACTAAACATAATATCTGGCCTACTAGTGGTTAAATAAAGTAATGAGCCAATCATACATCGATATAAGGTTTGATAAACCTTCTTACCTTTTAGATCTTTATCTATCTTATTATCGGTAGCCATGGGAGAATCATATGCTTTTGCATTTTCTAGTCCAAACTTCTTAATCAACTCCTTTGTGTATTTGGTTTGGCTGAGAAAGATTCCTTCATCACATTGTTTGATTTGAAGCCCGATGAAGAACGTTAATTCTCCCATCATGCTCATCTCAAACTTGCTTTTTATTAGCTTCTCAAAACGCTTACATAGTAATTCATTAGTAGAACCAAAAATAATTTCATCAACATAGATTTGAACAAGTAATGAATGATTATTATATTTAGCAATGAATAAAGTTGTATCGATTTTACCATATTTGAAGCCTTTTTCTAGTAGAAATTTAGATAGAGTCTCATATCACGCCCTTGGAGCTTGTTTGAGTCCATACAAAGCTTTTTGGAGTTTGTAGACATGATTTGGAAATTTTGAGTCTTCAAATCCAGGAGGTTGAGCAACGTACAGGATTTCTTGAAGTTCACTGATGGATGTGTATTTAACCATCCAAATGATGCACTTTTAGGCTTTCCTTGAGTTTGATTCCCGAGTTTTATGTATATTTGATGTGGTTTGTGAGTATTTTATGAGTACAGGGTATAGAGCTGATTAAAGGTGCATTTTATGGCTAAAAAGTGCAAAAGGAATAAAGTGGAGCGGAGCAGAGAAGGAAAAAAAACGGAAATTACGAGCTCAAGGACTAAACTGGCATTTGGAAGCTTTTGGACTAAATTGGAATTATTGGAAAATCCAGGGACTATACGGGAAATATGGAAATTTTGGACGAATTTGATTTATAAAAATTCCTGGGATAAAATGAAAAATAAAAGTCCAAAGAGCGAAGCGCAGAAGAAGTCATTAAAGTGGTCAAAGTGGACTTGGCAATTGCGGAGACGAACCGAATAACAAATGTATTAAACAAGGCATTCCACGGCTGGATTGTGGTCGGCCATTTGGGGCCAAAAGCTGTTGCTGGCCGAGAGGAATTGGGGCCAAGGTGCATCAGTTGGGGCCAAGGCAGTTCAAGGGATTGGGCGGCCGCTCTAATCAACTTGGGCGACCGCGCTTGAAGGAAGAATTAAGCACAAAAGTTACGGCCAACTTGGGCGACCGCGCTTCCAGCAGGGCGGCCGCGCTCCGACGTCGTTTCCAGCAGCAATTTGACGTATTAGACAGGGGCAGTTTCGTATTTTCCAGGCCTTGGTCGATTGATTTGCCCTAGTTTTATATAAATATAGCAGCCACGTATAGGATTTTAATATATTATCATCATATATTCATATTATCAGATTATTAGATTGATAGTTTTATTTTCTTTTCTCTTGGGAATTCAATTGAAGGGAAGAATTCATCAATCCAGGTTTTTATTATTTGTAAATTATGAGTAGCTAAATTTCTTAGATTTGTAGATTGGTCGAACCTTTACCGGATTTCTATGCATTAATATTTTAATTCTTTCTATTTAATTCCTTCTAGTTCAATAATAGATTTTAATTTCTTGTTCTTAGATTTGAGACGTATGTTAAGATACGAACTCATCTTTGAATAATTGGGTATTTATCGAGCCATTAATTTGGGCGAATTATACATAGACCACTATTGATTGAATAATTTGGTCTGTGCCGTAATAGAAGCGGATCAATATTAGGTTCTTTTATTCTTTCGTGCTTAATGTATTCTTGGCATATTGTGGTACCGTAATAGACACTATAATATTAAAAAGAGTATTTAGGATTGTAATCCGGCCACCTAACCGTGTCGATCCTAGCCAAAGTGAATGAACCCTAGAAGTTGAGTTAATGTTTTATAAGTAAAATTTTGCATAGAATGATGGTAAAGTGAAATCCAATCTACGAATCTCTGCTCATAATCTGTTTTCTCGCTTAGTTAGTTTTTGTTATTTATTTTATGTTCTTAGTTCTAAATCAAATCAATATAAACTTTGGTTACAAAATTCATTGCTTTTACTTTACTTGTTTACCAACGAGTCTCTGTGGATTCGACCCCTGCATTTGCATACTGCTACACCGGTAGTGAGTACACTTGCTCGGTATTTTTATTACAAGAGGGAGTTTTCCTCCAACAAGTTTTTGGCACCGCTGCCGGGGACTTGTTGCAAGTAAACAAGTAGGTTAAGTAGTGAATGCAAGGTCGTCGTTCTTTGAAGCCTACATTGGTGCCATTGAACGACAACATAAATAGACTTGAGGAAGAATTTGAGGGCGATCCCCTCTTTAATCCCCTTTTCTCGGATTCGGACACCGAATCAGAACCCTCCACCACCGAGGTAGAGAAAGAGAAAGTCGAGATGGCAGTACCACCGACGCAGACTATGAATGATTTCCTGAGACCTAGGGTAGACACATCTACCTCTTGCATAGTGCTGTCCGATGCAGCCAAAAATCTAGAGGTCAAAGGACAATACTTTGCCATGTTGCCAAGCTTTCACGGATTGCCTGGTGAGGATGCACTCACGTTCCTTAAAGAGTATATTATTGTTGTTGCTCAATTTTTGTTGAGACAGGGAGTGACTGAGGAGCAAATTAGACTGAAGTGTTTTCCTTACACTCTTAAGGGAGTGGCTAAAACATGGTTGATGATGCTTGCACCGAGCAGCATTAGTACTTGGGTAGAATTGCAAGATGTGTTCCTTAAAAGATATTACCCACATCATTTGTTGGCTAGCTTTAGACAGAAATTGATGACATTTTCCCAAGATGTGGGGGAACCCTTTCATGAGGCGTGGGAAAGATTTAATACGATGTTAATGCAATGTCCCCAACACAATTTCACACTACCCTCACTGAACCAAGCCTTTTATGATGGCTTGAATGACAATGGTCAATCAATGGTTGACAATGCTGCTGGAGGCTCGATAGGAGCCAAGACCCCGGACGAGACTAAAGCATTATACGAGATGTTGAGTGCTAATTCTCAACAAAAGAGTTCGAGGGGTAGAACAAGGGGAGTATTGGATTTAACTGCTACTGATAATTTGTCCAAGCAAATTGCAGTCTTAATTAGTAAAATTGATAAATTATTTGCTGTGGCACTTCGCCGGTGCCAATGTTATTACGGATTATTGTACAAATTGTGGTTTATCATCTCATGTGACTAATATGTGTCCAAGTGCATCAAATTTCTTGTATAATCCTGAACAGGCACATGCTTTCAATGGATATGCACCAAGGCCACCACCCCAAGGCAACCAATATGGTAACTACAATCCATGGGGTGGCTATCATAATCAGCAAGTGAAACCTCTTCATGTGCCACCACCGACAACATGATAAAGAGCCTTGGGAGAGCCGGGCGATCCGCAGCTTAAGGATGGAGATGCGGCAAAGTAATAGAAATACGAATCTTTGCTTTTGAAAAGATGGGCACACAAGTAGAGCAACTTGTGAAGGTTGCCCAAGAGTTGATGAAAGAGAAGAACCCACCTGAGCAAGCAAAGTCAATCACAACAGTGTGGGATGAAAGTGAGGAAATTGAGGAGGTATTTCTTTCTTCCCTTGATAATTTTGAATGTGATAATATTGATAATGTTAGTGAGGAAGAGGATGAGATGGGGGAGGTTCAATATGTATTTTCTGCATTAAATTTAGAAACCCCTCCCCCCAATGTTGTGAAAACCACACCCCAGAGAGGTGTGGAGTTATAAAAGATTAAACATGTGCAAAAAGACCCCAGGTGTTTCACTATCCCAATTTCTTTAGGGGGTCAAAATTTTAAAGGTTTGTTGGATCTTGGGGCAAGTGTCAATGTGATGCCCTTTCATGTTTTTAGAAGTTTGGGGGTATGTGAGTTGAAACCACCCACGAGAGACTTGCAATTGGCGAATCTCTCAATCAAAAGACCTTTAGGGGTTATTGAAGGGGTGTTGGTTAAAATTGATAAAATCATTATCCCCATTGACTTTTATGTGGTGTGTATGGAGGGATCAAGTGAGGAGAAACTAAAAACTCCCATTCTGCTAGGGAGGCCATTTATGTTTGACACTAAGGCCACCATTGATGTGTGTCAAGGGGTGGTATCCTTGAGAGGCATGGGGGAAGAATGCAAGTTTGTTATGTCTAAAAATGATAAGAAAATTTCCCCCGAAGATGGTTTTGTAGGAGCCATAACTGATTTTCCAATTTTTATAGATGATGTGAATGGATGTGAGAAAAGTGGGGATAATGCGGACGTTTGTCCCAAGGCTAGTAATATTAAGGCCGATCAATACTCTAGGAGTAACGGGTCGTATCACACCCCACACGACTCCCATAAAGAGTCGAATCCATCACATTTACCACAAGGGCTTTCAAAATCGAGAGTTAGTGAGGAGAGTTATAGTGATTTATCTGATTCTATATTTTTAAATATTTTTGTGCATGATAACTCTCTTGATCTTGGTTGTGAGAATGGTATTCTGCAGGTTGCAGAAAAGGTTGAGTTTAGGGGTGGAAACCCCAATAAAAAGAAAAGAAAGAGGGAGTTTTCCTCCATCATTCACCGTTGAGGAAAGCACTCTTAACGTCCATTTGATATAACTTGAAATGCTTGTAAGATGCGTAGGCTAGGAAAATTCTGATTGCTTCTAGTCTTGCAACTGTAGCAAAGGTTTTGTCGTAATCGATTCCTTCTTCTTACCTATATCCTTGTGCAACCAACCTTGCTTTGTTTCTGGTGATGCTTCCATTCTCATCCATCTTATTCCTAAACACCCTTTTGTTCCTCACTCCTATGATCACAGAAGTCTTGACTTCCAAACCTTGCATCTTTCAAATTGATTGAGTTCTTCTTGCATAGAAACGACCCAACTGGAATCTTGGAGTGCTTCATCAATCTTCTTGGGTTCAATTTGAGATATCAAGGAAGTATGCTCATCATAGTTCGATCTCCTTATTTGAACTCCGAAAAACAGATCACCAATCACATTTGAGAGAGGGTGACTACTGACTTCTCGAACCTCGGGGGGTAAGTCTGGTTGAACTGAGGTTTGCTGAAGATCTTTTAATGGAACATCGTTAGATCATTCAGCGAAGTCATGGAAAGTAAGTTAATGAAGAGGTTCAATAAGTTGGATGGGTGAATTCTCAACATCTTCCCTTGCGATTGCATCTGGAGTAGGAACTTCAGGTAGCGATTTTAAAGTTGCGGTTTGAGGAAATTTCAGTTGAGGTTGCTGGATTTTGCGGTTCTTGAGGTTCAGGTGCGATTTTGGAACTTTCACCTATTTCATTAGTCTCAACAAAATCATCAGCAACATTTGAAGCCAAATGTGGCTCAAGGAGAGAATGTTCATCAAAAGTGACATAGACATATTCTACTATCTTTAAACTAGTTTTATTGAAAATGCAAAAAGCTTTAGAATGTTTAGCATACCCAACAAAAATACCTTCATCGGCCTTGGCTCCAAATTTACTTCTATTTTCTCTTCCATTGTAGAGGATAAAGCATTTGCAGCCAAAGATCTTGAAGAAAGCAATGTTGGGGGTTCTTCCTCTCCAAAGCTCATATGGAGTTTTGTTGTAGGTCTTGTTGATGAGAGAGAGGTTCTGAGTGAAGCAAGTTGTGTTGATTGTTTCAGCAAAAAATAACTGAGGTAGCTTGGCTTCAGAAATCATTGTCTTTCCAGCCTCAATCAACGTCATGTTCTTTCTTTCCACAACCCCATTTTGTTGTGGAACACCAGCAGTAGAAAAATTGTGATCAATTCCATTATCGGACCTTACACTAACGATGTCGTCTTCTTTTTGTGTTTGGAGCCGTCTTAAGAGTGAGGTTAGAATTTCATTGCAATCATCCTTTGTGATCATCATCTCAACCCACGTATATCTTGAAAAATCATCCACCACCACTAAAGTATATCTATTTCCTCCAATGATGGCAGTAGTAAACATCTTGCAGTTGAGGGCGCGGTCTTGCTCGTGAAAGACGACGCGGTTTGTTTAGCAAGTTGACATGCACTGCATTTCTCTAGATGGTGGTCAGCCACATTGGGTAAACCACGAACGAGGTTTTCCCTTACAATCTTTGCTAGATACTTGAAGTTCAAGTGGCTCAACCGCTTGTGCCATAGCCAACTATTCTCGTTCACATTTTTAGCTATGAAACAGAGATTAGTAATACTATATGCAGAATTTAAGTCAATAATGTAAATATTACTCTTACGAATCCCTGTGAGTAGGGTGACTCCGAAAATGCTATCTTTGATAAAGCAATTTGAGGAAGTGAAGTTGCAATGCATTCCTTTGTCGCAGAATTGAGAAATTGAAAGGAGGTTGTGCTTGAGTCCTTCAACAAGAGAAACCTTCTCAATGGTTAGGTTTCCTCTCCTTATGATACCATACCCAATGGTTTTGCCTTTGTTGTTGTCACCAAAGGTTACAGACGGACCGCTGGCTTCAATGACAACTTCAAGTAATGATCTATCTCCAGTCATATATCTTGAGCAGCCACTGTCAAGATACCATTCATTATCATTGGAGTGACCAGCCATTAAGCAGAGGACCTGAAATATAAACATTTAAAACGAGGTCTCCTTTATTCTTTGGGTCCTGAGGTTAGCACCTTTTGATGACCCACACCTGTTTGACAGAAGGAGGATTATTCTTCCTGGCATTGGGTGTGAACCTCAAAAGGCATTATGGAGCCTTGTGACCTAAACCATCACACACAGAACATTTATGAAAAATTTGAGCAATTTGAGGTTTTACAAACTCTTTACTCTTCTTAGGATTTGCATTCTTTTTGGGAACTGCGGTTTTAGCCTTCACAAAGGTGGTCTATTGCGGTTTGACCACGATTTTTCTAGGAATGCTCCCTTTGCCTTTAAAAGCAGGAGGTGCGGTCGAAGAAGAAGGGCGTTCAGCCGTGCGGTTGGCTGCACTACCTACTTCACCAGGTACGGTTGAAGTAGAAGTGCGGTCAGCAGAATATGAAACCTCCTCTGCGATTTCAACCACAGATTCTTTTCTTTTCATTTGAGAATTTTCCCAAATTGCTTCTTAGGGTAGACATAATGGAAATTAAGTTTAGACTTTGATTCCTGTCCTTTACCTTTTGAAGTGGAATGCATTTCCTTAGGAGTTTCACTAGTTTGTTTAGAAAATTCCTCATCCTTTTCACAGCAGGATGCACACTTCTCCTTTTCACCTGTTTGAAATCCCAGACCTTCTTTAACACCACTGGTCATTTGGGATTCTAAAATTTGATAAAATGTGACACGTGATTTGGTCCACTCATCAATAACCTTTTGGAGGTCGTTGTTTTGAGCAACCAAGTCATCGTTCCTAAGTTGAAGTGCAGCAACCTTAGTTTCTAGGATGCAATTTTGTTCGGTAATAGGAGACGTACTTTTAACTTGGTCTTTAAGATTAGAACTATCAGACCTCATTACAGTTTTCTCCGTCTTAAGCTGAGAAATTTCATCATGTGCTAAAGACAAAGCTTTCTTAACATTTTGGAATTTTTGGATCATCATTTTAGCTTCCTTGAACATCCTTTCATGTTCCATAGGAGAAACCTCTTCCACCACCTTTTTCAAAATTTCTTATTTGAAATTATTTTTGAAGGTGTAGCATTTTTGGAAGGAAAAATGGGACGTGAGTAAGAACTATTCCCAATTTTTACACTAGGAGTAAGTTGCACGTCATCTTCCATACTAGAAACTAGGCCTGGCAATATTTTTCATCAACCCATGAACCCACCCAGCCCAACCCATTAATTATTCAACTCAACCCAACCCAATAAAATAAAAAGATTCAAAAAGATAACCCATATAAACCCATCCAAATTCATGGGTTAAGAAAGGTTCGACCCAGTGACCTTTTTAACATCTCGTCTCAAATCCCCTCATACTTCGACGCCCTAATCCTTCGCCTTCCTCGCATCTCCGCCCAAATTCACAGTATAGTACGCCCTCTCTCTCTCTTCTGCAACCGATCTACCCCTTTCTCTCTCTCCCAAATTCCTCCAGCTTTGTCATCGTCTCCGCTCCGTCGTCCTCCGGCGGCTTCAGGTAACGCTCGCCTCTTCTATCTTTTCTTCTTTCTGCTCTTCAAGCTTCCATGTCTTTTTTTTCCTTTGTAGAATCCTTAATTTCAGATCCCCTAAAACCCTCCCCCTCTTTGATTTAGTTTTTCATTACTTAGAATTTCTCATCTGATTTTCTTTTCATTACAGCGAATTTGTGTATGTTTCTACTATATAGGACATTAAATATTTCTGCTTTCCCGTCGATTTGAGTAGTAGAATAAGTGATCCTATCATTTTTTTAGTTCATGTTGTTCACACTTGTGTTACTTTGATCTCATTGACTGATTAACTTCTGAAATGATCTGATTATTACTCCATGAATTAGTTGCTGTCTTTGTATTGGCCACTCAAAATGTTTGCAATCAGCAATTACTTCTGATATGATCTGATATCATTTTTTTTTCTTTGCAATTACTATGGAAATATGGAATCAATGGTTGCAATCAGCAACCATTTAGTTTTAGATTCTTTTTTTTTTTGGATCGTTGCAATTACTCCATAAATTAGATTACTCAAAATGTTTAATTTTCAAATAAAGTGTATTCCCTTTCCAATAACTCAAAATGGTTATATCTACAGAGGGTCTGTTCCTCTCTATTTTTGGCTAAGGTTTCATTTGTTATTTATGCTAATTGTCCATTCTTTATCAGATGGAAGCAAGCAGTGTGAATAGTGAAGGATCTTCTGCGTGTCTTGGAAAAAGAGCCAGAAAGTCTGCACCAAGGAGAAGAACAGCTGAAGCATGGAAATTTTTTGATGAATCTCTTGGTAGCGATGGTCTATATGTGTTGTCATGTACACTCTGTACCCATAAATACACAGGTATAACTGATCCCTCCGCATATGGTACGGCAAATTTGAAACGACATTTAAAGAAACATGATTTGGAGGTAAAAGAGTCTGATGAAGCGTCTTATGCTCCATTAGACCAAGGAGTATTTCGAGAAAAAATGTGTGTTGCAATTGTTACGCACAATTACCCATTTAACTTTGTTGAGCATGAGAGAACAAGGGAATTGTTTAGTTTTTAAATCCGGAGTAAGACATATTACAAGAAACACATTAAAGGTTGATGAGCTTAAAATGTATAGCCAAGAGAAAGAAAGGATAAAACTCGAACTTGAAGGGATTAGAAGTAGGGTGTGTCTTACTTCAGATATTTGGAGCTCTCCTTCCGGTAATGGTTATATGGCACTTACGGCCCATTTTGTAAATGAGGATTGGATTTTACAAAAAAGAATTTTAAACTTTAGGCATGTTCCTCCTCCTCACAATGGTAGCTTCATTGGTGATAGATTGATTAGTTTCTTGAAGGAGTGGGGTATTGATAGAAAAATATTCTCAATCACCTTAGACAATGCTACTTATAATGATGGAGTTGTGAATATGTTGAAGAGTCACCTTTTGTTGAAAAATGCTCTTGTATCTAAGGGTGAATTCATACATGTGCGTTGTGTCGCACATATTTTAAACCTTATAGTTCAAGAAGGGCTTAAAGTGGTTGAAGTTGCTATTAACAAAATTCGAGAGAGTGTGAAGTACATTAGGTGGGAATCAAGAAAGGTAGCCTTTATGGAATTGGTTTCTCAATTCTCTCCGGAGGGAGGAAAAAAAGTCAGTCAAGATGTAGCAACTAGATGGAATTCAACTTTTCTTATGTTAGAGACCGTGTTAATAGGCTTGACCCATCTGAACTCATCTGAACTCATGACCCATTTGAACCCATGACCTGGCCCAACCCAACCCAACCCAACTTATTCCAACCCATCTGCCAGGCCTACTAGAAACCCTAAATGAGGTTTTTGTAGGAATAAGCTCTTCTTCTTCCATTTCCAGCGGCTCGACTGACTTAGAATTTGAATCATTAGAAGCGTTTGCAACTAAGAAGATATTAACCTCTTCGGTTTCATCATCACTTCCTTCATCGAAATCCGTTTCAATCCAAGTTGCTAACTCTTTTGAGTTCTCTTCCTCTTCAGCAACCATTCTCTTGCGATGAGAAAATTTCGCAGGAGAGGTTTTCTTTTTCATGTATTCAAATCTAGGTTGTGAACACTCAGATGCAAAGTGACAAGGTTTTCTACAATTAGATCACTCTTTTTCTTTGTATCAGCAGCCTTAGAAAAAGTTGCTGGAGGTTTGCCTTTTGAAAATGATTTTGTGAAGGGTTTTGAAGATTTTCTAAATTTTTGAAATCATTTCACAAACATGGCAAAATCATCATCATTCATTTCGATGAGTGATGCGGTTGATATGGAAGAATAAGTGGTTTGGTTTGAAGTAGATGGTTTCTCCTCATGTTCCACTACGGACATGGAAAGTGATTTGCTTTTCCCTTCAACCTCTTCAATATGATCTAATTTAAGCTCATGGACTTTAAGATTTGATACAAGTTACTTAACGTCCAAGTATTTAAATCTTTAGAGTCCTCTAGAGATGTGGCTTTATTGACCCATCTCGAACCTAAAGCAGCTAGAAAAGTCATATTGACTTCTTTATCAGTTAAAACTTTGCCTAGAGATCTACAAGCATTAACTACCTCAACGTAGCGATCGTAGGTTTGGCAGAAGGTTTCGTTGAATTTTCTATTGAAGTTGTTGTAGGATCTTTCAACAGCATATCTTTAATTTTCCTTGCAGAGATCGTCACCTTCAAGGTAGCTGTCTATGGCATCCCACATCTGCTTTACAGTTTTAGAATACATCACTTTTTGAAGGGTTGATACAGGCAAGGTTCCAGAAATGATGAATCTTGCTTTGCTATCCAATGCAGCTAATCGTTTTTCCTCATCAGACCACTCAGATTTAGGCTTTTGGACTTCTGGAGTTTCAGCACTGGTGGTTGGATTGGTGTTGGCCTTCATGGGAACAAAGAGGCCATTCGTCACGCATTCCACCAGCATCTCATCAATAGTCTCCAAATGGATTAGCATTCGGACCTTCCAGATGTCGAAGTGGTCTTTGTCCAAAATAGGAATGTGTGAATAGTAAATCATTGTCATGGTTTTTGAATTCGCCATAGTGAATCGGCACACAAGCTGTTAAGCTTGAAAAAGAGTGGTTTTATAAATGTGTTTAGCTCTGATACCACTTGTTGATCCCAAAGGTGGCAACAAGGGTGAAAAACAGCTAGAGGGAGGGGTGAATAGCTGTTACAAATTTTTCATCCTCTTTTGAAAACTAAACCTCTTGCTTGAACTTTGGGTGCTCTTTCTGTTGTATTATAAAGACTATGTCTCCAGTAAGAGTGTTAGGAGCTTCATCAGCTTCTCCTGGGAATGTAATTTTCTGTCCATTTTGCATACCCTTCTCCACAACCACTTCCAAGACCTTCTTCTCCTGTACAACCTTTTCGCCCTTGCATTGTGGGCAGCGTTTCTTGTCATTGATAGTTTCTCCAGTACCCTTACATTGCAGGGGTTAGGGTTTAGGGGTTAGGGTTTATAAGGGTTTAGGGTTTAGGGGTTAGGGGTTAGGGTTTAGGATTAATTAATGTATAGTGTATAGTGTATAGTGTATAGTGTATAGTGTATAGTGTATAGTGTATAGTGTATAAGGTATAGGGTATAGGGTATAGGGATATAGGGATATAGGGTATAGGGTATAGGGTATAGGGTATAGGGTATAGGGTATAGTGTATAGGGTATAGTGTATAGTGTATAGGGTATAGGGTATAGGGTATAGGGTATAGGGTATAGGGTATAGGGTATAGTGTATAGTGTATAGTGTATAGTGTATAGTGTATAGTGTATAGTGTATAGTGTATAGGGTATAGGGTATAGGGTATAGGGTATAGGGTATAGGGTATAGCGTATAGGGTATAGCGTATAGGGTATAGCGTATAGGGTATAGGGTATAGGGTATAGTGTATAGGGTATATGGTATAGTGTATAGTGTATAGTGTATAGGGTATAGGGTATAGGGTATAGGGTATAGGGTATAGGGTATAGTGTATAGGGTATAGGGTATAGGGTATAGTGTATAGGGTATAGTGTATAGGGTATAGTGTATAGTGTATAGGGCATAGGTTATAGGGTATAGGGCATAGGGTATAGGGCATAGGGCATAGGGTATAGGGCATAGGGTATAGGGCATAGTGCATAGTGTATAGTGCATAGTGTATAGGGTATAGGGTATAGGGTATAGTGTATAGGGTATAGTGTATAGTGTATAGTGTATAGGGTATAGGGTATAGGGTATAGGGTATAGGGTATAGTGTATAGTGTATAGTGTATAGGGTATAGGGTATAGGGTATAAGGTATAGGGTATAGTGTATAGGGTATAGGGTATAGTGTATAGTGTATAGTGTATAGTGTATAGTGTATAGGGCATAGGGTATAGTGTATAGGGCATAGGGCATAGGGAATAGGGCATAGGGTATAGTGTATAGGGTATAGTGTATAGGGTATAGGGTATAGTGTATAGGGTATAGGGTATAGTGTATAGGGTATAGTGTATAGTGTATAGGGTATAGGGTATAGGGTATAGGGTATTTATTGACTCATATTTATTTTTTTAGTGTAATTTAAAATAATTTTCATGTTTTATATAATTATAAAGAATGATATTTATTAAATTAAAATTAATAAATATTTATGTGGTATTTATTTTTTCAAAAATAATATTTATTGACTCATATTTATTTTTATGAGAGTAATTTAAAATAACTTTCATATTTTACATAAAAAAAATAATGATATTTATTAAATTAAAATTTAAAAAATATTTATCATTTATTTATTTTTTCAAAAATATCATAAATATTTATGATATTTTAATGTTTTTTAGTTTGTTATTTTGTTATTTGGTTCTAAAAATAAACAAAAATTTCATTTTATTATCAGCAACGGAATATTTTCGTCGCTGATAAATAAAAAAATATTAACTTATCAGCGGCGGAAATATTCCGTCGGTGTTTAATCAAAAAAAAAAAAACATTTAATTTCACCGTCGGAATATTTCTGACGCTGATAAATTAAAAAAAATTTATTATTCAGCGGCGAAAATATTCCGTCGGTGTAATATTCCAAAAAAAAAATAAAAAATATTTTAATTTCACCGTCGGAATATTTCCGACGCTGTTAAAGAAAAAAAATAACAAATGATATATTTCCACCGTCGGAATAAATCCGTCGCTGATAAAGATTTAGCGGCGGAATATTCCGTCGGTAAATCAACCGCGAAAATAGTGGCAGTAATTAAACGAATATTCGAGGAATATTCGTTTTAGCGGCGGAATTTAGCGGCGGAATTAAATTCCGTCGCTAAATTTGAAGCCAAAATAATTCCGACGCTAAAGCTTATATTCCGCCACAATTTAGCGACGGAATGAGTCCGTCGCTGATAATTCCGTCGCTAAAACACCTATTTCTGATAGTGTGGAACAGCTTCATCGGTAGCCTTTCTCTTACTCGATAAAGGTTTAGTCGGTTGGGAGGACTCATTAATAACAAATTTCTTAACCCTTTGCTTAACGATTTCTTCCTCTCTTTCTCTACTGGCCCAACGTCAGCAGTAATTAGGGCTGTTATACGAACCGAGCCGGCTCGAGCTCGGCTCGGGCTCGGCTCGAAAAAAGCTCGAGTTCGAGTAGGCTCGAGGTGAACTCGAGCTCGAGCTCGAACCGATTTTCAAGCTCGTCATTTTTTTTGAGCCGGCTCGTGTTCGGCTCGTATGTTCGACGAGCTCTGTTCGAGATCGACTCGTTTGAGCTCGACTCGGGCTCGGCTCGTTAAAAGCTCGAATAAATTTTAGTATATAAGTCGAAGCTCGAGCTCGGCTCGTTAAAACCTCGCTTGATTTCAGATTTTTTTTCAAAAAATAAGTCGAAGCTCGAGCTCGGCTCGTTAAAAACTCGTTTGATTTTAGATTTTTTTCAAAAAATAAGTCGAAGCTCGAGCTCGGCTCGTTAAAAGCTCGTTTGATTTCAGATTTTTTTCAAAAAATAAGTCGAAGCTCGAGCTCGGCTCGTTAAAACTCGAGTTCGAGCAGCTCGCGAAAAGCTCGCGAGCCAGCTCGCGAAAAGCTCGAAACTTGATTCGAGTCGAGCTCGAACATGCATTCTGGGCTCGAGCTCGATATTTTTTATTCGAGCTCGAGCTCGAAACTTCAAAGCTCGGCTCGGCTCGTTTACAGCCCTAGCAGTAATGCTACCGATCTCTTTACCAGCAGTAACAATTTTAACTTTACTTTTTTTTTTCTTATCAGTCTTCCTTTCTGCCTCATCCTTAGATTTTTCTTTATCAATCATAGCTTAAAGTGTATCACATTATTATTATTATTATCATTATGATTTATAATTAAAAAAATACTTCACACTTAATTAATTTTTATTAAAAAGATATTGAAAAATTAAAAAGGAAAATTAACAAAAGATAATTAAGAAATTTATATTTAAAAAAGAGATTTTTTTTTCTGTGTCCAAATCAAATGAAAATAGTCTCTATTTATAGAGAAAAAAAATTATGAATTTTGATATAAAAAATAAATAAATTTATTTATTAGTATAAAATAATTTAGGTCAAAGGAATCAGATAAAAAAAATCTAAAATCCAACCAGCCAATAGTAGGACGCCACGTGTCCCAATTAAAAAAAAAAATTCGCCTGCATACACGCGCCATTTTCCTTGCAATCACGACCTGCCGCATGGCGTGTAATTTGCGTAGCATATATTCAATTATGCCATGGAAGAAAATGGCTAAAGTGTCCCTGAAATTTTACCAAAATTTCAGGCGCTTTAACTGTTCATAGGATGACATGCTTTAATATATAGATAGATATGAGTTAATTAAATGAGGTCACAAGATTAGCTTTCGTTAGAATTTTTTTACAGTCTATTTGACGAGTAGTGACGTTGAAAAAAGTAAAGAAGTTCGGTGAAGAAAATACAAAAATATGGAAAATAGTGAGAACAATGGAATTTCAGCTATAATTCAATTACCAAAATGAAATACTCTTTCCGTCTCACTAAATGTTACATTTTTTGTGTATAGATAGGTATATTCATATAAAATATATAAATTGTTTAAATGCTTTGAGTATAAAAAGTGAAGTAAAAGAAAGAAATTGGGATAGGACATGGTGAGTGAATAGTTGATGTGAGTATGCAAGTGAGTCTCATTAATTAAAGCATTATTTAAAATTTTCTATTTTGAAAAAGTGTTACTTTTAATGGGATAATCTTTTTGACGAAAATATGCTAATTTCGTCCCACTTTAAAGAGTCCTACTTTTTCTTTGATCCGTTCTATATTAAGAGTCCTATTTCATAAATGACAAATTTTGAACAGTGTTTCGGATATTTATATCCTTATAATGTAAATATATTTTCAAAAAAATCATTCATTATGCCCTTATAATGTTAACATATTTACAAAAAAAAATCAATCAAAAAGAGGTTTTATCATAAATGTTTTAACTTTTATATTCTCTCTTCTATAATTTTCTATCCATTTGCAATTTTTTATTTATTTTTTAATTTTTTTAAGAAGCGTGAAACACTATTCTAAGATTTTTTTTAAGTGAAAGGGAGGGAGTAGTAATTTTTTTTTTTTTGATACGGGTTCCAGCTTCGCGGACTAATCTGGACCACAGTCTGCAGGCCCCATGATATCTTGGTGGAGGTAAATCGCGGGATGTGCCTATGCAGCCAGGGTGGCGGTACCCCTTATACTCAGGCCCCAAGGGAGCCCTCCTGCAAGGCATTTACATCACTCTTACATCACCAATTCGGTTTGCTCAGCAATTCAGAAGGCAATTACATCACTCTTACAACACGATTGGTTTGCTCTGTCACTGCCAAGATCGAACTCCCACACCGAGGATACTGAAGCCCGTCAATCTTGCTTCCTTAACTGCGGATGTGCCAGGAGGCTCCAAAGGACCACACAGAACCAAGGTAGAAATTAAACCACAGAAACTCCCCTTGAGGGGAATCGAACCGGTGACCTCCCCTTCGGGAGGCCACCAACATACCATTGGGCAAAGGCCACTTTGGTAGGGAGTAGTAATTTTAGTGAGACGGGAGAGTGAGTTGAACGAGAAAAGTGATAAAAATAAAAATGGGAGACATTTGAAGAATTAATCAACTCGATTGTGACTTAACTAAACAGTGTAGTGTTGAAAAATGACCAAAGTGGCCTTGACCCAGTGGTATGTAGGTGGCCTCCCGAAGGGGTGGTCACTGGTTCGACTCCCCTCAAGGGAAATCTCTGTGGTTTAATTTCTACCTTGGGTTTCAGGATCCTTTGGAGCCTCACAGAGACACATCCGTGCGATTAAGGAAAGGCATTCTTGGGCTTGTATCCTCGGTGTGGGGAGTTCGAATCTTGGCGGGGAAAGAAATTTGGGCGGCCAATTGGTGTTGTAAGAGTGATGTAATTGCCTCGGCGGGGAGCGGCTAGAGCGACGATTGGTGATGTAAGAGTGATGTAAATGCCTTGTAGGAGGGCTCCTTGGGGCTACGGAGTATAAGAATGCTGTCACACAGGCTGAGTAAGCGCATCCTGCGATTTACCTCCACCAAGCATGCGAGGCGGTGCAGTGGTCAGGGATTAGTCCCGAGTGATGTGAAAGCGCGGATATCAAAAAAAAAAAAAAAGAAAAATGTCCAAAAAAAGAATTTAGTGTTGAAAAGAAAGGTGACGGTAATTCCGTACGTCTGTTATCTTTTACCTAATTACAGTACCTCCGACACACTCCAGCCCCCACCCTCCTCTGAAAATTATAGAAAAAGAAAAAGAAAAAGAAAAAGAAAAAGAAAAAGAAAAAGAAATATCTCTCTCTCTCTCTCTCTCTCTCTCCCTCTCCCTCTCTCTCTACATTTTCCCCCAATCTCTCTTATTCTTTCTCAGTTTGTTCTTCACGCGATCTCTTCAAAACCTCACAATTTAAATTCTCCCCTATCCTCTTTCCTTTAGATTTTGTTACTATTCTGCAGCTTATTTAGTCCAAGTCCCTCAATTGGACTTGTTTCTGCAAATTTACAAACTGATTATGAGGTTAGTTTTGTTCATTTTAAGTTGTTTTTCTCTGGTATTTGGATTTTATTTTGTTATTTCTGTATTTATTTTCAATGTATGTGTAGATCTATGTGGAAATGCTTTGCTTTATATTAGTAAGCAAGATCAAGCTGATGAATGACCTAAATTCTTCAACATCATTTCAATTGTTTGGTACGTGAGAGATTTTAAGGATTAGGAAAATTAGAACAAGTAAATTGATGATTGGTTAGATGAAATTTAGGAAGTATACTTGAATTACAAAGTTGTTTGCAGACCTCAACTGTCAAAGATCATTCATATTTGTTTGCTAGGTGTGAAATTTTGAGGGTTTGGGGGGAAAGGGAGGAAACTTATGGAAGTAAAATGAAAGATTAACTTGCAAACCTACGTTTGTATTGGCTTGAATAGGGATATCTATGAAAAACTGCATGGATTTTTGTTTATTCTGTAACATTAGGCTTTTTCTAAACAGAAAAGACTAGGCGGAGAGAAGCTTTGAAATACTCCCTCCGTCCCACGTGAATGTGGACTAACTTTTTGGGTGTGGAAATTAAGGATAAGTGATGTAAGAAAGAGAAAAAGTTAAATGTTGTGAGTATGAAAAATTAAATAGGAGAGAGAATGAGTGGGAGAAATAGTGAGGAGAGAGAATGTTGTGAGTGTAAAAGTGAAGTAGGAGAGAGAATAAGTAGGTGAAATAGTAAATATTCTTTGCCATTTTGGGAAGTTTGCATTCACGTGAGACGGACCAAAATAGAAATAAGTTTGCATTCACGTGGGACGGAGGGAGTAGTTGTTATTGTGATTTTAGTAGATCTAATTCCATCATCTAAAGTATTTTGAATGTTCCCCTTTTCCATTTTTGAGTCTCAACGAGGTAGAAGAAGAGGTTAGGAAGGTATCCATCTCCCCCGGAGACTATTTTCTGAATTTACATGTCACAATTGCTTTAGCATGATAGTCTCTGATAGTTTGGTGAAGGATTTGGCCATAGCCCATGCAATCTTCCACATAATTCTTCTGATATTTGATCACTTTATTGTTACAGGATGACAATGTTGTTAATTACTTCTGAAATTGATTAACATTCAGATTGACAATCAACTTCAATCTCTTTAGTGACAATTGTGATGCATACGGGACTATGCATGATTTAGTGAGGGGGTGGGGTGCATGTTGTTGTATATGTCTGTTTTCGTCTTTGAAAAAAAAAAAATGAGAGGCTAAGTGAAAACCCGAGAGGGCACTTAGGCAAAAGGAGAGGGTGTGTTTTGAAAAAAAATAAAAAAAATATATATATATATATAAAAAAAATGAGAGTTTAGGTGAAAACCGAAAACGGCACCTAGAAAAAAGGTGAGTGAGTGAAATACTTTCTATCGTTTATATCACCGGAGTTGGGGACATAAGGGAGGATTGGAGCGTAGGGTAGGATTGCTCATTATTGGCGTAGGAGGTCTGGTTTAGAGTCGTTAGGATAGAAAATCCTCGTTTTCTTTTTGGTAATATAAGGGGGGTTGGCGTATTTCACGAGGTAAGTCTTTGCTTGGGCATTGACTTTATTTTTGAGGGAGTAGTAGTGAGAGGATAGCGTGGGGGAAGCTTAGGACATTGTAGTTCCCCCTAGCTTTTTGATATGTGGGCCTTAGCTTGAATGTCCCGTTTTTGGCATATTTGGAGTTGGGGTCAAGCTAAGGCTATTGGTATCATTGTTATTTTTGGAGTGATAAGGAGCGGAGTTCCATTCTCCGAGTACGTTGATTGATTTGTTTGAGATTGTTGGCGTTTTGATTTGGAGGTTTAGAGGAGATTAGGGATCATTTTCCTCCCATGCTATCTGTTTAGACCGGTGCTTAGAGTGGGGATAGGATATTACTCAGGGGCGAGTAATGGTCTAAGCGTGGGAAAATTTGATGTGGCGGATTTCACTATATGTAATTTCTTAATTTTCTAGACATTTTATCATTATTTTAATGTAATTTAGATTAGTTTTTATGTAATTTGGAGTAGACTATGAATTGATGAGTTTGTGAAAAATCTTTGTAATTGTGAGACATATTTTGAGTGATTTTGTGTTGTTCCTGCAAAAGTTTATTAATGTGGATGATAAAGTTGCTATTATCAGAAGTGCAGGGACCAAACTGCGAGAAGCTGAAGTTCAAGGATCAAATTACAAAGCAGCAGAGTTCAAGAACCAGAAGGAAAAAGGTTGAAACTTCAGGGATCAAAGTGAAAGAAAAGAAATTGGAAATTGATGTGCACATGTGAGAAGTGGTTGAGGGAATTAATTTAATTTGCAAAAAGAGAGCCAATCAATCAGAGTATTGAATTGGGGAAGCTAAATATTATGTCATTCAACCAAGTGGTGTGCGTGGACCAAGGCAGGTGTGTGTGCTGGCGTTGGATTGAAGGAGTATTATTATTATTATTAAATTAGCAGTACCCCGTGCGATGCACGGACAATTACTAACGCATAACTGATCGAAATCGAAACAAATACTAAAAAAATAGAGATGTTTGACATTGTAAAATAATTATTTGAAAATTATAATGCCTCAATGAATTTACTTGTCTCAAAAAATAATATTTATTTTTTGACACACGAAGATACAAAGATTATAAAGATTAATTTTCTCAAAATAATACTACTTCGGATATACTTAAGTTGTTAAAAAAAATAATGTCATATTTTGAAACGAAGGTACTAACATTACAATATTTCATAAATGAATATTACTTTCGATTCGAAATGAATAACCCAAAAATAATACTACATTTTTTTTCAAAAAAAAAATGAGCATTGTTTCCTTCAGCCCAATGAATATTTTAAAAAATAATACTACTTCATTCGCCTCTGCAATTAATGTTTGTAATGTTAGTGTCTTCGTCTAAAAATATTACATTAATTTTTTAGAAGAAAAAAGTAGTATTATTTTTTAAAATGTTCATTGAGACGAAAGAAGCAATGTTAAATTTTTTTTTTTGGACATATAAAAAAATTCTACTTTTTAACAAAAAAAAAAATCATTCAATTCAAAAAATGAATATTACTTTCATCCCATAATTAATACTACTTTCTATATAAAAAAAAAATTATTTCCTTTGCCTCAATGAATTTACTTGGCTCAAAAAGTAATATTTATTTTTTGACACGAAGATACGAAGATACGAACATTATAAACATTAATTTTTACAAAATAATACTACTTGGGGTAAAAAAATAAATTAATATATTCGTCCAAAGGAATATTTTATACAATATTACTTAATATGTTTAAAAATTAATGTCAAATTTTGAAACGAAGGAACTAACATTACAAACAATAATGTATATTTAAAAAGTAAAATTATGATTATTATTATCATCATTTATAATAAAAAATATACTTCAAACTTAATTAATTTAAAAAAAAAAGATAATGAAAAATAAAAAAGAAAAATAAAGAAAGGAGAATTAAGAAATTTATATTTAAGAAAGAGTGTTTTTTTTTTGTCCAAATTAAATGAAATTAGTCTCTAATTAAAGAGGAAAAAAAATTATGAATTTTGGTGTAAAATTTTTTTTAAAAAAAATTTTTTTTATAAAATAATTGAGGTCAAAAAAACGGGAGGAAAAAAAAATCTGAAAATAAACCATCCAATAAGAGCGCGCCACGTGTCGTGGAGTTTTTTTTTTTTAAAAAAAAAAATCATACGCGGACACACGCGCCTCTGTCGGCGCGTGTGTCGCACGCGCCCAGTCCCCGCTTGCCACGTGTCTCCTCCGCCTTGTTATTGCCAAAATGCCACAGTGTGAAATTACCAAAATGCCCCTGGTATTTTGGCTCCAAGACTGTGCTCTTGTTATATTACTTTAGATTTCTTTTTCTTTTTCTTTTTAGTTTTTTTTTTTAATTTAGATTTATTACTATTGGCTGGGAGAAGTATTTATACTCCTTTGAACTTCATAATTAGGGTTAGACTTTTTATTATTATTTTTCTCTAGAGAGTTCATAGCTTTTTATGGAGAACTAATTCTATTGCTTCGGATTTAAATCTTGAAAAGTTTATTGAATTCAATTGAGGTTTTTATTTCTTTATTCCTTAATCTCTATTCATAGTTTTACTTGTTTTAGGCTCCGTTTGTTTCGCCGTAAAACATTTTCCGAAAAATATTTTTCGGAAAATAACTCGTTTTACGCCGTTTGGTTGAGCCCCCGAAAAATGTTTTCCGGGTTGTTATTCGGAAAATGGAGAAAACGTTTTCCGGAAAACATTTTACGCCCTTTCTAAGTAAAACGACTTACTGACCTTGTCCTAAGTAAAACATTTTCCGAAAAATGGTGCCCCTCATGTACAACACATATTTCACAAGGTACAACATATTAATAATAATTAAAAAAATAAAAAAATACCCCTACTCCACCCCCTGCGTACCCCACCTCTGCGTACCCCCCACCCCCCTACAATTTTTTTTTTTTTTTTTGTAAACGCCCCACCCACCCCCTGCCTACCCCACCCCCCCACCCACCCCCCACACAATTTTATTTTTTTTTGTAAACGCCCCACCCACCCCCTGCCTACCCCACCCCAACCACCCACCAATTTTTTTTTGTAAACGCCCCCACCCACCCCCTGCCTACCCCACACCCCCCCCCCCACACCCAAAAAACAAAATTTTTTTTGTAACCGCCCCACCCACCCCCTGCCTACCCCACCCCCCACCCTCCAAAAAAAAAAAAATTTAATTTTTTTTGTAACCGCCCCACCCCCTGCCTACCCCACCTCCCCCACCAAAAAAAAATTTTATTTTTTTTTGTAACCGCCCCACCCACCCCCACCCCACCCAAAAAAATTTTTTTATTTTTTTTTGTAACCACCCCACCCACCCCCTGCCTACCCATCACCCACCCCCCCCAAATTTTTTTTTTTATTTTTTGTAAAAAAATTTTTTGGGGGGTAGGCGAGGGTGGGTGGGGCGGTTACAAATTATTTTTTTTTGGTGGGGTGGGGTGGGTGGAGGGTGGGGTAGGCAGGGTGTGGGTGGGGCGATTACAAAAAAAATAAAATTGGGGGGTGGGGGTGGATGGGGGGATGGGGTAGGCAGGGGTGGAGTGGGGCGGTTACAAAAAAAAAAAAAAAAAAAAAAAATTTAGAGGAGATTAGGGATCATTTTTCTCCGATGCTATCTGTTTAGACCGGTGCTTAGAGTGGGGATAGGATATTACTCAGGGGCGAGTAATGGTCTAAGCGTGGGGAAATTTGATGTGGCGGATTTCACTAAATGTAATTCCCTAATTTTTTAGACATTTTATCATTATTTTAATGTAATTTAGATTAGTTTTGATGTAATTTGAAGTAGACTATAAATTGGTGAGTTTGTGGAAAATCTTTGTAATTGTGAGACATATTTTGAGTGATTTTGTGTTGTTCCTGCAAAAATTTATTAATGTGGAGGATAAAGTTGCTATTATCAGAAGTGCAGGAACCAAACTGCGAGAAGCTGAAGTTCAAGGATCAAATTATAAAACAGCAAAGTTGAAGGATCAGAAGAAAAAAGGTTGGAACTTCAGGAACCAAAGTGAAAGAAAAGAAATTGGAAATTGGAGTGTGCACATGTGAGAAGTGGTTGAGGAAACTAATTTAATTTGCAAAAAGAGGACCAATCAATCAGTATTGAATTGGGAAAGCTAAATATTATGTCATTCAACCAAGTGGTGTACGTGGACCTGGGCTGTTGACCGTGTGCGGGGACCAAGGCAGGCATGTGTGCTGGCGTTGGATTGAAGGAGTATTATTATTATTATTAATTTTTTTTTCTTTTTCTTTTTAGTTTTCTTTTTTAATTTAGGCTTATTACTATTGGTTGGGAGAAGTATTTATACTCCTTTGAACTTCATAATTAGGGTTAGGGGGTGGGGCGGTTACCAAAAAAAAATAAGAAAAAAAAATTTGGGTGGGGGGTGGGTGGGGGGGGGTTAGGCAGGGGGTGGGTGGGGCGATTACAAAAAAAAAAAATTTGGGGAGGGGTGGGGTGGGGTAGGCAGGGGGTGGGTGGGGCGGTTACAAAAAAAATAAAAAAATTGGGGGGGTGGGTGGGGGGTAGGCCACCTTGTGAAATATGAGTCGTTTTACCAAACACCCGAAAAAATTTTACACCCTTCCTCCGTAAAACATTTTATGCTCTACCTTCGTAAAACATTTTACAGGAAAACATTTTACAGGAAAACATTTTCCAGAAAACGTTTTCCGAAAAATGTTTTACGTCGAAACAAACGGAGCCTTAATGGAAGCTTACGACGCAAAACCTAGAAAGGCACCCACAAGGGTGGAAGGAAATCCCATTTTGCTGTTCATAGTCTCCGAAATCGGATATGACCAATAGTGAAACAACAACAACTTCTCATTCTCATGGGAGTCGGTCTCTGGAGAAACGCGTTTCTCCGTCGCGTATGGAAAAACGGATGGAGAAACGGGGCAACGTTAGTCGCGCGACGAACTTAACCAAAACTGGATATCACTTTCATCAGTTTCTGGATATCCAGAACATTGAATATGGATATTCAGAAACTGATGAAAGTGATATCCAGAAACCAAATATTTTTTCTGGATATCCTTTCCAAATCTTCTGGATATCCATATTCAATGTTCTGGATATCCAGAAACTGATGAAAGTGAAACCAAATATTTTGTATTTTTTCTGGATATCCTTTCCAAAGTTTCTGTATATCCATATTCAATGTTCTGGATATCCAGAAACTGATGAAATGATATCCAGTTGTGGCTAAGTTCGTCGCGCGACGAACGTTGCCCCGTTTCTTCATACGTGACGGAGAAACGCGTTTCTCCCAGATTTTGTGTTCTCATGGGATGACGTTTGATTTTGAAAGGTGACACTTTAGCATATTTAAATTTGAAAAAAATATTTTTATACCTTCAAAATAAATTTATTTTTATCCCCTTCAATTTATCTAAAAAATATTAAACTCCCCTCCTCATCCTCCCCCGTCCCATTTGAATTTGAAAAGAAACAAAATAAATTTTGCACGAAAATTAAGGAGAGTGTATAGTAGAGCAAGTGTTGTGAATATTAAAAGTAATGTAAAAAATTGAATGAGAACTCAACATCATGAAGAGTTATTAAAAGATACTAATGACAGTGCAAAGAAGAATGCAACCCCAATTAATAACTTTCTTGGAAAAATAACCCGAGATAAAGAAGAATGCAAAAGTTTTATTAAGAAATATTTTATTTTAGGTATTATTTCGAGTGACGAATGCAAAAGTTTTATTAAGAAATATTTTATTTTAGGTATTATTTCGAGTGACGTCTTTTTTAGTGACAACCTAGTATGCATTATTCTCGTTCATTTCACTTTCACATGTGCAGGCAGACCAATTGCATTTTTCGAAATGAGTGCAATAAAAAAGAAAACGAGCTCTATCAAGCACCAAATGAGAAAGTATGTTCCCATAGGGGAAAAGCCCTGTTTGAGAATAGTTCTTCTAAATTAAGTATCGTTTTCAGTGACATGTTTTTTATCGTTTGAGTGACAACTTTACTGTTTTTTATTGTTTGAGTGACAGCTTCTAGCCATTAGAAAAATAATACTCCCTCCGTCCCAGACCAAGGGTTCATCTTTCCCTTTTGGGACGTCCCAGACCAAGAGTTCATTTCCAAAAAAGGCAAGTTTTTGAATATATTAATACCCTTATCATCTTCATATATTTACAAAAAAACCATTCATTATATCATTATACATTCTCTCTCCTATTTCCTACCACACATTTAACTACTATTCCTCTCACTCATTCTCTCTCCTATTAAATATTTTTAACTTTTACATTCTCTCTCATATTCCCTACCACACATTTAACTTTTACATTATCTCTCATATTTCCTACCACACATTTAATTACTATTCCCTATCTCACATTTAACTTTTATTCATTTTTTTAAAAATTTCTTAAGAAGCGTGAAATCTCCCCCATATACCCTTGGTCAGGGACGGAGGGAGTAGTACTCTTTCCCGATTTAATGTTTTTAATTTAACTTAATTGATACGTAGTTTAAGAAAAAATAAATGTCATGAGTACGAAAAGTAAAGTGGGAGAGAGAAAGTGGATAGAGAATTTTTGTTGTGTGAATGACAAGTGAGTCTCATTATCCAATTTAGATAATAAAACAACTTAAAAAAATTAAACTGAAATATACTAAAAAGTAAGAATATTAAATTAAAACCGATACGGAGGGAGGGAGTATCAACTATCAACTAAGCATCAAATAAGATTCCAAATCCATCACTAAAATGAACGGCCATGGCGAAAAGGAAGGCAATCAAGGTCCAAGATCATAGCCGCCTCCAACACTATAATTCTGGCAATTAGTGTTTCTTAATTTCTTAGGGCTCGTCTGGTGCACAGTTTTATAAACGGAAATTTTTTAAAACGGAGCTTTTTTTTGCCGCTATAATTTTGAGCGGCCAAAATATCCCCAACTTTTTAAAATTCAACCGTCTAAAACTCTTGACTAACACGCTTAATAAAAAAAACTGAGTTTTTTTATCTCTGTTTTAACAAAAACGCTCGACAAGACGGGCCTTTAATTGCGCACTTAAAACAACCAAGTTGGAGCTTTAACCAATTTTTGCAACGTCTACAGCATAACCACGACAATAACAATAACAATAACCCTAGTCTAGTAGTACCATTTTTTTTTTTAACTATCATCTACTTTGCCTTAATATTAATCCAAAAAAAAATAAGTTTTATTGTTCAACATTTTTGGTGCGTGTACTTTTATTAGTTTTACTTTGCACGAGATTAATAAAAAATACTCCCTCCTTCTCACTTCAATTGATTGAGCTACTTTCCTGTTTGAGACGTGCCACTTTAAATTAGTTATTCCATAAATGGAAAGAAGTGAACAGTGTTTAGGACATTTATACCCTCATAATGTTTATATATTTACAAAAAAAAAACATTCATTATACCCTTATAATTTTAACATATTTACAAAAAATCAATCATTAACTTACTATTCCTCCCACTCATTCTCTCTCCTATTACATGTTTTTAACTTTTACATTCTCTCACCTATTAAATATTTTTAACTTTTACATTCTCTCTCCTCTAATCTTCTACCTACTTTCAATTCTTTACTCATTTTTTAAAAAAATTAGGGTTATTACTATTGGTTGAGAGTATTATTATTATTATTAAATTTCTTTTTTTTTTCTTTTTAGTTTTCCTTTTTAATTTAGGTTTATTACTATTGGTTGGGAGAAGTATTTATACTCCTTTGAACTTCATAATTAGGGTTAGACTTTTTTTTTTTTTTTTTAAATGAGTAAAGAATTGAAAGTTTTAACATATTTATACCCTTATAATTTTAACATATTTACAAAAAAATCAATCATTAACTTACTATTCTTCTCACTCATTCTCTCTCCTATTAAATGTTTTTAACTTTTACATTCTCTCTCCTCTAATCTTCTACACACTTTCAATTCTTTACTCATTTTTTAAAAAAAATAGAATTATTACTATTGGTTGGGAGAAGTATAACCATAACAATAACAATAACCCTAGTCTATAACAATAACAATAACCCTAGTCTAGTGGTACCATTTTTTTTAACTATCGTCTACTTTGCCTTAATATTAATTCAAAAAAAAATAAGTTTATAACCATGTGCGGGGACCAAGGCAGGCGTGTGTGCTCGCGTTGGATTGAAGGAGTATTATTATTATTATTAAAAAAAATCTTCTTTTTCTTTTTATAGTTTTTCTTTTTAATTTAGGTTTATTACTATTGGTTGGGAGAAGTATTTATACTCATTTGAACTTCATAATTAGGGTTAGACTTTTTTAAAAAACAATAAAAATTCTTAAAAAGCGTGCAAAGATGTTATGGCTTAATTGAAATGGGACGGAGGGAGTATTATTTTGAGTGTAGCAAGTGGGTCAAATTGTCCATTTTAGAAATAAATTAAATTAAAAACCTTAATATGGGATAGACAGAAAAGAAAAGTAAAAAACTTAAATTGGGTCGGAGAAAGTACTTCTTTTTTTAGGAATATATCTGATGCAACTATAAAGAGATTTTTGCCAATAAGATCTTGAGATAGGGTGTAATTTACTAATAAAAACAGACATTTTCAAAACTCGTCAATAAATTTCAATTACTATTATGATGAAATAAAGTAAACCTAAAAATTGTCCATCGCTATCACTTACTTTTGTTTCAATAGATAATCAATAAAAAAGCTTTTGTAAAATAGTAGCTAGCAAAGTTCCAACAAAGCATGAGCTTTCCTATTTCTACAACAAGGGTAAGTTTGGAAATTAAACCTCCTCCATCCCTAAATGTCCTAATTAAATTATTTTTGTCCCTAAATGATTTTATTATAAAAAAAATCCCCCTGTTACTGTATTAATTTTTATAATAACAAAAATATTTATGCATCTTTACTACTAAAATATATTAGCAATATACTCGTGCTACGCACAACGACAATTTTATTTTTTTCATATTAGTAGTTGACCATTAATCTTCGTATAACATTGAATAAAATCTATATTTTCAACAAAAATATATTTTCATTTTTAATAATTTTCAATTTTTTGTAAAAAAATATTTAAAACTTATCTCTTCACATATTTGTTGGTATATCTATCCACCAAAATATGTTTATCAATTATTACCTTAATTATTAATTAGATAAAAAAAAGTAAGTTAACAATTATTGTTTTCAATTATTAAAGCATAAAAACACGCATCATGCTATTTTAGCCATTCAATTTTCTTATCTTGAATTTTGAAAATAACAATAAAACAAGGAAATTACCATTTTAAATTTCATTGGAAATAACTGTGATGCGTATTTCACAGTTATTTTGCTTAAACAACTGATAAATTTTTGAAATGTGATGTGTATTTCACAGTTATGGTGTAAATAACTATGAATTCTATTTCACAGATATTTAAATAATTGTGAAATAGAAATGGTTTATGTTATAATTGTGTTGATTTATGTTATAAACTAAGAATTCTATTTCACATTAATGTTTTATAGGTTTTCACAGTTGTTCATCCTCATGCATTGTTTGTGAAATAACTGTGATGTGTATTTCACAGTTATTTTGCTTAAACAACTGATAAATTTTTGAACTGTGATGTGTATTTCACAGTTAAGTTATGGTGTAAATAACCGTGAACTCTATTTCACAGTTATTTAAATAACTATGTTGGTTTATGTTATAACTGTGTTGGTTTATGTTATAAACTGAGAATTCTATTTCACATTAATGTTTTATAGATTTTCACAGTTGTTCATGATTAGAGTTAGTTTACTTTATAACTGTGTTGTGGATTTCTCAGTTTTTTATGTCATTCTTTTAGAACAACTGTAGGGCAAATTTCACAATTATTGTTTTTACTAACTGGAAAAAAACAAAAGAAATATAGAGAAAGAGAAAGAGGGAGGGAGAATGCACAGGGAGTGCGAAACAACAGATCCTAATCTTCACACATCAAGCGCAAAAGGCGCCGGTACGTGCGGAGATTACAGTTAAGGGTATTTTGTCCACATTTTTAGTAGGGACTTATTGGCAAGTTTTGAAAATGTATGTCTTTAGTGGTCGATTTCATTTGGTTGAGGGGTTTATTGATCAAAGCCTCAACTATAAATAACGTGATCAAATGTTTAATTTTTCAAAGAAATGTCAGGTTTGTTGAACAAGGCAATGGAGTGGAGTTGAGGCAACGACTATATTGCTTTGTGTTCATCGGCCTGAGTTGGAAGCCGGAAAAGCTTGAACCGGTACGTAAGTTTTATTTGTGCTTTTCACTATATTCACGTAGACTTGTTTATTTAATTATTTTCCTAATAAATTGTGTGGCATGAGAAAACAATGAGATTTTAAGTTGTATTTCATCTATGTTTTTTATTTTAAAAGAAGTAGTTCATGTTGTATGAAAATTATGAACAAGATATGTTAAGACCCAAGAAAAGCAAGAGATAAAGATGGAGAAACTCAAACACGTTGTTTGCTATCTACAAGATAATATTTTTCCCGCTATATTGCTAACTGCTCGAAAAAACGTACCGGCATTGCAGTAAGATGTATTGTACGTAACCATTTCTATCTTCCGTAGATTTCATACTTACAGTTTTATGGTTACCCTCAGCCTGAAATCAATCTTATTGTAGAAATTCACCATTATATGTTAATCTGTCTTGAAGTAACAAGCTATTTTTGAAGTCTTTTAACGCGTCGTCTGTCTTATCTGGCCATTCGCAAGGCAAAATGTGGAGCTCGTAACGGTCATTAATTAAACACCATTAAGCCTAATTTAAATTTCCTAAGCAAGGAGTATAAACAACAGAGGAGGGTATCCTTGGTTTTACCAAACATAATTTTGCCAGAGTTATCATTGTGACCTGAATTTTTTCGAAAAACAATATGTTACGTTCATCAGTTAACATTTTTTCGTTCCTAGTTGGCAGGTGAGTTTATATGTTCTATGCATTATATCATACTTGACATGGATACTATACTGCTTGTTATTATGACTTCTTAGTCAAATCTATCCAAAAAAAATTATGTTCTTGCAGATATGTATGCTTCTAGTTGATACACTTCCCATGTCCCAGTGTTTTGAACTTCGAAAATTGCCATTTCTGACATCTATAGTATGAATGGGAACTTGTCGTCGCAAGATCTTTCATGAACAGCTCCAATTCGCCAAATTTTCCATTTGCTTCTTTAAAAATTTTTTTTTTAAATAAAAAAAAATGTCCTCGGACACGGGCTTAATTAAAAAAAAAAAAACGTATCCTCGAACACGGCTTACTAGTCCATTTATATTGGGAAGGAGGGAGTAATACTTTTTGTATAATCAATTAATGATGGGTTAATTACAAATTAGGGCCTGAAGTCTCACATGAGGTCCCCAATTGGGGTCTGACCTTTTTTTTTTAGCGATTTAGGGTCTGACTTTACATTTTTTGATCAAATCAGGGCATTTTAACGATTTCCATCCAAATAATCCGTTAAGTTAACGAATAGGTAACGAAGGGACTAGTTTGTAATGATTATTAGTTTTAAGGGGTCAAATGTAAAGTTTAAATATAAAGTGTTCAAAATTTATTTCTTTTTCCAAAATAATTAATATTATCTTAATTCTAAAATAATTAATATCCGAAATAAATATATGTTTTTTAATTTTTATATTAAAAAAATAAAAATATTTTTTTATGTTAAAAAATAATTAATGTTCGTATACTGGTTTTAAAAATAAAATAATTTTAAAAATAAGAAAAACTTTAATGTTTTAAAATTTTAAAATTAATTTATTTAAAAAAAATATTTTAGTTTTTTTTTTTCAAAAAAATAAAATTGACTTTAAATTTTAAAAAATAATATTATTTTTTTGAAAAAAAACTAAAATATTATTTTAAAATAAATTAATTTTAAAATTTTAAAACATTAAAACATTAAAGGTTTTCTTATTTTTAAAATTATTTTATTTTTAAAACCAGTATACAAACATTAATTATTTTTTAACATAAAAAATTAATAATATTTTTATTTTTTTAATATAAAAATTAAAAAACATATATTTATTCCGGATATTAATTATTTTAGAATTAAGATAATATTAAATATTTTGGAAAAAGAAATAAATTTTGAACACTTTATATTTAAACTTTGCATTTGACCCCTTAAAACTAATAATCATTACAAACTAGTCCCTTCGTTACCTATTTTTTAACTTAACGGATTATTTGGATGAAAATCGTCAAAAAGCCCTGATTTGATCAAAAAATGTAAAGACAGGCCTTAAATCGCTAAAAAAAAAAAAAGGTCAGGCCCCAATTGGGGGCCTCATGTGAGACTTCAGGCCCTAATTTGTAATTAACCCATTAATGATTAGTAGAGCCACTTTCCTCAATCCTAATTTGCGTTTTTTTTGGTAAAAACATGGGAACGCTGATGAGTTACTTTGGTGGCAGATAGGCTCTTTTGGTGCTATAACAAGGATCAGAAGTATTGTACCCAAGCGTGAGGATCTTCGAATCTTCTAATTCTTGAGAGTAGAGCAGGAGGGGCACTTGAGTCAGGAGATCTACATTAGGCGCTCGTTAAAGAGCTCAAGGGCGATCATAAAAAAGAGCTGAGGGCGTTCATAACACCAAAAATTTGACAAAAATATGACCATGGCTTCAATTGTAAAAGTGGTACTGGGCTCAATAGCCTTTGCAGTCTTCTGGGTATTAGCAGTTTTCCCTGCTGTACCATTCATGCCTATTGGAAGAACAGCAGGCTCCCTCCTTGGAGCCATGCTAATGGTCCTTTTCCGTGTCATTACTCCAGATCAAGCTTACGCTGCTATTGATCTTCAAATCCTTGGCCTTCTCTTTGGAACAATGGTTGTCAGTGCCTATCTCGAAAGAGCAGATATGTTCAAGTATTTAGGCAAAATGTTGTCCTGGAAATGCATGGGAGCGAAGGATTTACTTTGTCGAATCTGCTTGGTCTCAGCCATTTCCAGTGCTTTTCTCACTAATGACACTACTTGTGTTGTTTTGACTGAGTTTGTATTGAAAATAGCTAGGCAACAAAATCTTCCACCTCAGCCTTTCCTTTTAGCCCTTGCTTCGAGTGCAAATATTGGGTCTTCGGCTACACCGATTGGTAACCCTCAAAACTTAATTATTGCGATTCAAAGCAGGATTTCTTTTGGAAATTTCTTGACGGGGATTTTACCTGCAATGCTTGTGGGTATTTGTGCGAATGCTTTGTTACTTTTGTGCATGTTTTGGAAGTTATTATCAGTTCAAAAAGATGAAGAAGATCCTCAAATGGAAACTGTAGCAGAAGAAGACATGGTTCACCATAGATTTTCACCTGCAACTATGTCTCATCTTGCATCCTTGAATTCACAAGAATTGGTCACCAACTTAGAGGGCAGTCCGAGTCCTATTAGGAACTGTATATGTCCAAATGAGGGTGAAACCAATGCAGACCATATTGGGAAGCTTGAGTCTGCAAGGAGTTCAAATGCATCAAAAGAAGTGACAAAGGAGGAAAACATTCTTTCTATGGAAGAAAAGGAGGAGGAATCAGCAAAAATGAAAAGAGTTACTTGGAAAACTTGTGTTTATCTTGTTACCATCGGAATGTTGATTTCATTCTTAATCGGCTTGAATATGTCATGGACTGCAATTACCGCTGCACTTACAATGGTTGTTCTTGATTTCCAAGATGCTCGCCCCTCCTTGGAAAAGGTACAATCTAAGTCCTATGGTTCATATTTTTTGTTCTTATTATTAAAGGGTAATAGAATGGTCGTATATATTTTGTCCTCCACCAAAGTAACAAAGCTTCATTCTGTTTTCATCATACAGGTGTCTTATTCGCTCCTGATATTCTTTTGCGGAATGTTTATCACTGTTGATGGCTTTAACAAGACAGGAATTCCTAACGCGCTTTGGGATTTAATGGAACCTCATGCACATATTGATCACGTTGGTGGGGTAGCAGTTCTTGCCGTTGTTATACTTGTTCTATCAAACGTGGCTTCAAATGTACCAACAGGTCCGTTGTTGGTCTGTCAATCACTATTGCACAGATTTGGGTTTTATGCAGTCGGACTGCCAACCACCCCGTTCCCATAACTAACAAATGCACTCCCCCCCTTTGGTGGAAGGCCGGGTTCAAAAGACAGTTCTAATGAATTGATCTAAGGTTGGGATTGGACTACATGTGCAGTCCATCTGATCATATATGCACCTTAAGTCTTTATTTATTTACCTTATCTTAGTTTTGAATTCCATTTTTTTGACAATATAATGACTGGGTGATCATCTCAGTCCTATTGCTAGGAGCACGGGTTGCAGCAGCAGCAGGAACAATATCTCCAGCTAAGGAGAAAACAGCATGGTTGATCTTGGCCTGGGTTAGCACTGTAGCAGGGAACCTATCACTTTTGGGTTCAGCAGCTAACCTGATTGTGTGTGAACAAGCTCGCCGTGCTCCACAGTTTGGGTACAATCTTTCTTTCTTGGGCCATCTTAAATTTGGCCTTCCTTCCACTATTATAGTAACAGCTATTGGGTTGACACTTATAAGAGGATAACGATTCCGATTTGACACATCTTTTCCTGGGTTTCTTGGTAATACTGTACTAAAGTTGCAAAATAAATCACAAAATTTGATGTAATATATTTTGTTGGGTGTTTTAATTAGAGTACGGCGAGTACACAATAGATGCAATTTGTAAAATAATATATGTCACTTCATTTTGTATCCATTGCCCCTATTATAATGTATTGTGTATATGTGGAAACCACCTCATGCATATTTAATCTCAACCATTGATTTCAAAACATAACAAGTGGGTCATTAATAATGTACGCACACCGTAGCAGAAGCTCGTGAGCAAGGGACCCTGTCCATAACAGATATAGCGCGAACTACACGTCAACCCGAAATCTCTACTACATAGAACGTAATTTCATGGTACTATAATAATATGATATGTAATTCATGTTGTTTTGCGCGTAAAATGTAACTTTATTATTAGATGATACTAGTTTTACTCTCGTGCGATGCACGGATCATTACAACAAAAAAGTGAAATAGATTTATACGTTATGGAAAACTTCCTTAAACACTACATTATCAGTACATAGATCGAATTGGTAGGGTTTATCATCATTACAAATCAATATTTTAAGATCATCAGCTAGTTGCCACTCCAAACAAATCAAATCTAGGTACAAACTCCGATTCACTTTAAATTACAAAATAATAATTATTAATAAATAAAACTAAATAGAAATATTATTTTTTTCATCTCAAATAAATACTTTAAAAAATATACTTCTATAAAAAATTATATTATTCATATCAAAAATAAATATTACTTTCGACTCAAAATGAATAACCAAAAAATAATACTACCTTTTTTATCAAAAAAAAAAAAAAAGCATTACTTCCTTCATCCCAATGAATATTTAAAAAATTAAAACTACTTCATTCGCCTCTAAAATTAATGTTTGTAATGTTAGTGCATTCGTCTCAAAATATGACATTAAGATGACATTAATTTTTTAGACGAATAAAGTAGTATTCTTTTTTTAAATGTTCATTGAGACGAAGGAAGCCATATTCATTTTTTTTTAGCTAGAAAAAAATTTAAATTTTTAAGAAAAAAAATCCTTCAATTCAAAAATGAATATTACTTTCGTCCCAAAATTAATATTATTTTCTATATCGAAAAAAAATTACTTCCTTTGTCTCAATGAACATTTTATAAAAGAATACTACTTTACTTGTCTCAAAAATTAATACTCCCTCCGTCCCATTAATAACTTCACTTTTTGTCATTTTGGGTGTCCCATTGAAAGCTTCACCTTTCCTTTTTTGGCAAAGAATCTTTACTATTCCCTCCACTCATTCTCTCTCCTACATTATTTTAATACTCACAACACCATTATAATTTATTATTCCCTCCACTCATTCTCTCTCCTATTTTCAAATTTCTCTCTCCTATTTTCAAATTACACTCACAACATTTTTTCTTCCCACCCATTTTCTTAATTTGCATGCCGGAGCCAAAATGGTGAAGTAAATAATGGGACGGAGGGAGTATTCATTTTCTGAGACGAAGACACTAATATTATAAACATTAATTTTTACAAAAGAATACTACATCGTCTAAAAAAATAAATTACTATCTTCGTCCCAATGAATATTTTATAAAATATTACTTCATTCATTTTTTTTAAAAATTAATATCATAAATTGAAACGAATGCCCTAACATTACAAACATTAATTTTTGAGGCAAATGAAGCAGTATTATTTTTTTTAATTTTCATTGGGGTGAAGAAAGTAATGTTCATTTTTTTGGACAAAAAATGTTGTATTTTTTTTATTCATTTTGAGTCGAAAGTAATATTTATTTTTGAAATGAAGAATATAATTTTTTTATAGAAATATATTTTTTAAAGTATTTATTTGAGATGGAAAAAATAATATTTCTATTTAGTTTTCTTTGTTAATAATTATTATTTTGTAATTTAAAGTGAGACGGAGATTATTGTTTGTAATGGAACATTACTACTCTACAATCTATAATACAATACACAGAGGTTTTAACCGCCTCTTATCTATGGTATAAGTGGTGGATAGGATTTAAAGTTGGGAAAACGATCCGACGGCCCAAAATTATCCCTCCCTCCTTCAGAACTGCCCGTAACTGTCCACCTCTCCAATTCATCGCCTCCCACCCCAATCGTCACCTATTCTCCTCCATTTTCTCCTCCACCGCCGCCGACGCACCAACAACCAATCTCTCTCTGTCATTCCCTATCGTTTTCCTCTGTCGCATCACTTCGCTTCCGGGACCCACTCTTCCCTTTTCCAACCCCAAAAATCAAAGCAAAAACATAGGCATAAACAAAGGATTCCATCGTCACATCCAAAGCAGTCACCGCCGCCCTCGCCTTCTCCGTCTCCGTCGTCTCAAAGCCTTCGGCCGCCTCCTCCTTTACAAGAAACCCTGGCGCACAAGATCAAAAAAATCTACTCGCCGCCCTGGCGCGCCTTCCAAGGCAAGAGTTTATTCTGAAATTAATGTGATCCGGCCCAAGGAATACTGGGATTACGAGTCGCTTACCGTCCAATGGGGGTTAGTTTTGCTATGTTCACGGACACACTTAGAAATTCACAATTTCATTTTTGATATGTTTTTTTATATATTCGTGTTATGTATTTTTTTATTTTTTTAAAAAATTATATAGGGAACAGGATGATTATGAGGTCGTGAGGAAGATTGGGAGGGGAAAATACAGTGAAGTTTTCGAAGGATTTCATTGTATCTTCCAGGATGTTCCAGATCTAAGATTTGAGTTGTTATGCTATAATGCAAAAGGGCACATTTGCAACTTTCAATTATATTGAGTACAATATATTCTTGATGCAATTTTACATATTTCGTCATATAGTAATTTTCTCTTTCTTTTCCTATTAGTTGTTATTCCTAATGGCCAGTTCCAATGGCCAAATATCCCATTTTGCTACAGTCACAGGCGCCTGAGATTTTCTGTTTTATTGCATTTTAGGACCTTAAATTGGTTGTCTTTAGAAGATCCATCCTAGCAAATGATGATAACGAAACCGATTATGAGGTGATTCTCATAGGAAATAAGGTGATGAATTGTAAGATTGGTATCAGTTTCAAGTTCGGATTCAGAGGGTAATCATAAAGAGAACTCCATAATCTTTAGATGTGGATGATCATTTTAAGACATTAGAAAGAATAACATATGAGCTGCCCAGGATCAATGGGGCTAACATTTAGGAAATGAGATAAAAAGTGTAAATAATTACTTAAATGCTCAGTGTATAAAGAGATAGGGATATTGGTGGTTGCTTAGGGGATAGGGTCGAGAGCAAATATGAATTTTTTTAGACATTCATTTTGAGATGGAAGGAGATCATTGTGAAAAATCATAAAATCGTGGTTGATAGATATAGAAGTAAATGGTTTTTCTAAATGACAAATTATCTACAAGAAAAACTCTTACTAGGGAGACAAACATATTACTGAAACAACCATTTGAATGTGAACCTCTCATGATCCAAAAATAATAGTGCAAGATGTTTCTTAAGTATTGAACATACCAAAAGTGTCAAGTTGGACCAAAGGAGTAAAGCCCAATCACAAGCAGCCTTGACCACCACATTCTCAATGAGGCTGGCCCAATCAGAACAAGGCCCAAAGCCCATCTCTTGTATCAGTCGACTAAGCCCATGGTCCGACCTACCGGGTCCCGACCTAACTTAGTCCGACCTCATGATCCATATCATAATTCGGGTACGAACCATGCTCTACCCGCCAGTCAGGTCGGCCATTCCACAAGTGGCGACCTCGACCTGATCACCAAGTGTCGACCTGACATGTGAAGACGCATGTGGGTCAACCTTTCCATAACAACCTCCCTACAAATCGTGACAAGCACGTGCACGTTCCCATGAACATAACCGCAGCTATAATTTCGGAGCTCATGTAGCCCTGTCATTAAAACTACCTACACCAACTATAAATACTTCATCACTACCAACGGTGCAAAGGTAACTGCCATTTTGTATTCTGAGTTCATTATTCAATACATTTTGAGCTATATACAACTGTTATCTTATTCTCACGCCCGAGCGTCTTCGCCGGAGACACATCCGGCTAGTCGTGGGTTCTGCTGTGTCAAGAAGCCAGTGTGATCACCCCGCCACGTGGAGGAAGATTGATAAGCACATTTCCTGCAGCATCAGTTTGGTTCCATTGCCGGGAACGTGCTTAAGCTTGACCTCGAAAAGTTCATCAACCTACAACAATGGTAACCCCAGACGGGCATGTTGAAGATGCTTCTGAAGAATTCATTGAGGTGAACAACAACACCAATACGAACACAGGAAATCTCAATGTCAATGCTGAAAACATGGATTTGCCTCCTCCCCCGCCAAATCGTCCTCATGGTAGAGCCACGCGCTCTACCAGTGTTGTTGATGGCAGAGGATTGCCTGACACAAGGAGAGGAAAAAAAAGGCATATGGAGGGACAAGGAGTCCCACCTCCTCCTAAGCGTCCAACTCGGACAGTGAACATGGGAAACAGGCGTGTCCCTCAATTAATCCCATTGAGCAAAGTTAAGGAAATGATGTTAGAGCGGGCTCAAATCTTGGCTGACTTGATAGCCATGGAGGAGGCAGAGCAGGCCGACGTACGTTCAGAAAGGATTGCTCCCTCCCAAGTCTCCAACAGGCAGCAGGCCAGGAGTGCTAGGCCAAATGAAGGTGTGGGGCAGAATGGCGAGGACAGGATAATTCAGCGAGCTCCTACAATTATTCATGTGCCGAGTAACGACCTAAGGGCTAGCCTCAATGAAACAGGAGCAGGAGGCTCAATTCGATTTGAGGACTCGCTAATGTACCAACGTAAACAGGCATGTTTCCCAAAGAAGAACACAGAGATCAGGGTCTCAAAGAGACAGGAATGGGCGCAGGTCGCCTATGAGAGAGGAGAGGCGCAGGTCGCCACTCGGAGATAACAGCGCAGTCGCCATCCGCCGCCGAGAGGCGCAGGTCGCCTCCAAGAAGCAATGTACATAGATCTCCTGTAAGATCAGAGAGGGCCAATTCCTATAGAGACAGAAGGAGTGAAGGCCAGAGGTCGAATGCTGCTCCCCCTCTAGGAGATGAAAGACCCGATGCTAGAGAATGGCTATTGATGAAGAAGAAATTCGAACAATAGGAAGAGGAGAAGAAAAAAGAGACGGGAAAGGTTGAACGAATTGATTTTGCTCTTCGACCTTTATCCAAAGAAATCAGAGATAGTCGACCTCCTCCTACTTTCAGGTTGCCTCTTCTGGAGAAGTACTCTGGGTCGACAAATGCCAGGAGCCACATAGCACATCTGGAGGCCACTATGTGTTTTGTCGCCAATGAGGATGACAACATGTGCAAAGCTCTCCTAAGCACACTCACTGGGGCAGCCCTAACTTGGTTCAATGGCTTGGCTGCTGGTAGTATCACCACTTGGGCATGCTTCAGAACAAAATTCTTAGACCGCTTCTCGACTGCAGGAGCTCGGAAGATAACCGTCACCGATCCGAATAACTTGGTGCAGTGGTAAGAATGAAAGCTCGATGAGCTATTTCACCAAGTTCAAAGAGATGGTTGATAAGATAGAGGAAGACCTCACCGATAGGGAAGTCATTAACCGCTTCCGAAACGGTATTTCCTAGACATGGATTACGAGCTCACGCCAGACAAGAACAACTCGACAGGAGTTGTTTGAGAAGGTATACAACGTCGCTCTTGCCGAGGGAGAGGAAAGAAAAGAAGAATGGTAAGAGCCCCAAGGTTGAAGTCGCCGACGATAAAAAGGACTCCAACAAGAATGGGGGAACAATAAAAATGGAAAGAATGTAACTAGGGCAACAGAGAAGGTGCCCGAAAGCTTTCTTCACTCCCTCACGGTGAGTCGAACCGAGATTTTGAATGTTGTCGAGCTAGCTCCTCCCCGTCCCAATGAATCCAGGCAACAAGTTTAGGAGGGACAACAGTTAGCATCTGCGACTACCACAAAGACACCGGTCATCTCACGAGGATTGCTTGGGATTAAAAGCGTATCATCCAGAGAATGGTCGACTGGGGGAGACTCGAAGCTTATGTGAAGAGACCTCGCTGGAGGAGGTGAGCAACCAGCAGGTGGGCAACAAGGACCTAGGCAGCCTAGACCGAACCTCGGGGGTCATTATCGAACAAGCAAGCAACACGGCCATCAAGCACAAGATATTCCACCAATAAGGCCCCACATGTGCCTCCAAGGAGAGAAGTAAGAGATGAAGCGATCGCCTTCTACCCCCATGAATTGGCAACTAATATGGCGGCTAGGGAGCAAGTTCTCGTCATCCTGTGTCTCATTGATGGATGTACGACGAGCAGACTCTTAGTCGACACGGGGGCCTGCAAGGATATTTTGTTTTACAAAACTTTCAAGGAGATGGGTCTTAATGACGAGCAGTTGGAGAGATATGATGGCAGGTTGGAGGGCTTCACCAACCACCGAGTTGATGCTAAAGGCCAGATAGTGCTCGACGTCGACCTAGGCCAGCACCCCCTCAGGGTTGTCTCGAAGGTACAATTTATCGTAATTGATGTAAATAGTGACTATGCCGCCATACTTGGAATTCCTGGACAGGTCGCTCTTGGAATGGTAGCATCAATTCCTCACCAGCGAGTAAAGTTCCCCACACCTGCTGGAGTAGGTTGCGTACAAGGCACAGCTCGTGCTTATCTGGATCATGTCCTAAGAGAAAGAAAGAAAAGGGAGCTAGAGATTGAGACTGCTGATGGTTACTTGAAGCTGTCCCAGTCAGTCACCAAAACTACCCGATTGTCAACGATCACCATGGTGGAAGAGTCGACCTATCGCTCAAATGACGAGGTCATGCATGAGTCGACACGTCACTCTGACAACACAATGGTCGATCCAGATGTAGTTATGGTCGATCAAGTCCTCATAGGCGACCTATGCCTCCAGATAGACCATAACTCGGGGGCCACTACCAGCAAGGTCGCAGACAAGCTCGATGATATGATAGCTGAGGAGGCTCCACACTTGGGAGCTGAGGAAAGACAAAAGGTCAGGGAAATCATAGTGGAGACTCTACAATTCAGAGATGGACCGGAGCTAGAAGCTGTGGATGAGCTAGAGTCAGTAATCACCAACCCTTCTTACCCCGACCAAAAAATTCAGATTGGAAAGCTATCGGTTGAGGAGCGAGCGTAAATCATCGAGCTACTCAAGGAAAGTAATGATGTCTTTGCATGGAGGGTAGAAGACATGAGGGGAATCAAGGAGGAGGTCGCTGTTCACAGACTGGAAGTCAACCCGACCATAAAGCCTAGACCCCAAAAGTTGAGAAGCTTTGCTCGCGACAAGGAAGAGGCCATAAAAACTGAGGTACAAAAACTTTTGAGTGCAGGGATAATCAAGGAGGCCACTCATACAACGTGGTTGGCCAACGTGGTCATGGTGAAGAAATCGAATGGCAAGTGGCGGATGTGTGTCGACTTCACTACTCTCAATCTAGCTTGCCCAAAGGATAGCTATCCTCTTCCTAGAATTGACAAGCTTGTTGATTCCATCGCTGGCCACTCTACTCTCAGTTTTCTGGATGCTTACTCGGGATACCACCAGATAAAGATGCACGAGGATGACATTGTGAAAACGGCATTTCAAGCAGCCGGAGGCATTTACTGCTACAACATGATGCCATTTGGCTTAAAAAATGCAAGAGCTACCTATCAAAGAATGGTGAACAAGGTCTTTGCCTCACAAATTGGTCGAAATATGGAGGCTTACGTTGACGACATGGTCATTAAAACTAAGACCGGGAGTCACGTAGTCGACCTGAAGGAGACATTCGCCAATTTACGAGCAAACGACATGAAGCTCAATCCCAAAGAAGTGTGTCTTTGGAGTCACTGGCAAGTTCTTGGGATTTATGGTATCTCAAAGAGGCATAGAAGCCAATCCGTAAAAAAAAATCAAGGCGTTAGTCGACATGAAAGCTCCCACCACTGGTCAAGAGATGCAACGACTTAACTAAGGGTAGCAGCCTCTTGGTCGCTTCCATATCAAAGTCACCAGAGAGGTCTCTCCCCTTCTTCAAAGCATTGAGGGGGACGAAAAAATTTTGAGTGGACGACCGAATGTCATTCGTCGTTTCAACAATTGAAGGATTACCTCGCTACTCCACCTTGCTAAGTAGCCCAACCACTCGGTGAGACCCTATTTGTATATCCGTCCAAGTGGAGACAAGTCGGTTGCAGCGGTGTTGATTAGAGAGGATGAAGGGCTTCAAAAACCGCATATTACATCGCAAGGCCTTATCGATGTGGAGAGCAAGATACTATAATGCCGAGAAGGTCGCTTATGCCCTAGTCGTGGCTTCAAGGAAGCCGCGAGCTTACTTTCTCGGCTCATCCAATTGTGGTTCTTACAAATGCCCCACTTAGAAAAATTCTTCACAAGCCGGAGAGTTCAGTCGACTTCTCAATTGGTCAATCGCCCTTACCGAATTTGACATTGAGTATCGACCTCGAAAGGCGTTGAAGGCTCAAGCTCTAGCCGACTTCTTGGTCGAGCTTACGTTCACCAAGGAAGACGACGAGCAACGAGCTCCAAAAGAAAAGGCTAAAGGGAAGGAGTTAGAGTCCTGTGTCGCCATCGCTTACCCGTCGATTGTTGGAAGGTCTATTCCAGACGGATCGGCGACCAAGAATAGCAGTGGAGCCGGGATAGTGCTAATTGAACCAGAGTCCTGAACTGTGTATGAGGAATCACTAAGGTTCAAGTTTGATGCTTCCAACAACCAGCCGAATATGAAGCTTTGATAGCAGCCTATAGAATACGCCAAGTGTTTTGGAGCGACTAAGATCATGGCCTACCGTGATTCACAAACCGATAGTCAACCAGGTCAGAGGCGAGTACGAGGTACTTAGTGCCACACTGATTAAATACTGCGACCCGATGAAGGAACTGATAAAAGATTTGGAATTCTGGGAGATCCAAAGAATTGGACGAGAAGACAATGAGCTAGCTGACCTCCTCTCGAAGTTAGCTACTTCGGATGAACCACATGATGAACCTATCTCCTTCCTCGAAAGTCCAGCCTATGAAAGAGTAAAAATTCAATGCATAGATGATCCCTCAAGAAATTGGACTCAGGAGAAGTGTTGGATCGAGGAAATGAAGGCATATTTAGAGAATGGAGAGCTGCCAGATGACGAGAAGAAGGCTCGAGCTATCAAAAAGAAAGCTCCAAGGTATGTCATTCAAGGAGGCGACCTATTCAGAAGATCTTATACTCGACCATTACTAAAGTGCATCCACCCTCAAGAGGTCGCCCTGTTGATACATGAGGTACATAGTGGAATTTGTGGTGGACACCCGGGGGCCAGGACTCTTGCCGACAAGTTAATCACTTTGGGATACTATCCGGCCACACATGAGAGCCGACACCCACAACTTTGTTCAAGAATGTGATCAATGCCAAAGGTTTGCCAACCTTCCCCACGTGCCTACAACAGAATGCGTGACTGTGGATCGCAGCCTGGCCATTTGACATGTGGTGAAATTACCCGGATCCGAGCAGCCTCGCGGCCCGGCATCTCGGCATCTTTCGCGCTGGAGGTGTCTCGCCGTTTGTTTTCGCATTTGTAGAGTCGCCACGCCGTTTTTATTAAGCCCAAAACATTGAAAAGGGCATCAGCTTAAAGATAATTTTAAACCTGTTTTGTGTGATGAGATTTTGAGTTCGGAGGTCGATGACTCCCTAGAAGAGAATATTAGAATATTAGAGCTCACCCGAGTAGCCTCGTAAAACGAGTCTTTCGGATACCCCTAATATCCTTTAAATGTTGTGTGTGTGTGTGTGTGTGCTTTTAAAAATGCATGATGTATCGGATGTCTACATTGTATGCTATGTATGGAAATGTATTGAAATAGTGTAGGAAGAAAGCCTTACCAATGTTGGTTCGTGTCCTGCCTTCTCCGCCTGGGAATAGTGTTTGAGGTCGGAGTAGCTGCTCCTGGGCACGGATCGGGGATTGCTTCGGAGATGCCTCTGCTTCCGCGACGCAGTTTCCGCGTGAGTCGTGAGCTGCGTGCCGCGGCTCGGGGTTCGCAGGTTCGGCGTGCGCGGGGATCGTCGGGATCACTCGCGCAGGTTCGGCGTGCGTTGTGGTGGCAGGAGTCACTCGGCGCAGTTTCGGCGTGGTTTGGGATCGTCGGTTTGACTCGGAAAGAGCCGGACACCGTGGAAAGACTGTGCAAGGCCTCGGAGTACCACGAGGGGGCTCAGAGTACCTCGAGAGTGCCTCGGGGCAGCGCGGGAGCCGTCTCGGAGCGCTCGGGAGGCTTCGAGCACCACAAGGGAGCTCGGAAGGCCTCGGAAGGATCCGAAAGGGGCCTGGGAATGCCTCAAGAGGACTTAGAGGGGAAGCCTAAGGCTCAGGGAGGAAGAGAGAAGAGGGAGGTGTCTGAAAATGAGGAGGGGGAGCCCTCTATTTATAGTAAAATTTCGGAGCAAAGAGGTCCGTACGGACCTTCTTGGTTATCCGTAATTTTGGATTTCCTCGATTTGAGGGAATCCGCAATGATGGAGAATATTCTGGAATGATGGTGTTCCTCGAGCAATAAGGTCCGTACGGACCATCTTGCATGCAAAGAGGTCCGTACGGACCAACTCTCGCAGGAAGTAATCATTTTCCCTGGATTTGAGGGAATATTGTAGACTTTAAGGGGATTCAAGAATCATTGAGACAAAGAGGTCCGTACGGACCTTAATTGCTTTTCTCGATTTCCGAAAATTCCCAAAAGGTCCTTTTGTCCCTTTTTATCCTGCAGGCTCCTCCCTTGTCTGGGCCTGGGGGCTCGAGAGGGTTTTGAGAGGGTTTTGAGTGAGAGAGGTCTCCGAGACTGCGTGGATGAGTCTCGCGGTGTTTCCCGTGTGTTTAAAAGGGGTGATCCAGATTGGGGTACTTACGTGAAGCCCTCGACGACGTCACTTATGAAAGAAGTGGGGTCGCCGATAAGATAAGGGTCCTAATCTGGATCGCGTGCCGGGAGAGGAAGTGACCGTGAGGGTCAATGTGAGGACGTGGTGGTGTCCTTTTGTGACCGTTTAGGTCATCAGCCGGACCCCGCGATAGGATTCCTACGTATCTCCTCGGCGGGAATCAAGCCTCGGTCGTAGTTCGTAGTGAGTCGTTTTGTGGAATGCGGGCGCGGTGGTGCCCTCGAAGTGTCGTGGTGACCGCCGAGGTCGGGGCGGTGAGGACGTGACGGTGTCCTCGGGTGACCGCCGAGGTCGAGGTGGAGACGGTGGACGGCCGGATGGAAATTTTACGATTTTCCTAATCGTATCCTCCGGCGGGAATCAAGTTCCGCAGTTCGAGGTCGTGAGTGCGGTGGTGCCCCGTGTGGTTTAAGGCCTTCCCGCCGGAGATAGAGCTGCAAGTGACGTGGTGGTGTCCTCCGAAATGCGGTGGTGACCGCCGAGGTCAATTGTGAGGACGTGGTGGTGTCCTCGCCGGATGGAAATTTTACGATTTTCCTAATCGGCGGTTTAAGGCCTTCCGGCCGAGATAGAGCGAGGACTTGAATCGTCTTCTTGCGGCTGCGGCGGGAGGACTTTGAATCGTCACCGCCGCGAGGACTTTGAATCGTCATCCGGCGGCGGTTGGTGCCACGCCGGGAGGACTTTGAATCGTCATCCGGCGGCTGCTTGCCAATGCGCGAGGACTTTGAATCGCCTTCTAGCCGTTTGCTGGATGTAATGCGCGAGGACTTTGAATCGTCTTCTAGCCGCAGCTTGATGTAATGCGCGAGGACTTTGAATCGTCTTCTAGCCGCAGCTTGATGTAATGCGCGAGGACTTTGAATCGTCTTCTAGCCGCATTTGTGGAGGCGTGGCCGCTTTATGCTTCGAGAGGCGTAGATGCCTTGTGTTTTTGCATGTGAGTAGAAGGTTGGACTTACGACGATCGCCGCCATGCGCCGTCGGGGCAAGGATGACTACGGCCTGATTGCTTCCATTTGGCGCTTTCGGAGGCGCTTCGTGCCTGGGACTTGTACCTCGGAGGTGTCTCCTTCAGTGCTTGTTTTGCCGTTGAGTGGGTAAGGATGGTCAGGTGGGGATATGCGCATGACTTCCCTTTCGACTTTGCTGGGAGGAGCTTCTAAGCTTACTTTGATGGCCAGGTGCTTGGCGCCGCCGTTGAAGTGGGCAAAGTTCGGGCTTACATCCGACCGCCTGCTTGAATTGATGGGGACGCGTGACCTCAGGGCCCTTTCTCGTTGGGAAGATGACTTCGACCTCTTTTCGAGGGCCAGCCGTCGAGTTGTCGCTTGAGCGCTGAGGCGTCTCAGGCTCTGATATTCGTGGCCGGGAGGTGTTGGCTCCTTCTTGAATTTGGTTGAATTGCCGTTGAGCGTTTGAGGCGTCTCAGGCCTTGGGATTCGTAAGGCCGGGAGGTGTCAGTTCTTTGCCGCCGGGCGTTGGATTGCCGTTGAGGGCGAGGATCCGGTCTTACGCCGACGCGCCGGGATTGAATTGCCGTTGAAGGGCGAGGACCGGTCTTACACTGACAGCCGGTGGTTGAATTGCCGGTGAAGTGGGCGAGGCTCGGTCTTACGCTGACTGCCGGTGGTTGAATTGCCGTTGAAGTGGGCGAGGTCCGGGCCTTACGCTGACGGCGGTGGTCAATTGCCGCTGAGTGGGCGAGGACCTGTCTTACGCCGACGGCCTGGTTGAATTGCCGTTGAAGTGGGCGAGGACCGGTCTTACGCCGACGGCCGGTGGTTGAATTGCCGTTGAAGCGGGCGAGGACCGGTCTTACGCTGACGCGCGGTGGTTGAATTGCCGTTGAAGTGGGCGAGGACCGGTCCTTACGCCGACGGCCGGGATTGAATTGCCGTTGAAGCGGGCGAGGACCGGTCTTACGCCGACGGCCGCGGTTGAATTGCCGTTGAAGTGGGCGAGGACCGGGTCTTACGCCGACGGCCGGTGGTTGAATTGCCGTTGAAGCGGGCGAGGACCTGGCTTCCTTACGCTGACGGCCGATGGTTGAATTGCCGTTGAAGTGGGCGAGGACCGGTCTTACGCTGACGGCCGGTGGTTGAATTTGAAGGGTTAGGGACCATTCTGCACTTGGATTTGCTGGAAAAGGCCTTAGGACAGCCAGGGGCAAAGATTATAAGGGCAGGAAAGTAATTTGGCCACCCCTTGCAAAGAGGTCCGTACGGACCAACCTGGTTGCAAAGAGGTCCGTACGGACCACTTTGGTTTTTTACAGCTCCTGTGTTTTGACCGGTTTAAATAACCGAGGCTTCCCCACTTCTTCTTTCCTCATTTCCGTGCGTGAACTGTGCGAGAGAGAGAGAGAAAACCTCCATTTTTAACCAAAATCTTCCATTTTTCTTAGCTTGAATTGCTTTGCAATGGCAAGGATCTCGAAGGAGTCGTCACAACGCAGTCAAGAGGTGGTCGAGCAACGGATGGAGCTCCAAAGGAATTGGATTTCGTTCGTTCCATCTTCGAAGAACCCGGATGTTTTGTATCCGAATCCGGAGGTGCACAATCGTCGCTCTATGAACGTCGGGGAGGTAAGAAATCCGTTCCGTTTTGATTCCCTGCTCGAATTTTTGAATGCTAGAACTAGGTTTTAGTTTTTCGCATTTTTGAATTTTTGTTATTTTTTTATGCCTTTTTGTGAAATTCTTGATGAATTGTTGAAAATGGACATGTAAAAATTGTGGGTATGTGTATTTTGTGCAGAAATGTGTTGATTTAGCTTTTATTTGTGAAAATAAAGTGCTTCTCTAATGAAATGCATGCTTTGGTGTTTTGTACCGTATGCTATTTATGTATGTACATTATGAGAAAAATTATCGTGTAGTGATAATTTTTGTGAAAAATTGTGACATGTGCCGTGTTTTGTGACGGGTTATATGTGAAAGTGTGTGCCGTGTAGGGACGGATTTTTTTTTTTTTTTTTTTTTTTGAAAAATGTGTTATGCATATGTGTCGTGCCGTGTGTGCCATATTTTTGGGTGACGGACTTTGTGGGAAAATATGTGCAATATGTGCCGTGTTTTGTGACGGGTTATATGTTGAAAATGTGTCGTGGTAGGGTTTAATCCCCCTTTTTTTTTTCTTTTGAGAAAATGTGTACAGCTGTGCCGTGTTTTGTGACGGTTACATGGAAAAATTATATGTATAATGTATGTGAAAATTATGTGCAATATATGTGCCGTGGTTTTGTGACGGTTATATGTGCCTTTATATTAAGTACCGTGATTGACGTACCTTTGCTGTGTTTACCCGCAGGATGCGGGGCTTATGGCCGGGAAGGCCAAGAGGATGAAGACTCGGGATCGCCGAGGCCAGTTGTTGAGCCGTGGCAATGGATGCCCGATATTTCCGTGGACGGTAGGCCGAGTCCCTGAGGCCGGTCTACGCTTCCGGCCCGGGTGTGTTCGCTGAGAACCTCGGGCCGGAGTTTCGACACGAGGAAGAACAAGAGCCGTCTTCCTTGGCCTTTCCGAGTACCGGTGGGATACCACCCACACCTTCCATCTCGAGCCGGGAGAGGTGACGGTGACGCCGACCGACTTTGCCGCGACACGGCTTTCCTTCAAAGGAGGGCCTGCGGTGGAGGGATATGATAGCCGATGATGTGCCGACCGAGCCGGCCGGGCTTTGAGCCTCGTCCCGCAGGGCCCGGGCATGTCAGGAGAGCGACGTGGAGTCAAGATTACGCGCATTGGGCCTACATCCGGGTACCGGCCAGTGACAATGGAGCAGCTTGGCGCGCTCCTTCTTGTGGTATGCACCGTCCGAGACTTTGTTCTCGAACCACGCGACCGCGGCCTCCTTTGCTCGTTGGAGAGCTTCGATTGACTCGGATAGGGTCTGTGACATTGCTTGGGGCGAGGCAGTGCTTGGCCGAGCTCTACTTCTCCTTGGACCGGTTTAGCCGGGGCGCGCCTGTCATTGGCCTGTTTTGACTTTGCTCGGAGGTATGAGTTTATTGTCGTTTTTTGATTTAGCAACTTGTCTTTTCTCCGTTTTCTTTGCACCGAGCCTTCTCTCGTTTTTGTCACAGTGTGGTTTTATGAGGTTTTCCAAGTTGCTTCCCGTGGATAGAGATCCGGGCCGTTGCCGCGCACCCCCGCTATGCCGGGCCGGGCTCGTACGGCGAGGAAGAGGAGGACCAGCAGGGGGAAGCTCACCATCGCCACGGGATGTGCAGGAGCGTCCTGGAGAGGGATAGCCCTGAGGGGTTCGCCTTGTTCCCGTGGGCTCGGTGATGAGGGCGATGAGTTCGAGGGGGCTCCCGAGGTGACAGCCGCGGAAGATGCCGCGGGGCTTCGACTTGTGATGTCATGTATCCTGGGAGCGGGTCTTCCGGGCAAAGATGGCCCCGGTGTGCTTCCCGTGGCTCCGAGGGACCCTCCTTTTGGGATGCTTGATTCCCGGGATATGGATGTGCTCGATTTCGAGAGGTACCTTGGCGGTGTCGGCGCCGAGGAGTTCATTTTGTATGGAGAGGAGTACGGGGCCTTCGTGAGGAGGAAGCCGAGGACGCCGCAGTGCACCGGCGCGGAGAGAGAGGCCGGCCCGCAGCTCCCCTGCAGGTTCCGATGCCGGGACCGGATTTCACGTATGTCCGGGGGACGGATCGAGGAGGAGGGTGTCTCAGTACTGCCCGAGCAGTGCTCCCGCCGCATACAGAGTGGATCCCCGATAGATCGGTGAGTGTGCCGACTCTTTTCCATCTTGGCATCTTTTCTCGTATTTTTCTTTTTGTTGTTGAGTATAACCGTATTGCCGAGCGTTTCCTTGGCCGCTTGTTGGTGCAGTCCCGGGAGAGCCTATGATATGCCGACTCGCCGCTACGTGGCGATGAGGTCGTTTGCGAAGAAGATGGCTTCGAAGATATCTTGCCGGTCTCGCGACGCGTGCCGGCGCACGAGCCTATGCCTTCGAGGCACTCAGGACGTTCCTCCGCCTAGAGCCGAGCCTGAGCCGCAGCAGAGGGACCTTGAGGGGGCGGCATAGCATGGATGCCGGACGTCTTCGAGCCGCAGTGGCCTTCGAGGGAGCAAATTTCTTTTATCGCTCTCATGCTCTCCGCATGGCGCACAGGTGAGGGTTCCTCGTAGCCTTCTTTCTTTGATCCTTTCGCCGGATTTGATCCTTCCGAGTACTTTTCGTGGGAGCCTCAGGCGGGTGCTCGGTGATTCCGACGACGAGGATGTGACGGCGAGTTCGCCGGGATGCCCGACTTTTCTTTGGAGGACCTCGGCGAGGATGATGATGATGCCGAGGAGTCCGATTAGTATTCATTTGCTTTCCCTCTTTTCATATCCCTCTTTTTTTTTTGTTTAGCAAATGTACATTTATGGGTACCGTAATAAAACACTTGTATTTGCATGGCAAACAAAGCATTTTATTTTAAGATGTAATGTCATTTTTGTGATTCCCGGAATTGTCCTAGAAATTGTTGCTATTATTATTTTTTATTTTGTGCATGCCACGTGAGCCGAGAGTGTGTTTGTGGGTAGTGTATGTTTGCCGGGAATGGCTTTGGCCGTTGTTTGGGCGCTTTGGAGCAAGGTTTTGCCGAGGACAAAGGGCTTTTGTACCGTTTGGCCGGGAAATGGGTTCTCGTTTGCAAGGAGGTCCGTACGGACATACTTAGCATGCAAAGAGGTCCGTACGGACCAACCTTGCTTTTGGGAAGGACATAAATGCTTTCCAAAGTTGTCCGGTTCTTCCTCATTTCCCCATTTGCAGCCATTTTCGAGCTTTCTTCCCCATTTTCTCTAGGAACCTCCATTTTTGCCATGGATTCTTCGTACGTCCCTAGAATTTTGCCGAGGCTTTCGCAGAGAGGCAAGCACACTTCCTTGAGCAGCTTGAAAACGTGGATGCGGCGCCGTATGAGGCATCGTAGACGGGCTTTCGAGGTAAGGTTTCGTCTTTGCTCTATTTGGTCTTTTAAGGAGTCGGGTTCCCGATTGGGATTTGCTGCGGGCCGCCGCAAGTTCGGGATGTTAGGAGGCACGTGTACTGTTTCTCCTACAATGAAATGGTGCCCACTTTTGAGGATTTTCGGGCTTTGATTGGAGGACCGGAGGTGGAGGCCATCTCGCTTCCTTTCGATTGGTGGTGCCGCGGTGAGCGTGAAGCTTGCAGACTTTCTTCGTACTTCGTTGGAAGAAGTGCAGGCATGATCCTTGATTCGGGTCATATCGACATTTCGAGCCGCGGAGCGGTTCATGGTTGATGATGAGAGTGACGTCTCTTGGGATGTATTTGCCTTGTGCGTGATGGCGACGCTTTTCCGGGCCGCCTCCTGGCATTTGTGATGGCGCTTGCTAGATGTGGTAGGGCACCGCAGAGCCGGAGAGGATATTGTCCCGTTGGTGCCGGGGGAGACTCTTCATGGTATCGACCGTCCGGCGACCGGGGATCGTTTTATGAGAGGGGGAAGCCCCGCTTTGCTCACCTTGTGGCCGCGAGAGAGACTTCAGTGCCATGCCCGAGGCTCCGACGTCGTTTAGCCCGTGGTCATTTGCTCGCCGACCTCTTGTGTTGGATATGGATCATCCGCCCGGGAGAGATGGATGGCACAGCCTTGGTACGCATCGATCCGCCGGTGGGTTCCGCACCGGAGGATCGAGACCAGGAGGATCTTGCAGAAGGGTCCTACGTTGTCGTAGTTCCAGGTTTGTCTTCGTCCTCCTTCTATATTCCGTCGCTTGTTTCCCGGCAGCTTGGGATGAAGCAGAGCCTTTGTTGGGCCGGGATGACCTTGCTACCGCGGAGGTAGTTCCTCTTTGTATGGCGCCTTCAGTGCCTTCTTGTATTTTCTCTCGAGGGTATGGAAGTATTCCGCTTTCCCTCCCGTGGTACTCCTTAGACGTCTGGGAGCGTTGTATTGACGACTCGCATCCGGCCCGGTATGAGCAGCCATGTTGGGCTCCCAAGTGGTCTTGGGAGAGCAGGTGCGTGTAGCGATTCTGGGACCCGCTGCCGTAGTAGCTATTGCCTTAGGAGTGCCGAAGCCCGGGTCCGACCCTTCGATGTGACGGGAGACACTTTGTTTGACTACGAGACTAGAGTTGACCGACCGACAGTGGAGAGGTCCTCTTTACGCACTCGCAGGAGGAGATCCGAGCCGAAGCACGGGCGAATGAAGCCCCGAGAGCCACCGGATTGTTTGACTCTACTGGGAGGACCCCAGATCTCTGACCGAGAGACGCAGAGTTGGTTCACGTGAAGCGAAAGAAGACTCGCCGGGACGAGGGAAGAAAGGAAAGAATGGCGAGGGGACAAGCGCAGATGGCGCGGAATGACCTCCTAGGTATCCATTCATTGCATTGCAAACACATTATTAGTTAAATGTATTAAGTCGTCTTTTAGCATGTTGTGAACTTGAGAGTAGACCGTGCTTGAACTCATCAAGAAATGTTGTAACCGTTAGTGATTTGTGATTTACTTTTAAAGCTTTGTCGAGACGCAAGATCTCTTGTTTGCCTTTGCTTCGTTGTGCACTTTGTCGGCGTCCATCTGACTTTTCTCGTTGCATTCGCGGACCGAAGCAGCCGTCCCCGACGGCAATCCCTTTGCCGAGGCTTTCAGGCTTGGCCGAGAGGTTGAATGCTCCCTTGACAAGTCGTTTTGACGGTCTTTTCGTAGCTTCCTTGCCGCTTGTTGGCGTAGGCTCTTGACCTCTTTTTGCAGCCTTCCGCTTGAGCTTCTTTTTTTTTTGTGAGCCTCGTCGAGCTTTTTTTGTGAGCCCTTGCTCGAGCTCTCTTTTTTTTTTTTTTTTTTTTTGTGAGCCCTTGCTCGAGCTCTTTTTTTTTTTTTTTTATTTTGAAGCGCGTGAGGGCGAAGACAAGCCCCCGGCTTGGAAGCGTACACGAGCCGGCCGTTTGATGCCGAGTGACCCTCGGATGTCCTTTTTGATGTTGCCGCCGTCGTTTGACTTGGTCAAGGTGACCGCCGGGGCGTGTTTCTTGAAAAGTGCGTAGCTTGATGGAGGTCTTGATTGACATTCAAACTTTTGACTTTTTTGTGTATTTTTAGACCGGACCAATTAAGGTTGCCTACGTTCCTCCTGACTAGAGGGCTCAGTTCTCGCGTAGTTCGACACTACATGGAGTGCCAAGAGATGCACACTGTTCTTCTTCGTGCGAAGTATCTCGCGAAGTTTGCTTCCGTTGACCGGATTCATGAAGGGATTGCCGCCTAGGTCCTGTCTGCCTTCATGGCGCTCCGGAGAAGATCTTTTGAACCACGAAAGGGCCGATCCATGTGGGTTCCCATTTTCCCAGCTGGGTTGGTTCGAGCGGGAGGCTTTTCTTCGAGTACAAGGTCACCTTCCCCGATGTCTCGGGATTTGACTTTCTTGTCGAAAGCTCTAGCCATCCCGCTTTGATAGGCTCCTGACGTGTTCCATGGCCTTTAGTCGTCGCTCGTCTAGCAGAGCCAATTCGTCATGTCGGCCGAGCCATTCGACTTCGTTGATGTCATTTTCCAAAGAAGACGGAGTGAGGGAATTTCCAGCTCGACGGGAAGGACTCGCTTCCATCCCGTATGTCGTGGCAAATGGGGTTTCTCCCGTGGTCGTTTCCGACTGATGTGCGGTAGCCCCAAAGTGCAAGGTGCAGCCTTCTGGCCAATCTCGTCCTCGGGTGGTCATTTTTCTGATGATCCGTTCGAGGGTTTTGTTTGCCGCTTCCACGGCGCCGTTTGTTTGTGGCCGGTAGGGAGAAGATTTGTGACGTGTGATCTTGAATTCAGCCAGCCTCGTCGAATTCCCCTTCGAAGTGTGAGCCGTTGTCCGATATGACCTCATTTGGGATGCCGTATCGGCATATGATGTTTTCCTTGAGGAAATGCGCGACCTTCTTGGAGGTGAGTACCTTGTAGGACTTGGCTTCGACCCATTTGGTGAAGTAGTCGATGGCTACTAAGATGAACTCGCGACCGTTGCCGCCCGGGCGGAGCGATTTTCCCGATGACGTCAATTCCCAAGTGGCAAAGGGCCAAGGTGTAGTCATGCAAGAGAGATCGTGGGGCGGTAGATGATTGAGGTTGGAGAACCGCTGGCACTTGTCGCAGCCTGACAAAGTGGATGCAATCCGCTCCATGGAGATCCAAAAGAGTAGCCCATCCCGAGAATGATTTGCATCGTGGCTCGCGTTCATGTGGGGACCGCAAGCCCCATTGTGGACTTCTGCTCATGAACTTGCTTGCTTCTTCTTGGCCGACGCAACCGTAGAGTGGCCCGTGGTAGCGTTTCTTGTATAGCATGTCCCCGAGGATGACGAAGTGAGAGGCAAGGCGTTTTAGGGCCATGATGCTCTTGGTTTTGACCCCTTCGTGTGTGGGTCTTCCTTGTTCATGAAGGTGGTTTCCCGTTCGAGGTATTGGAAGATCCGGTTATACCATGGCTCATCGACGGGCTTAGGTTCTCGTTCGATCTCACAACAAGAGGCGTGAATTTCCTTTCGTCCGACTTTGAAGGGTTTGATTGCTTTTCCTTCGTGGATTTCCACAAGGGAGGCCAAGGTGGCTAAGGCATCTCGCAAACCTCGTTTCGGCCTCTTGGCAAGTAATGGAAGGTGACCTCTTCGAATTGTGTGATGAGGTCCTCCATGCAGCATGGTATTTTTGCAAGCCCGGTCTATGGTTTTCCACTTGTTGGAGACTTGGTTGATGATCAAGGCCGAGTCCCCATAAACTTCGAGCTTCGGACATTCCTCTCGAGTGCGGCTTGTAGTCCAAGAAATAGCGCAGCTTCATATTCGGCGGCATTGTTGGTTACCTCGAAATTGAGCTTTATAGCAATTGGGGTGTGCTCGTCCTGGGATCCACCAAGAGCATACCGATGCCGTTTCCTTTTGTTGGCCGCTCCGTCGAAGAACAAGCTTGCCATCGATTTTCGCTTCGATTGCGAAGATTCCCTCGTCTGAAATTGTGGTTCGGGGCCTCGAGCCTCGTCGGCTGGGGAAATCACCCGCTTGTTCACCCATGGCCCGTCCCTTGATTGACTTTTGGTTTACGTACTTGATGTCAAATTCCGCTAGGAAGAAAGACCATTTGGCGAGCCTCATTGACAGAGATGGTTTGTCGAAGAGGTACTTGGACCGGGTCCATTTTGGAAACCAAGTGTACCGTGTGCGACCGCATGTAGTGCCGTAGTTTCCCGACAACCCATACCGTAGCCGCGCAGTTTTCTCGAGGGCCGAGTAATTGAGTTCGCCGCCTTGAAACTTTCGACCGACGAAGTAGATGGCGTTTCGACCCGTGACTCCCTCTTTTCTTGACAGAGCATGGCTCCAACCGCGGTGTCTGGCCACAGCTAGGTATAGCAACAAAGGGCTTTTCCTCGTGGGGAGGACAGAGAATCGGAGGACTCACAAGGTATGCTTTTATTTTTTCAAAGGCATCTTGGCATTCCGAGTTCCATTCGATGTCGGCGTTCTTCTTCATCGCTTGAAGATTGGCTCGCATATGAGGTCAATTGGTTGACGAAGCGGCCGATATATTGTGCGGCCCATGAAGCTTTTCACCTCCGTCCGAGTTTGCGGTGGTCTCATTTCGATGATAGCTTTGATCTTTTGAGGATCCACCTCGATGCCTCTCTCGGTGACCATGTATCCCAAACCTTGCCTCGGCTAACCCCAAATGTGCATTTGGCGTGGTTAAGCCTCATTGAGTGTTTTCTGAGGCGATTGAAGAATTTTCTCAGTCCGTGAGGTGTTGTCCGTCCGATCCCTTTGAGTGAACGATCATGTCATCGACGTACACTTCGATCTCTTTGTGGATCATATCGTGGAAGAGGGCGGTTGCCGTCGCCCGTCTGGTAGGTAGCCCCAGATTCTTTAGTCCGAACGGCATTACCGTGTAGCAAGAGGTTCCCCAGGGGGTTGTGAAAGCCGTTTTCTTGGTCTTCTTCGGCCATCTTGATCTGATTGTAGCCGGCAAAACCGTCCACGAAGGACTTGACTTCGAAATTGGTCAGTAGTGTCTACCAACATGTCGATGTTGGGTAGATGAAAATCGTCCTTGGGACTTGCTTTGTTGAGATCTCGGAAGTCCACGCAACAGCGTACTTTTCCATTGGCCTTGGTGACCGTGACGATATTGGAGAGCCATGTGGGGTACTCGATCACCCCGATGAAGCCGACGCGGAGCATTTTTTCGATCTCCTCTTTGACTTGTAAAGACCTTTCTGGCTTGATTCGGCGTAGCTTTTGCTTGATGGGCTTAGCCTCGGGATTCAAGGGGATCCAGTGCTCTACAATGTTAGGATCTAATTCGGGCATGTCTCGATAAGACCAAGCGAACACTTCCACGAACTCTTTGAGCAAAGGCAGTCAATGCGTCTTGCTCGTGCCGGTGAAGAAACTTCCGATTTGCGTCTCTTGCTCTTCGCCAGCCTCCCAAATTCACTTTGGGTAAAACCTCCTCGGCAGCTTGGGCCCGGTTTTTCTCTCGTTTGACAACAGGCTTAAAGATGTGCTTAATGTATTGTTCGTTTAATGTGTCTCGCTTCTTTATCAAGTGAATCGTTATTAACCGTTTGTGTGTTAGTTAATTTATCGCTTGTTAAAGATGCAATGAGAGGATACTCGGAAAGATCGAAGCATTCATTAAGAGCATACGGGAATACATTATTGGCAATGAGTTCGTAATCTTCCGGCGTGAGGCCATCGATGACTCGAGAGACTCAAATTCAAAGCTAATGGACTCGTGGATGAGTTTTGACACTAGACTCTAGGACTCGAGGGGTCGACCAAGTTGTTCGATCATGTCCTTTTTGGCCGGCGTAGGTCCGGAGAATGTGGCCCAGTTATTGAGTGGCAATGAGCTTGATAGGAGATGGGGCTTGAAAGGCTTTATGTCACCGTTCCCGATCATTGCTATCACAGAGTTATCAGAAACAAAATCGATTAGATCCGGCATCTCGATTTCTTCTTTGAAGAGCAGTGGAGCATTGGTTCGTCCCAAGCATCGTCTCGCGGAGTCTCTTGCTTTTGTCTTGGGCATTACTAGCTCGAATGCACTCGTCCCGCTTGTTGAAGGCATGAGTGTTGACAGAGAGTTTTTCGAATTCTTCCGCCAAAGAGGGAGTTTTTTCGAACCAAAATTCATTGTGAATAGTGGTGGTTGTGGATCCCGGCAGGGGCGGTGTGTCGAGGAATGCTCTTCGGACAGGATTTGGCTTGAGGCCTCTGAATCTTGCCAGTTCTCGCTGGAGCTTGTCCATGGTTGTCGGCCGCCTTTGTTTGGCGCCGACGCCCCGTTCCTTTTCTCGGATCTTCTTCCAAGTTGCCGGCCTTCCTTGTGAAGTACTTGGTCATGTCGAAGCCGTAAGGACGAAGATCGGAGATTGCGTGCAAGCCTCTTTGTTATCTCGTGGAGCGTTTTCGTGCAGCTCGCTTGTCCTCCGCAATGTGTTCGGGAGTAGGAGAGTATCCTGTGCCGTGCAGTGGTATTCTCGTTCTTTGATATTGATGATCCGTTGAGTGCCCCGACGGCGTTTTCCCAAACCGAGCCCCGGATGTAGTTCATGTGCTTCATCATTTTCATCGGGGAGGGATCTTGTCCCAAATCAAAGGCAGGTCTATGTGGCACACTTGGGCCTTTGGGCTTTCGATGGTGAACCCCGTTAGCATCATGCCATCATCGTCGGGTTTGATTTCTAAGACCGGACGCCGTTTGTTTCGGTCCTTTCGTTGACTATGCTATCACCGTAGATGATGGTAAGATCCGTTCCTTGGACGAACTTTACGCACCGATGAAGAGTGGATGCCACCCCATTGATCCGGTGTAGCCAAGGGCGTCCCAAAATGGCAAAGTGAATGTGATTGGGATGTCGATGACTTGGAAACTGTCGGGACCATTTGTTTTCCAAACCACAGTTCAAGGTGGCTATTCCCAAGACTCGGGCGGGATGTCGAGTCGTATGCCTTGATTGCTCGAGTCGAGGGTTTTAGATCGCTTGCTTTGATCCCTAGCAAATCCATCATTTTGGCCGGAAGGACGTTCATGGATGATCCCCCATCTACCAACACCCGAGGGAGACGGCGCTCATCCGCTTGAACCGTTATGTAGAGAGGCTCGTTGTGGTCGCCCCAAATTTTGGAAGATCGAGCTCGTGGAAGGTGATGATATTGCCGTAATTGACGTTGCCAATCATCTCGAACCGCTTCATCAGTGTCACCGTGATGGGAACCATGGTCCGGGCCAGGCTTTCTTCCAACTTGAGCTTGTGCGGGTAAGATGAAGTGAGTAAGGACCAGAGCGAGATGTTAGCCTGAGTGCGCTGAAGCCGTGTCAAGACAGATCTTCAACCTTCGGGGTCCAAGGTTTCACTTTCTTTGGCGTAGGGCCCCTTTTCGCCCGTGGCTCGTGTATGGCCGGCCTTTTGTCCGTCCGTGGAGGATTCACTGGGATTTGACCGGAACGTGTCGTAACATTCACCTGACTTATGGTTTTGCTTGTCTCTCCCGCTTCTCGTAGTGGGAGGAGCCTGATTGGCGTAAGGCCGCATCGCGCATTTCAATTCGTTCACCGTCATGGCTTTTACCGAAGCATCAATAGTGGCTTTGAGATCTTCCCAAGACAGGGGTTGGATTATCTCGGACCTTCGGGCCTTCGGTGGCGGTGCGAAGCTCGTCCCAAATGATCATGGAGCAAACATTGCCGTGGCCCCGTGCGTAACTAGGCCGGGGAGATTTGGCTGGAGTAGATGACATAGTAGTCAAACTTTCCCGAGGGTTCTCCAAGGGTTCCGACCGTGGGATCACCAGATTCATACCTCTTTTTCAGCTTTTGTTGAGAAGATAGCTTCTTCTTTCGTCGAGGACGGCCCTCGTTCATCGCATCCCGGAATTCCATTTCCGTGACAAGCACCGCAATCGCAGACGTCCCACCAGATGTGTTCGTTGTTCGGCGGTGGTACCGGGACCTCGTGAGGCCGGATGGGCAAGCTTTCCTCTCGGGAAGGTCTTGTGGCCTTACGTCATAACCGCATGGCTCGTACGAGGGTAACAGTTGACTTCTCGGGAGACAATGAGAGATGTTAGAGGTCAGAGGAGCAAGCCATGGCTTGGGAAGCCCTGTGTAGTTGGGTGGCTAAGGTTCCGAAGTGGTGCATGGCACCTTCGATCCAGGCTTGTTGCTCACCTTGACGTTTCTCAATAGCCATGAGGACTCTCGCCAAACTTCTTCCAATGTTGGGAAATTTCTTGGGGGTAAGGTCCCGTTCTCATCGTTGTTATCCACCGACTTGGCCACGGGAATTGACGGACCGTCCCGGTGACAGAGGTGGGTAGGACCTTGGCTGTTTTGACACCGGGAGACGGGTTCCTGGGTACTCTCGACCACTCTCTCGTTAGCCGGAGGGGGTGATGGGCAAGGTTTAGACATGGGAATGGCCTAACAGGATAAAAGGGGGAAAGCTCACGTGGCATGCGGTTTCCGTTTCTTTTATTTTCTGATTTTTTTTGTTGTTTTAATTTACTTAAAACATGTTTTCTCAGAATCCTAGGTAGGTTGGAAAAGATTTCTCTTCTTTTCGCAACTATGCTAGATCCCGGGTCGCTGGAGACCATCTCGTGCGGCTATAAGCCCTCGTTTTGCACCCGTATTTCGACATCCCAGCGGTGGACACCCTGTGCGAGGGTCCTATAGTGCAAGCGGTTTCCACCGGCCTAAAAGAAAAATCGAACCTAAGGACCGAGCTCGTCATGTTCGTTTTGATGCGTTAGCCATGTGAATAGTGAACCGAGCCGGCCACCGAGTCAAGATCGTGTCAAGAGTTCGGCATGACCTTCTCTTTGCTTGCTTGCGCAAGGGATCCGTGACGTTAGGCGTTGGTCGGGTCATATCGTCATGGCCGACGTATCAAAGGCGTGATGACATGGTGTCATGCGAGCATGGATGTATATCCGGACGGAACATCGTCTGGGTGTAGCTTCGAAATCAAGATCAGTCAAGATTTTAGCATGACCTTTTCATCGCTTTGCTTGCGCAAGGGATCTTGAGTTCCGAGCCTTGACTCGTAAAATGGCCGGCATGGTATATGTATCCAGCCGTATGACACGGACCGGGTAAAACCAACCGAGTCCGGACAGAGTGTGACTCAAGACTCAAACGTGTGGTTGACGCTGGCTAGGATGGGATGTTTGGAATGATCCCGTGCGCGTCCAAGAGGCCTAGGAAGACCTAACGGATCGCAACCGAGACCACTCCGGCCGAGGGTTGTAGTGTGCTGTATCCGAGGCAAAGAAGCGCGTAGCGTGCGGTGTAACCGAGGCAAAGGTGTGAGTAGAGTGCGGTGTAACCGAGGCAAGAAGTGCGCGTAGGTGCGGTCTCTAAAATTCTTTTCCGAGTAAAACAGAAGTTTTTGAAGAATTTTAAATGTATGCACAGTATGTATATTGATGCATTTTTTTTGTATTTTTATTTTTGTTTAAAATAAAAACGAAGCACGTGCACACACACACAATGCTTAAAGGAAGGGGTAAAATGAAAGTTTGACCTCATCATCGTTTTAAAAATCTTTTGTTTTGCTTAAAAGTTTTTAAAACAAAATGTTCCTCAATGGAGTCGCCAACCGAAATTACCCGGATCCGAGAGGCAGCCGGCTCGCGCCCCTAAGGCATCCGGCATCTTTCGCGTTGGAGCGACGTGTCTCGCCGTTTTTGTTTTGTAGAGTCGCCACGCCGTTTTTATTAAGCCCAAAACATTGAAAAAGGGCATCGCTTAAAGATAATTTTAAACTGCTTTTTGTGTGATGAGATTTTGAGTTCGGAGGTCGATGACTCCCGGAAGAGAATATTAGAATATTAGAGCTCACTCCGAGTAGCCTCGTAAAACGAGTCTTTCGGATACCCCTAATATCCTTTAAATGTTGTGTGTGTGTGTGTGTGCTTTTAAAAATGCATGTCAGTATCGGATGTCTACATTGTATGCTATGTATGGAAATGTATTGAAATAGTATAGGAAGGAACCCTTACCAATGTTGGTTCGTGTCTGCCTTCCGCCGGGGAATAGTGTTTGAGGTCGGAGTAGCGTTTCGGTACGGATCGGATTGCTTCGGGAGATGCCTGGCTGTCCGCGGACGAGTTTCGGCGTGAGTCCGAGGTTGTAGGCTGCGGTCGGGCGCAGGTTCTGCGTGCGCTGGGGATCGTCTGGGATCACCTCGGGCAGGTTCTGGCGTGCGTTGTGGTGGCAGTGGAGTCACTCGGGCAGAGTTTCGGCGTGATTTGGGATCGTCGGTTTGACTCGGAAAGAGCCGGGACACCGTGGAAAGACCAGGCAAGGCCTCGGAGTACCACGAGGGGCCTCAGAGTACCTCGAGAGTGCCTCGGGGCAGCGCGGTGTTCGGTCGAAACCTAACGGTTTATTTTATATCCGCAAGCGCACGGGCTATTGTAATATAGCGGGTGCAAGTACGAGTCGATCCCACAGAGACAGGGTTTACTTAAGGGATATTTTTGTCTTTAGAAAATATAAAAAGGATTGGGGGGTAGATAAAATTTGTTTTTAGAATAATAGAGAGAGCATAGACAGAAAATACTTTAATTGAATTCTTATAAAACGAAGCATTCTCGGGATTGGAAATCATACACATAATCTTATTCATCAAATTGTCATTGTCTTAGAAATAAAAGGTTTTCATAAAAAGCAAGGATGGTATGTTAGGCCTACGCTATTTCGGGCTAGGACAATAGCGTTTGTATTCTTCACTAATTATGTTCTAACTGTTTGAGAAATCCGTTTATGTTTGACCCCGCCCGTCACAAACGGGCATTCCGGCTTATCTCTAGCTGACCATAATTAGTAAGAATCCATTAAGGACGGAAGTTCAACATACTTTCCATTAAAAGAACATCCCTAGGCCATCAACTACTCTCGTGATCAATGAACCTAGTTTCTTTATATGGTTCCGTCAATTGAGATTCTCCGCTAGGTACTTCTCTCAATTGATCGAATCATACAAATTGGATATCGCCAATAAGTAAGGCATTTAGAGAATAATATAAAGAAATTGTTTTAGATGAAGAAAGAAGACAAGACTAATCATTTTTTAGATGATGAATAAGCATGTTTTTGAGTTTCCAACCCCAAGAATATGGGGATTACTCACAAGCCATTTATAATATAAAAGCAATTAAAATAAGAGATTGAGTAAGAGAGACTTATGATGGACAAATGCTGGAAATAATGCTTCACTTTTATTGATCTTCTTCCAAAGTAACTTCAAGAACAAAGTAATGACTTGATCTTCAAATCTCCTTGGAAATTGTTATCACAAGTATTTTGTGTTTTCTATCTATCAAATATCGTATTTCTCTCTAATGATTCGTCTTTAAGACTGATCTCTAGGGTCCTATTTATAAAAAGGAGGGAACTCTTCAATCGGGTGCAACCAAAAGGTGCCTTTACGTCGCCAGCCACGTTTTGCACGGCCGTGTCAAGGAAGTTGCACGGCCGTGTGACCCTTGGCGCCGCTTTGAATTTAAGTCTTGACACCTTGCACGGCCGCTCCTAAATAAGCCGCACGGCCGCTCCGCCTCGATGACACGGGCACTCCTTCTTCAAGACACGGCCACTCCATATTTTAGGGCCAAAAATGGCCCGAAAAATGCCAAGTGCACGGCCGCTCCATCTCTCGCGCACGGCCGCTCCTGTCTCGAATTTTAACTTTGTGTGCTTGATTTGGTTGGTGCTCTCCCATGTCTTTTGCCTTGAAGTGTCCAAGTATCCTTTTGATAAAAATGAACCTAAAACCCGTCTAAAAAGGCAAGAAATATACCAAAAGCGTAAAATCTAGAAAATAAGGAAAAGAAACTAAAAAGTATAAGAAATGAAATGAAAAATGATGTTTTATGCCATAAAAAGTATATAAAAATAAGGATAAATGACTATATAATAGTCACTTATCAAACTCCCCCACACTTAAACCTTTGCTTGTCCCCAAGCAAACTTATAATGAAATATGGGGAGGGAGAAAAATTATGATTGATCCCTCGTAAATAAAGTAGCAAGCCCTTGAATGCCTTGTAGAAAATGCCTTTTATCTATCCAATCATATTTTGAATATCTTTAAAAATTTTATTTTGGGAAGAAGTATTTTAGGGATATTTTAAAGAGATAAAATGCAAGACAATAACCTAGTATAGCATATATAGAATTTTGATCAAGTAAAGCATGCTAGAAGGAAGAATTTTCTTGGTAGAAAAAGCCATCACTTTTTAGAGTGATTTTTTAGAAAAGATGAATTTTATTTCTTTAAGATGTACAAGAAAAGGTATAGACATTTATTCACAATTTAGAAGTTCCGAAGAATTGCATTACATTCTTGAATCACAAGGGTGAAGAATGGGTGATGGTAGTGGAAAAATCTCGTCAAAGTCAAACAAATTTATCTTTATTTTTGTACGTGTTATATTTTTGCAAAGACCTAAGTTATTCTTGATCCTTTCAAGTAGGAGACATTGTGGTCGCGAGCCCCATGTTCCTAATACTTAGATCAAGAATACTTTTGGATATTATTCCCGTTTTGGCAAGGAAGCATCGTCAGCAAATGAACGCCGTGCCCCGAGTTACTTAGGAGATAATTTTCTTTTTGCTTTTGGTGACCATTGTCACTCTTTTATTAATAAGATAAAAGTGTTTTTCTTTGACTTGATTTGAAAATGGAAGGATGGAATTTATGAAAGGGTGTGATTCAAGGGATGCAAACAAAAAGGTGCTTCTTAAAAAGGGAATAAATATCTAATAAAGATAAAAAATGTACAATCTTAAAGGAATATATTCAAAAATTTGCATATATAACCAAGCATAAAAGGATTCCTTTCTAATCAAATGCATTTTCCTTGATGAGATTCTATATTGTGCTATACCAACTTATGAGGCTTTCAATTATTTCCTAAAAAGATCCCTTATACTTTTCCTTTTTTATAAATTTCTAAGTGTATAGAAAATATGAGGGGAAAGATAAAGGCATTTATATTAGGGCAATTGGCAAGCATAATGATAATGATTTTTGATCATCATAGGGAGTTTTTTTTTTTTTTTTATATACTATTATACAAGCATAAAAGAGAAAAAATGCAACTAAGTTAAAAAAGAAAAATTTATACTAGAAAACGATTAAATTTATCCTAGAAAGCAAAAAAAATTTTTTTTTTTTTTTTTAAAAACTAGAAAGCGAAAAATAAAGCGAAAAGTAAAAAGATAGATTTACCCCCCCACACTTGAAATGAACATTGTCCTCAATGTTTCAAGGAACAATGCCAAATCCCGGGAGGGTAAAGGGAAAAACTTACTAAAATGGATCATGGGTAGGTTCGCCCAAAGTAATACATGAAACTACTCCAATCGGATCTCCGGTCATGTAGTGTTTCAGTCTTTGCCCGTTTACTTTGAATTCTTCGTGTGTTTCGTTCCAAATTTCGATGGCTCCGTATGGATATACCTTACGTACTTGATATGGGCCTGTCCATCTTGATTTTAATTTTCCTGGAAAAAGCTTTAAACGAGAATTAAAAAGTAATACCATGTCTCCTTCTTTAAAATCCCTTCTCATTATATGAGCATCATGCCATTTTTTCGTTTTCTCCTTGTATAATCTGGCACTTTCGTATGCTTCAAATCGGAGTTCTTCAAGCTCTTGTAATCGTAGTCTCCTCTTTTCACCGGCTTCTTTCAAGTCATAGTTTAGGGCTTTGATTGCCCAATAAGCCTTATGCTCGAAGTTCTACCGGTAAATGACATGGCTTCCCATAAACTAATCGAAAAGGATGGTTCCGATAGGTGTTTTAAAAGCGGTGCGATAAGCCCACAAAGCATCGTTCAATTTAATTGACCAATCCTTTCTTGAACTTATTACCGTTTTCTCCAAGATCCACTTTATTTCTCGATTTGAAATTTCCACTTGCCCACTTGTTTGAGGATGATACGCGGTGCCTGTTTTATGATAGACTCCGTACTTTTTAGTAAAGCATCAAACCGGGCGGTGCGAAAAGTGTGATCCTCCATCGCTTATGACGACTTTTGGAACCCCAAATCTTGGAAAAATTGTATCCTTGAAAAGCTTCATGACGACTTTTGAGTCGTTTGTTGGAGATGCTATAGCTTCCACTCCATTTTGAGACGTAGTCTACTGCTACCAAAATGTAATTATTGTTGAAAGATGTGGGGAAAGGTCCCATGAAATCAATACCCCAAACATCGAAAATCTCAACTTCCAGAATATTATTGAGAGGCATTTCATTCCTCCTTGAAATGTTGCCGGTTCGTTGGCAACGGTCACAAGAGATGACAAAATTTCGAGCATCTTTGAAGAGCGTGGGCCAGAAAAAACCTGATTGAAGAACCTTGGCGGCGGTTTTGACTGTGCTTGCATGACCGCCATAAGGAGATGAATGACAATGATACGTAATGTCCCTTATCTCTTCATTAGGTACACACCGCCTAATGATTCCGTCTGCGCAAATGTCTAAAGAGGAGCGGATCTTCCCAAAAGTATTTTTTTATTTCTGATAAAAATCTCTTCTTTTGTTGATGACTCATTTCTGGAGGAAGAATCTTGCATGCTAGATAGTTAACAATGTCTGCAAACCAAGGAATTTCGACATTGCTTATGGCAAGAAGATGATCATCCGGAAACGAATCATCAATGGGAAGGTCATAATTATCGGAAATTTCTAACTCTTTAGGAAGGCGGGATAAATGATCTGCGACCAAATTTTCCGTCCCCTTTTTATCACGGATTTCCAAATCGAATTCTTGGAGGAGAAGGATCCATCTTATTAACCTTGGCTTTGCGTCCTTCTTTGTCAACAAGTATCTAATTGCAGCGTGATCCGTGTATATGATTACCTTTGATCCCACCAAATATGACCGAAATTTTTCCATAGCAAATATTACGGCCAAAAGCTCTTTTTCTGTGGTGGCATAATTCATTTGTGCTTCATCTAGCGTTCGGGTGGCATAATATATTGCGTGCGTTTTCTTGTCTTTTCGCTGACCTAGGACGGCTCCGACCGCGAAATCACTTGCATCGCACATTATTTCGAAAGGGAGATCCCAATCGGGTGGTTGCACGATAGGAGCGGAGATCAAAGCTTCCTTTAACCTATTGAAAGCTTCAAGACAAGGGCTATCAAACACAAATGGAGCATCTTTCATTAGTAGATTAGTTAAAGGTTTAGAAATTTTTGAGAAATCTTTTATAAAACGTCGGTAAAATCCGGCGTGACCAAGAAAACTTCTTATACCTTTAACATTAGTAGGCGGAGGTAATTTTTCAATAATTTCGATTTTTGCCTTATCTACTTCTATTCCTTTTCGGACACCATGTGTCCTAACACTATTCCTTCATTTACCATAAAATGGCATTTTTCCCAATTTAGAACAAGATTGACCTCCTCACAACGTTGTAGGACCTTAGACAAATTCTTCAAACATTCGTCAAAAGAATATCCGTAAACAGAGAAATCATCCATAAAAACTTCCATAATATTTTCTATGTATTCGGAAAAATGGACATCATACAACGCCGAAAAGTGGCGGGAGCATTACAAAGTCCAAAAGGCATTCTTCTATAAGCGAAGGTACCATAAGGACAAGTAAAAGTAGTTTTTTCTTGATCGTCTGGATGGATAGGGATTTGGAAAAATCCTGAATATCCGTCCAAATAATGTAAATGGGAATGTTTGGCCAATCTTTCTAGCATTTGGTCTATAAAGGGAAGGGGAAAGTGATCTTTTCGGGTGGCTTTATTTAATTTTACGTAATCTATACACATGCGCCAACCCGTGACGCCTTTGTTGGGATTAATTCATCCTTATCATTTCGAATGACTGTCATTCCTCCCTTCTTAGGGACAACTTGAACTGGGCTCACCCATTTGCTATCTCGAAATTGGGTAGATGATGCCCGAGTCAAGTAATTTAAGGACTTCCTTTTTGACTACTTCCTTCATGTTAGGATTGAGTCTTCTTTGATGTTCAATGGAAGGTTTATGATCTTCCTCTAAATCAATCCTATGCATGCAAATTTTTGGATGAATTCCTTTTAAGTCATCTATCGTATATCCTATGGCTTTTGATGCAACCTAAGCTCATTTAACAATTTTTCTGTTTCTAGAGGACCTAGGTTAGCATTTACAATCACAGGATAAGTGGAGTCAGTCCCGTAAATTCATACCTTAGATTTGAGGAAGAGGTTTTAACTCGACTTGAGGTGCCTTAATTACCTCTTTTTCCTTTTTGTTGGATGGTTCTGCTTTGTAGCCTCCAACTTTTCGAAATTATTGTCCTCAATAGGCTTTGCTGTGTCTAAAAGCATGGTATAATGTGCAACTTCTTCATCGTCATCATCATGCAAAGTTCTTTTCCAATCAATAAGACTTTTTCAAGCGGATCCTTAGATTGGGGACTTTTTAATTCCTTGCTAACTGATTCTAACATGTTAATGTTCAAGCAAGGGTTCTCAAGATCAGGATTTCTCATGAATTTAGACAAGTTAAACTCTATTTTATCATCTCCTACATTCAAAGTTAGGTTACCATGTTTAACGCCTATAACCGCCCCTACGTGGCAAGGAAAGGTCTACCTAGAATTACAGGAATATGACTATCTTCTTCCATCTCGAGAACAACAAAATCTACCGGGATGATTAACTTCCCGATTTGGCAAGGGACATCTTCCATAATACCCACGGGATATTTAATGGAACGATCTGCCAATTGCAGGGATATGGTTGTAGGTTTCAATTCTCCCACACCAATCTTCTTGCTTACAGAAAGCGGGATGAGGCTCACACTAGCTCCTAGATCTAGCATAGCATTATCAACATTAAATTTACCAATATTACAAGGGATAGAGAAAGTACCGGGATCTTTTAGTTTTGGGGGTAACCTTTTTTGTAAAACAGCACTCACTTCCTCTGTTAAAGCAACAGTTTCATTTTCTTCCAGCTTCCTTTTGTTAGAAAGAATATCTTTGAGAAATTTAGCATAAGAAGGCATTTGTTGCAAAGCATCCGTGAAAGGTATATTAAGGTATAGGTGCGTCTTTTTGACTGAACCGACGCAACTCCCCAGACGTTTTGCACGGCCGTGTTAAGGAACTTGCACGGCCGTGTCCCTTTCACTGAGTCAACACATCCCAACTCGATATGAACTGCACGGCCGCTCCAGATGAGCTGCACGGCCGTGCGAACTGAACTTCACCACTTTTTAAATCTTTTTCCCTAAAAAATAAAGTTAGCACAATCAAATATGATAAAAAAAATAAAAAAAAATAAAATGAAAATAAAACAAAAATAATCCATCGGTTACCATCCCGATGATGCTTGTTTTAGGTCCTTAGCTTGACCCCTTCCCGGTAGTAGGAGATGCATGATATTTGGTTGGCCTTTTGTCATTGACAACTTGCCATTGCAATCCTTCCGGGGTAATGAGTATCTTCTGCGGTAGACATTTCTTCCATCCCGATTTCTTGGGTAGAACAAGTGACCTATAGTCTTTGCACTTTCGAAAACTCGAAGTGACCTCCGTCTTTGTTCTTTTTGACTTTTTCACCGCATTGTTAGTCTTGGGACAAGCGTAAATATCTAAAATATCATTACAAATCAAAGGTTCATTTTTTATAGGATCATTTTTTATTTCTTCCTTTGATTTTGTTTCCTCACCCATTAAATCTTCTTCACTAGGAATCCAATTTTCTTCGCTAGGGGTGTAGGTCTCTTCAATTGGGGTCCAATCTTCTTCACTAGGAGTATAGGCCTCTAAATAGGGATCTTCGAGAACCGGCCCATGCATACTAAATTCGACCCTTTCTTTCCCTATATTTAGGGAAAATGTGCCATTTTTCACATCTATGATTGCCCCGCAAAGTGGCAAGAAATGGCCTTCCTAAAATGACGGGAATATAATGGTCTTCCGCCATATCCAAGATAACAAAGTCGACGGGATGATTAAGTTCCCTACTCGACAAGGCAAATTTTCCATAATACCAACGGGGTATTGAACGGATCGGCACGCCAATTGGAGAGTTATGGTTGTGGGTCCGAGTTCCCTATACCAAGCTTCTCGCTAACCGATAATGGCATTATATCGACGCTTGCTCCTAAGTCAAGGACAGCGTTATCTATGTTTATTCTCGCCAACACAACAAGGAATGGTGAATGTACCCGGATCCTTTAATTTTGGAGGGTCTTTATTTTGCAAAACGGCGCTCACCTCCTCCGCTAACATAACATTCTCATTTTCTTTTAGCCTTTCTTTTTCTTCTATTAATTTTTTTAAAGGTTTAACGGCTAAAGGCATATCTTCATCCTTTCTAAAATAAGGAATGTTAACATTAATGGCATCCAAGTTATCAAGGAATTCATCATAATCCTTGCCTTTTTCTCTAGGGGATTCCGTCCCCAAACTAGTCTCAATCATCGGAGGGATTGGACTGTGATTATTTCTAGGGCATTCATTCTTCTTTTCTTGCTCATCCCTAGTTTCTACCACATTAACTTGCTCATTTGGCCTTTGAGGTTGACCGGGAAGACTCCCTTGTGGTCTATTCAATGGGGTAGCCTGTTGAGCTTGTTGGGTTTCTAGCATCTTATTATGCGCTGCCAAGTTATCAAACCTAGCATTTAGCAATTTAAAACATTCCCTAAACTCATTATTGATCTTTTCTTGGGAGTTTTTATTTTCCACTACAAAATCCATTATAAGATCTAATTTAGACTTAGGGGGAAAAGTACTTGCATTGTTGTTGAAATTCTTAGGTGCAAATCCCGGAGGTTGTGTAGATGATTGCGGGTTAAGAACGTTGTTATTCTTATAGGAAAAATTGGGGTGATTCCTCCACTCGGGATTGTATGTATTAGAATACATCCCCCTTTTGCCCAAAAGAATTAACGAAGTTCACTTGATCGTTAGAAGTAACGTCAAGCAACTCGCAGCTTATCCGTACTATGTGAGTTAGACCCACATAGTTCGCACAAAACATTTACACTAGCAATGGGATTGACATTAAGATTTTCAAACTTCTTCAAAAGCATGTCAACTTTAGAGGAGAGAAGAGTAACTGCATTATATTTACCGGGTGTACCTTGTTCTTTGCTCCTCTCGCTTGACCATTGGTAATGGTTCAATGCAATATTTTCGATGAGGTCGTACGCCTCATCTACTCCTTTGTTCATCAAAGCTCCTCCTGCAGCGGCATCAATGGTCTCTCTTGTTTTAAAAATGAGACCGTTGTAGAAGGTGTGAACAATCAACCACTTTTCAAGCCCGTGGTGGGGGCACATTCTGAGAAGTTCCTTGTACCGTTCCCATGCATCATACAAAGTTTCACTATCCGTTTGACAGAAGTTAGTGATCTTTGTTCGTATCTGAGCGATCTTGCTTGGCGGGAAAAATCGACCAAGGAAAGCTTCTTGAATCTGGTCCCATGTTGTCAATGAATTCTGGGGGACCGAATTCAACCATTGTTTCGCCTTATCCTTGAGAGAAAATGGAAAAAGGCGCATCCGGATTGCTTCCACCGTAACACCTTGAATACGTGTAGTATCACAATATTCAAGAAATGTTTGGATGTGTAGATGGGGGTCTTCGAAGGCAAAGTTGCCGCTGTATTGGTTATTCATAACCATGTGCAATAATTGTGGCTTTATTTCGAAGTTTGCCGCTCCGGCATTCGGCACAACAATAGGGGATCTAGTTCCCGGGGTACTTGGGTTAACAAAGTCCCGTAGGGTCCTAGCAGGTGTTTGCGGTTCTCCGTCCATGTGTTTTTGTAGAGTTTCTCTAAATCTTCTTAATCTTTCGTGAAAGCTTCTTTCGGGTTCCGGATCAAAGTTGTCAACAAATGTCCGAGACCGTTTCATAAACTACAAGAAAAACACTTGAAGGGAAATTAAACGCAATGCAGTTATAGGATAGGAAAGCAAAATAGTAAAAATAAAAACTAAAAATTTGTAGTAAAGACAAAAATAAAAAGTAAACCGTTGTCCCCGGCAACGGCGCCAAAAACTTGTTCGGTCGAAACCTAACGGTTTATTTTATATCCGCAAGCGCACGAGCTATTGTAATATAGCGGGTGCAAGTACGAGTCGATCCCACAGAGACAGGGTTTACTTAAGGGATATTTTTGTCTTTAGAAAATATAAAAAGGATTGGGGGGTAGATAAAATTTGTTTTTAGAATAATAGAGAGAGCATAGACAGAAAATACTTTAATTGAATTCTTATAAAACGAAGCATTCTCGGGATTGGAAATCATACACATAATCTTATTCATCAAATTGTCATTGTCTTAGAAATAAAAGGTTTTCATAAAAAGCAAGGATGGTATGTTAGGCCTACGCTATTTCGGGCTAGGACAATAGCGTTTGTATTCTTCACTAATTATGTTCTAACTGTTTGAGAAATCCGTTTATGTTTGACCCCGCCCGTCACAAACGGGCATTCCGGCTTATCTCTAGCTGACCATAATTAGTAAGAATCCATTAAGGACGGAAGTTCAACATACTTTCCATTAAAAGAACATCCCTAGGCCATCAACTACTCTCGTGATCAATGAACCTAGTTTCTTTATATGGTTCCGTCAATTGAGATTCTCCGCTAGGTACTTCTCTCAATTGACTGAATCATACAAATTGGATATCGCCAATAAGTAAGGCATTTAGAGAATAATATAAAGAAATTGTTTTAGATGAAGAAAGAAGACAAGACTAATCATTTTTTAGATGATGAATAAGCATGTTTTTGAGTTTCCAACCCCAAGAATATGGGGATTACTCACAAGCCATTTATAATATAAAAGCAATTAAAATAAGAGATTGAGTAAGAGAGACTTATGATGGACAAATGCTGGAAATAATGCTTCACTTTTATTGATCTTCTTCCAAAGTAACTTCAAGAACAAAGTAATGACTTGATCTTCAAATCTCCTTGGAAATTGTTATCACAAGTATTTTGTGTTTTCTATCTATCAAATATCAGTATTTCTCTCTAATGATTCGTCTTTAAGACTGATCTCTAGGGTCCTATTTATAAAAAGGAGGGAACTCTTCAATCGGGTGCAACCAAAAGGTGCCTTTACGTCGCCAGCCACGTTTTGCACGGCCGTGTCAAGGAAGTTGCACGCCGTGTGACCCTTGGCGCCGCTTTGAATTTAAGTCTTGACACCTTGCACGGCCGCTCCTAAATAAGCCGCACGGCCGCTCCGCTCGATGACACGGGCGCTCCTTCTTCAAGACACGGCCACTCCATATTTTAGGGCCAAAATGGCCCGAAAAATGCCAAGTGCACGGCCGCTCCATCTCTGCTGCACGGCCGCTCTGTCTGAATTTTAACTTTGTGTGCTTGATTTGGTTGGTGCTCTCCCATGTCTTTTGCCTTGAAGTGTCCAAGTATCCTTTTGATAAAAATGAACCTAAAACCTGTCTAAAAAGGCAAGAAATATACCAAAAGCGTAAAATCTAGAAAATAAGGAAAAGAAACTAAAAAGTATAAGAAATGAAATGAAAAATGATGTTTTATGCCATAAAAAGTATATAAAAATAAGGATAAATGACTATATAATAGTCACTTATCACGCGGGAGCGTCTCGGGAGCGCTCGGGGAGGCTTCGGAGCACCACAAGGGAGCTCGGAAGGCCTCGGAAGGATCCGAAAGGGGCCGGGAGTGCCTCGAGAGGACTTAGAGGGGAAGCCAGAAGGCTAAGGGAGGAAGAGAGAAGAGGGAGGTGTGTGAAAATGAGGAGGGGGAGCCCTCTATTTATAGTAAAAATTTCGGAGCAAAGAGGTCCGTACGGACCTCCTTGGTTATCCAGAATTTTGGATTTCCTCGATTTGAGGGAATCTGCAATGATGGTGAATATTCTGGAATGATGATGTCCCCATGCAAGAAGGTCCGTACGGACCAACTCAGCATGCAAAGAGGTCCGTACGGACCAACCATGCATTTGGGTAATCATTTCTTCCGGGATTTGAGGGAATATTGTGGACTTTAAGGGGATTCAGTAATTATGACAGCAAAGAGGTCCGTACGGATCAATATTGCTTTCCCAATTTCCTGAAAATTCCCAAAAGGTCCTTTTGTCCCTTTTTATCCCAGGAAGGCTCCTCCCTTGGTTTGGTTGGGGGTTTGAGAGGGTTTTGAGAGGGTTTTGAGAGGGTTTTGAGTGCCAGAGGTCTCCGAGACTGCGTTGATGAGTCTGCGGTGTTTCCCGTGTGTTTGAAAGGGGGTGATCCAGATTGGGGTACTTACAGTGGTATCCCACCAATACTCGAAAAGGCCAAGGAAGACGCTCTTGTTCTTCCTCGTATCAGAGACTCCGGCCAGGTTCTCTACGAACACACCCAGGCCAGAAGCGTAGACCAGCCTCCTGGTACTCGGCCTACCATCCACGGAAATATCGGGCATCCGCTGCCACAGCTCAACAACAGCCTCGAGCGATCCCCGAGTCTTCATCCTCTTGGCCTTCCCGGCCATAAGCCCCGCATCCTGCTGGTAAACACAGCAAAGGTACGTCAATCACAGTACTTAATATAAAACAAAAGGCACAAAAGTCCGTCCCAACACGGAAAGCCATGAAAATAACCCGTCACAAAACACGGCACACATTGCACATATTTTTCACATATAACCCGTCACAAAACACGGCACACATTGCACATATTTTTCACATATATCCCGTCACAAAACACGGCACATGTCGCACATAATTTTCACATACATTATACATATAATTTTTCCCATGCAGCCCGTCACAAAACACGGCACACACTGTACACATTTTCTCAAAAAAGGGATTAAGCCCTACACGACACATTTTCAAAAAAGTCCGTCCCAACACGGAAAGCCATGAAAATAACCCGTCACAAAAACACGGCACATATTGCACATATTTTCCCCACAAAGTCCGTCACCCAAAAACATGGCACACACGGCACGACACATATGCATAACACATTTTTCAAAAAAAAAAAAAAAATCCGTCCCTACACGGTACACACTTTCAGACAAAACCCGCACAAAACACGGCACATGTCACATTTTTTCACAAAAATTGTCACTACACGACAAACTTTTCTCATAATGTACATACATAAATAGCATACGGTACAAAACACCAAAGCATGCATTTCATTAGAGAGGCACTTTATTTTCACAAATAAAAGCTAATCTACACATTTCTGCACAAAATACACATACCCACAATTTTTACATGTCCATTTTCAACAATTCATCAAGAATTTCGCAAAAGGCATAAAAAAATAACAAAAATTCAAAAATGCGAAAAACTAAAACCTAGTTCTAGCATTCAAAAATTCGAGCAGGGAATCAAAACGGAACGGATTTCTTACCTCCCTGACGTTCATAGAGCGACGATTGTGCACCTCCGGATTCGGATACAAGACATCCGGGTTCTTCGAAGATGGAACAAACGAAATCCAATTTCTTTGGAGCTCCATCCTTTGCTCGACCACTTCTTGACTGCGTTGTCGACGACTCCTTCGAGATCCTTCCGCCATTGCAAGCGATTCAAGCGAAAAATGGAGGATTTTGGTTAACAATGGAGGTTTTTCTCTCCCTCTCTCTCTCGGATTCACGCACTGAAGAAGAAGGAATGGGGAAGGGCTCGACATTTAAACCCGGTCAAAACCTGGGAACTGTAAAAAACCAACTTGGTCCGTACGGACCTCTTTGCAGCCAGGTTGGTCCGTACGGACCTCTTTGCAAGGGGTGGCCAAATTACTTTCCTGCCCTTATAATCTTTGCCCCCGTCAGTCCTAAGGCCTTTTCAAGAAATCCAGTGCGTAATGGTCCCTAACTCTTCAATTCAACCACCGGCCGTCAACGTAAGACCGGTCTTCGCCCACTTCAACGGAAATTCAATCCCCGACCGTCAACGTAAGACCGGTCCTCGCCCACTCAACGGCGACTCAAGAAGGAGCCAACACCTCCCAGTACAAATATCCAGGCACGAGACGCCTCCAAAACGCCCGACGGCAATTCAAGAAGGAGCCAACACCTCCCAGTACGAATATCAAGGCACGAGACGCCTCCAAAACGCCCGACGGCAATTCAAGAAGGAGCCAACACCTCCCAGCACGAATATCAAGGCACAAGACGCCTCCAAAACGCTCAACGACAACTCAACCACTGGCCCTCAAAAGAGGTCCGAAGTCATCTTCCCAATAGAAAAGGGCCCCTACAAGGTCATGCATCCCCAGCAATTCAAGCACCGGCAGTCAGTGTAAGCCCGAACCTAGCCCACTTCAACGGCAACGCAAGCACCGGCCATCAAAGTAAGCCCGAGCTCCTCCCCCAACAAGTCAAAGGGAAGTCATACAAGACTGCATATCCCCAGCACCGACCATCATCCTTGCCCACTCAACGGCAAAACAAGCACAAGAAGGAGCCAACACCTCCGAGTACAAGTCCCAAGGCACGAAGCGCCTCCAAAATGCCAAATGGTGAAGCAATCACCGGCCGTCATCCTTGCCCACTTCAACGGCAACGCAAGCACCGGCAGTCATCGTAAGTCCAACCTTCTACTCAACATGCAAAAACACAAAGGCATCTACGCCTCTCGCAATCAAAGCACAAGGCAGCCATGCCTCCACAACTGCGGCTAGAAGACGATTCAAAGTCGCGCATAACATCAACTGCGGCTAGAAGACGATTCAAAGTCCTCGCGCATAACATCAACTGCGGCTAGAAGACGATTCAAAGTCCTCGCGCATAACATCAACTGCGGCTAGAAGACGATTCAAAGTCCTCGCGCATAACATCAACTGCGGCTAGAAGACGATTCAAAGTCCTCGCGCATGACATCAAACCTCAGCCAGAAGACGATTCAAAGTCCTCAAACATGGCGCAACCGCAATCAGAAGACGATTCAAGTCCTCACAACTATCTCCAGCCCGGCAGGCTTTAAACCACTCGGTCCGGAAGACCGTATAAATCTCCCAAATCACTATCTCCGGCCCGGAAGGCCTTAAACCACCCGATTAGGAAAATCGTAAAATTTCCATCCCAGGACACCACCACGTCCTCACAATTGACCTCGGCGGTCACCACATTTCAGGACACCACCACGTCCTTACCACTGACCTCGGCGGTCACACAACACTTCAGGGCACCACCACGCCCGCACTCACGATTTCACGACCTCTGAACTACGACTAGGCTTGATTCCCGCCAGGGATACGTAGGAATCCTATCACAGGGTCCAGCCATCGACCTATGCGGTCACCCAGGACACCACCACGTCCTTACCACTGACCTCGGCGGTCACACGACACTTCAGGGCACCACCACGCCCGCATTCACAAAACACTCACCCCACACTCTGAACTACGACCAGGCTTGATTCCCGCCAGGGATACGTAGGAATCCTATCACAGGGTCCAGCCATCGACCTATGCGGTCACCCAGGACACCACCACGTCCTTACCACTGACCTCGGCGGTCACACGACACTTCAGGGCACCACCACGCCCGCATTCACAAAACACTCACGACCAGGCTTGATTCCCGCCAGGGATACGTAGGAATCCTATCACAGGGTCCAGCCTACTGACCTAAATGGTCACACAATAGGACACCACCACGTCCTCACACTGACCTCCCCGGTCACATTATCTCCCCAAAGACGCGATCCAGATTAGGACCCTTATCTTATCGGCGACCCCACTTCTTTCATAAGTGACGTCGTCGAGGGGCTTCTGTAGGTACCCCAATCTGGATCACACACGGGAAACATCGCAGACTCATCAACGCAGTCTCGACGACCCCTAGCACTCAAAACCCTCTCAAAACCCCCAGCCAAACCAAGGGAGGAGCCTTTCTGGGATAAAAAGGGACAAAAGGACCTTTTGGAAATTTTCAGGAAATTGGAAAAGCAATAATGGTCCGTACGGACCTCTTTGCTTTAATAATTACTGAATCTTCTTAAAGTCCACAATATTCCCTCAAATCCCAGGGAAAATGATTACCTCCCTGCAGAGTTGGTCCGTACGGACCTCTTTGCATGTCAACTTGGTCCGTACGGACCTTATTGCACAGGGAACATCATAATTGCAAATATTCCTCCATCATCACAGATTCCCTCAAATCGAGGAAAACCAAAAGTCTGGATTACCAGGGAGGTCCGTACGGACCTTCTTGCACCTAATCTGGCACTATAAATAGAGGGCTCCCCCTCCTCATTTTCACACACCTCCCACTTCTCTCTTCCTCCCTAGGCCTTCTGGCTTCCCCTCTAAGTCCTTCCGAGGCATTCTCGGCCCCTTTCGGATCCTTCCGAGGCCTTTCGAGCCCCCTCAGGTGCTCCGAAGCCTCTCCGAGCGCTCCCGAGACACTCCCGCGCCGCCCGAGGCACTCTCGAGGTACTCCGAGGCCCCTCGTGGTACTCCGAGGCCTTGCTCGGTCTTTCCACGGTGTCCCGCTCTTTCCGAGTCAAACCGGCGATCCCAAACCACGCCGAAACCCGCCCGAGTGACTCCCGCCACCTCAACGCACGCCGAACCTCCGCCCAAGTGATCCCGACGATCCCCACGCACGCCGAACCTCTGCCCGAACGCAGCCTGCAACCTCAACTCACGCCGAAACTCTGTCCGCAGACAACCGGTCCCTCCCGAAGCAATCCCGATCCGTACCGGAACGCTACTCCGACCTCAAACACTATTCCCCTGCGGAAGACAGACACGAACCAACATTGGTAAGGCTTCCTTCCATTACTATTTCAATACATTTCCATACATAGCATACAATGTAGACATCCGATACAGCATGCATTTTTAAAAGCACACACACACACAACATTTAAAGGATATTAGGGGTATCCGAAAGACTCGTTTTACGAGGCGACTCGGGTGAGCTCTAATATTCTAATATTCTCTTCCCGAGGAGTCATCTGACCTCCGAACTCAAAATCTCATCACACAAAAATAGTTTAAAATTATCTTTAAACTGATGCCCTTTTTCAATGTTTTGGGCTTAATAAAAACGGCGTGGCGACTCTACAAAATGCGAAAACAAACGGCGGGACCAAACCGCCGCCAACGCGAAAGATGCCAGATGCCGGGGCGCGAGCCTCTCGGATCCGGGTAATTTCACTCACGTTCTTCTCATCCTTCCTCTTTAACATTGTTAGAATGTTATTTGGACGCACCGAAGACTTACTTGCGCTACACACCTCCTCATATTCAGAACTAGTCAATTTACCCAATGGATGACCTTCGGGATACGTTGGAAAGTCGTGATTATGAGAACCATGCTTCGCAACGTAACCCCATACCCCATCACCCCTATCTTTGGCCCGGATTTCAAAATTGCACCCAATCTTCTTCGTACTAGTCAACCTCACATCTTTATTTTTTTGGACCTGTACTTGCCACCAAAATGGCATACAATCTTCGCGTAGCCTAGGATCTTGCCACTTGTCTTCCTCGAATCTCCTATAGAAAGGGTTATATTTTGACGGGCGGCGATATCCCGTACGTGTTTAACAAGATCATCCCAATTTGAAAATAATAGGGATGTATCGAATTGATCACTGACATCCGGTCCCTACAAATTGTATTACCATCAATTAGAAAATTGCACAATAAGCAACAGGCTGTATGACATTTCGTGTAACATTATACGAGATGTTCCTTGAACATCTCGTGTAACTTTACACGACTTAAACGCATTTATCTCGTGTAACATAATACGAGGTAATACGCCATAACTCGTGTAGAAAAACACGACAAACAGCATAAAACTCGTATAATCTAACACGAAATAGAGTAATATCAGAATTTAAAAATCCAATCTTGAAAAACAATTTCGTTTCAACATTGGATTTTTATTGCGATTTTGATCAAAACACCAAATATAACTTTAAAAACTTACTTCATTGCTGCTTGGATTTTGATTTTGATGTGGAGAATTTGGTGGCAAACCTTCTTCTTCAAAAATATATTCCACAAGCTCAAGATCAATATGATCATAAAAACTTGGAGAATGTTGTGGAGAATCCATACTATGGTGTTAGATGATTTGAGAATTAATGAAAATAATGGGTATAAATTTATGGGCGTTAAGACTTGGACAATGGTGTCGCAACTGTGCATGGGTGTACAGTTCTCTGTTCTGTTGGGCCGTTGTCTGCGTGTATATCGTGTTTTATGTAGGGCTTCAGGGTGTATCTCGTGTGTATATACACGAGATACTATGGTACATATCGTGTATACACACACGATATAGTCTTTGTTTCTGTATCTCGTATGAACAATACACGAGATACACCCTGATTCATTTCGTGTATTGTTCATACGAAATGTATTAGTAAATGTCGTGTATTTAAACACGACACATCATATAATAAAATAAAAATTAATTATAAATAAATGTGGTAGGTTATATGATATATTGTATGATGTTGGTTCAATCTTATATGTAATCATTGTTTGTTTTCCAACTTATTATATAACAAGAAATATATAATCTTGATTAACAAATATGATAATTTCAAATATATAATCTTGAGTAGTTGGTATTCCTCTAATGTACAACTTATCATTAACCTCGTTTATTTTTTTTAATTTTTTTTCTAGATTCTAGATGGCATTTAAAGTGTTTTTCATCTACATGAGTTTCCTCCAAATCCAAATGGAAATTGAGTTACAAATATGTGCCATTATTTAGGGTTTTTAGGGTTTTATGTGTCCCGATCTTGTGAAAAATGGTATACGGCTACCTCATTTATTTTTTTTTAATTTTTTTCTAGATTCTAGATGACATTTAAAGTGTTTTTCATCTACATGAGTTTCCATCAAATCCAAATGGAAATTGAGTTACAAATATGTGCCATTATTTAGGGTTTTTAGGGTTTTATATGTCCCGATCTTGTGAAAAATGGTATACGGCTACCTCGTTTATTTTTTTTAATTTTTTTCTAGATTCTAGATGACATTTAAAGTGTTTTTCATCTACATGAGTTAATTTCCATCAAATCCAAATGGAAATTGAGTTACAAATATGTGCCATTATTTAGGGTTTTTAGGATTTTATGTGTCCCGATCTTGTGAAAAATGGTATACGGCTACCTCGTTTATTTTTTTTTAATTTTTTTCTAGATTCTAGATGACATTTAAAGTGTTTTTCATCTACATGAGTTTCCACCAAATCCAAATGGAAATTGAGTTACAAATATGTACCATTATTTAGGGTTTTTTAGGGTTTTATGTGTCCCGATCTTGTGAAAAATGGTATACGGCTACCTCGTTTATTTTTTTTAATTTTTTTCTAGATTCTAGATGACATTTAAAGTGTTTTTCATCTACATGAGTTTCCTCCAAATCCAAATGGAAATTGAGTTACAAATATGTGCCATTATTTAGGGTTTTTTAGGGTTTTATGTGTCCCGATCTTGTGAAAAATGGTATACGGCTACCTCGTTTATTTTTTTCTCCATTCTAAATGGCATTTAAAGGGTTTTTCATCTCTATGACTTTATTTATAATCATTTGTTAGGTGATTATAAATAAAGTGGTATCACTTAAATGTGATAGGTTATATGATATTGTATGATCCAATATGACGTTTGTTCCTTGTCATGTATAAGTGTATAAATTTTGCTCAATTAACAACACAATTCAATAATATAACATAGCATATGCGTATCATTAACATCGTGTTGCAAATCATCGAAGAACACCTTCATTTTGATATGTCGTCGGGATATACACGATATTAGGACATCATATCGTGTGGTTGTGTACGACATTAATGGCAGAGTAAATTTAAATTTCGTATAATTTCATACGACCTAATATTTTACACAATTAGTTTATGTCGTGTAAAAGTACACGAAATAAAGGCTTCTTGTCGTCCTTTCGCACACGACACGCGAAGGGTAGTTTGGGCATTATTGATGCCTTGTATGTAAGGTGCCTTGTATATAGAATTTACCCTAAAAACGTAATACAAATTCACATTGCTCAAATAAAAATATATATTATACAGTGTAATTATCAAATTTAAAATTATGCATCTAGATTTTTGGATTTGAAATACAATATAAGGATCCGATAGTATAGAGATTGAGTTCCCATCTTTCCTATGAACAGGGTGTAATTTTCTCGGATTCAGATAATATTCAGGCAGTTATGAATAAGTAGTTAACTGCAAATAGTATGTTTTTGACGTAGATGCATACAAATAAGAAATATCTCGAAGGATGAAATCTTACGTATGCAGAGTACCTGTAAGTACCCAAATTCGGTTCGTAAAAATACGTTAATTCACACTTTATAGATTAACGAGATTTTTCGGGACTGTCCGGATCATTCAAAATCAAAGTGTATTAAAAATACGTTAGAACACGTTAAAAATGTTACTTTTTCAAAATACGCGATCCGAGACAGTTCCGACATTTATTCGGACAGTTAGTTAAAAAACTGTCAAAATCCGGACAAAGGACATAACAATGATAACTTGTCACAAAAGTCTCCCCAAAGGTCAAATCAAGGTCAAATCAATTCAGAGTGTAAAATGACCAAAATGCCCTCAGACCGAAGGATAGGTCGGCCGACATGTTTTACATATCTGACAGCCCATAAAATAAATGACCAAAATACCCTCAGGCTGAAAGTTAGGCCGGCCGGCCTGTTTTACATATTTACAGCCTATAAATAGCAACCTTAATCATTCATTTTAACCCCAGAAAGTTTTCACCCTCCGAATCAAAACACTCCCATTTTCAGTTCCAGCCAAGAATTTTCATCCGAAAGTCCCGAAAACTGCCTCTATTTGCGTGAAAACCCCATTTTTCCCAAATAAATCATAATCCAAACACTTTTCATATCTAACTTACGAACCCTCAGAAGATAGAGTCAAAAACCAAGTATTGGTAAACTATCCTTCTCAATCTAAACTCTCGTCTTTTTACTTTCTTTTTTTGTCATTCTGTTCATATTACCTTTCTTAAAATGTAAACGTTCTAGACAACCGGTCCGGGTCAAGAAGTGATCCCCTCTATATTACTCTTCTCTTTTGAAAAGAGTAATTTAGAGTCAAAATGGGTGGTCTTGACCTGTCGATTGTCATTTTCATCTTATTTAAATAATATCATTTACCGTCCGAATCGTTTGATTCGTTGATCGTTCTTTACTGTCCGAATCGTTTGATTTGTTGATCGTTATTTACCGTCCGAATCATTTGATTCGTTGATCGTTATTTACCGTCTGAATCGTTTGATTCGTTGATAGTGTCATTAATGTCATTTACCATTCAAATCATTCGATTTGTTGATTGTCATTTCATTACTGTCAATTACTATAAATGCTTTCATTTCAAAATTCTATATTATTGTCATTTCCTCCCTTACCAAAAATGCCCCTCATTTCAAAACCCGCCATTCAAGCTCATTTTTACTAATTTTCACACACGCACACACACGCACAGTTTTCGAGAAAGGTAGAAAGACTCGTCAATACGAGGCATTTCGGGTGAGCACAATTAATCTCTTCCCGAGGCGTAGCGTGACCTCCGGACCTAAAATCTCTTTTTTTAAGCCTTTTTCAAAGTTTTGGTCCATAATAAAAATGGCGTGGCGACTCTCTCTTTTCCATTTGAAATTCATCCGTTACTGCTTTCGTGATTTCAAAGCGAATCTGACGCGTTCGGGCACCGTTTCGGATAGGGGTAATTTCAGTTGGCGACTCTCTAGGGATTTAACATGTTTTCTTAAAACTGCTTTTGTTTTAAAAACATTTTGTGCGTCAAAATTTCGTTTACCATTTCTCGCTTTTTTGTGCGTGTGTGTTTTCTTCATATCTCGTAATTACTTGCTTTTCTTTCCAAAAAGAAATTTTCAACAGCTCCGGTTTTTCAAAACAGTGGACTGTTTTTAAAAAAATGTGTTGTTTTTGCATTCTTTTAAAATCATAAAATGCTTTGTGCATATCTGTTCATAAGTTGGTTTTCGTGCATATTTTGAACTGCTCATAAATTCTTTAAAGCACATTTTGAAAATCTCTGTTTTACTCAGAAAATGAATTTAGTGATCGAACACTATGCGCACTGTTACCATGTACACTTGCACACTACAACCCTTAATCCGGGGTGACCGTTCAGCTGCAACTTGAAGGCCTTCATTATGCCTCTCTCGTGCATACGGGGTCAGCCCAAACAGCCTATCCTCGCTCGTGTAACCATGCACTCTTTGTGTCACACTTCGTCCAAGACCTTGTTTGGTTTTTGGCTTAGTTCGTGTCATAAAGCCTAAGTGTATATTCTTACACAGATCTTCCTCACAAGTCAAAACTTAAAAGTTGAGATCAAAGGTCATTCTCGACCCGGAGTCTTAGCTTTTTGGCTTTGAATTTGACGCAGAACCGTGTTAAAAATATACCCGAAGGTTCAATATGACGCAGTGTCATCAAACCTTTAACGTATGAACCATACCAGTCACAACTTGGCCAATGCCAAGAGCTAAGGCCCCTCGCGAAGCGAGTCAAAGAGAGGTCATGCCGAAATTTTGGCACGATCTCTGCCTTAACTCGAGGATGTTGACTTTGACCGTGACCTGCATGGCATATGCGTCAAAAGTTTGCATGGCCAGCTAGCCCCTAAGTTCACTTTTCCTTTTTGTCAGTGGAATCCGCTAGCCCTACAGGACCCTCGCTCGGGATTGTCCGTCCCGGGAAGGCAATGTACAGGTGAAAAACGAGGGGTCTACAGACGTAGTGTCGGGATCCACTGATTTAAGACCTAGGTTAGTTGCGAAAAAGAAGAGCATTCTTTTCCGACTAGTTAGGATTCTGATAAAACATTTAAGTAAACTTGAATAGTTAATAAAATAACAATTGCATGGTCCCATTTCTGAAATCTCAAATCTCGACCTTTCACGGTCCAATCTTTAATCTTGACCTTTCACGGTCCAATCCTTAATCGGCACCTTCCACGGTCCAATGTCCAATCTCGACCTTTCACGGTACAATCTCAAATCTCGACCTTTCACGGTCCAATCTCAAATCTCGACATTTCACAGTCCAATCTCGACCTTTCACGGTCCAATCATTAATCCCTACCTTTCACGGTCCAATTCCCTCTCTTGACCTTTCACGGTCTGAACTCAAATCTCGACCTTTCACGGTCCAATCTTTAACCTCGACCTTTCGCAGGTCCAATCTCAAATCCCGACCTTCCACGGTCCAATCTCAAATCCCGACCTTTCACGGTCCAATCTTTAATCGCGACCTTTCACGATCTCATTTCCCTTCTCGACCTTTCACGGTCCAACTTCGATCCCGACCTTTCACGGTCTAACTTCGATCCAGACCTTTCACGGTCTCATCTCCAATCTCGACCTTTCACGGTCCAATCTCCAATTTTCGATCTCGACCTTTCACGGTACAATTTTCGATCTCGACCTTTCACGGTCCAACTTCGATCCTGACCTTTTACGGTCTGAAATCAAATCTCGACCTTTCACGGTCCAACTTCGATCCCGATCTTTCACAGTCTCATTTCCGTTCTTGACCTTTCACGGTCCAACTTCGATCCCGACCTTTCGCGGTCTCATCTCCAATCTCGACCTTTCACGGTCCAACTTCAATCCCGACCTTTCATGGTCTCATCTCCAATCTCGACCTTTCACGGCCCAACTTCGATCCCAACCTTTCACGGTCTCATTTTCGTTCTTGACCTTTTACGGTCTGAAATCAAATCTCGACCTTTCACCGTCCAACTTCGATCCCGACCTTTCACGGTCTCATCTCCAATCTCGACCTTTCACGGTCCAATCTCCAATTTCCGATCTCGACCTTTCACGGTCCAATTTTTGATCTCGACCTTTCACGGTCCAACTTCGATCTCGACCTTTTACGGTCTGAAATCAAATCTCGACCTTTCACGGTCCAACTTCGATCCCGACCTTTCACGCTCTCATTTCCGTTCTTGACCTTTTACGGTCTGAAATCAAATCACGACCTTTCACTGTCTAACTACGATCCCGACCTTTCACGGTCTCATCTCCAATCTCGACCTTTCACGGTCCAATCTCCAATTTCCGATCTCGACCTTTCACGATCTAATTTACATTCTCGGCCTCTCATGGTCCAACTTCGATCCCGACCTGTCACGGTCTCATCTCAAATCCCGACCTTCACGGTCCAATCTCCAATTTCCGATCACGACCTTTCATGGTCTGATTTTTGTTCTCGACCTTTCACGGTCCAACTTCAATCTCGACCTTTCACGGTCTCATCTCCAATCTCAACCTCTCACGGTCCAATATTCGATCGCGATCTTTCACGGTCCAACTTCGATCCCGATCTGTCACGGTCTCATCTCTAATCTCGACCTTTCACGTTCTCATCTCCAATCTCGACCTTTCACGGTCCAATCTCCAATTTACGATCACGACCTTTCACGATCCAATTTTCGATCTTGACCTTTCACGGTCCAACTTCGATCCCGACCTTTCACGGTCTCATCTCCAATCTCGACCTTTCACGGTCCAATCTCCAATTTCCAATCTCGACCTTTCACGGTCTGATTTCCATTCTCGACCTCTCACGGTCCAACTTCGATCCCGACCTGTCACGGTCTCATCTCAAATCCCGACCTTCACGGTCCAATCTCCAATTTTCGATCACGACATTTCACGGTCTGATTTCCGTTCTCGACCTTTCTCGGTCCAACTCCAATCTCGACCTTTCACGGTCTCATCTCTAATCTCGACCTTTCACGGTAAAATTTTTGATCACGACCTTTCACGGTCCAACTTCGATCCCGACCTGTCACGGTCTCATCTCAAATCCCGACCTTTCACGGACTCATCTCCAATCTCGACCTTTCACGGTCCAATCTCCAATTTCCGATCTCGACCTTTCACGGTCTAATTTCCGTTCTCGACCTTTCACGGTCCAACTCCAATCTCAACCTTTCACGGTCTCATCTCCAATCTCGACCTTTCACGGTCCAATCTCCAATTTCCGATCACGACCTTTCACGGTTCAATTTTCGATCTCGACCTTTCACGGTCTGATTTCCGTCTCGACCTTTCACGGTCCAACTCCAATCTAGACCTTTCACGGTCTCATCTCAAATCCCGACCTTCACGGTCCAATCTCCAATTTCCAATCACGACCTTTAGTCTGATTTCCGTTCTCGACCTTTCACGGTTCAACTCCAATCTCGACCTTTCACGGTCTCATCTCCGATCACGACCTTTCACTGTCCAGTTTTTGATCTCGACCTTTCACGGTCCAACTTCGATCCCGACCTTTCACGGTCTCATTTCCGTTCTCGACCTTTCACGGTCCAACTTCGATCCCGATCTTTCATTGTCCAATCCTTAATCGCGACCTTCCACGGTCCAATGTCCAATCTCGACCTTTCACGGTCCAATCTCAAGTCCCGACCTTTCACAGTCTCATCTCCAATCTCGACCTTTCACGGTCCAATTTTCGATCTCGACCTTTCAAGGTCCAATCTTTAATCTCGACCTTTCACGGTCCAACTCCCTCTCGCAACCTTTCACGGTCTGATCTCCGTTCTCGACCTTTGACGGTCTAAACCCCAATCCCGACCTGTCACGATCTCATCTCAAATCCCAACCTTCAGGGTCCAATATCCAATTTCCGATCACGACCTTTCACGGTCTAATTTCCGTTCTAGACCTTTCACGGTCCAACTCCAATCTCGACCTTCCACGATCTCATCTCCAATCTTGACCTTTCACGGTCCAATTTTCGATCGCGACCTTTCACAATCCAACTTCGATCCCGACCTGTCACGGTCTCATCTCCAATCTCGACCTTTCACGGTCTCATCTCCAATCTCAACCTTTCACGGTCCAATCTCCAATTTCCGATCACGACTTTTCACGGTCCAATTTTCAATCTTGACCTTTCACGGTCTGATTTCCGTTCTCGACCTTTCACGGTCCAACTCCAATATCGACCTTTCACGGTCTCATCTCAAATCCCGACCTTCACGGTCCAATCTCCAATTTCCGATCACGACCTTTCATGGTTTGATTTCCGTTCTCGACCTTTCACGGTCCAACTCCAATCTCGACCTTTCACGGTCTCATCTCTGATCATGACCTTTCACGGTCCAATTTTCGATCTCGACCTTTCACGGTCCAACTTCGATCCCGACCTTTCATGGTCTCATTTCCGTTCTCGACCTTTCACGGTCCAACTTCGATCCCGACCTTTCACGGTCCAATCCTTAATCGCGACCTTCCACGGTCCAATGTCCAATCTCGACCTTTCACGGTCCAATCTCAAATCTTTACCTTTCACAGTCTCATCTCCAATCTCGACCTTTCACGGTCCAATTTTTGATCTTGACCTTTCATGGTCCAATTTTCGATCTCGACCTTTCAAGGTCCAATATTTAATCTCGACCTTTCACGGTCAACCTCCCTCTCTCAACCTTTCACGGTTTGATCTCCATTCTCGACCTTTGACGGTCTAAACCCCAATCCCGGCTTTTCACAGTCCAATTTCCCTCGACTTAATGAGGCCATCTCCTATTTGCGCCAAAATTGGCCACATTCATTCCTCAACCTTTATTCTGATTTCAGTCAAATAAAGAAATGAGCTTTGTAAATTGATAGCAACTTAAACTTCATGAAATGGCTTTGAATTTCCTTTACAATTTGTCAATCATCAATCACACGACATGTCTCTGGTGACCCTCGATTACTCGACAAAGAAGCTCATGGCCCAAGAGGAGCATCATCGCCATGAAATGCAAGCCATGCTCGAATGACAAGAAGAGTGTCATTTGGATAATGAGTGACAACTTTCTGATCAGCTGCGACTGATGGCTTTAACTATTCGGGATGGGTTTGATTCAACATTGATTGAGCATTGGTCCAAAAGTTCACGACAGATCCACCTTTAGATGCCCCCTCTCTGATATATTGGGGCTCTTTTATGAGTTGACAAATTGACAAGCTTGAAGACTTTGATGATGGTCCAAGTGTCATCACTTGATACAACGTGGAGCACCCTTGGGTCTAGTTCTCCCCCAATAAAGACGAATTCTTCACGACGGTCTGCTAGGCTAGGGGCTACAAAAAAAAAGAGTCATACAGTCAAACTTCGTAGGTTCTAGTACTTTCCTCATTCAATCGAGTCCTTCTCGGACATTGTAGTTAATCTTTAATTTTCTATACACGAGTCTCCTTTCTTTTCTTGCTATACTTGAGACATTATTTTGCACCCCCACATTTCATTTAATGAAATGGTTTTGTTCTATATGATTACTTGCATTGCTCAACAAATAATTCCTCAAATGATTAATGTTTTGATTAATTGGTGTGAGAAAGTCAACCGATAGCTCCCCAATAAATTTTACCATACCCCACTCAATGGCCTCCATCAAGCCATACACTTTCCAAATCATATCCCTACCATCACCTTGACCAAGTCAACAATGGCGGCAACATCATGGAAGAACAAATGTTTATTTAGCATTAAATGATTGTCCTCATGTCGACAATAAGCTTGGGGCTTTCCTCTCCCCTCATATGTATCAAACGAGTTCAAGCAAGGCCAAAAATAAAGCCAAGGACCTAGCACCGCTAGTCAGAAGCTCAACAAATGGATGAATGTAAGGCTCAAAGAAATAGAAATTGTCAATTCCAATGAAGCAATTTAAGCAAAGGTAAGAGCGTATCATGAGTCCTTGAGCTATATTCAAATTTTTTCTCTTCCAGTGAGAGAAACGATCCAGAAGCAATGGAATCAATGAAGTAACTGTTAAACGCAACTTGTTAAGGAATCATCTCAAGGCTCCAGCCTCATCATCTAGCCTTTCATCCAATCCTTTTCATCAAAGGAACCACAAATGTTCATATCCTTGCCCCAAGGCCAAGCACAGTTCGGCCTCGACCTACGGCAACCTGATCTCCTTACCTTAAGGAACGTGGGCAACCAGAAATAGTCCAGTCATAAGAACATACAAATCCATAAACCCGGCCTCATTAATGACCTCTCCTATACACAAACCTTCTTTCACACCTAACCAAATTCGATCCTTGATACCGATTGACTTTCTCCTCGTGATTAATCAAAAAATTTCATCATATCAAGTTTAATTGTTGAATAACCCAAACATCTGTAAAGGGTTTTAAGAAATCTTGTGATCATCATGAACAGAACAAGTTTTCAGATGTCTCGACAAGTCTTCTTTTTTCTACAAAAATAGGAAAAATAGAGCTAAACACTAGTTTTCTGTCATCAAGGGCTTTCATACATTTTTACAAACCTTTCGGCGCTTACTCTCCCAAAAGAGTCAAACCCGAAAGCATGTTTTTTGTGCCTACATCAAATAAGGCATTCACACACGAAAAAGGGGGCTCGTTCCCAACTTTCAAAGAATATGCCCTTGGAAATGTACATTACAAGTCATTTCTTTTACATTATAGTTGACTGATTGATTTCAAAAAAAAAAATCAAGGACGATTGCCTCACCTGGACACATAAGGTTCAACATGGATTGGGGCCGCGTTGGATACACTTCAGGATTTCCTTGAATGACCAAACAAACTGGGGGCTGTACCGATCATTTTGGACTCAAAGTTAAAGCACTTCTTTGAGCAGGGGCTTCCAAGTCATTTTCTTCAAGATAGGGCTTCGCCAAGATGCTTCTTCACACTGGGGCTTTGTTTAGAAAAGGAACCCAGAGCTTCGTCAAATTGTTTCTTCGAACCGGTGCTTCATCAAGTCACAATCATTTCGAGCCAGTGCTTATCAATCTCAACTCTTTCCAAAGACATGGTGAACCAGCACGATCGGACAAAATGCAAACAAACACAAAGCCTAATCGAAGACTTTTAAGTTGTAATCAATTACATAACTTTATTCTTTGGTTTAACCCTTCAAAAAAAGATCGGTATTTCACAAAAATCGCTCTTGCTGGCCTTAAGCATCTCTTCGTGAGATCTTTCCGTTATCTCCTCGTGAGATTCCCTTTTGAGATTTCGCATAGTGAGATCTTGCGATTATCTCTTCGTGAGATTCCCTTCTGAGATTTCGCATCTCGTTATCTCCTAGTGAGATCTTTCGGTTATCTCTTCGTGAGATCCTCTCCCCCCCCGGGATTTTGAATCTCCCCATCTCGTCGTGAGATTCCATCTCGAGAATTCGCATCTCGTTATCTCCTAGTGAGATCTTTCCATTATCTCCTAGTGAGATCTTCTCGTTATCTCCTCGTGAGATTCCTTTCCGTTATCTCTTTGTAAGATTCTCTCTCGAGACTTTGCATCTCGTTCTCTCCTCGTGATATCCTTTCCTAAAAGTCCTTCCTGTAACAACTCTCAATCCAGGGACAACTCTCTAAGGGACCAAATGGGTTTGATCTTGCATTTCGCCTCAGATTCGTTTCAATATTTATTCCATGACTAAAAATTCAATCCTCATGGACCTCCTTACAAGCTCAGGGCAATTGATTTTCTTGCCCCTATGATCTTTTCCCTTGGCTTTCCAAAAGCCATTCTCTGCAAATTCATGCACTTTGGTCCCCAAAATACCTCTTTTTCGGCAGTCATCGTAAGCTCGAATCTCTCTCCAACATCGTGACAGTCACCAAGGCCAATGGAAAGGTCAGATGCTGCGTAGACTTTCGAGACCTTAACAAAGCCAGCCCGAATGATGATTTCCCGCTGCCAAACATCGACGTGTTGGTTGACACCCCGGCCAATTACGCAGTAAAAAAAAATCCTTTGTAGATGGTTTCACCGGATACAACCAGATCAAAATGTCCGAAGAAGATCAGGCCAAGAATGCCTTCACCACTTCATGGGGAACATATTGTTATACGGTAAAGCCATTTGGCTTAAAGAATGCCGAGGCTACCTATCAAAGGGCTGCAACCGCACTCTTTCATGACATGATCCACAAAGAGATCGAGGGGTACGTAGACGACATGATCATATACTCCAAAGGATCTGACATGCAGCACATAATAGACTTAAGAAAGTTCTTCAATCGGCTCAAAAAGCACTCCATGAGACTGAACCCCGCAAAGTGCACCTTCGGCGTGAGGCAAGGCAAAGTACTAGGGTACATGGTCACGGAAAAAGGCATCAAAACTGACCCCCAGAAAATCAAGGCCATCATCGAGATGAAACCACCTCGAACACTGACAGAAGTGAAATTTTTCATGGGAAGACTTCAATACATTAGCCGCTTTGTAAACCAGCTGACGTCTCTCTGTGAGCCAATCTTCAAACTAATGAAGAAAAATGCTGATATCGAATGGAATGTTGAATGCCAAGAAGCTTTCAAGAAAATCAAGTCATACTTGGTGAACCCCCCGATCCTACGCCCGCCGCATGAAGATAAGCCACTCCTCTTATACCTGACTGTGACTGATACATCAATTGGGGCTATGCTGGCGGAAGAGAAGAAGGATTCATCAACACTATTCATCAAGGGGCCCAAGCAAACATCTCTCTTTACAAGGGACAAATCCCATCTTGACTTATCATTCTTCCCTACATGAATCCAATCGTGCCAACATAGCCCTTATTGCTATCCTATTAAAGATAGTGTTGGACTATATCAAACATAACCTTCATCATGTGGAAGACGATGATAATCTCAGGTACAAAGGATTCTAATGACACGACAATCATGAGATTACATATGACCATGTACCATGTCATAAATCTCATAGATGGGTCTGTCCAGTACCTTGTTCTCCAAGAAGTACCCATAAGTGTAATGTCCATCCGCATGTATATAATCATCTCTATGATTATCCATTACCAACTTATACTAGTTATTCATAATAACTAGGGACACAGATTATTATAATAAACATGTAAACATATAATAATCCAAATAAGCAGTCTCTATAACAAATGGTAAACACGATTACACAACGGTATTGATAATCAGTCATAATAATCATCATTCTAGGACATAACACCAACAATCTCCCACTTTCACTAGGCCCAATCTCTTAGGTATCTGGACCTAACATGAACATCATGCTTCTGCTTGTGCGAGGGGCTTTGTAAGCGGATCTCCTATGTTTATCATCGATCGATACTTTTCCTATCTTAACGTCTTCTCATTCTATGAATTCTCGAATGAGGTAAAAACGTCTAAGTATGTGTTTGGATCGCTGATGTGACCTTGGTTCCTTTGCTTATGCCATGGCACCATTATTTTCACAACAAAGTTCCACCGGATTAGTGATACTTGGAACAACTTTCAAGTCACTAATGAACTTATGATCCAAATTGCCTCTTTAGCTGCATCGGATGCTGCTAAGTATTCGACCTCAGTTGTAGAATCGGCTACGATATTCTGCTTGGATCTCTTCCAACAAAACCGCACCTTCATTAAGCATAAACACAAATCCCAATTTCGATCTTAAATTATCTTTGTCAGTTTGGAAGCTTGCATCTGTGTAACCCTTACAACAAGATTAAATTCCAACCTTTCAAAGACCAAGAACGCATCCTTAGTCCTTCTTAAGTACTTAAGGATCGTCTTAATTGCCATCCAATGGTTCTCACCAGGATTAGATTGGTATCGACTCGTCATGCTTAGAGCATACAAGACGTCGGGTCTAGTACAAATCATGGCATACATGATAGATCCAATAGCCGAAGCATACGGGACTTCATTCATTCTCTTTCGCTCAGCAGTTGTCTTAGGACACTGATTCTTGCTAAGAGTAATACCATGACCCATTGGCAAGTTTCCTCTTTTAGAATTTTCCATCTTGAATTTTCTAAGAACTTTGTCAATGTAAGTACTTTGACTCAAACCAATTATCCTTTTAGATCTATCTCTATAGATCTTGATTCCAAGGATGTAAGCGCCTTTACCCATATATTTCATTGAGAAACACTTCCTTGACCAAGACTTGACAATCTTAAGTGCCGGAACGTCGTTTCCAATGAGTAAGATATCATCGACATACAATACTAGAAATAGTACTATGCTCCTACTGAATTTCATCTATATACAAGGTTCATCTTCATTCTTGATGGAGTCAAACTCTTTGACCCGTTCATTAAAATGAAGATTCCAACTCCTTGAAGCTTGCTTCAACCCATATATGGATCTTTGCAACTTGCATACTTTATTAGAATTTCTTGGATCGATAAAACTTCGGGTTATGTACTATACACATCCTCAAGAATCTTTCCATTTAGGAAAGCTGTTTGACATCCATTTGCCATATAACATATTCATAATATACGGCTATGACAATTAAAATTCTAATAGACTTTGGCATTGCAACTGGCGGAAAAAGGTTTCAACATAGTCAATACTATGAATTTTCCTAAATCCCTTTGCTACAAGCCTAGTCTTGTAAGTATACACCTTCCCATCCATGTCGGTCTTGAAGATCCACTTGCACCCATTAGTTTTTACACCTTTAGGTGGCTCAATCAAGTTCCAAACTTGATTATCAGACATGGATTGTAATTCGGATTCCATAGTTCCTAGCCATTTATCCGAATCAGGAGTGGACATCGCCTCTAGATAGGAAGTAGGTTCGTCATTCTCAATGACTTCTACTTCATTACTTTCCTATACTAGAAATCAATATTTCTCGGGTTCGGATCATAACATATCCGATCTATGATGGACTTGTGCAACTTGAACCGGTTCCACAACTCTTTGTGAACTTGGTTCCGTCTCTACTCTTGGTTTCATGTTATTTTCAGGTTCTTGAATTTCTTCAAGATTAATTTTACACCCACTTGATCCTTTATTGAGAAATTGTTTCTCAAGAAACGAACCATATAGAGCAACAAACACTTTGTTCTCATTCCGGTTGTAAAATTAATATCCTTTTAGATTCTTTAGGATAACCAATGAAAATAACCTTGTCAGATTTTGGTGCTAACTTATCAGAGACAAGTCTCTTCACATAAGCTTTGCAACCCCAAATCTTCATGAAAGACAAAATAGGTTTTCTTCCATGCCACATCTCATGTGTGTTCTTAGGAGACGATTTAGTAGGGACTCTGTTCAGTGTGAACGCAACAGTCTCTAATGCATATCCTCAAAATGGAAACATGTTGGGTTTTGGGGTTACAAACGCAGCGGAAGACTTAGAAATAACAAGCAAAACCCTAACCCTTCAATCCGTCTAACATGAAGAGGAAAAACTATGAAATGAAATTACATACCTTGAATGCGATTATGTTATTCAAAACAGATCTCAAAATTCAAGCTTAAAATTTTGATGTCAAAATCAGATCTTCTTCTTCCTTGTTCAACCTTGGTGATGAATCAATCAATTGAGATCTTCAAGCCTTACGAGATAAAGCAACCTCCCTCTAATGGTGATCAACACACGAACGAACCAAGAACTCTTCTTGTTGGATTGCTAGATGATCCCCTTGATTGTTGAAACACTTTTCAACAATCTATGGCTAATATGGAATTGAATCTAGGGTGTTTTGATCTTTGATTCGTAATCAAAATCAAGATAATTGTGTTTATCAATCCCTAAAATTCGTGTGTTATGGCTAGGGAAAAAGGGCATATTTATACTTTATAAATATCCCTAACTGTTAGGGAAAAAAGCCCTAATCTGAAGCCAAAACAGATTGCTGAAACGGGTGCTGGGCGGTCGCCCACCTAGGGCTGGGCGGTCGCCCAGTTGTACATCGCCTTTGTCCTTATTCGAAACCCAACCTGGGCGGTCGCCCAAATGAACTTCGACGGTCGCCCAGTTGTACAGTCTTTCATGCCTTGTTTCAAACTCCTCCTGCGCGGTCGCCCATGTCCATCTCGGCGGTCGCCCAAGTCAACGGTTGACTTGTGGGCGGTCGCCCACTGTGAATCTCAGCGGTCGCCCAGGAGACCAGATTCCATAATTTCAGCCCAAATCAAATTCGTTCTTTATGTGTGACCCTTTAGGAATTATATTTATGTTGGTAGTGAGTCGAAACATCGACTTCACAAGACATAAGTGGTTTCTAGGAAACCATTATATCCACCCAATTAATATAACATCAAACCTTGATTCCTCGATAGATCAAATGTCACAATCCTTTTACCCACGATGTTAAATTGAACATGAGTCATGGTCCATGTCAACTCATATTGTTCAATGCTTTCTCGACTCCGAATATGTTGATAATCCAAGTGCATTTGATCTCTATCAAATCTCTTGAGTATGACCATACATTTCATCAACACTATTCATCGAGGGGCCCAAGCAAACATCTCTCTCAAACAGAGAGGGACAAATCTCGTCTTGACTTGTCATTCTTTCCTACAAGAATCCAATCGTGCTAACATAGCCCTTATTGCTATCCGATTAAAGATAGTGTTAGACTATATTAAACACAATGTTCATCATCTGGAAGACGATGATAATCTTAGGTACGAAGGATTCCAATGACACGACTATCATGAGATTTAATCATGACAACAGACCATGTCATAAATCTCATAACCGGGTCTGTCCAGTACTTGTTCTCTAGTGAGTACCCATAAGTGTATTGTGCATCCCCATGCATATAATCATTTCCATGATTATCCATTACCAACTTATACTAGTTGTTCACAACAACTAGGGACACATGTTATTATAGCAAACATGTAAACATATAATGAACCAAATAAACTTTCTCTATAATAAATGATAAAGATGATACATAACGGTTTTAAGTTAAACATAACTAAAGCCTAGGGCATTACACCAACAATCTCTCACTTGCACTAGGCTCCATCTATGTATCGAATACCCATGGACCTAACATGACCATCATGCTTTGCTTGTGCGAGGGGCTTTGTAAGTGGATCCCCAATGTTATCATCGGTTGATACTTTGCATATCTTAACATCTTCTCATTCTATTAATTCTTGAATGAGATGAAAACGTCTAATTATGTGTATGGATCACTGATGTGACCTTGGTTCCATTGATTGCACAAATGACACCACAATTGTCACAACACAGTTCTACCGGATTAGTGATACTTGGAACGACTTCCAAAACACTAATGAACTTCTTGATCCAAACTGCCTCTTTTAGCTGCATCAGATGCCGCTAAATATTTGGCCTTAGTTGTAGAATCAGCTACGGTATTCTACTTGGAACTCTTCCAACAAAACCGCACCTTTATTAAGCACAAACACAAACTCTAATTGCGAGTTTTGAATTAACTTTTTCAGTTTGGAAGCTTGCTTCTGTGTAACCCCTTACAACAAGATCATCTTCCGTACCTCCAAAGACCAAGAACCTATCCTTAGTCCTTCTTAAGTACTTAAGGACCGTCTTAACTGCCATCTAATGGTTCTTATCAGGATCAGATTGGTATCGACTCGTTATGCTTAGAGCATACGAGACGTTAGGTCTAGTACAAATCATGACATACATGACAGATCCAAATGCCGGAGCATATGGAACTTCATTTATTCTCTTTTGCTCATCAGTTGTCATAAGACACTGAGTCTCGCTAAGAGTAACACCATGACCCATTGACAAGTTACCATTCTTAGAATCTTCTAAAAACCTTGTCAATGTGAGTACTTTGAATCAAACCAATTTATCCTTTTAGATCTATCTCTATAGATCTTGATGCCAAGAAAGTAAGCGGCTTCACCCATATCTTTCATTGAGAAACATTTCCTTGACCAAGACTTGATAGTATGAAGTGTCGGAACATCGTTTCCAATGAGTAAGATATCATCGATATACAATACTAGAAATAATACTATGCTCCCACTGAATTTCATGTATACACAAGGTTCATCTTTGTACTTGATGAAGTCAAACTTTTTGACCGATTCATCAAAATGAAGATTCCAACTCCTCGAAGCTTGCTTCAACCCAAAATTGGATCTTTTCGACTTGCATACTTTATTATAATTCCTTGGATAGACAAAACTTTGGGTTATGTACTATACACATCCTTAAGAATCTTTCCATTTAGGAAAGGCATTTGACATCCATTTGTCATATCACATAGTCACAATATGCGGTTATGGCAATTGAAATTCTAATAGACTTTGGCATTGTAACTGGCTAAAAGGTTTCAACATAGTCAATGCTATGAATTTGCCTAAATCCCTTTGCTACAAGCTTTAGCCTTAAAAGTATACACCTTCCCATCTATGTCGGTCTTGAAGACCTACTTGCACCCTTTTTAGTTTTTACACCTTCAGGTGACTCAATCAAGTTCCAAACTTGATTATCAGACATGGATTGTAATTCGGATTCCATGGTTCATAGCCATTTATCTGAATTAGGAGTAGACATCGCCTCTAGATAGGAAGTAGGTTTGTCATTCTCAATGACTTCCACTTCATTACTTTTCGATATGAGAATTTCATATCTCTTGGGTTCAGATCGTAACCTATCCGATCTACGATGGACTTGTGCATCTTGAACCGGTTCCACAACTCCTTGTGAACTTGGTTCCGTCTCTACTCTTGGTTCCATGTTATTTTCAGGTTCTTAAATTTCTTCGAGATTAATTTTACTCCCACTAGATCCTTTATTGAGAAACTGTTTCTCAAGAAATGAACCATATAGAGCAACTAAACACTTTGTTCTCATTGCGGTTGTAAAATTAATATCCTTTACTTTCCTTAGGATAACCAATGAAAATAACTTGTCAGATTTTGGTGCTAACTTATAAGAGACAAGTCTCTTCATATAAGCTTTGCAACCCCGGCGGTCGCCCTGTTGTACAGTCTTTCATGCCTTGTTTCGAACTCCTCCTGCGCGGTCGCTCATATCCACCTTGGCGTTAGCCCAAGTCAACGGTTGACTTGTGGGCGATCACCCACTGTGAATCTTAGCGGTCGCCCAGGAGACCAGATTCCATAATTTTAGCCCGAATCAAATTCGTTCTTTGTGTGTGACCCTTTAGGAATTATATTTATGTTGGTAGTGAGTCGAAACATCGACCTCACAAGACATAAGTGGTTTCTAGAAAACCATTATATCCACCCAATTAATATAACATCAAAGCTTGATTCCTCGATAGATCAAATGTCACAATCCTTTTGCCCACGATGTTAAATTGAACATGAGTCATGGTCCATGTCAACTCATATTGTTCAATGCTTTCTCGACTCCGAATATGTTGATAATCCAAGTGCATTTGATCTCTATCAAATCTCTTGAGTATGGCCATACATTTCATCAATACTATTCATCGAGGGGCCCAAGCAAACATCTCTCTCAAATAGAGAGAGACAAATCCCGTCTTGACTTATCATTCTTTCCTACAGGAATCCAATCGTGCTAACATACCCTTATTGCTATCCGATTAAAAATAGTGTTAGACTATATTAAACACAATGTTCATCATGTGGAAGACGATGATAATCTCAGGTACGAAGGATTCCAATGACACGACTATCATGAGATTTAATCATGACAACAGACCATGTCATAAATCTCATAAGCGGGTCTGTCCAGTACTTATTCTCTAGCAAGTACCCATAAGTGTAATGTGCATCCTCATGCATATAATCATCTCCATGATTATCCATTACCAACTTATACTAGTTGTTCACAACAACTAGGGACGCATGTTATTATAGCAAACATGTAAACATATAATGAACCAAATAAATTTTCTCTATAATAAATGATAAATATGATACATAACGGTTTTAAGTTAAACATAACTAAAGCCAAGGGCATTACACCAACAAAATAGGAATGTCAACTTGACTCATCATCGAACGAACCATGTCCAACAATGTTCAATTCTTCCTCTCAGACACACCATACAATGTGGTGTTTCAGATGGGGTCAACTCTGAAACAATTTCACAGTTTTGAAATAATTGTCAAACTCTTGGCTTAAATATTCATCACCTCAATCGGATCGAAGTACTCTATTAGTTTTGCCAAGTTTATTTTGTACTTCATTTTGAAATATTCTAAATATCTCAAACGATTCACTTTTGGACTTCATCAGATAGACATAGCCATATCTAGATAAGTCATTAGTGAAAGTAATGAAATACTGAAATCCTCCCCTAGCAATGCTACTTAATGGTCCACATACATCAGTATGTACTATGGCCAATAAGTCACTAGCCCTCCCACTACTCTTAGTGTAGGGTGGTTTGGTCATTTTACTCAATAAACAAGATTCACATACCTTAAATGATTCATAATCATATGAGTCTAAAAGTCCATGTTAATGGAGTTTAGATATACGTTTCTCATTTTTATGACCAAGCCGACAATGTCATATGAACGTGTTGTTCACATTATTCGGTTTAGATTTCTTATTTATATAATAGATATCTTCAATATTATTTTATTTCTCAACATCAAGGATATAAAAGCCATTAAATGAATCTGCAATACAATAAAGCATATCATTTAAATAAATATAAAACTTCTTATTCTCTATAAGAAAATTATATCCTTTATTGTCCATACAAGAAACGGAAATAATACTTCTACTCAAATCCGGAACGTAGTAACATTTGTTCAAAACAAGTACTAGTCCGCTAGGTAAAGTAACTTCATAAGTTCCTACGGCTAATGCAACAACTCTTGCTCCATTCCCCACACGTAGGTCCACTTTACCTTCTTTGAGTAGCTTTCTATTCTTTAGATCATGCACATTTAGACAAATGTGAGATCCAATCCGGTATCCAATACCCATGAACAAGAAGTATAAAGGAAAATATCTATCATATAGATACCTGAAGTAGTAGCAATCATATTGCCCTTCTTCACCTTTCAGGCCTTCCTTACAAGCCTTGCAACTTTGCTTCCAATGACCAATCTCATTGCAATGGTAGTAAAATGCATCCTTTTGAGACACTTTGGGTTTAGCCTCTTCGGCTTTGGCAACTTTTGCCCTAGGTTTAGCAACCTTTGCTTTACCTTCCTTTTGAACCCCTTTCTCGTGTTAACCATTAACACATTTGTGGATTGCTCCTCTTGCATCATGAATGCATTAAGAGCCTTTACCACATCATACCTCTCTTGCCTAGCCTGCACTTGGAACATTTCCTTTGTGCGCTGTGCTAGGTCAAAAGCAGTTACCATGTGTTCAAGGTCTTTCATAAGAGCCTTTGTACATGGTGACATGTATAAGGCAAGAAATATCATTAGAATCATCAACATGTTTCTAATGTTGCTTCTTATCTGCCCTTGCAACATTTGCAGCGGGTTTAACAGGAATGGGTTCGTCAAGAACGTACAATTTGCCTAAGAACAATTCTTAAGCTTCTGATCCAATCAGAATAGTCTGTAGCGTTCTTTTCGATCTTGTCCTTCATAAGGACGGATAGCAATTCATTGTGTAATGCCATTTCTACAATAAGATATACATACAATATGAACACATATAAGTATCAATTCATTTACCATCTAAGAGACAAATAATGTATTTCACAAATACTCTCACTAAATTATACACCTTCAAATACAAGCATGTATCATATAATTATAATGGGCTAAGATCCATATTTCACTTGATTTTGGTTTAACTAAGTCAATGCCCGAAATCAAGCTATTTAGGTAGATAACATCAATCATATCATATATGACTCTTAGTTCTTTTATGAGATTCTAGACATCAAATGTCAATACATGTTTCAATCTCATCTATGTCTTGGGTCAAATCTCATTTGAAAGCACCAGTTAAGTTCAACCTTTTTCAAACGTATGAGACACGGAACGATGCACCTAACTGAGTCAAAACTACATCAACCGTTATCTCATCTTGATCACATATTAAGATATAATGATGCACCTAACTGAGTCAAAACTACATAAAAATATCCGAATATTTCACAAGTGTTCTAATCAAGGGGTGGCATAAAACTTAAACATTTAAGAAGGTTTTTCCATATAGCAACAAACATTGCATTGTTGTATATGAAACTTATGTGTACATAACCATGAACATGAGATTTCACATAATATCCTACTTTAGGATCATACAATAATCATGTAACAAATAACAATTATAAATTACATAATTATTCAATTCTCAAAATTTAAGGATTCAAGTAATCATGTTAATCGGATTAAATATGAACATTGAATCCTAAACAAACAATTTGTTTCAATTTGAGAATTTACTAATCTTTGTTAATCAAATTAACTAGATCAATAACCCATGTAGAAGATTAATCATATTAATCAACTATTAATCATAATCATGTTATATCTTATATAATTGTTTTCATAAAACAACACACATAAAATCATCAATCTATATGTCATCTTAGCAAGTTAAAGCATATAATCCAATTATATCTATCATGCCAATTTAACTTAATCATGATTAAACGCGACTCTGATACCACTGTTGGGTTTTGGGGTTACATGTGCAGCAGAAGATTTAGAAAATAACAAAACCCTAGCCATGAATCCGTCTAACATGAAGATATTAAATTAAAACAATGAATATAAATCTACTAACCTTGTTGCGAATTTGTCTTTCGTATCCGATTCGTAATTCAAATTTGAATCGTAGACAAAACTTGGATCTTCTTCCTTGTTCTTCCTTGGTGGTGAATCAACAATGGTAATCTTCAAGCTTTAGATGATAAAGCAATCACCCTCTATTGGTAATCCACACGCGAATCTTAGCATGTTAAAGCATATAATCCAATTATATCTATCATGCCAATTTAACCTAATCATGATTAAACGCGATTCTGATACCACTGTTGGGTTTTGGGGTTACATGTGCAGCAGAAGATTTAGCAAATAAAAAAACCCTAGCCATGAATCTGTCTAACATGAAGATATTAAATTAAAACAATGAATATAAATCTACTAACCTTGTTGCGAATTTGTCTTTCATATCCGATTCGTAATTCAGATTTGAATCGTAGACGAAACTTGGATCTTCTTCCTTGTTCTTCCTTGGTGGTGAATCAACAATGGTAATCTTCAAGCTTTAGATGATAGAGCAATCACCCTCTATGGTAATCCACATGCGAATGAACCAAGATCTGTATCTTGTTGGATTGCTAGATGATCCTCTTGTTGAAACTCTTTTCAACAATCTATGACCAATATGGATTTGAATCTGAGGAGTTTTGATCTTTGATTCGTAATCAAGATCAATGAATTGGTGTTTCTTAAATCCCAATTTTCGTATGTGTTGGCTGAGGTAAAAGGGGATATTTATACTTTATAAATATCCCTAACCCTTAGGGAGAAAATCCCTAAACCTAGCCAAAACCGGACTTGTCCAGAGGCCTTGTCCCGCGCGAGACTGGCGTGTCCCGCGCGATATAAAGCTACGGTCAAAACTGGAGATGAACAGAAGACTTATCCCATGCGAGACTGGCGTGTCCCACGCGATACAACGCTACGGTCCAATCCAAGCATCCTGATACACTCGTCCCCCTTATGGGGAATAGTTAGTGCATTTGGGGACGAGTCGTCCCCTGACCCCAGATTTCATATTTAAGCCATTTTCAATCCGTTCTTTGTGTGTGACCCTTTAGGAATTATATTTTATGTTGGTAGTGAGTTGAAACATCAACCTCACAAGACATAAGTGGTCTCTAGCAAGCCATTATGTCCACCCAATTAAATATAACATCAAAGCTTGATTCCTTGATAGATCATTGTCACAATCCCTTTGGCACATGATGTCATATTAAACATAAGTCATGGTCCATGTCAACTTATATTATTCAATGCTTTCTCGACTCCGATTATGTTGATAGTCCAAGTACATTTGATCTCTATCAAATCTCTTGAGTACGGCCATACATTTTATCAACACTATTCATCGAGGGGCCCAAGCAGACATCTCTCTTTACGAGGGACAAATCCCATCTTGACTTATCATTCTTCCCTACATGAATCCAGTCGTGCCAACATAGCCCTTATTGTATCCTATTATAGATAGTGTTAGACTACATCAAACATAACCTTTATCATGTGGAAGACGATAATAATCTCAGGTATAAAGGATTCTAATGACACGACTATCATGAGATTTACATATGACCATGGACCATGTCATAAATCTCATAGATGGGTTTGTCCAGTACCTTGTTCACCAACAAGTATCCATAAGTGTAATGTGCATCCCCATGCATATAATCATCTCTATGATTATCCATTACCAACTTATACTAGTTATTCATAATAACTAGGGACACAAATTATTATAATAAACATGTAAACATATAATAATCCAAATAAGTAGTCTATTTTACAAATGGTAAAGACGATTACACAACGGTATTGATAATCAATCATAATAATCATCAGCCTAGGGCATAACACCAACAACAAGTGCCAATGTTTTTCCAACCTCAATCACATTCCCCCCTCACGAGCTCTATTGCATGACTACGCCATGGCCTTTGGCCAAATGGGGAATCAACGTCATTGGCAAGGCCACTCCCCACGAATACGTTCAACCCCGTATCAATAACTAGTCTCCGAGGACTAGGTCTCTCCTCCCACGAAGTATCCGACATAATCCTCTAAACCTCCACCACAGTCTCAATAGACCCCCGCGTCATCATCTTCTTGGCCTTTCCAACACAGATGCCTCATCCTGTAGGTAAGCACAGCAAAGGTACGTCAATAAACTCCAATGCAAGACTTAGCAGTAATAAACACTACATGAAAGAAGAATGGCACACATCATTCACATTTCATCTCAAAATCCCGTTCCCACATGGCACATCTTATCTCAAAAGCGCGTTTCCACACGACACATCTTATCTCAAAAGCCCATTTCCACACGACACATTTTATATCAAAAGCCCATTTCCACATGACACATCTTATCTCAAAAGCCCATTTCCATATGACACATCTTATCTCAAAAGCCCATTTCTACACGTCACATCTTATCTCCAAAGCCCGTTTCCACACGACACGTTTTATATCAAAAGCCCATTTCCACATGGCACGTTTTATCTCAAAAGCCCGTTTCCACACGAAACATTTTATCTCAAAAGCCCGTTTACACACGGCACTTTTTATCTCAAAAGCCCATTTCCACACGGCACATCTTATCTCAAAAGCCCGTTTCCACACGACACATTTTATATCAAAAGCCCGTTTCCACACGTCACGTATTATCTCAAAAGCCCGTTTCCACACGGCACATCTTATCTCAAAAGCCCGTTTCCACATGGCACATATTATCTCAAAAACCCATTTCCACACGGCACATCTTATCTCAAAAGCACGTTTCCATACGACACATCTTATCTCAAAAAGCCCGTTTCCACACGGCACATTTTATATCAAAAGCCCGTTCCAATGCGGCACATTTTATCTCAAAAGCCCGTTTCCACACGTCACATTTTATCTTGAAAGTCTGTTTCAAACATGGCCCACTCCATATTCGAAAGAAACATCTCAAGGACGACATGTACTCCTTCAAGAAATAAAAAATAAAAAAAAATCTCATCCCACTTTCGACAATTTTTGACACAATTTGATAATCAAAAGCAAAGTTCCATACACTCATGCTTCCCATTGCATACCGAAAACACACCATGTTAATCAAATCATCCTAGGGTACAAACAACTCAAGCCCGTAACAAGCATCGACTGTCATTGTAAGCTCGAATCCTTTTATCGGCCGTCATCGTAAGCCCGAATCCTTTTATCGGCCATCAATGTAAGCCCGATACCCTTTTATCGGTCATCATCGTAAGCCCGATACCTTTTCTCGGCCTTCATCGACATCGTAAACCCGAATCCTTTTATCGGCCATCATCGTAAGCACGATACCCTTTTATCGGCCGTCATCGTAAGCCCGATACCTTTTCTCGGCCGTCATCATTAGCCCGAATCCTTTTGTCGGCCGTCATCGTGAGCCCTAATCCTCTTCTTCGGCCGTCATCGTAAGCCCGATACCCTTTCTCAGCCATCATCGTAAGCCCGAATCCTTTTATTGGACGTCATCGTATGTCCGAATCCTTTTATCGGCGGTCATCATAAGCCCGAATCCCTTCTCGACTGTCATTGTAAGCCTGATACCCTTTCTCGGCCATCATCATAAGCCCGATACCCTTTTATCGACCGTCATCGTAAGCCCGATACCTTTTCTCGGCCGTCATCGTAAGCCTGATACCCATATATCGGCCGTCATCGTAAGCCCGATACCTTTTCTCGGCCATCATCGTAAGCCCGAATCCTTTTATCGGCCGTCATCGTAAGCCCGAATCCTTTTCTTCGGCCATCATCGTAAGCCCGATACCCTTTCTTGGCCGTCATCGTAAGCCCAAATCCTTTTATCGGCCGTCATCGTAAGCTCGAATCCTTTTATCGGCCGTCATCGTAAGCCCGAATCCCTTCTCGACCGTCATCGTAAGCCCGAATCCTTTTCTTCGACCGTCATCGTAAGCCCGAATCCTTTTCTTCGACCGTCATCGTAAGCCCGAATCCTTTTATTGGCCTTCATTGTAAGCCCGAATCCTTTTATCGGCCGTCATCGTAAGCCCGAATCCTTTTATCGGCCGTCATCGTAAGCCCGATACCCTTTTATCGGCCGTCATCGTAAGCCCGAATCCTTTTATTGGCCATCATCGTAAGCCGAATCCTTTTATCGGCCGTCATCATAATCGTAAGCCCGGATCCTTTTCTTCGGTCGTCATCGTAAGCCCGAATCCTTTTATCGGCCGTCATCATAAGCCCGAACCCTTTTCTTCGGCCGCCATCAAAAGCCCATTTCCTCTCTCGAGGTTAAATTTCGGTTGTCATCATAAGCCCGTTTCCTCTCCCGAGGTTAAGTTTCGGCCGTCATCATAAGCCCGTTCCCTCTCCCGAGGTTAAATTTCGGCTGTCATCGTAAGCCAGCCTGAATGAACGCTCGCCCCGAAATTTTATCATTTTTCTTGATTTTTCCTTTTTTTTTTAGAGAAAAGGGGGGTATATTGTAATGATAAGCTTTTGAAAACTTCGGTTTTGGGAGTCGCCACGCCGTTTTTAAAGGAAAACATTGAAAAACCTATTTTAAGAGTATTTTGGGTTCGGGAGTCTGGTTACGTGTTTGGGAAGAAGTAGAGAGTTCACCCAACACGCCTCTTTCGAGACTTTCAATCAACGTTGGACAATTTTGGACATTCAAAGTGTGTGTGCAATGTGTATCGATGTGTAAAGCATGCAAATTTGGCATTTTTATTGATAATATAGAAGCTGAGTACAACATGTGAGCCATGACAGGGGGCCACACCCTTTTACATATTATGATTGTCATAACAAGGCAGAAGGTAAGACAATCTGCTCAGAGAGATTGGATGTCGTCCGACACAGGACCTCCTAGGAAGAGGGTGTCGCACGACATGATATCTCTTGGTCAGATTGTCTTTTACAATGACCAAGCTATTTCTGGAACATGAATGACATTTATCTAACTCATTCAAGACACTATTTGAAGGTCTAAGCCCAGTTTGGGATTGAAGGGAGTGGACAAAGTCACGATATACTTTGTATGATATGGATGTCACATGACATGGAACATCCGAGGTTATTCATGTCATGTGGCAAACCGCCTCCAATAAATCGCACCCAAACAGATCATAGGCACCCAAATAGTGACTTATGAGCCACAGAAATGCTTAGGTAAGCTTTGAGTTACAAAAGGAGTAATCTGGACAGATCTGAAGTCCAAGAATGGCTTTACAGCCTTCTGGGATCTCCATGTCGTATGACACAGGATCTCCATGGAGTCCTGTGTCGTCCGACAGGGATAGGCCATTTCTGTGCCCTTCAGTCTGTTTGATTCCCCTTTGCTTCTCAAGGCAAACTAAGCACCTTTATTAACTGTAAGCAGTATTAAAATAGTAATATAGGAGTATTATGGGAGGATCATATGGCTTTAGTGACCAAATGTGATGAATCACATATTTTTGGCCACTTTGAAGTAGCCATCTCCTCCTAACTCGATGCAAATGCGTAAAGATTGAACCTTTATTGATCTTAAGATGACCAAATGTCCAGATCTGAGGTGGGGAGAAGTGAATATTGAAGATTCACTTCTCCACCACCTTTATCATGCAAAAATCCCAATTTCTACATAATATTAAAGCAAGTAAGCATGCAATGTATTATAAATGTATTAAAGACTTTATTTAAAGAGGGAGAAGGGTTTAGTGGCTACCTATTGTAGTCCACAAGGTGAGATCACCAGTAGTATGGTGTCCACCCTCTTACACACCAACAAAAGGAGCTTCTTTGGACCTTGACCTTGAAGTGTGTGTGTGTGTGTGAGGAGGGAGGTGAGTGTGTGTGTATGAGAGAGAGAGAGGGAGACTCTATTTGGACAGAGTTTTCCATATATAACTGGTATCCTCCCTCTATTCACTCCAAGTCCCCTAAAATGATCAGCCATGCCTTGTATTTATAGGCAGGCTGATGGGGAGTCCTATGTCGCACGACAGGGGCAGTTAAACCGCCTTAGTGTCCCATGTCGGACGACAGCGTACTCCTTTTGGCCATATTGGGCCGAATGCTTGGCAGGCCCAATGGATTAATGGGCTGTTGGGATATTTGGACTAAATATTGCCTTTTAGCAATTATATAAGCCCAAAATTTAATAAAAGTGGATCCAAAACATGAGTTTGGATCGGGGTACTCACACCGCCCCTTTTAACAAGAGTTCAATCATCTCTTACGTTCCTAACTGCTTTCGTTAGAACGTCAAACGTGTTCCTTCGTTCCTAACTGCTTTCGTTAGAATGTCAAACGTGTTACTCCGTTCCTAACTGCTTTCATTAGAACGTCAAACGTGTTCCTCTGTTCCTAACTGCTTTCCTTAGAATGTCAAACGTTTTCTTCTGTTTCTAACTGTTTTTATTAGAACGTCAAACATTTTCTTCCGTTTCTAACTGCTTCGTTAGAACGTCGAACGTGTTCTTCTGTTCCTAACTGCTTTCGTTAGAACGTTAAACCTTTTCTTCCATTTCTAACTGCTTTCGTTAGAACGTTAAACGTTTTCTTCCATTCTTAGCTGCTTTCGTTAGAACTTTGGACGCCTTTCCCCAGCAACATACCATCCTCTCACGAGGTTAAATTTCGTTTCTAACCGTGTCATTGACACTTCAATCCCTTCTTCGGATTTAGACCATGTTGTCATAACATCCGTTTAACACAACCATTCCTGTCATTACATTAGATCTCCAGCGTAAGGTCTCATGACCTAAAGTTAGTCAGTTAAGTCTCTTATACTTAACAGACAAGAACTACGATCGGCTTGATTCCCACTGTGGATACATATGAATCCTTTCTTTAGGGTCCAGCCATTTGACCGTTCAGGTCACTTAGTAAGGCATCTCCCCATATTGGGATCCTTATCTGTTTTGACGACCCCACTTCCTCTGTAAGTGACGTCGCTGAGGGGCTACTGTAAGTACCCAAATCCGATTCGTAAAAATATGTTAATTCGCACTTTCCAGATTAACGAGATTTTTCGGGACTGTTCGAATCATTCAAAATCAAAGTGTATTAAAAATACGTTAGAATACGTTAAAAATATTACTTTTCCAAAATACGCAATTTTTGGGACTGTTCCGACATTTATTCGGACAGTTAATTAAAAAACTGCAAAATCCGGATAAAGGACGAAACAATGATAACTTGTCACAAAAGTCTCCCCAAGGGTCAAATCAAGGTCAAATCATGTCAGAGTGTAAAATGACCAAAATGCCCTCAAACTGAAGGATAGGCCGACCGGCTTGTTTTACATATCTGACAGCCCATCAAATAAGTGACAGAAATACCCTCAAGTTGAAAGTTAGGCCGGCCGGCCTGTTTTACATATTTACAGCCTATAAATAGCAGCCTCAGTCATTCATTTTAACCCCAGAAAATTTTCACCCTCCGAATCAAAACACTCCCATTTTCAGTTTCAGCCAAGAATTTTCATCTAAAAGTCCCGAAAACTACCTCGATTTGCGTGAAAATCCCATTTTTCCCAAATAAATCATAATCCAAACACTTTTCATATCCGACTTACGAACCCTCATAGAGTCAAAAACCAAGTATTGGTAAACTCTCATTCTCAATCTAAACTCTTGTCTTTTTACTTTCTTTTTGTCATTCTGTTCACATTACCTTTCTTAAAATGTAAACGTTCTAGACAACCGGTCCGGGTCAAGAAGTGATCCCCTCTCTATTACTCTTCTCTTTTGAAAAGAGTAATTTAGAGTTAAAATGGGAGATCTTGACCTGTCAATTGTCATTTTCATCTTATTTAAATAATGTCATTTACCGTCCGAATCGTTTGATTCGTTGATCGTTCTTTACCATCCAGATCGTTTGATTCGTTGATCATTATTTACCGTCCGAATTGTTTGATTCGTTGATCGTTCTTTACCGTCCGAATCGTTTGATTCGTTGATCGTTATTTATCGCCCGAATCGTTTGATTCGTTGATATTGTCATTAATGTCATTTACCGTCCAAATCGTTCGATTTGTTGATCGTCATTTCATTACTGTCAATTACTATAAATGCTTTCATTTCAAAAGTCTATATTATTGTCATTTCCTCACTTACCAAAAAATGCCCCTCATTTCAAAACCAGCCATTCAAGCTCATTTTTAATAATCTTCACACACACACACACACAATTTTCGAGAAAGGTAGAAAGACTCGTCAATACGAGGCGTTTCAAGTGAGAACAATAATCTCTTCCCGAGGCGTAACCTCCGGACCTAAAATATTTTTTTAGCATTTTTCAAAGTTTTGGCTCATAATAAAAAATGGTGTGGCGACTCTCTCTTTTCCTTTTGAAATTCATCCGCTCTAGCTTTCTTGATTTCAAAGCAAATCCGACGCGTCCGGGCGCCGTTTCGGATCGGGGGTAATTTCAGTACCCTAAGAACTTTGTTAGGAACTTAAATTGTCGCAAATGGTTTCCAGGAAACAGGGTTTTGCTATTGATCAAATATATAAACTATCAGCAAAACCGTGTGATGGACGGCTACACCATAATATTATTTAAGTACATATGTATTACACTTTTAACGTGCATACTTTTACTATATAATTATGCGTATTTGCATACATTATGTCTATTACACGAGATTTTAACTATTTTTTCTAATTAGAGTGAGAACTCTAAAAATAAATAATTTCGGGACGAATGAAATTTATTAAATTAAAGAGCTATTAATTTATCGATAAATTGATAATTACTAATATAAAAAGTTTTTTGCCGATTTGACATATTTCAGATTTACGTATAAACAAATTCGTTGTAAATACATAATAATTAAGTTGAAAGAAATTGAAAGTTGATGATAACTTTAAAATCCTTGCACACATGAAGAATATCTATATTTGTTTTCTTGAAACAAACAACTATAGAGTCATATATTCACAAAATTACGATAGTTATTTTTTAAAATTATACAAAATATTAATTTTTGATTTTTGCGGGACCCAAAATTATAAAAGGGTCTCCAGGAAAATTATTTTCTTATTATCTTATCGATTTTTGTCATTTTTTCAAATGGCCTAAGTTGGTATCGGACAAATTTATTAGTTTGGAGAGTTTATTAATTTATCGAGTATTATTTTAAAGAGTGTCTAATGTAGTTGTTTCTATTAATTGTTTGAGTATTTAAATATTAAATCTATTTCGTATAAATTTACCATATCAAGTAAATGATCAATTTAACAAAATTAATTATGATGTACTCCCTCTGTTCCACTCAATATTTTAAAAAAATAATAAGGTTCAAAAATTATGGAAGAGTGAAAAGGTGATGTGTTGTGAGTGTATATAGCTGGATAGATGTAGAAAATAGTTAGTGAATAATTGTTGTGAGTATGACATGTAGGACCCACAAAGAAAGAAGTAATGTTAGGCCCAATTGGTAGGAAAACAGGCTAGAGGGGGGTGGATAGCCTGATTAAACTTCTTTTCTAAAACCTTTATAAAATATACGAGTAACTTATCACTTGCGAAATCGATGGTAACCAGTTGCACAGCGGATACAATATTACTGGTTTATGTTGGCGTAGTGCCCTAGGCTATAGTTATGTTTAAACTTGAACCGTTATGTATCATCTTTATCATTTATTATAGAGCATGTTTATTTTGTTCATTATATGTTTGCATGTTTATTATATTGAACTGCGTCCCTAGTTGTTGTGAACAACTAGTATAAGTTGGTAATGTATAATCATAGAGATGATTATATGCATGGAGATGCACATTACACTTATGGATACTTGCTAGAGAACAAGTATTAGACTTGACCTACTTATGAGATTTATGACATGGTCTGTTGTCATAATTAAATCTCATGATAGTCATGTTATTGAATCCTTTGTACCTGAGATTATCATCGTCTTTCACATGATGAAGATCGTGTTTGATATAGTCTAACACTATCTTTAATCGGATAGCAATAAGGGCTATGTTGGCACGATTGGATTCTTGTAGGGAAGAATGATAAGTCAAGATGGGATTTGTCCCTCTTATGAAGAGAGATGTTTGCTTGTGCCCCTCGATGAATAGTGTTGATGAAATGTGTGGCCACACTCAAGTGATTTGATAGAGATCAAATGAATTTGGATTATCAACATATTCGAAATCGAGAAAGCATTGAACGAAATAAGTTGACATAGACCATGACTCATGTTCAATTGGACATCGTGGACAAAGGGATTGTGACATATGATTATCAAGGAATCAAGCTTTGATGTTATATTTAATTAGGTGGATATAATGATTTGCTAGAAGTCACTTATGTCTTGTGAGGTTGATGTTTCAACTCACTACCAACATAAAATATAATTCCTAAAAGGTCACACACAAAAGAACGGATTGAAAATGGCTAAAAAGGGTGAATTCTGGACTCAAGGGACGACTCGTTCCCTATGGCACGACTCGTGCTTGAGGGGACGACTCGTGCCCTATTGGCTCAAGTCGTGCCTTGTGAAGGGACGACAGAATCATAGAGCAGTCCATTGGGGATGACTCGTGCCCTGTGGGACGAGTCGTGCTCACGACTCGTGCCCTCAGGCATGACTCATGCCCCATTGATCTGGCAACCTGATTTACTCACTCGATTGGTAGCACGACAGACTTGGCCATAAGGCACGACTCGTGCCCCTGGGCACGACTCGTGCCAGCGGCCAAAATCTGTCCGTATTCTTTTCCTTTGCTGGTTTGGTTTTGGTTTTTGACAAGGATTCTTTCCCTAATAGTTAGGGATTTATATTTGATATAAATAGAACCCTTTGGTCAGCCAAAAACACATGTAATTTTGGGGTTTATGAAACACTAAAATTGAGATCTAGATTAAGAATCAAAGATCAAAAACACTTTTAGCCATTGATTATTGAAAATCGTTTCAATAATCGGAGATCGTCTAGCAGTCAAACAAGAAGCGTTCTTGGTCCGTTCAAGTGTGGATTACCGATAGAGGATGACTACTTTATCACCAAAAGCTTGAAGCCTTTGATCGTCAATTCATCACAAGGTAAAGAACAAGGAGAAGATCAAAAACCTTCATCAAAGGTTTTTGAGATTCGTTTTGAGATTCGCTATTGGAGATCTATTTTGAACAAACAAATCGCATTCAAGGTATGTAAATTCTATTTCATATATATTTCTAATCTCTTCATGTTAGACAGATCTTAGGGCTAGGGTTTTGATGTTCTTTGTTAAATTTTCCGCTGCGTTTGTAACCCCAAAACCCAACAGTGGTATCAGAGCCCTATCTTGTCATGATTAGGATTGAGATCAGCATGCTAGATTTAATTTGATTATTTGCTATCCATACTATATGAAATAGATCTAGATTTTATGTGTTTTGTTTTATGAAAACAAGTATATATGATATGCCATGTTCATGATTTATGATGTATTAATTTGATTAGTTTATCACATAGGTTATTGATCTATTAATATGATTATTTAGATTTGTAATTTCTCAAAATTAAAATCAAAAGTGTTTGCATGAAATTTTGTGAAGCCCTATGTTCATGTTTATGTTCACATGAAATTTATGTTACAACCATGCGATGTTTGTTACAATATGAAAACCTTCAAAATATTTAAGCCTTATGCCATTTCTTGATTAGAACACTTATGATATTTTAAGGTATTTGATGTAGTTTCGACTCAGTTGGGTGCATCTTATATCTTAATTTGTGATCAAGATGAGATAATGGTTGATGTAGTTTTGACTCAGTTAGATGCATCGTTCCATGTCTCATATGTTTGAAAAGGGTTTTGACTTAATTGGTGCTTTCAAATGAGATTTGACCCAAGGCATAGATGAGATTTAAAACATGTTTTTTGACATATGATGTCTATTGAAATCTCATAAAAGATCTAAGAGTCATATAGTGATATGATTGATGTTTCTACCTAAATAGCTTGATTTCGGGCATTGACTCAGTTAAACCAAAATCAAGTAAAATATGGATCTTATCCTACTATGATTATATGATACATGTTTGTATTTGAAGGTGTATAATTTAGTGTGAGTATTTATGGAATACATTAATCGCTCTTAGATGATAAATGTGTTGATATTGATATATGATTATATTGTTTGCATATTTTATTGTAGAATGGCTAATCACAATAACCAACCCCTGTCACTGTGATCAGTCCTTGAGAAGGACAAGCTTGAAGAGAGTGGTAAACTCTTCTGATTAGATCAGAAGCCTTAAAATTGTTCTAAGGCAAGAGAAGAAACTGTACGTTCTTGATGAACCCATTCCACCTCAACCTGCTGCAAATGCTTCTAGGGCAGATAGGGATGCACATAAGAAACATAATGATGATTCTACAGATGTTTCATTCGATGATTCTACAGATGTTTCATTCCTTATGCTTGCCACTATGTCTAAGGCTCTTCAGAAGGACCTTGAGCACATAGAGACAACATTTGATCTTGCGGAGTGCTTAAAGGAAATGTTCCAAGTGTAAGCAAGAAATGAGTGGTTTAATGTGGTTAAGGCCCTAACTGCATGCAAGATGTAAGAGGGGAAATCGGTGGGAGCTCATGACCTTAAGATGAAGGGTCACATTGAGCATCTCGAAAGGCTTGGTAATCCGATGAGTTTAGAACTCGCCACAGATTTGACATTGAATTCATTGCCTGAAAGTTATGGTCATTTCATTATGCACTATCACATGACTGGCATGGATAAGAATCTCTCGGAATTGCATGCGATGCTTAAGACCGCAGAGAAGAATATCAAGAAGCCCCGAACCGATACTGTGTTAATGGTTAACAAAGGCAAAGGGTTCAAGAAAGATGGCAAAGGTAAAGCAAGTTTTGCTAAACCTAAGGCAAAAGTTGCCGTTGCTGCAGAGGCTCCCAAAGTGTCTCAAAAGGATGCGGTTTGCTACCATTGCCAAGTGGTTGGTCATTGGAAGCGCAACTGCAAGGCTTACAAGGAAGTCCTAAAGGCGAAGAAGGGCAATGCGATTGCTTCTGGTTCAGGTATCTATATGATAGATATTTCCTTTCTGTTTCTAGTTCATGAGTATTAGATACCGGATGTGGATCTCACATTTGTTTAAATGTGCAGGGACTAAGGAATAGAAAGCTACTCAAACAAGGTGAAGTTGACCTACGTGTGGGGAATGGAGCAAGAGTTGCTGCATTAGCCATAGGGACATATGATGTAACTTTACCTAGTGGCTTAGTACTTGTTTTGAACAATTGTTACTATGTTTCGGATTTGAGTAGGAATATTATTTCAGTTTCTTGTTCGGATAATGAAGGGTATAATTTTCTTATTAAGAATAAGAAGTTTTATATTTATTTAAATGATATGCTTTATGGTATTGCAAATTCATTTAATGGCCTTTATGTTCTTAATGTTGATGAGAAACAAAATAGTGTAGAAAATGTTTATCATGTGGACAAGAAGTCTAAACCGAATGACGTGAACAACTCGTTCGTGTGGCATTGCCAGCTTGGTCATATAAACGAGAAACGCATCTCTAAACTCCACAAAGATGGAATGTTAGACTCACATGATTATGAATCATATGAGATATGCGAATCTTGTTTATTGGGCAAAATGACCAAACCACCCTACACTAAGAGTAGTGAAAGGGCTAGTGACTTATTGGGCTTAATACATACTGATGTATGCGGACCAATGAGCAGCATTGCTAGGGGAGGATTTTGGTATTTCATTACATTCACCGATGACTTATCTAGATATGGCTATGTCTATCTGATGAAGTCCAAAAGTGAATCGTTTGAGATGTTTAGAACATTTCAAAATGAAGTACAAAATCAACTTGGAAAAACAATTAAATCACTTTGATCCGATCGTGGTGGTGAGTATTTGAGCCAAGAGTTTGACAATCATCTCAAAAACTGTGGAATTGTTTCAGAGTTGACTCCACCAGGAACCTCTACAATGGAATGGTGTTTTTGAGAGGAGGAATAGAACCATATTAGATATGGTTCGTTCGATGATGAGTCAAGTAGACCTTCCTATATCCTTTTGGGGACATGCATTAGAGACTGCTGCGTTCACACCGAACAGAGTTCCTACTAAATCGGCTCCTAAAACCCCACATGAGATGTGGCATGGAAGAAAACCTAGTTTGTCTTTCATGAAGATTTGGGGTTGTGAAGCTTATGTGAAGAGACTTGTCTCTGATAAGTTAGCACTTAAATCTGACAAGGTTATTTTCGTTGGTTACCCTAAGAAAACCAAAGGGTATTACTTTTACAACCGCATTGAGAACAAAGTGTTTGTTGCTCAATATGGTACTTTTCTTGAGAAACAGTTTCTCAATAAAGCATCTAGTGGGAGTAAAATTGATCTTGAAGAAGTTCAAGAACTCGAAAATAACATGGAACCGATAGTTGAGACTGAACCAAGTCCACAAGAAGTTGTGGAACCAGTTCAAGATCCACAAGTCCATCGTAGATCGGATAGGTTACGATCCGCACCCGAGAGATATGGGTTTCTCGTGTCAGAAAGTAATGAAGTGGAAGTCATTGAGAATGACGAACCTACTTCTTGTCAAGAGGCGATGTTCGATCCCGATTCGGATATATGGTTAGAAGCCATGAAATCTGAATTGCAATCCATGTCGAATAATCAAGTTTGAAACTTGATTGAGCCGCCCGAAGGTATAAAAATCATAGGGTGCAAGTGGGTCTTCAAAAAGAAGACTGACATGGATGGGAAGGTGCATACTTACAAGGCTAGGCTTGTAGCAAATGGATATAGGCAAACTCATGGTGTAGACTATGATGAAACCTTCTTGCCTGTTGCCATGCTTAAGTCTATTAGAATTTTGATTGCCATAGTTGTGTATTATGACTATGAGATATGGCAAATGGATGTCAAAACCGCTTTCCTTAATGGAAAACTGCTTGAGGATGAGTATATGACATAACCTGAAGGTTTTGTCGATCCACGAAATTCTAACAAGGTGTGCAAGTTGCAGAGATCCATTTATGGATTGAAGCAAGCTTCTAGGAGTTGGAATCTTCGTTTTGACGAGAAAATCAAAGAGTTTGGTTTTGTAAAGAACGAAGATGAACCTTATGTATACATGAAATTCAGTGGGAGCGTAGTATTATTTCTCTTATTGTATGTCGATGATATCTTACTCATTGGAAATGACATTCCTGCGCTTCAGACTGTCAAGTCTTGGTTAGGGAAATGTTTCTCAATGAAAGATATGGGCAAAGCCGCTTACATCCTTGGTATCAAGATCTATAGAGATAGATCTAAGAGGATAATTGGTTTGAGTCAAAGTACCTACATTGACAAGGTTCTTAGAAGATTCAAAATGGAAAATTCTAAGAGAGGGAACTTGCCAATGGGTCATGGTGTTACTCTTAGCAAGACGCATTGTCCTAAGACAACTGATGAGTGAAAGAGGATGAATGAAGTTCCATACGCTTCAGCTATTGGATCTATCATGTATGCCATGATTTTTACTAGACCCGACGTCTCGTATGCTTTGAGCATGACGAGTCGATACCAATCTGATCCTGGTGAGAACTATTGGATGGCAGTCAAGACGATCCTTAAGTACTTAAGAAGGACTAAGGATGCGTTCTTGGTATTTGGAGGGATGGAAGAAGATCTTGTTGTAAGAGGTTACACAGATGCTAGCTTCCAAACCGATAAGGATGATTTCTGATCGCAGTCGGGATTTGTGTTTATGCTTAACGGAGGTGCGATATGTTGTAAGATTTCCAACCAGAGTACTATTGCCGATTCTACTACTGAGGCCGAATATATAGCGGCATCCGATGCAGCTAAGGAGGCAGTTTGGATCAAGAAGTTCATTAGTGACTTGGAAGTTGTTCCAAGTATCACTAATCCGGTGGAACTTTATTGTGACAATAATGGTGCCATTGGGCAAGCAAAGGAACCAAGGTCACATTAGCGATCCAAACACATACTTAGACATTTCCATCTCATTCGAGAGTTCATTGATTGGGGAGATGTTAAGATATGCAAAATATCAACCGATGATAACATTGGAGATCCGCTTAGAAAGCCCCTCACACAAGCAAAGCATGATGGTCATGTGAGGTCCATGGGTATTCGATACATAGATGGATCCTAGTGCAAGTGGGAGATTGTTGGTGTAGTACCCTAGGCTATAGTTATGTTTAAACTTGAACCGTTATGTATCATCTTTATCATTTATTATAGAGCATGTTTATTTTGTTCATTGTATGTTTGCATGTTTATTATATTGAACTGCATCCCTAGTTGATGTGAACAAATAGTATAAGTTGGTAATGGATAATCATAGAGATGATTATATGCATGGAGATGCACATTACACTTATGGATACTTGCTAGAGAACAAGTATTGGACTTGACCTACTTAGGAGATTTATGACATGGTTTGTTGTCATAATTAAATCTCATGATAGTCGTGTTATTAAATCCTTTGTACCTGAGATTATCATCATCTTCCACATGATGAAGATCGTGTTTGATATAGTCTAACACTATCTTTAATCAGATAGCAATAAGGGCTATGTTGGCACGATTGGATTCTTGTAGGGAAGAATGATAAGTCAAGACGGGATTTGTCCCTCTTATGAAGAGAGATGTTTGCTTGGGCCCCTCGATGAATAGTGTTGATGAAATGTGTGGCCATCAAATGCATTTAGATTATCAACATATTCAGAATTGAGAAAGCATTGAACGGAATGAGTTAACATAGACCATGACACATGTTCAATTGGACATCGTGGACAAAGGGATTGTGACATATGATTATCAAGGAATCAAGCTTTGATGTTATATTTAATTGGGTGGACATAATGATTTGCTAGAAGTCACTTATGTCTTGTGAGGTTGATGTTTCAACTCACTACCAACATAAAATATAATTTCTAAAGGGTCACACACAAAATAACGGATTGAAAATGGATAAAAAGGGTGAATTCTGGGTTCAAGGGACGACTCATCCCCTATGGCACAACTCGTGCTTAAGGGGATGAATCGTGCCCAATTGGCCCAAGTCGTGCCTTGTGAAGGGACGACAGAATCAGAGAGCAGTCCATTACGGACAACTTGTGCCCTGTGGGACGAGTCGTACTCACGACTCGTGCCCTCAGGCACGAATCGTGCCCCATTGATCTGGCAACCCGATTTACTGGCTCGATTGGTAGCACGACAGATTTGGTCATAAGGCATGACTTGTGCCCCTGGGTACGACTCGTGTCAGCGGCCAAAATCTGTCCATACGCTTTTCCTTTGCTGGTTTGGTTTTGGTTTTTGACAAGGATTTTTCCCTAATAGTTAGGGATTTATATTTGATATAAATAGAACCCTTTGGTCAGCCAAAAACACATGTAATTTTGGGGTTTATGAAACACTAAAATTGAGATCTTGATTAAGAATAAAGATCAAAAACACTTTTAGCCATTGATTATTGAAAATCATTTCAATAATCGGAGATCATCTAGCAATCAAACACGAAGCATTCTTGGTCCGTTCAAGTGTGGATTACCGATAGGGGGTGATTACTTTATCATCAAAAGCTTGAAGCCTTCGATCGTCGATTCATCACAAGGTAAAGAACAAGGAGAAGATCAAAAACCTTCATCAACGGTTTTTGAGATTCGTTTTGAGATTCGCTATTGGAGATCTATTTTGAACAAACAAATCGCATTCAAGGTATGTAAATTCTATTTCTGTAAGTATCCCAATCCAATTCGTGACCCTTTATAAGTGCCTTTTAATATAATAAAATTGCACTAGGGGCATTTTGGTAAATTTCCGGTCCATTTCGAGGCTTTCGGGAACTTTTTATAAGTTTTTGCGAAGGAAGTACTTTTAAGTCATTTTTCCATGCAAAAGGACCTACAAGGAATTATTTGTTTTAGACCTTTAAAGAATTATCCCGGAATGTTTCAGAACAGGTTGTTGACGCCAGAAACGGTTAACGGGCTCGTTAAGCCGTGCCACACAACAAGCCACGGAAAACACAAGCGTTACGCTGTGCGACATAACTAACCCCTCACCAGCAGGTTATAAATAAGACCCTTCCGCTCTCATTTCTGGATCCCTTCCAGCCTCCCTAAGGTTACTCTATCAAAATACGCCCGGAAGCGAGTCTCTCTCCTAAAACACACACAAATACACACCAATCCCCTCAAATCACTCTCTCTCTCTCTCATACACAATTCACCCATCTACTGTCATACACTTCATACCAATTGAAGATCCAAAGCTATTCTGAATTTGAGGATTCCAATCCACTCTCTGCAGCTGAGATGAAGGTCTCTACACCTAACTTGGTGTAGAGATTGTGGATCTACAAGGGTAACAACTCCCTCCCTTCTCATCTATCTTCTATTTGCTATTTTACATAATTCATTGCAATCTCTATTCATTGACTTGATAATTAAGCTCCATCTGCTCTACTTATCAAGTTCCAATTGCCATCTCTCTGTTTAAATCTCGTTGTTTCATGTCATTTCATGCTTATGGTTTAATTGGAATATAATTGTGGCTTGATCATCAAGGGAGTGTGGATCTCCCCATATCCACACCCACTTGAATGATTAATCGCTGATTCGTGTGTTTTCTGAAATGAATTGTTGATATAATTGGATCTGTATTGTCCTTGTTCCTTCTGCAATTCAGTGATGTAAAGCTTCTGCATGTGGTAGCTTATGTCACGCGACACAACCTGCCAGGCTGAGTCCTGTGTCATGCGACACAACTAGCCAAGCAGATCCTGTGTCACGCGACACAACTTGCCACTCTGCAGAAGCTACTTTTCAGTTGTAATCTGTTCATCTTTATTGTAATTGGGATGTGGCCTCCCTTACTAACTGGTTCACAAGTTGTAATTCCTCATTTTATCAATAAAACAAAGCATTAAAATGCATTTTATTACATATTTTTTCTCACACAATCGCACACACTTATTGAATGAATTGGATGTTGAACATAGAAAGACTCGTTTACGAGGCATGTTGGGTGAACTCTCGGTTCTTCTCAACACATAACCTGACCCCCGAACCCAAATTCTCTTAAAAAAAGGTATTCAATGTTTTCTTTAAAATGGCATGGCGACTCTCATTTTCTAAATTTTTTCGGCGAGCGTACATTCAGTGGCGACTCTGCTAGGGACTTGAAACCTGTTTTCCAAAGTGGGTCAAACTTTCATTCTTGTTCAACATCCATTTCATTCATTTGTGTGTGCATTGTTGGTGATATTATATGTGTATAAATGCATTTCATTGCTTTGCTTTGTTCCTTTTCCTCCTTGTATTTTGTTTTGGTTTACTGAGGCTTAGTGTTGAATGATTGCTATGCTTGGAAGCTGGGGCTCCCTTTTGATTGAAATTCTGGAAATAGGGCTTCTTTTGTCACGCGAAAGATCTTGCCTCATCAGTCCTGTGTCGCGTGACAACATTTGCCACTTTGCAGGTTTTGATTTCCTTGATACAGATTGTGATTGTGGGTAATCCCCATGATCAAAGCTTATGACCATTTGATTATTGTATCTCTGTGGGGTGTGTGTGTGGTTTTCCATTTCTTCCCCTTTTCCAAAATCAAAAATAAAAAAAAAAGCAAAAACAACAAAAAAATATTTTCGCAAATAAAGGAATCTAGTCATCCGCACACTACGTCACTAGATCTAGAGCCCATTTGGTGCGATTGACGGCATCGCGGACGGTGATGTATGTCGCCTACGCTTGAGCGCCTAATATCAAACCTTTCCCCCTAGCGCATCATAGGTGGAACCACACTTTTCAAGATTACCCAACAGTTGGTTTTTGACACAACATTTTCAAAATGTACTAAAATGAATTGTTTCAAAAATTTATAATAGACTTTCATACCTATCCCAAAACCTAGCACGAGTGGGCATGTTGCCATTGCAACATGGTTTTGCGTATGGACATGTCGCTCTCACGACATGTTCTAACGAGAGATCATGCCGCATTGTCAACGTGCACTGACGAGAGGTCATGCCGGATTTTTTCTTGAAATTCTTCAGGAATACCCGTTATGCTGCCCAAATTTCCCCAGAAATTGGGATTGCTCATCTGTCCCATAAATGTTTCAGTTTTATTTAGGTATTATTGCCTATTATTTATTTTGATCAATACATTTGGTGTATTTTTGGATGATGTGTTCCTAGGTTCCCCCGAGGTTTAGAACAAGAATATAAAGGCTTATCCTTTTCCAACCGTCCCTAGGACTTAAAAGACATTGATTTCTACTTGAACACAAATAAAATGCTTGCATGAGTCCATCTCCTTCCTATTCTTCCCTCTCCCACACCATCTCAAGGTTCTTTCTCCTACCACCTTATCGACCCCTATCACTTCCGCAGTTACGGCAAGTTGGGTGCGTGCTCCGATTCCTGGCGCTCTTTTGGTTCGTGTCTTTGAGACAGTTGCAGTTTCTGCAGAGTTTTTCATCTGTTTGGTATTTAAGATGTCTGGCACAGAGAATGTGTCGTCCTCCGGAAGTTCATCTGCTGTGGATCAGCCCAGTTTGAATGATTTGTCTGTTGCCGAGTTGCGAGCTTCTCTTGAGGATACACTGGCTCGAGAACAAGATGCCCAGGCTAGAAAAGAGGAATCCCATGCCAAGTTTGTGGAAATAATGCGTGTCCGAGGGATTGCTGTCACTCGTCGTGAAAATGGGTCTTATGAGATTACCGATGCTAATGGTACCGATCTAGGAGTCGGGAATGTTTCTCTCTCTCTCTCTCCAGCCCGCCTGTAATGCCACATTTCTTCCCCTCACTTTGTTTCTTCTCCCCTCTGCACGCAAATGCATGGGATGAATGTGGATTCCCAAGGCAGAATTCCTTCTCCAATGTCTCAACCCATCCAGACTTAGGTTCAAGGTACTCAGTTCAATCAGACTCAGAGTCAGGGACTATAGTTGAACTCTCAAGTTGGTTTTGGTGGACCACGGCCAAACTTCTATGACTTGATGTCTTCCCGTATGCCTAATGCTTCTATGCCTCCGGGTCAGTTTAGACTGCAGTTTTCGAACAACTATCAGCCTCAACCTCAACAAGGTCTTCAAGGCTTTTGGCTTCCAGGCTCCCAGCACCAGGGTCAGTATCACTTTGCCAGTAATCAACTCTTTCGAGAAGGTTTTCTACAGCCTCAGCTCAATCAGTTCCCGATTCAAGGTGGTTTTTCTCAACCTATGATAGGTGTCTCTCTTAGTTTTGGATCAGTTCAATATCCGGGGTCATCTCCGCTTCAAGGTCCTTCAGCCCAGAATGCTCAGTCCGGTGCAAATCAGTTTGATTATATGCCTGCTCTGATACCAAGTTCAGTTAGCCTGCTTGATAGTGTCTTGAGTGTTCCAAGTACGTTTGGTTTGCCAGCACCTGCTTTGCTAACAACACATGATTGTGAGAATCCTTTCTTCCAGTTGACCAACTCTGTGCTTTCCTGAACTGTGTCTCCCACCATGCCTCAAACTTCTAATGTCAATCCAGAAGTTACCATTTTGTGGGAACAAATGAAAATGATGCAGCAGCAATTTCATAAGCTAACTGCAAGATAAAGCGGGCTTAAGGTTGTCGATTCAGAACAGGTGAAAGCTCCTCCCCACAGGTTCAAAATGCCCAAGATGGAGTTCGATAGGACTGCACGTCCAAAGACTCGAAATAGTGGGAAGTTTCAGCCTCGCCAGCCAAGGAAGTACGATGATTTGGGAATGACTACTGAGGAGGCATTTTATGGCTTGATTAAGACTGGGATGATTAGACCCCTTGATAATTACTACCCTGCTCACCCCAACCCAAAGTTGGACACAAGCAAATTCTGCTAATACCATCAGTATCCTGGCCATACCACCAATGACTGCACCCTTCTAAAGATGTTCATTCAAAGGCTTATTGATAAAGGGAAGATTGAGAAGACTTCTTGCCCCAACATTGTACACGATCTTCCAAATTTGATAGAGTTGTGAATGCCATCGAGTTTGGGAAAATCAGAATCCCAGGATACCCTCCCATCCGAAGTTGATGCAGTCAATCAGTCTTCGTAGGATCTAGATTGTCCCTTTTGGGTATTGAGTCTGTTGCGTCTGTCCTTCAGTAATAAAAGTCTTTGTTTCTCTTCTTGCTAGACTCGAGACATCACTTGCACACCCACATTACACTTAATTGAAATGGTCTTATTCTATATGATCACTTGTGCTGCTCAATCACTAAGTTATTGAAATAATTAATGTTTGAATTAATCAAAGTGAGAAAATCAACTGATATCCTTCTCAAATTGGGGCTCATCAATTCCCCATATCGCATCTCATATGATCACATCTCTTTCATCATCCTCAACGTTTCATTGCTAATTGAATTTGCATTAATCTTTCTCAATTAAGCTTAAGCAAGCAATGAAGCCTCGTTTAGGTCATCCGGTAGGGATTGCGATAGAAGCCTTTCACCCTAAGGGAATCCATTACCTCACCCTCACTAAACAATACCCTTTCATTTCAAGATCGGCATGTTTTGAAACCCTGTGTAAGCCATCATCTTTACTCCCTGCTGAGAGAAGTTCAAGCAAATGCCAAGAAGTTAGCTTCGAGAATCGGCGATGCACAAAATATTCAAGTCATGAAGGAAGGACAAATATAATCCTCAACTTCTCAAGAGGCCTTCCAAATTCTCAAAAGAAGGATTTTAAATCCTCACAATTCAGCAAAAGTCCTCAACTTCTCAAGAGGCCTTCCAAGTTATCAAAAGAAGGATGTTGAATCCTCCCAATTCTACAAAGTCCTCGACTTCTCAAGAAGATCTCCAATATTCAAAAGGAGCCCGAATTCTCACAAGTTCACAAAAGTTCTCGATAGCTTGGACTCTCTCTCACCAACATCCACAAATCATTCCCAAGCCATCCTCTCGTTTTTAGAGGATATTCCCATTACCATTACCCTTGCCTTTGGCCAAAGCCAATTTCGATCTCTCATTCTTAGAGGCAATCAATCTCCTCACCATAGAGATTCCAAACACATCCTTGAAATCCAACCTCTCATCTTTAGAGGTTCAGTCAGTAAAAGGCCCAGCCGACCTCTCATCTTAAGAGGTCATGATGCAAACAATATTCCAAATCACCTGATGGCCGATCGAAGCCCTAAAACCCAACTACAATTCCTACTGGATAGCAGTTTCATTCTAATATCTTCGAGATCTAAATCAAATTAATGCTTCATTGATTTCTTAAGTTGGAACCTAATCCACCTTGGTCCAAGACCCTCAATCAAAGATTGTGCAAATTCAATCCTTTCCTCTGACATTTCATGTGAGCATATTTCATTTCTTCTCCACAAACACTTCCCGTGAATGCCTCATTGGGGCTTCGCATCCGTGTCCTTCATTGACACTCAAAGGAGACATGTTCTTCAACTCTCCAATTCTCAAAAGATCCTCAAAATCCTCAAAGGTTCTCAAAATCTCGAATCTCCACATTCCTTCTCTTTTCAATCGGGACTTGCCCGAACTACGGTGACCTGAGTTCCTCGCCATGAGGGGAACGTAGGCAACCAGAAATGGTCCGGTCACAAACACATTCAAATCTCAGAAAATCCGGTCTCATCAAGGGCCGTCCCTATACACAAATCCTCTTTCCATCTTTCCAAACTTGACTCTTGATATCAGTCGGTTTTCTCCTCATGATTAATCAAAATATTTGTTCATATCAGGATTAGTGGTTGAATAACCCGAGCATCAATAAAGGGTTTTAAGTAGCCTTGTGATCATCATGAATAAGACAAGTTTTCAAATGTCGACAAGTCTTCTTTTCCTACATCATAAGGAAATAGAGCCAAACACTGTCTTTCTGTCAGCAGGGGCTTCCATACACTTTTCCACACCTCATTACGCTTATACTCTCTCAAAAGAGTCAAACCTAAAGCGAGTGTGTTACACAAAAATCGGGATTCATTCCCACTTTTCGAAAGATACACGTACATACTTCTGAGTCTTGTCCAATGACTGATTGACTAAGGTCTGAAATGATGGGTTGCCTCCTTGGCCACATGATGATTCTGTCTACAATAAGGCTGCATTGGATCTCTTCAAGCTGGGGCTTTTCCAAGTCACCTCGGTCCACATTGGGTTCTTCACTTTGATATATGATGGATTCATTTCTTGTCAGATTCACTTCAGGATTGCTTTGCATTACCAACTGGGGCTTCGCCAGGTCATCTCCTCAAAATCTGGGCTTCGCCTAGTCATCTCTTCAAGCTGGGGCTTTGCTAAGCCGCTCTCTCAGGCTCTCCCGGATCAGTATTTTGCCAGGACATTCTCTGCATTCTCTTTGCTACTCGTGGTCTCAACCATCGACAGAACTGCTGCAATCTGCACTCTCAGGGCACGCCCCGAATTGCCTAGGCTGCATCATATCATCCATCACTCATACACTTCTCAAATATATGGGAGAGGGTTTGCAACCCATACATCATCATACATATATACATTTATCCCATACATAATCCATCATTTACCACATATACATATCAGCTCATCGAGCCATGCAAAGTCCTCACTTCACTTTTATCCCCAATCGAGATGGACTCGTGCATCAAGAATAATAATGCATAAAATTAACAATAATTGAGTTCAAATCTTTGCAAGGTGCCTAGAGTGTTGTGTTTTCCCCCCACATGGTACAATAATCAAGTGATCATAACCTGATCATGGGGATTGCTCCTCAAATCACAATCTGGACAAAGATTTCAAATCCTGCAGGTGGCATGTTCTGCCTTCATCATCTTCATCAGTCTCATCTTCTTCAGACTTATCAGCATTATCTGAAAGAGCCTGAGCTGCCTCAGTCTCCAAGCAATGCTCGTCAAAAAGAGTTTCAGCTGCCTCAACCTCAAAGCCAATTCTCATTGGCAGATCATCTTCAAAGCCCGTTCTCATCGGCAGATCATCTTCAAAGCCCGTTCCCATCGGCTGATCATCTTCAAAGCCCGTTCTCATCGGCAGATCATCTTCAAAGCCCGTTCTCATCGGCAGATCATCTTCAAAGCCCGATCTCATCAACAAATCATCTTCAAAGCCCGTTCTCATTGGCAGATCATCTTCAAAGCCCGTTCTCATCAGCAGATCATCTTCAAAGTCCATTCTCATTAGCCTCATCTTCAAAGCCCGTTCTCATCGGCAGATCGTCTTTAAAGCCCGTTCTCATCGGCAGATCATCTTCAAAGCCCGCTCTCATCGGCAGATCATCTTCAAAGCCCATTCTCATCGGCATATCGTCTTCAAAGCCCGTTCTCATTGGCAGATCATCTTCATCAAAGCCCATTTGCACCGGCACGACTTCATCAAAGCCCGTTTGCACCGGCACATCTTCACAGAAGCCCGTTTGCACTTGCACATCTTCACAGAAGCCCGTTTACACTGGCACATCTTCATCAAAGCCCGTTTGCACCGGCAAATCTTCATCAAAGCCCGTTTGCACCGGCCCGACTTCATCAAAGTCCGTTTGCACCGGCACATCTTCACAGAAGCCCATTTGCACTGGCACGTCTTTAATAAAGCCCGTTTGCACCGGCACGTCTTCATCAAAGCCCGTTTGCACCGGCGCATCTTCATCAAAAGCCCGTTTGCATCGGCACATCTTCATTAAAGTCCGTTTGCACCGGCACATCTTCATCAAAGCCCGTGCCCATTTGCACCGGCACATCTTCATCAAAGCTTGTTTGCACCGGCATGTCTTCATCAAAGCCCGTTTGCACCGGCACATCTTCATCAAAGCCCGTTTGCACCGGCACATCTTCATCAAAGCCTGTTTGTACTGGCACGACTTCATCAAAGCCCGTTTGTATCGGCACATCTTCATCAAAGCCCGTTTGCACTGGCACATCTTCATCAAAGCTCATTTGCACCGGCACGACTTCATCAAAGCCCGTTTGCACCGGCACATCTTCACAGAAGCCCATTTGCACTAGCACATCTTCATCAAAGCCCGTTTGCACCGGCACGTCTTCAACAAAGCTCATTTGCACTGGCACGTCTTCATCAAAGACCGTTTGCACCGGCACATCTTCATCAAAGCCTGTTTGCATCGGCACATCTTCATCAAAGCCCGTTTGCACCGGCACGTCTTCATCAAAGCCCGTTTGCACCGTCACGTCTTCAACAAAGCCCGTTTGCACCGGCACGTCTTCAACAAAGCCTGTTTGCACCGGCACATCTTTATCAAAGCCCGTTTGCACCGGTACATCTTCATCAAAGCCCGTTTGCACCGGCACATCTTCATCAAAGCTTGTTTGCACCGGCAAGCCGTCATCAAATCCCATTTGCACCAGAAAATCTTCATCAAAGCCCGTTCCACAAGGCAAGTCTTTATCACAGCTATGGGTAAGCACAGCACAGGTATGAAAGCATATTCCTACCATTGTTGTCCCTGGCATTTTCCTATTTAGTCAATCTTCTCCGAACTACGATCAGGCTTGATTCCCTCCTAGGGATACGTAGGAATCCTTTCCCAAAAAGGTCCAGCCATCCAACCTCATCAATCATTTTCCTGCATTTGCCATGCCCCCAGCAGGTCCGACAAGTTGACCACTTTGGTTTATCTTTCCCATCAGCCGATCATTGGGCTTTGGATCCGTCTTATCGACAACCTCACTTCTTCCATAAGTGACGTTGCCGAGGGGCTCCGTAAGTACCCCAATCCAATTCGCGACCCTTTATAAGTGCCTTTTAATATAATAAAATTGCACTAGGGGCATTTTGGTAAATTTCTGGTCCTTTCCGAGGCTTCTGGGAACTTTTTAAAAGTTTTTGCGAAGGAATTAAGTCATTTTTCCATGTAAAAGGATCTACAGGGAATTATTTGTTTTGGACCTTTAAAGAATTATCCCGGAATGTTCCAGAACAGGTTGTTGGTGCCAGAAATGGTTAACGGGATCGTTAAGCCGTGCGACACAATAAGCCACGGAAAACACAAGCGTTACGCCGTGCGACACAACTAACCCCTCACCAACAGGTTATAAATAAGACCCTTCCCTTCTCATTTATGGATTCATTCCAGCCTCCCTAAGGTTACTCTGTCAAAATATGCCCAGAAGCGAGTCGCTCTCCTAAAACACACACAAATACACACCAATCCCCTCAAATCACTCTCTCTCTCATACACAATTCACCCATCTACTCTCATACACTTCATACCAATTGAAGATCCAAAGCTATTCTGAATTTGAGGATTCCAATCCACTCTCTACAGCTGAGATGAAGGTCTCTACACCTAACTTGGTGTAGAGATTGTGGATCTACAAGGGTAACAACTCCCTCCCTTCTCATCTCCCTTCTATTTGCTATTTTACATAATTCATTGCAATCTCTATTCATTGACTTGATAATTAAGCTCCATCTGCTCTAATTATCAAGTTCCAATCGCCATCTCTCTGTTTAAATCTCGTTGTTTCATGTCATTTCATGCTTATGGTTTAATTGGAATATAATTGTGGCTTGATCATCAAGGGAGTGTAGATCTCCCCATATTCACACCCACTTGAATGATTAATCGCTGATTCGTGTGTTTTCTGAAATGAATTGTTGATATAATTGAATCTGTATTGTCCTTGTTCCTTCTGCAATTCAGTGATGTAAAGCTTCTGCATGTGGTAGCTTATGTCACGCGACACAACCTGTCAGGCTGAGTCCTGTGTCACGCGACACAACTAGCCAAGCAGATCCTGTGTCAAGCGACACAACTTGCCACTCTGCAGAAGCCACTTTTCAGTTGTAATCTGTTCATCTTCAATGTAATTGGGATGTGGCCTCCCTTACCAAGTGGTTCACAAGTTGTAATTCCTCATTTTATCAATAAAACAAAGCATTAAAATGCATTTTATTACATATTTTGTCTCACACAATCGCACACACTTATTGAATGAATTGGATGTTGAACATAGAAAGACTCGTTTACGAGGCGTGTTGGGTGAACTCTCGGTTCTTCCCAACACGTAACCTGACCCCTGAACCCAAATTCTCTTTTCAAAAAAAAAAAAAAAAGGTTTTCAATGTTTCCTTTAAAACGGCGTGGCGACTCTCATTTTCTAAATTTTTTCGGCGAGTGTACATTCAATTTCATATATATTTCTAATCTCTTCATGCTAGACGGGTCTTAGGGCTAGGGTTTTGATGTTCTTTGTTAAATTTTCTGCTGCATTTGTAACCCCAAAACCCAAAAGTTTATTCACACAAAAGTGATCGGTTAAATAAAGAGGTTTCAAATGAAAGTAAGTTAAAATATCATGCAAATAATATTCCAATGAAAAAGACAAACAAGCAGTTAAAGGATTCAAAGGTTATAACCTGTGATAGAGTCCAACCGGTTACAAGGACAAGAAATAATGAGCAAACAAACAAACAAGGGGACATGGTTATTTGGAGAGGTTCACAGTATTAAATAACTGCTATGTCCTCTACCAAGTTTGGTCAAAACATGGATTGGTGAAAAGGTGCACTATTAATGTCACTAGTCTATTACAAGCTGCAAGCTTTAATGTTTAAAGATGCCTAAAGGAAAGTGATCACTAATGGATCGTGATACAAGATTTGACCAGGTGTTTCAAGAGATGTGTTCACAAATTGAACTGATTTCTCTTGGGTGTGTAGTGTGATCAATCAATGTATTCTAGACATAGTCTTGTTGGGGAACACTTACAACAAATAATTGAGTGTGCACAGTGTATGTCGGCACCCCAACCCGGAACCTAACACGTGTCTCGAGCTGGAGAGGGCCAACTAAGAAAGACCACCTGGAAATTTAAAAACTTTTGACTTAACTTGAAAAGAAACCAAACTTTAACAATACCCTTCAAGTAATAACTTGAATCATCTCCACTTGGAGGAACAAAACATGAACCAACTTTGATACATACTAAAAAGGATAGACAACACTTTAAGTTACAAAAGATCCCAAATAAAATCTTTACAAAAGTTTGATGTAAACAAACTCCAACAAAGGAGTAATACCAAAATACAACCACACATCCCATCTAGGACATAAACGTACCCAACAACCCAAAAGAAGCGTACAAACTCCTCCCCGTCCTCACTGGCTTGGTCCTCCTGTCTCAATCCGATCTAAAACAATAAAGGGAGAAGGGTGAGAATAAATCTCAATAAGTTATTATGAATGAAACAATATGCCAAGTGAGATGCAACACATACAAGGTGCATATAACACATTGGAAAATCCGTAAACACCTTTCATTACCTTGGTTTACCTTTTCCCGTCTTAACAATAAGTCGTACAACATCGGGAGATAAAACTCCACTCATTTGTGAACTGCTTGAGCATATTCACATCTTATAAGACCCATTTTTCAAGGAACCATATAAGATACTAGAAACTCAATAAGGCTTTTGGCTCAATACAGATGCTATAACCCCAGTCTGTGGCCACCGAAGGGGACAGTCATAGGTATAACGTAATCCGATCATATTAGGTCACACTTTCCATAATTGATCATATTCTGTTATACCCCTAAACATCAGCTGATTAACACAAGTTCAAGCACATAATAGTTACTTGAAATGAATTCCACCAAAGGGATAAGAATATAACAACATGGTAACTCATACTCATGTTTAAATCAATAACATAGTGCAACATACATTTCATACACTATTTATATCACAACCCATGGATATGAACTCAAGTAAGGCCACAAGACATCATAAACCAGCCCTACATGATCAATGTGCAACAATACATAACCTATTTAAAGGTCCAGTTTCAAATTACCAAGTTGGGTTCACTTTGGTTAAGTTACAATTCAAGGCTACCAAGCATTTCCGAACAATATTTAAACCCCTTCCACAATTCCATTTTAACCAAGTAAGACATCATTGTGTAGCTAAAGTGTTCTACTTTAATCTTAGTTAAAGAGGGTTCATTTATATCCTAGGTATATTAGGTTTCTAGGCCTTGGAAAAAGCTTCAGAGGTTGCAGGGCAAGGCACGACTCGTGCCCATTGACACCCCACCAGAATCAGTCGTCCCTACTAGGGAACGACTTAGGCAAATCTTCAAGGGACGACTCGTGCCACAGGGCACGAGTCGTGCCCTCTGTCCAGAACCCAGAATTCAGCTGCCAAAACATCAACAACCAAATCCCAAGCAATAGACCAACATACTCTGTTTTTAGAGACATAAAATAGGTTACTAAACTTCACCAAAACTTGTACCAAACCATTCCAATCCATCCCAACTCATTACCACTTCAACCAAGACCATTTCATTACAAGAAACTTGGTCCAATATATCATGCACACTAATCTAGACTAGTTTACTACCAAATCAAACCATTATATAGCTTTTACCCCAACCTCACTCTCTTTATTCCAAAACCCAATCAAAACACAAAATCATTAACAAATAATAGTTATAAAGTTACAAGATCAACTTTAACCTTCCATGCACATAATTTGAAGAGAAATCATAATAACTTACCAATTAATTTGGAAAATAAGAAAATATTTCTTCGGCTAGATGCGCTTCCCTCGACTCCACGAACGATAATATACGATCAGATCGAGAAACGAAAAGGAATTGGATTTTCTAGGAATTTATGAAGGGAAGTTAGGGTTTAGTTCTTTCTATGGTTTTTGGAGAAGAAGAAGTACTGAGGAAGAAGGAATATGAATTTTTCTTGTTATTTTCCAAGGATAAGTATAAGATTTTCAACTAAAGCTCCTCCCTAAATCCAATCAATACCACTAACACCTCTAACTATCATATTTTACCACTAAGCACCTCAACACATATAAACATTTTATTTAAAATTTCAATTATTATTATCTCACTATAGCATTTCCCATTTAATCAATTTAGACCCTAAATCATTAAAATTAATTCATTTTCATCCTAACTTCACATAACTCATCAAAAGCATAAAATGAGCACATAAACTTAGCAAGTATCATAAAAGGCATAAAATGAGATACTACCAACCCAACCCCACGTGCTCCACGAGTGCTAAAATAGTGCCTAATATTAGGGTCGTGACACTCACTTCCCCTTAAAGAAAATTCGCCCCGAATTTTAAATAACTTACTTGCACACAACCAAGGGTACTTTCCTCTCATCTCCGACTCTAGCTCCCACGTAGCCTCTTCAATGGTATGATTCCTCCATAAGATCTTCACTACCGGGATACTCTTTGTTCTCAACTCTTTAACTTGGAACTCTAATATTCTTAACGGTTCCTCAACATAGGACATATTCGCTTGAATCTTTTCGGGAGGTGAACTCAACACATGGGAGGGATCGTGACAATACTTCTTCAACATCGAAACATGGAACACATCATGAAGCAAGGAGAAGGAAGGAGGCAATGATAAACGGTAAGCCAATTCTCCAATCTTCTCTAAGATCTCAAACGGGCCAACAAACCTCAGAGCTAGTTTCCCCTTATTCCCAAACCTTTTTATCCCAGTCCTCGGAGAAATCTTCAAGAACACTAGGTCACCAACTTGGAAAGATAAGTCCCGTCATCTATTGTCGGCGTAGCTCTTCTGCCTACTCTGAGCCGTCTTCAACCGATCTCGGATCACCTTGATTTTCTCTGTTGAATCTCTAACTAAATCCGGACCCCAAAGCTTAGCTTCACCAACTTCATCCCAACACATAGGAGATCTGCACTTTCTACCATACAACGCTTCATACGGAGCCATCTCAATACTAGATTGGTAACTGTTGTTGTAGGCAAACTCAACCAACGGTAGATGATCCTCCCAAGATAACTGAAAGTCCATCACACAAGCCCGTAGCATATCCTCAAGTATCTGAATAGTTTGTTCCGTCTGCCCATCTGTTTGAGGATGAAACGCCGTGCTAAAACATAATTTAGACCCCAAAGCTTTATGTAATGCTCTCCAAAATCTAGAAGTGAACCTCGGGTCTCTATCAGAAACAATGCTAACTGGAACTCCGTGGAGTCTAACAATCTCCTTCATATATAACTGAGCTAACCTCTCCATCGAAAACTTAGTTGACACGGGAAGAAAATGAGCCTATTTCGTCAATCTATCCACGATAACCCAAATAGCATCCATCTTCTTCGCGGTAAGAGGCAAACCGGTTACAAAATCCATTGAAATCCCTTCCCATTTCCACTCCGGAATGTCTAATGGTTGAAGTAGCCCCGCCGGTCTCTGATGCTCGGCCTTGAATTGTTGACAAGTTAAACATTTAGACACGAAATCCGCTATCTCTCTCTTCATCCTATTCCACCAATATCCTCATTTTAAGTCTTGGTACATTTTCGTACTACTCGGATGAATGGCAAATTTAGACTTATGACCATCCTCTAGAACATGCCTCTTGATCTCCGGTGATGAAGGAACACAAATCCGACCTTGGAAAGTTAAAATTCCATCTCTATTTAACGCAAATTCCCCGGCTTTACCATCTTGAACTTGCCCCAAAATTTTCTTCAACTCCGGATCGATTTGTTGAGCTTCCATCAAATCTCCATACAAAGTAGGAACAACTCAAACATTCGCAAAAATCAACTCATGTCTTGACTCTCGGGAACTCAAAGTTGACAAGTAAGCCTTTCGGCTCATCGCATCCGCAACTACATTTGCTTTCCCCGGATGATACGAAATCACACAATCAAAATCCTTCAAGAATTCTAGCCATCTTCGTTGTCGATTATTCAACTCCTTTTGTGTAAACAAATACTTCAAGCTCTTATGGTCCGTGAAGATCTCAAATCTCGCCCCATAAAGATAGTGTTTCCATTTGTGCAACGCAAACACAATCGCAGCCAATTCCATGTCATGGGTAGGATAATTCTGTTCAGCCGGTGACAACTTCCGAGAGGCATAAGCAATCACTTTCCCACCTTGCATTAAAACACCTCCCAAACCCTCCTTCGAGGCGTCACTGAAGATGACAAAATTCTCGCAACCATCCGTAAGGGTAAGATCTCAAACGGGCCAACAAACCTTGGAGCTAGTTTCCCTTTATTCCCAAACCTTTTTATCCTTGTCCTCGGAGAAATCTTCAAGAACACTAGGTCACCAACTTGGAAAGATAAGTCCCGTCTTCTATTGTCGGCGTTGCTCTTCTGCCTACTCTGAGCCGTCTTCAACCGATCTCGGATCACCTTGATTTTCTCTGTTGAATCTCTAACTAAATCCGGACCCCAAAGCTTAGCTTCACCAACTTCATCCCAACACATAGGAGATCTGCACTTTCTACCATACAACGCTTCATACGGAGCCATCTCAATACTAGATTGGTAACTGTTGTTGTAGGCAAACTCAACCAACGGTAGATGATCCTCCCAAGACAACTGAAAGTCCATCACACAAGCCCATAGCATATCCTCAAGTATCTGAATAGTTCGTTCCATCTGCCCATCTGTTTGAGGATGAAACGCCATGCTAAAACATAATTTAGACCCCAAAGCTTCATGTAATGCCCTCCAAAATCTAGAAGTGAACCTCGGGTCTCTATCAGAAACAATGCTAACTGGAACTCCGTGGAGTCTAACAATCTCCTTCATATATAACTGAGCTAACCTCTCCATCGAAAACTTAGTTAACACGGGAAGAAAATGAGCCTATTTCGTCAATCTATCCACGGTAACCCAAATAGAATCCATCTTCTTCGTGGTAAGAGGCAAACCGGTTACAAAATCCATTGAAATCCCTTCCCATTTCCACTTCGGAATGTCTAATGGTTGAAGTAGCCCCGCCGGTCTCTGATGCTCGGCCTTGACTTGTTGACAAGTTAAACATTTAGACATGAAATCCGCTATCTCTCTCTTCATCCCATTCCACCAATATCCTCGTTTTAAGACTTGGTACATTTTCGTACTACCCGGATGAATGGCAAATTTAGACTTATGACCATCCTATAGAACACGCCTCTTGATCTCCGGTGATGAAGGAACACAAATCTGGCCTTGGAAAGTTAAAATTCCATCTCTATTTAACACAAATTCCCCGGCTTTACCATCTTGAACTTGCCCAAAAATTTTCTTCAACTCCGGATCGATTTGTTGAGCTTCCATCAAATCTCCATACAAAGTAGGAACGGCTCGAACATTCGCAAAAATCAACTCATGTCTTGACTCTCGGGAACTCAAAGTTGACAAGTAAGCCTTTCGGCTCATCGCATCCGCAACTACATTTGCTTTCCCCGGATGATAAGAAATCACACAATCAAAATCCTTCAAGAATTATAGCCATCTTCATTGTCGATTATTCAACTCCTTTTGTGTAAACAAATACTTCAAGCTCTTATGGTCCGTGAAGATCTCAAATCTCGCCCCATAAAGATAGTGTTTCCACTTGTGCAACGCAAACACAATCGCAGCCAATTCCATGTCATGGGTAGGATAATTCTGTTTGGCCGGTGACAACTTCCGAGAGGCATAAGCAATCACTTTCCCACCTTGCATTAAAACACATCCCAAACCCTCCTTCGAGGCGTCACTGAAGATGACAAAATTCTCACAACCATCCGGAAGGGTAAGAACAGGAGCTGATGTCAACCTTTTCTTCAACTCATCGAAACTTGCTTCACACTTGGAATCCCATACAAAAGGTACATCCTTCCGAGTCAGTCTAGTCAACGGCGTTGCAATACGAGAAAAACCCTCTATGAATCTTCTATAGTATCCCGCCAAGATAAGAAAGCTACGAACCTCTGTCACAGTTGAAGGTTGCTTCCAATTGACTACGGCTTCGATTTTGGAAGGATCAACGGATATCCCCAAACTTGACACCACATGCCCCAAGAAAGAGATTTGCTCGAGCCAAAACTCGCACTTACTGAACTTGGCGAACAACTGCTTCTCACGAAGACGAGATAGAACAATCCTCAAATGATTCTCATGCTCCTCCCGGGACTTGGAATAAACGAGAATGTCGTCGAGGAAAACCACTACAAATCTATCAAGGTACGGCTTAAAGATATGGTTCATCATATCCATGAATATGGCCAGAGCATTCGTCAACCCAAAAGGCATAACCACGAACTCATAGTGACCATATCTCGTCCTGAAAGCTGTCTTGGAAATGTCATTGGGTCTAATCTTCAACTGATGGTATCCGCTTCTCAAATCAAGCTTTGAGTAGATAACAGAACCTTGGAGTTGATCAAACAAGTCATCAATGTGCGGAAGAGGATATTTGTTCTTGATGGTGGCTTGATTCAGCAATCGGTAATCTATACACAATCTCAAGGTGCCATCTTTCTTCCGAACAAACAAAACCGGTGCTCCCCACGGTGACACACTTGGATGGATAAATCCATGATCTAACAACTCTTGCAACTGAGTCTTTAACTCCTTCAACTCAGTCGGAGCCATTCTATAGGGCGCTTTAGAGATAGGTGAGGTACCGGGCACTAATTCAATACAAAACTCTACCTCACGATCTGGAGGCATAGAGTACTCGGTGGAAAACACATCACCAAATTCACTTACAACGGGGACATGATCTAATTCAGGGGTTTTCTTACTGGAATCTACCACGTAAGCTAAATACCTCGCACACCCTTTTGAAAGCATTTTTCTAGCCTTTAAAGCAGAAATAACATGAATGCCAAACATAAATTTTTCCGCATCAAAAACAAAGTAGGCATATCAGGCATATCAAAGGAGACCCTATTTCTATGACAATCTACCAAAGTATGGTAATGACTCAACCAGTCCATACCAAGAATGACATCAAAGTCCCGGATTTGTAACTCTACTAAATCCACCGACAAAACATGCCCACAAATTTGCACATCACACCCATTATAGACCAAAGAAGAAGTGAGGCACTCTCCCATAGGAGTTGAAACCTCAAGCACATAAGGCATAAATTCAGGTAGTTTATGTAATGAAAATGCAAAATGGGATGCCACAAATGAATGGGAAGACCCGGGATCTATAAGGATGCGGGCCTTGACTCCTGTGACATGAACAATACCTCTAATGACAGCATTTGGGTCAACCTCTCCTCTTCATAAGGCAAACAATCGCCCCTAAACTTTATCTTTAGGCTTTCCCTCATTATCTCTTTTAATTCCTCCCCTTGGTCCACCTTGCCCACTACCCGATGCTTGCCCTCGCAGCTTAGGACAATTCTTCCGAAAAAGACCATCTGCTCCACACTCTAAGCACTTTCCAAGCTTGCTCCAGCATCTATCTTCTGAGTGAACCACCCTTTTGCAAAAACCACAAACAACCCAAACTATCTTGAAGGAGGACGAGCTGCCAAAGTCGCCACACTTCCCCCTCTAGCAACCCCCGGGGCTGAGAACCATTACTGCCCTCTACTCAGTCCCAAACCTTGCCCTTGGATCCGCTGCTTACTTCCACTTCCACCTTCGGATTTACCCTTATGCTCTTCAATGTCGTTCTCTACTCGGTAGTCTGTTTACTGCCGCCTAGAAATCTGTGAAGTCGTGAGTCAATAACTGTTTCCGGAACTCCAACCTTCATCCTTTCACGAACCGGTACACCCGTCTCTCTTCTTCCGACACCAAATGTGGACAATAGCGAGCTAGCTCCGTAAACTTTGCCGAGTACTATGCTACGGTCATTGTTCCCTGCTCCAATCGCAGAAACTCAACCTCCTTTTTGTCTCTTATCACCATCAAAATAAAGTGATCCCGGAACTTGTGTGTGAAGTTCTCCCACGTCTGCGGTGTATGATCTCGGTCCCAACCGTCCTTCACTATGTGCCACCAATGCTCGGCCGGTCCCTCCAATTTGAAGACAGTGCACCTTACCTTTTCCTCATCAGGGCTCTCCATTTCTGCGAAGATCTTGTTCATAGCTTCAAGCCATCTCTTCGCCTTCACCGAATATGGGTATGGGTCTCCATTAAAGCTTGGAGGTGCCATCTTGATGAACTTTTCCAAACCATGCCCATGTCTGCCCTCTTGATGTTGCTGTGCTTGCCCTTATGTTGCCATATTTTGCAAAAATACCCGGAACATGTTCATCATTTCAGCATTCGAATTACCATTTCCCCCGGCATTGCCAACATTGCCCTGAGCCTGATGCTGATCATCCTCATTCCCAACCATTAGAACAAACTCTTGCATCAAACACTCAGTGTCAGTTATCACACATTCCCCATTAAACTAGACATCTACCCTTTACCTCTAGACGAGGCTCTGATACCAACTATCGGCACCCCAACCCAGAACCTAACACGTGTCCGAGCTGGAGAGGCCCAACTAAGAAAGACCACCTGAAAATTTAAAAACTTTTGACTTAACTTGAAAAGAAACCAAACTTTAACAATACCCTTCAAGTAATAACTTGAATCATCTCCACTTGGAGGAACAAAACATGAACCAACTTTGATACATACTAAAAAGGATAGACAACACTTTAAGTTACAAAAGATCCCAAATAAAATCTTTGCAATAGTTTGATGTAAACAAACTCCAACAAAGGAGTAATACCAAAATACAATCACACATCCCATATAGGACATAAACGTACCCAACAACCCAAAAGAAGCGTACAAACTCCTCCCCGTCCTCACTGGCCAGGTCCTCCTGTCTCAATCCGATCTAAAACTAGACATCTACCCTTTACCTCTAGACGAGGCTCTGATACCAACTATCGGCACCCCAACCCAGAACCTAACACGTGTCCGAGCTGGAAAGGCCCAACTAAGAAAGACCACCTGAAAATTTAAAAACTTTTGACTTAACTTGAAAAGAAACCAAACTTTAACAATACCCTTCAAGTAATAACTTGAATCATCTCCACTTGGAGGAACAAAACATGAACCAACTTTGATACATACTAAAAAGGATAGACAACACTTTAAGTTACAAAAGATCCCAAATAAAATCTTTGCAATAGTTTGATGTAAACAAACTCCAACAAAGGAGTAATACCAAAATACAATCACACATCCCATCTAGGACATAAACATACCCAACAACCCAAAAGAAGCGTACAAACTCCTCCCCGTCCTCACTGGCCGGTGATAAGTGACTATTATATAGTCATTTATCCTTATTTTTATATACTTTTTATTTCATAAATCATCATTTCTCATTTCATTTCATATACTTTTTAGTTCCTTTTCCTTATTTTCTAGATTTTACGCTTTTGGTATTTTTCTTGCTTTTTAAGACAGGTTTTAGGTTCATTTTTATCAAAAGGATACTTGAACACTTCAAGGCAAAAGACTTGGGAGAGCACCAACCAAATCAAGCACACAAAGTTAAAATTTAGACAGAGCGGCCGTGCAGCAAAGATGGAGCGGCCGTGCACTTGGCCTTTTTCAGGCCATTTTTGGCCCTAAATTATAGAGTGGCCGTGTCTTGAAGAGGGAGCGCCCGTGTCATCTTATGGAGCGGCCGTGCAGCTTATATAGGAGCGGCCGTGCGAAGTGTCAAGACTTAAATTCAAATCTGGCGCCAAGGGTCACACGGCCGTGCAACTTCCTTGACGCGGCCGTGCAAAACGCGACTGCAGACGTAAAGGCACCTTTTGGTTGCACCCGATTGAAGAGTTCCCTCCTTTTTATAAATAGGACCCTAGTGATCAGTCTTAAACAACGAATTATTAGAGAGAAACTACTGATATTAGATAGATAGAAAACACAAATACTTGTGATAACAATTTCCAAGGAGATTTGAAGATCAAGTCATTATTTTGTTCTTGAAGTCACTTTGGAAGAAGAGCAATAAAAGTGAAGCATTATTTCCAGCATTTGTTCATCATAAGTCTTTCTTACTCAATCTCTTATTTTAATTGCTTATATATTATAAATGGCTTGTGAGTAATCCCCCATATTCTTGGGGTTGGAAACTCAAAAGCATGCTTATTCATCATCAAAAAATGATTAGTCTTGTCTTCTTTCTTCATCTAAAACAATCTCTTTATATTATTCTCTAAATGCCTTACTTATTGGCGATATCCAATTTGTATGATTCAGTCAATTGAGAGAAGTACCTAGCGGAGAATCTCAATTGACGGAACCATATAAAGAAACTAGGTTTATTGATCACGAGAGTAGTTCAATGGCCTAGGGATGTTCCTTTAATGGAAAGTATGTTGACTTCCGTCCTTAATGGATTCTTACTAATTATGGTCGGCTAGAGATAAGCCGGAATGCCCGTTTGTGACGGGCGGGGGCAAACATAAACGGATTTCTCAAACAGTTAGGACATAATTAGTGAAGAATACAAACGCTATTGTCCTAGCCCGAAATAGCGTAGGCCTAACATACCATCCTTGCTTTTTATGAAAACCTTTTATTTCTAAGACAATGACAATTTGATGAATAAGAATATGTGTATGATTTCCAATCCCAAGAATGCTTCGTTTTATAAGATTTAAATTAAAAGTATTTTCTGTTTATGATCTCTCTATTATTCTAAAAACAAATTTTATCTACCCCCCAATCCTTTCTATATTTTCTAAAAGACAAAAATATCCCTTAAGTAAACCCTGTCTCTGTGGGATCGACTCGTACTTGCACCCGCTATATTACAATAGCCCGTGCGCTTGCGGATATAAAATAAACCGTTAGGTTTCGACCGAACAAGTTTTGGCGCGCCGTTGCGGGACAACGGTTTACTTTTATTTTTGTCTTTACTACAAATTTTTAGTTTTTATTTTGTGTTTACTATTTTGCTTTCCTGTCCTATAATCTGTTACGTTTAATTTTTCTTCAAGTGTTTTTCTTGTAGTTTATGAAACGGTCTCGGACATTTGTTGATAACTTTGATCCGGAACCCGAAAGAAGCTTTCACGAAAGACTAAGGAGATTTAGAGAAACTTTGGATAAACACATGGACGGAGAACCACAAACACACGCTAGGACCCTACGGGACTTTGTTAACCCAAGTACCCAGGGAACTAGATCCTATTGTTGTGCCGAATGCCGGAGCGGCAAACTTCGAAATAAAGCCGCAATTATTGCACATGGTTATGAATAACCAATACGGCGGCCTTGCCTTCGAAGATCCCCATCTGCACATCCAAACATTTCTTGAATATTGTGATACTACACGTATTCAAGGTGTTACGGTGGAAGCAATCCGGATGCGCCTTTTTCCATTTTCACTCAAGGATAAGGCGAAACAATGGTTGAATTCGGTCCCCAGGAATTCATTGACAACATGGGACCAAATTCAAGAAGCATTCCTTGGTCGATTATTCCCACCAAGCAAGGCGCCAGATACGAACAAAGATCACTAACTTCTCGTCAAACGGATAGTGAAACTTTGTATGATGCATGGGAACGGTTCAAGGAACTTCTCGAATGTGCCCCCACCACGGGCTAGAAAAGTGGTTGATTGTTCACACCTTCTACAACGGTCTCATTTTCAAAACAAGAGAGACCATTGATGCCGCCTGGGAGGAGCGTTGATGAACAAAGGAGTCGATGAGGCGTACGACCTTATCGAAAACATTGCATTGAACCATTACCAATGGTCAAGCGAGAGGGAGCGGCAACAAGGTACGCCGGTAAATATAATGTTGATGCGATTACTCTTCTCTCCTCTAAAGTTGACATGCTTTTGAAAAAGTTTGAAAATCTTAATGTCAACCCCATTGCTAGTGTAAAATGTGGTATGCGAACTATGTGGGTCTAACTCACATAGTACGGATAGCTGCGAAGTTACTTGACGTTACCTCTAACGATCAAGTGAACTTCGTTAATTCTTTTGGGCAAAAGGGGGGATGTATTCTAATACATACAATCCCGAGTGGAGGAATCACCCCAATTTTTCCTACAAGAATAACAACGTTCTTAACCCGCAATCATCTACACAACCTCCGGGATTTGCACCTAAGAATTTCAACAACACTGCAAGTACCTTTCCCCTAAATCTAAATTAGATCTTATAATGGATTTTGTAGTGGAAAATAAAAATTCCCAAGAAAAGATCAATAATGAATTTAGGGAATGTTTTAAATTGCTAAATGCTAGGTTTGATAACTTGGCAGCGCATAATAAGATGCTAGAAACCCAACAAGCTCAACAGGCTACCCCATTGAATAGACCACAAGGGAGTCTTCCCGGTCAACCTCAAAGGCCAAATGAGCAAGTTAATTTGGTAAAAACTAGGGATGAGCAAGAAAAGAAAAACGAATGCCCTAGAAATAATTACAGTCCAATCCCTCCGATGATTGAGACTAGTTTGGGGACGGAATCCCCTAGAGAAAAAGGCAAGGATTATGATGAATTCCTTGATAACCTAGATGCCATTAATGTTAACATTCCTTATTTTAGAAAAGATGAAGATATGCCTTTAGCCGTTAAACCTTTAAAAAAGTTAATTTTTGAAAAAGAAAGGCTAAAAGAAAATGAGAATGTTATGTTAGCGGAGGAGGAGGTAAGCGCCGTTTTGCAAAATAAAGACCCTCCAAAACTAAAGGATCCAGGTACATTCACCATTCCTTGTTGTGTTGGCAGAATAAACATAGATAATGCTGTCCTTGACTTAGGAGCAAGCGTCAGTATAATGCCATTATCGGTTAGTGAGAAGCTTGGTATAGGGGAACTCAGACCCACAACCATAACTCTCCAATTGGCAGACCGATCCGTTCAATACCCCGTTGGTATTATGGAAAATTTGCCTTGTCGAGTAGGGAACTTAATCATCCCTGTCGACTTTGTTATCTTGGATATGGCGGAAGACCATTATATTCCCGTCATCTTAGGAAGGCCATTTCTTGCCACTGCGGGGGCAATTATAGATGTGAAAAATGGCACTTTTTCCCTAAATATAGGGAAAGAAAGGGTCGAATTTAGTATGCATAAGCCAGTTCTCGAAGATCCCTATCTAGAGGCCTATACTCCTAGTGAAGAAGATTGGACCCCAATTGAAGAGACCTACACCCCTAGCGAAGAAAATTGGATTCCTAGTGAAGAAGATTTAATGGGTGAGGAAACAAAATCAAAGGAAGAAATAAAAAATGATCTCATAAATATTGAACCTTTGATTTGCAATGATATTTTAGATATTTCTGCATGTCCCAAAACTAACAATGCAGTGAAAAAGTCAAAAAGAACAAAGACGGAGGTCACTTCGAGTTTTCGAAAGTGCAAAGACTATAGGTCACTTGTTCTACCCAAGAAATCGGGATGGAAGAAATGTCTACCGCAGAAAATACTCATTACCCCGGAAGGATGGCAATGGCAAGTTGTCAATGACAAAAGGCCAACCAAATATCATGCATCTCCTACTACCGGGAAGGGGTCAAGCTAAGGACCTAAAACAAGCATTATCGGGATGGTAACCGATGGATTATTTGTGTCTTATTTTCATTTTATTTTTATTTTTTTTAGTTTTTATATTTGTTTGTGCTAACTTTATTTTATAGGGAAAAAGATTTAAAAATGGTGAAATTTAGTTCGCACGGCTGTGCAGCTCATCTTGGAGCGGCCGTGCAGTTCATATCGAGTTGGGACGTGTTGACTCAGTAAAAGGGACACGGCCGTGCAAGTTCCTTAACACGGCCGTGCAAGACGTCTGGGGAGTTGCGTCGTTCCAGTCAAAAGACGCAGCTTTTCCCCTCCTCCCTCATTTACTTCATCTTCAACCTTTCTCCCTCAAAACCTCCGCCCCATCCACTTTAAATACCCACTCCTACACCATTTTTACTCACAATTCAACCCTCAATCCTCCTAAATTCCTCAGAAAATCCCTCCTCCACCACCAAAATCAGTCCAAAAACCCTCCTAAAACCCCAATTCCGAAAATACCAAAACCCTTCACCCATTTCATGAAATTCGAAGGGATTGCTCAAGATTAAGGTTAAGGAGGAAGCTCTTGGACATTTCAGTGGCTGTGCATCAAAGATTTCGGGTTTACTCAGCAATTTCTTCGGGTAAGAACTCCTTCATCTCTCTTGTCTTTCAATTTTTCTGGGTTTTGAGATAATGGCTACCAAAGGGAAAGGAAAGGCTGCAGAGAGAGTAACAAAGAAGTCTCGAAAAGAGCAAGGATCTTCCTCTAACTTGAATCCTACTCTCAATACTTTGGGGATTGATTTTAGAACTCCAAGGGAGACGGCACGTTTTGTTGCCTTGAGTTCAAAAAGGATTAGGCCAACCCGATTTCCTGATAGGCTTGCCCTGAGAGCATTAGGAATTTATGGGGACGCTCTTACTCTTTTTATGGGAATGAGATCTGATAGCTTCCTTCAGAGGCATGAGAAAACCTATGAGGTCCTTACCTTAGAATTTCTGAGTACATTAAAGGTGAAAATTGTGGAGGAAAATTGTAGAGTGACAGGAAGAGTTTTTAATCAATTCCATTTGGACTTTCGCCTTGGTGGAAGAGAGCTTCATTTGACCGGGCCGAGATCGCAGAATTTTGGGGTTATCTTTCCAAACGGAGTCTTTTCCCGACATGCCCATTGAATACAATGAGACTATTTTTTGGAACCAAATTACCGGCCTTCCATCCTATACTTCCCGAAGTGCCAAAGCTTCTTCTATCATTCACCCATCCCTCCGCCTCATACATAGGATGTTCGCTTGTACCATCTTTGCTAGGGAAGATAAGGGAACCGTGAATAGAAAGGAGTTGTTTGTGTTATGGTGTTTTGTTTGGGAGCAAAGAAGGATGAACCTTTGCAATTTCTTCTTTGAGTTGATTGGTGACATTGTTTCTCCCACCTTTAATGGAGAAATTCATATGGGAGGAATAGTTACTCTTTTTGCCAAACACTTCAATTTTGAAATTCCAAATGAATGGGTTGAGGTGAGAGGGTCAACAAAACTGGATATTCCAACTCTTCGAACTATGCAACTCATTTCGGTAAGAGGGAATAATGAGTATAATTGGTTAGTAAGAGCGGATAAAACGCCCTACATTGTACTCCCAAGCAATAATCTCCCCACCATCCGGATAAGAGAGCCCGAGACTTGGATATTCCCAAATGCCATTGGAGGAGAAGGCCAAGAAGAAGAAGAAGAAGAGATTCAAGCCCCATTGCCACCCGACTTCTACCAAAGGTTCGATCAAATGTTTGCCCAACAAGGTCAACTACTTGAGCAAAACGCTCAAATCCTTCAACAACTCGACCAAATGGATGGTCGTATTCAATATGCTCAAGGGAGGATTGACGACATTTACAACTATGGGGCAAACTATTGGGACAACTTTCCACCACCACCACCATTTTAGTAAGTTTTTCCCTTTACCCTCCCGGGATTTGGCATTGTTTCTTGAAACATTGAGGACAATGTTCATTTCAAGTGTGGGGGGGGGGTAAATCTATCCTTTTATTTTTCGCTTTATTTTTCGCTTTCTAGTTTTTAAAGTTTACTCGCCTTCTAGTATAGATTTAACTGCTTTCTAGTATAATTTTTCTTTTTTTTTAACTTAGTTGCATTTTTCTTTTATGCATGTATAATAGTATAAAAAAAAAATAAAAAAAAATCCCTATGATGATCAAAAATCATTATCTTTATGCTTGCCATTTGCCCTAGTATAAATGCCTTTATCTTTCCTCTCATATTTTCTATACACTTAGAAATCTATAAAAAGGAAAAGTATAAGGGATCTTTTTAGGAAATAATTGAAAGCCTCATAAGTTGGTATAGCACAATATAGAATCTCATCAAGGAAAATGCATTTGATTAGAAAGGAATTCTTTTATGCTTGGTTATATATGCAAATTTTGAATATATTCTTTTACGATTGTACATTTTTTTTTTTATCTTTATTAGATATTTATTCCCTTTTTAGAAGCACCTTTTTGTTTGCATCCCTTGAATCACACCCTTTCATAAATTCCATCCTTCCATTTTCAAATCAAGTCAAAGAAAAACACTTCTATCTTATTAATAAAAGAGTGACAATGGTCACCAAACCTTAAAAGCAAAAAGAAACCTATTATCTCCTAAGTAACTCGGGGCACGGCGTTCGCTGCGACGATGCTTCCTTGCCAAAACGGAAATAATATCCAAAAGTATTCTTGATCTAAGTATTAGGAACATGGGGCTCGCGACCACAATGTCTCCTACTTGAAAGGATCAAGAATAACTTAGGTCTTTTGCAAAAATATAACACGTACAAAAATAAGATAAATTTGTTTGACTTTGACGAGATTTTTCCACTACCATCACCCATTCTTCACCCTTGTGATTCAAGAATGTAATACAATTCTTCGGAACTTCTAAATTGTGAATAAAATGTCTATACCTTCTCTTGTACATCTTAAAGAAATAAAATTCATCTTTTCTAAAATCACTCTAAAAAGTGATAGCTTTTCCTACCAAGAAGATTCTTCCTTCTAGCATGCTTTACTTGGTCAAAATTCTATATATGCTATACTAGGTTATTGTCTTGCATTTTATCTCTTTAAAATATCCCTAAAATATTTCTTCCTAAAATAAATTTTTAAAGGTATTCAAAATATGATTAGATAGATAAAAGGCATTATCTACAAGGCATTCAAGGGCTTGCTACTTTATTTCTGAGGGATCAATCATATTTTTCTCCCTCTCCATATTTCATTCTAAGTTTGCTTGGGGACAAGCAAAGGTTTAAGTGTGGGGGAGTTTGATAAGTGACTATTATATAGTCATTTATCCTTATTTTTATATACTTTTTATTTCATAAATCATCATTTCTCATTTCATTTCATATACTTTTTAGTTCCTTTTCCTTATTTTCTAGATTTTACGCTTTTGGTATTTTTCTTGCTTTTTAAGACAGGTTTTAGGTTCATTTTTATCAAAAGGATACTTGAACACTTCAAGGCAAAAGACTTGGGAGAGCACCAACCAAATCAAGCACACAAAGTTAAAATTTAGACAGAGCGGCCGTGCAGCAAAGATGGAGCGGCCGTGCACTTGGCCTTTTCGTGGCCATTTTTGGCCCTAAATTATAGAGTGGCCGTGTCTTGAAGAGGGAGCGCCCGTGTCATCTTATGGAGCGGCCGTGCGCTTATATAGGAGCGGCCGTGCGAAGTGTCAAGACTTAAATTCAAATCTGGGCGCCAAGGGTCACACGGCCGTGCAACTTCCTTGACGCGGCCGTGCAAAACGCGACTGCAGACGTAAAGGCACCTTTTGGTTGCACCCGATTGAAGAGTTCCCTCCTTTTTATAAATAGGACCCTAGTGATCAGTCTTAAACAACGAATTATTAGAGAGAAACTACTGATATTAGATAGATAGAAAACACAAATACTTGTGATAACAATTTCCAAGGAGATTTGAAGATCAAGTCATTATTTTGTTCTTGAAGTCACTTTGGAAGAAGAGCAATAAAAGTGAAGCATTATTTCCAGCATTTGTTCATCATAAGTCTTTCTTACTCAATCTCTTATTTTAATTGCTTATATATTATAAATGGCTTGTGAGTAATCCCCCATATTCTTGGGGTTGGAAACTCAAAAGCATGCTTATTCATCATCAAAAAATGATTAGTCTTGTCTTCTTTCTTCATCTAAAACAATCTCTTTATATTATTCTCTAAATGCGTTACTTATTGGCGATATCCAATTTGTATGATTCAGTCAATTGAGAGAAGTACCTAGCGGAGAATCTCAATTGACGGAACCATATAAAGAAACTAGGTTTATTGATCACGAGAGTAGTTCAATGGCCTAGGGATGTTCCTTTAATGGAAAGTATGTTGACTTCCGTCCTTAATGGATTCTTACTAATTATGGTCAGCTAGAGATAAGCCGGAATGCCCGTTTGTGACAGGGCGGGGCAAACATAAACGGATTTCTCAAACGGCTTAGGACATAATTAGTGAAGAATACAAACGCTATTGTCCTAGCCCGAAATAGCGTAGGCCTAACATACCATCCTTGCTTTTTATGAAAACCTTTTATTTCTAAGACAATGACAATTTGATGAATAAGAATATGTGTATGATTTCCAATCCCAAGAATGCTTCGTTTTATAAGATTTAAATTAAAAGTATTTTCTGTTTATGATCTCTCTATTATTCTAAAAACAAATTTTATCTACCCCCCAATCCTTTCTATATTTTCTAAAAGACAAAAATATCCCTTAAGTAAACCCTGTCTCTGTGGGATCGACTCGTACTTGCACCCGCTATATTACAATAGCCCGTGCGCTTGCGGATATAAAATAAACCGTTAGGTTTCGACCGAACAGCCGGGTCCTCCTGTCTCAATCCGATCTAAAACATTAAAGGGCGAAGGGTGAGAATAAATCTCAATAAGTTATTATGAATGCAACAATATGACAAGTAAGATGCAACACATACAAGGTGCATATAACACATTGGAAAAGTCGTAAACACTTTTAATTACCTTGGTTTACCTTTTCCCGTCTGAACAATAAGTCGTACAACATCGGGAGATAAAACTCCACTCATTTGTGAACTGCTTGAGCATATTCACATCTTATAAGACCCGTTTTTCAGGGAACCATATAAGATACTAGCAACTCTGTAAGGCTTTTGGCTCAATACAGATGCTATAACCCCAATCTGTGGCCACAGAAGGGGACAGTCACAGGTATAACGTAATCCGATCATATTAGGTCACACTTTCCATAATTGATCGTATTCCGTTATACCCCTAAACATCAGCTGATTAACACAAGTTCAAGCACATAATAGTTACTTGAAATGAATTCTACCAAAGGGATAAGAATATAACAACATGGTAACTCATACTCATGTTTAAATCAATAACATAGTGCAACACACATTTCATACACTATTTATATCACATCCCATGTATATGAACTCAAGTAAGGGCACAAGACATCATAAACCAGCCCTAAATGATCAATGTGCAACAATACATAACCTATTTAAAGGTCCAAGTTCTAATTACCAAGTTGGGTTCACTTTGGTTAAGTTACAATTCAAGGCTGCCAAGCATTTTCTGAACAATATTTAAACCCCTTCCACAATTCCATTTTAACCAAGTAAGACATCATTGTGTAGCTAAAGTGTTCTACTTTAATCTTAGTTAAAGAGGGTTCATTTATATCCTAGGTAGATTAGGTTTCTAGGCCTTGGAAAAAGCTTCAGAGGTTGCAGGGCAAGGCACAACTCGTGCCCCAGGGCACGACTCGTGCCCATTGACACCCCACCAGAATCAATCATCCCTACTGAATGTACGCTCGCCAAAATTTAAAAAAGTTTTTGGGAGTCGCCACGCCATGTTTTAAGGTACACTTTGAAAAACCTTTGAAAAGAGAGAAGAGGGTTCGGGGGTCAGGTTACGTGTTGGGAAGAATCGAGAGTTCACCCAACACGCCTCATCCGTAAACGAGTCTTTCGAAATAAACATCCAAACATTCATAGTGTGTGCAAACAACAATGACAAATAGATGTGGTAAATGAATTTTATTAATCAAGTGAGAAATTTACAACTTGTGAGCCTTTTGATAAGGGAGGCCACGTCCCGATTACAGATCTCAAAACAGATTACAACTGAAAAGGATCTCTGCAAACTGACAAGATGTGTCGCATGACACAGAACCTGCCTGGCTAGATGTGTCGCGTGACACAGGATCCATCCAGACAAGTTGTGTCATGTGACACAGGATGCCCATCTGCAGAGATCTTACAGATTGAACACAGAAGGAACATAAACCAATACAGATCCAATTATATCACCAATTCAGCTTCGGAAATGCATAATTCAACAATTATTCGACCAAGGGGGTGTGGATATGGGAAGATCCACACTCCCTTGGGAATCAAACAACAATTCCAACAATATCAACTTATGAACATGCAATTAGACTAAACAAAATGATTAAACAGAGAGATTGCGATTGGATTTCAGTAAGTAAGACAGATGGAGTCTAATTACTGAATCAAATGAATATATGCTATTTGAATTATGAAAATGACAAAATCTAAGAGAGAGAAGAAGGGAATAGAGTATTTACCCTTGAAGATCCACGAATCCTATACCAAGTCTAGTATAGAACCCTTCAATAAGCAGCTTCTGAGACTGATTGAGCTGAGGAGGAGTGGTGGGTGGAGGATCTAAATGGTAGTATGTGGATGGAGTTGAATTGAGGGAGGATTGAAGGAATTTGGGTATGAGAGAGAGAGAGAGGTGTGGGTGTTTGGCTCTGTGTGTTACGTTTCTAATTTGGCAGAGTAACAGTATGCAAAAGAGAGATTCAGATATGGAGGGGTAGGGTCTTATTTATAGGCTGTTGATGGTGGTTGAGTTGTGTCGCACGACCTCCTGCATCCATTTCCATGGCTCGAGATGTCGTACGACTGAGCACGCCCATAATCGTTTTTGGCGCCAAAACCTGGTTCTGGAACATTCCAGGTTAATTCCCAAAAGGTCCAAACTGATTTATTCCTTGTAGGCCCTTTTGCATGAGCAATGTACTTAAAAGTACTTCCTTCGCAAGAAACTTATGAAATATTTCCGGAAGTCTCGGAATGGATCGAGAATTTACCAGAACGCCCCTAGTGCAATTTTATCATATTAAAATGCAACTAAAAAGGGTCGCGAATCGGATTGGCGTACTTATAGAGCCCCTCGAAAACGTCACTTGTGGAAGAAGTGAGGTTGTCGATAAGAGAAGACCCCAATCCCAATGAGCGGCTGGGGATATGGCGGATGGCTGGACAATGATTGATAAGATCGAATGGCTGGACCTTTGGAGAAAGGATTCCTATGTATCCCTAGGAGGGAATCAAGCCGGTCATAGTTCAGACTATTTGGAGGTGTCTGACCCAAAGAGACCGTTAGGAGGCGTCTGAACCCGGTGGAAGACTGTTGGGAGGCGTCTGAACCCGGTGGAAGACTGTTGGGAGGCATCTGAACCCGGTGAAAGACTGTTTGGAGGCGTCTGAACCCGATGGAAGACTGTTGGGAGGCGTCTGAACCCGGTGAAAGACTATTTGGAGGCGTCTGAACCCGATGAAAGACTGTTGGGAGGCGTCTGAACCCTGTGAAAGACTGTTTGGAGGCGTCTGAACTCGGTGAAAGACTGTTTGGAGGCGTCTGAACCTGGTGGAAGACTGTTGGGAGGCGTCTGAACCCGATGAAAGACTATTTGGAGGCGTCTGAACCCGGTGGAAGACTGTTTGGAGGTGTCTGAACCCAGTGGAAGACTGTTGGGAGGCGTCTGAACCCGATGAAAGACTGTTTGGAGGCATCTGAACCCGGTGGAAGACTGTTTGGAGGCGTCTGAACCCGATGGAAGACTATTTGGAGGCGTCTGAACCTGATGAAAGACTATTTGAGGCGTCTGAACCCGCTGGAAGACTGTTAGGAGGCGTCTGAACCCGATTGCGCGAGATGAACTAAAAGAAATGATTTTTTCGAGAATACAAGACATGATGATTTGCAATTTGAATGAGATATGATTTCATACCTGTGATGTGCTTACCTGTAGCTGCCGGAGTGACTGAGGCTATGGCTGATGATCGTGGGGGGGTTGTAGCTGCCGAAGGGTCTTAGGCTACAACTGCTGATGATCGTGGCTGTCAGAGGGACTTAGGCCACTGTTGCTGCGAAGTTGTGGAAAAACTGTAGCTGCCAAGGGACTTAGGCTACTGTTTGTTGATGAAGAATGGTAGCTGCCAGGGGACTTAGGCTACTGTTTGTTGATGAAGAATGGTAGCTGCCAGGGGACTTAGGCTACTGTTTGTTGATGAAGAATGGTAGCTGCCAGGGGACTTAGGCTACTGTTGATTAAGAGTTGCTAATTTGCCGTGCGAGGGACAGTCTTTGTTGATGATTGGCTGACTTTAGGAACATTTGTCGAATAGGACATGAACTTTGCTTGCTAGATTACCATGAAGAACAGATTTTGCTGACGATTTGGCGATGGGGTCGATGATCTTTGATGAACATCGCTGGGAGCCTGTTAGATTTTAATTTTTTTGTCTCGATTTTGGTTGAGGGGCAGTCCTCATGATTCAATTCTGCTCAGATGATTATTGTACTTGCGGGGGAAATTACAAAGTATGCCACAGGGGGTTAAAGTTTAAAACAGCAAACCACAGGGGTGGTTTTGAAAAATATGACCAGGGGGCCATTATGTCGCACGACGTTTTAAAGCAAGTGAACAGCCCCTTTAAAACTTTGAACATTCGCCATTTGAAAACCACACGGTTGGGAGGGAGACGAACAACTTGAGAGAAGAAAGGTGATACGCACGAAATTGGTAAGGAAATCCAGAGAAATCAAGGGTTTGATTCAGACTCGGCTTGAAACAATGCCTCCTAGAACACGCCCCATGAAGAAAGGGCCTCAACATGCCGAGTTAGCCGCTCGTCGAAAGGGGATTCAACGAAATCAAAGGCCGTTCATCCCACAAGCTGTGAGGGGAGAATTTTACCCTCAGCTTAAAGAACACACTTCTGCGACCGAGAAGAAATCCACAGTATGCTTCCTGTAACCCTTGCTTGAATTGAAGTTTTATGCCAAAAAGATCCGAACTTGCATACGAAATTATGAATTAACTGCATGAATTGAACTAGGAAAAGATTATGAATGCATGCTATATGATTTAACCTAATTTTGTTTGAAAGAAAGGCAAGACGGATTCAAAAGGAAAAAAGACCATTTTTATGTAAATTGGACAAGTATGAACATTGATTGACATGCTTTTAAGGAGAAAATGAGATATTCATACCTGCGCTGTGTTTACCTGCAGAGATTGCGTACCCGGGGCTCTCTGGAGGTGATTGGCAGGTTGTGGGACAGCTTGCCTGGCAGCTAGGAGTTGATTCATTCGCCCAAGAGCATGATTTACATTGCTGGACTGGGACAGTTCTTTGAGATGGTGAAAGCCATCAGAGATACCCAGAGGAGTGTTGAGTTGATGAGAGCATTCCGGGAGTTCTGGTGGGAGACTACTCATTCCTTCCACTTTTCCTGGGGCGAGGCGACGGTCACGCCATATGATTTTGCAGTCATCATCAGATTGCCTTTCACTGCTGAGCCTCTTTACCTTGATGAGCCTGCGCTTGTTGCTGATCCCCAGCCTCTTACTGATGCGGATTTTATGGAGTTGCTTGATTTCATTCCTCGAGACAAGAAGGGGAATGGATATGAGATGGGTGAGCTTCACAGTCATATAGGGGAGCAGAGCAGGGACTATCCAGCGGTCCTTGATGATTCTGAGGAGAGCCGGTTGAGAGCTGAGAGATTAGCGAGGGCCTTTGTATGGGTTGGCCTGTCTGACATGCTGTTTATCAACAGTGCATCTATCGCCCTATTGAAATTACCCGGGATTTCGCGCGCGGCGAAAGCGGTTGTCTTTCGCGGAGGGTTGGTGTCTGAGACCTCGCTTCATGGGAAGGAACAAAATGAGGAGTCGCCACGTGGTTTTTGTATTTTGAGCCCAAACGTTGAGAAACGGCTATTGAAAATGGTGTCGTTTTTATTGGTAGCAAAAACTTAGGAAAAGGCTTTGAAAACAGGGGATCATTTTTATTGGCAGCAAAAACGAGTAAAAAGCTTTTAGTACCAGAGATTGTTAGGTTCGGAGGTCAGGTTACGTTTCGGGTAGAGTATTACGAGATCGCCCGAAACGCCTCGCATGACGAGTCTTTCTACCTTTCTCGAAATCGTGTGTGTGTGTGTGTGTGTGTTTTGAAATGGGGGCTTGAATGACAAGCTTAATCTTGGTTTGAATGACAAACGTTGATTATGTGACTTTTGAAAAGACGAGCGTTTGAATGACAAACGTCGGTTTGAGTTTGAAATGAGCGTTTGCATGGCAAACGTCGACTTTGAGTTTGAAATGAGCGTTTGCGTGGCAAACGTCGATTTTGAGTTTGAAATGAGCGTTTGCGTGGCAAACGTCAATTTGAGTTTGAAATGAGCATTTGCGTGGCAAACGTCGATTTTGAGTTTGAAATGAGCGTTTGCGTGGCAAACGTCGATTTTGAGTTCGAAATGAGCGTTTGCGTGGCAAACGTCGACTTTGAGTTTGAAATGAGCGTTTGCGTGGCAAACGTCGACTTTGAGCCATACGAGTCATTGTTAACGATTTTTACGGGAAAAATGCGTATTAAATGATTTTAAGTGTCAAATGGCGGCTTTGAGTTTGAAGATGAGCATTCGGAGGCCGAACGTCATTTCGCGCGTTTTGAAAGAGAGTTCGACGGACGAACTCCGGTTTTGAACCGGGCATTACATTGTTAACGATTTTTACGAGAAAAATACGTATTAAATGACATGCGATCAACGAATCGGGTTGCGACTCGGACTTTGAAAAATAAATACTATCACAATCCAAACGGATCGGACTTGTAAATGACAGTATTTAAAGCGGTGTCAACGGACTTGTAAATGACGATCAACGAGGCCAAACGGCTCGGAATTGTAAATGACGATCAACGAGGCCAAACGGCTCGGAATTGTAAATGACGATCAACGAGGCCAAACGGCTCGGAATTGTAAATGACATGAAAGTAAACGGAACGGGGTCAGAACGCCGTTTTAACCCGTGATTACTTCTCTTACGGAAAGAGAAGAGGATCGAGGGGCTAAAACGTATCGGACCCCGTTAGACGGAGGCGTCTACATTTTGATAACAACGTTCGAAACAGTTATAGCAACTGGCGTGTAAACCGAGATGGAACGGAAGATTCAGAGAGAGGGAGTTATACCTATGGCTAGGGTCGACTCCTTTGGCTCGGGAGGTGTGTACGGGACACGGAAAGTGATTCGAAAGGTTGTTTCGAAGTTGTAGGGTGCGTATTTGATCGAAATACGAAGGTTTCACGCGAATCGAGACAAAACGGGAGCTCGGGAGGGGTGAAAACCAGTTTGGACCGTGGGGGGTGGTGATTTTTGGTGTGAAAAACCCTCCTTGCCTTTGACAGCAACTTCTATTTATAGGGTGAAAATTGCAGTAGGAGTCCGGCCGGACTTGGACTGAATTTCAGGGGGTTTTGGGGATTTTGGAAATCTGGGGACTTCGGCAATTTCGGGAAAAGTGCACGTGAGTCCTGTGGGACTTGGCTTGCAAACCAGGGGCATTTTGGTCTTTTCCCTTTGAAATTGATTGAAGGGTGACTAGAGGGAGGTGGCATGGCTGCCACGTGCCCCTCTGAGTCACCAGCCATGTGGGATTTTGTCCCCCGGTCCCGGTTTTGTCCGTTTTTTAAAATAACGGTCAGGAAATGTCCGAAACGCCCGGAAAGTGCGGAAAATGCGTTTTTCAGGGAAAGCCATACTTTTACGTGAGATGTCACGTGCTAAGTACGGTTCGACGTCGGGATGTACGGGGCAGTCCCGGGACATCTCATTGGCACAGCAATGGGGAGTTTAACGAGTTCCGGTTAACCTGGAGCGGGCCAGTTAACGGATTTCGGTTAACTTTCTGACGGATTTGGACGATTCGGATTTGGGTACTTACACCTATTTTCCTTGTTGGAGCTTTTGAGGACTTGGGATGCTGTGGGGACCCGATCTTGGGGAGAGGCTGGCCTAGCTAAGATGTACTTAGCCCTTGACGATATTAGCAGGGGGAAGGCGATGACCTTCAACTGCTGTCACATGGCGTTTGAGGTACTTCTCATCTTGACTTCATCTTTTTGACATACTTCCTTCTGTCATTCATTATTGTTATCTCACTTGTTTTTACCTTTTCTTTCAGGCCTGGGCTTACGAGATCTTCGGCTGCTATGCTTGGCAGGTCCAGGACGCGTTTACAGCTACCACGTTTCCTGCTCTGAGGCGGTGGGTGAAGGATGCACGGAAGAAGACCAGGACAGCTGATTCGAGAGGCAGAGTGATAGCTTCTTATCCGGACACGCTGGTGTGCTTGCGAGGGACTGCCCAGAGCTTGAGTTTATTCCCTTGGGCTGGCAGATATGATGAGCTGGATTTGGGTTATGCTGCGCACTTGACACAGTGCCGCAAGATACTTGTAGGCTTGTCCGGGGATGCTTTATATCTGGGGGAGAGAGTTTACAGGCAGCATGGTCTAGACAGGGTTGCTCAAGTCCCAGTAGATCCTCCAAGGGACATGTGGTTTCCTCGGAAGCTAGATGATTTGATCACTTTGATCCAGGGAGATGGTGCCTACAACCATATTGAGGAGGGAGGAGATTATGCTGTGTACGTGGCAGAGAGACTACGGTCACCACAGGTGATGGCTAGGCGTGGTGCTCAGGGCCCAGGCTCCTCATCTAGATTTGTGGAGAGACCACCTTTACCTCCCCCATTTGTTGATTTTTGGGATGGGGATCACATGAGGCGAGCTCCTCTTGACACGAGTCAGATTCGTCCCCATTTCCAACTCCCTGAGGGCTCTAGATCTGTGAGTACTATCTTCCTTTTTTTTGTGCTTGAACTGTTAATATCCCTTGTTATTGTCACAACTAGCCTCTTGATTCCTCTGATGTTTGATTGTATCAGGTCTCGACTGAGGCTTATAGGAGCTTTGCTCGATCTTATACAGGAGCTCTGGACATGATTGAGTAGCTGGAGAGGAGTGCCCATTTCTGGAAGGAGCGGTGCCAAGCCCAGATTTCAGATGATGATGATTCTACTCCTAGCTTGTCTGATAGGAAGAGGGCTCGAGTTGACATGGCTATGAGCGGGCAGAAGAGGACCAGGACCAAGAATGTATCATATATTTCTTCCAGCTCTTCTAGCTCAGCATATGAGAGTGATGATGCTGATATTCCCGTTGATCCCCATGAGATTGAGTCAGTTGCCATCCTTGGTGTTGATGAGTTTTACCGTGCAGATCCTGTGATTTACCGAGCTCCTGTTGATGATCCGGATCACGTACTTGCCGAGGAGGACGATGAAGAGGGAGAGGATAGCGAGGAGGATGATGATGACGACTCGGAGGATGATGATTTAGAGTAGCACCTTGAATCGGATTGCGAATTTTTTATTATTGTACCTTTTAACAAACAAACACTTTTGTCTAAACTATTTTCTAAGAATTATTTTGAATTTAGTACATTATTATTAGCTTTTGTTATTTGCACGAGTCCAACTTTTTGGAAAATGAGAATGAATGGAGTAAATGGTTATGATATCGGTGTGTATATATGGTTTGCATGTTTTGTGTATGTATGGAATGATGGGTTGATTGCGTGTGTATAAGGTATATGAATGAATGAACCCTCTCCCGAGCTGTTTGCGAAGTGGTGGCTGATGATTTTGCAGCTTTGGACAAGTCGGGGCGTGCCCTGGTGGGAACTTACTGCAAATTGCTGATGTCTGATGTGAGGCCAAAGATGTCGCACGACCCAGGACATCTTGTGGTAAATTGTGTCGCGTGACACAATAAGCCTCACTGGCAGGTTTTCCCAACCAAGCTTCAATATTGTCTCAAGACACCCCCCCTTTGCTTAGGGCAACAAATTCAGCATCCCCTCATGGAGTAGACTTCAAGTACAGAGTTATCCTTGAGGATCGAGATTGTAAAACCAGCCCCACAATCTGCACAGATGCACACAAAATTCCTCTTTTACCTGACCAAGCCCCAGTTTGACATAACTTCCAACGCAGCCCCATTGCAGACAGGAACATCAGGGGCTAAGGAAGCGATTATCCTTCAAACTTCAGTCAATCAGTCATTAGAATAGACTCGGGAATATATACGTGCAGGGGCACATCTTTCGAGGGTGGGAATGGATCCCGATTCTGTGACACACTCGCTTTTGGGTTTGACTCTTTTGGGAGAGTAAAAGCATCACAAGGTGTGGAAAAGTGTATGGAAGCCCTTGCTGATCGAAAGACAGTGTTTTGGCTCTATTACCGTATAATGTAGAAAGAGAAGACTTGTCGAGACATTTGAAAACTTGTTTTATTCATGATGATCACAAAGCTGCTAAAAACCCTTTATTGATGTTCGGGTTATTCAACCGCTAATCCTGATATGAACAAATATTTTGATTAATTAAGAGGAGAAAGCCAACTGATATCGAGAATCAAATTATGAAAGATGGATTTGTGTATAGGGATGGCCCTTGATGAGACCAAATTTTCAGAGATGTAAATGTATTTGTGACCGAACCATTTATGGTTGCCTACGTTGGCGAGGAGCTCAGGTCATCATAGTTCGGGAAAGTCCCGATTGGAGGAGAAGGAATGCGGAGATTTGAGGATCTTCTGATAACTGGAGAGTTGACGAACATGTCTCCTTGGAGTGTCAATGAAAGACACGGATGCGAAGCCCCAGTGGGACATTCGCGGGAAGTGTTTTGCGGAGAAGAAATGAAATATGCTCACATGAAACATCAAATGAATAGGATTTGAATTTGCATAATCTTAGATTGAGGGTCTTTTGAGTTGAGATGGATTTGGCTCCGATTTAAGCAAGCAATGAGGCATTAATCTGATTTAGATATCGAAGATATTGGAATGAAACTGCTATCGAGTAGGAATTGTAGCTGGGTTTCAGGGTTTCGATCGGCCATCAGGTGATTCGAAATGTCATGACCTCTTAAGGTAAGAGGTCGGATGGGCCTTTTGCTGACTGAATCCTCTAAAGATGAGAGGTTGGCTTTCAAGGATGTGTTTGGGATTTCTATGGCGAGGAAATCTGTGATTGCATCTTTTCTGCCCCTAAGAATGAGAGGTCAAATTTTAACTTTGGCCAAAGGCAAGGGTAATGGGAATATCCTCTAAAAACGAGAGGATGGCTTGGGATTGGTTAGAGGTAATGGTGAGGGGACATCTATGCTGTCTCTTTGTTTGCTCTAAGACTCCCTTTGAATAAACAACTGGATCCTTTAACTTTTACTTTTGAGAAAATCGCTAGGGACTAGGCTTTCCTCTTTTTTCCTTCTCTTTTTTTTTATTCCTCTCTCTTTTTTCTTTTATTCCTCTCTCTCTTTTTTCAATTTTATTTTTTTTTCGAGAGAGAACTTCAGCTAGTCCCGAGGATGGATCACTGCATTCCGCCATTCTTGAACTTGGAGACGGTCAATTTTCCTTTGAATCATGGGAGCCTAAAGGATAGTCCCTCTTCTTCTGGAGATGGCTAAACAGGTTTCAAGCATGTCGATCTTGAAATGAAGGGGTATTATTTGGTGAGGGTGAGGTAATGGCTTTCCTATGGGTGAAAGGTTTCAACTGCAGTCCATACCGGATGGTCTAAACGAGATTAAGGCCTCATTGCTTGCTTAAGCTTAACTGAGAAAGATTAATGCAAATCCATTGAGCAACAGGACAATGAATATGATGAAAGAGATGTGAGCATATGAGATGCGAGATGGGGAGTTGACAAGCCCCAATTTGAGAAATATATCAGTCAATTTTCTCACTCCGATCAATTTAAACATTAATCATTTCAAAGCATTAGTAAGTGAGCAGCACAAGTGATCATATAGAATAGAACCATTTCAATTAAGTGTAACGTGGGTGTGCAAGTGATGTCTCGAGTCTAGCAAGAAAAGAAATAAAGACTTTTATTACTGAAAGATTCATAACACAGACTCAAATCATAAAAAGGACATTCACTAAAAATGAAAAACAATCTAGACCCTACGATGACTGATTGGCTTTTTCATCATTGGATGGAAAGGCTTCCTAGCTTCTGCTGATATCAAGGAAGAGAATTGGTGACAATATTGGGGTGAGCCTTCTCAATCCTACCTTCATCAACAAGCTTTTGGATGAGCACTTTCAAAGGGGGTGCAATCATTGGTAACATGGCCAGGATACTGATGATAGTAGCAATACTTGCTACGATCCAAATTCGGATTGGGTTTGCTGGGATGGTAATTGTCAAGTGGTTTGATCATTCCACTTTGAACTAACCCATTGAAAGCCTCTTCAGTCGTTATTCCGAGATCACCAAATTTCCGCTGCTTGCGGGTAGAAACCAACCATGATTCAAAACACTACTTTTATCTTGAAAGTCCTTTTCGATCTTCCCTTCAGCGATGAGCTCTTGGATGATCACCCTCAAAAGTTTGGAGTCGTGAGTGGTATGGCCAGGATATTGATGGTAGTGGTAGAATTTCCTTTCATCCAGATTGGGCCTAGAATTAGGAGGGCTATAATTGACCAGTGGCTAAACCAATCCTCCGTTTACTAAGATCTTGAAGAATTCATCCATAGGCATTCCCACGTCACCACAGTACTGCTTTCTTCCTTTCATCTGAACCACTTTTGGAGGTGACTCGGGTATTGGCGCCCCTTACTGAATAGGATTAATGGCAGGAATGAAGGACATTTGATTAACGGTTACGTACGGGGTTGGTCCTGAATGCTGATCCTGCATAGATAACGGGCTGAAACCATAAAATGAACCTATTAATGGTTGAGGAAAACTTTGTTGAAGCGGAGTTTGGTTAGTGGGGAATGGCAGCAATCCTTTCTGGTTGTCCACATAATGCCATGATCCTTGGGAACCTTGCTGATACTGACACTGCGACCCAAATTGGTTAGGAGAACCAAAAGCCTTGGGGATCGGTTGTACACCCTGAATCTGAGCTTGTCCAATTTGAGGTGCTGGAGGAGGAATCTTATCTTGTTCATTCCCATTCATCCCTTTCATCCCCTGCATTTGATAAGCGGGGGAAGATGTAACATCAACGGTGGGATGAAGAGGGAGGGAAACATTTCCAGTTCCATAATCAGTGCTGTTAGTACCAATGATCTCCTCGTAAGACCCATCTTCGTGACGAATGACTGTGATCCCTCGGACACGCATTGCTTCCACAAACTTTGCATGCGTTTCCTCTTCTCGGGCCTTAGCAACTTGGGCAAGCAACTGAGCCTTGCACTCACGAACCAAGGCAGCCTCCAGAGAAGCTCGCAACTCCGCCACAGACAAATCTTTCATATCCAGCTGACCCGAAGCAAAGCGACCTCCAGACTGAGCGGACGACATATCCTTTATACCATACATCTCAGATATCAAAACAGATGAGAGCTTTGCAAGAAACTGCAACTACTTCGGAGACACGAAACAAACGAACACTGGAAGCCGGAGCACGCACCCAACTTGCCGCAACTGCAGAGGTGGGTATGGATTGATAAGGTGGTATGGGAAGAGACTTTTTAGGATGGTACGGGAGAGGGAAGGATAAAGGGAAGGACTCGTGCAAACATCTTATTTATGTTCAAGTATAAATCGGTATCTTTTAAGTCCTAAATAAGGTTGGAAAAGGATAAGCCTTTATTTACGCAATCTATACCTCAGGGGGAAACGTAGGGATGCAACATTCAAATTACACCAAATGTTTTGCATAGAAATTAATAATAGGTAATAATACCTAAACAAGACCTAAACACAATGTGGGAAGGACGAGTGATTCAAATTTCTAGGGAAATTTGGGCAACATAACGGGTATTCTTGAAGAATTTCAAAGAAAAATCCGGCATGACCTCTCGTCGGCGCATGGTGACAATGCAGCATGATCCCTTGTTAGGACATGTCACGAGGGTGATACGTCCATACGTGAAATCATGTTGCATTGGCAACATGCCCACACGTGAAAGGTTTTGGGAAAGGTATTTACGTCCTATTATAAATTTCGAAACAACTCATTTTAGTGTAATTAAAATGTTGTATCCAAAAACCAACCATCGGGTAAGCTTTACAAGTGTGGCTCCACCTATGATGCGCTAGGGGGATAGGCTTGATATTAGGCGCTCAAGCGTAGGCGACTTACATCACCGTCCACGATGCCGTCAATCGCACCCGAGGGTTCTAAATCTATGTGACGTAGTGTGCGGGTGGCTATATTCCTTTATTTATGAAAAATAATTTTCGAATCTATATTTTTTTCTTTTTATTTGAAAAGGAAAAAACAAATGGGAAAAACACACACACACACACACACACAGATTAACAAAGGTACAATAATCAACTGCGCATTTTTATCCAAGGGACTGCCCTTAGCCAAGACCTGCAAAACTGCTCAGTGGCCAGTTCTATCGCGTGACACAGGATAGCCATGGCTGAGACTGTCGCACGACCTGGCTAGCCACTGAACCAGAAACTAAAACACGAATTCAGCCCCTGCCTCCTAATGGCAAGGAACAAATCACAACACCAAAGCACATCAATCATAACAACATGGAGCACATAAATGGCACACAAATCTCTCAATCCCATAAAATGCATGTACCACACAAAGTCATTAATGATGCACACAAGATGAACACATTGGATGTTTAAATGAATGAAATCATGACCCTCTTTTGAAAACCAGTTTCAGTTCCCCAGCGGAGTCGCCACTGATTGTGCGCTCGCTGAAATTTAAAAAAGTTTTTGGGAGTCGCCACACCATGTTTTAAGGTACACTTTGAAAAACTTTTGAAAAGAGAGAAAAGGGTTCGAGGGTCAGGTTACGTGTTGGGAAGAACCGAGAGTTCACCCAACACGCCTCATTCGTAAACGAGTCTTTCAAAATAACCATCCAAACATTCATATTGTGTGCAAACAACAATGACAACCAGATGTGGTAAACGAATTTTATTAATCAAGTGAGAAATTTACAACTTGTGAACCTTTTGATAAGGGAGGCCACGTCCCGATTACAGATCTCAAAACAGATTACAACTGAAAAGGATCTCTTAAAACTGACAAGATGTGTCGCATGACACAAAACCTGCCTGGCTAGATGTGTCGTGTGACACAGGATCCATCCAGACAAGTTGTGTCGCGTGACACAGGATGCCCATCTGCAGAGATCTTACAGATTGAACACAGAAGGAACAGAAACCACTACAGATCCAATTATATCACCAATTCAGCTTCGGAAATGCATAATTCAACAATTATTCGACCAAGGGGGTGTGGATATGGGAAGATCCACATTCCTTGGGAATCAAACAACAATTCCAACAATATCAACTTTTGAACATGCAATTAGACTAAACAAAACGATTAAACAGAGAGATTGCAATTGGATTTCAATAAGTAAGACAGATGGAGTCTAATTACTGAATCAAATGAATATATGCTATTTGAATTATGAAAATGACAAAATCTAAGAGAGAGAAGAAGGGAATAGAGTAGTTACCCTTGAAGATCCACGAATCCTATACCAAGTATGGTATAGAACCCTTCAACAAGTAGCTTCTGAGACTGATTGAGCTGAGGAGGAGTGGTGGGTGGAGGATCTAAATGGTAGTATGTGGATGGAGTTGAATTGAGAGAGGATTGAAGGAATTTGGGTATGAGAGAGAGAGGTGTGGGTGTTTGGCTCTGTGTGTTACATTTCTAATTTGGCAAAGTAACAGTATGCAAAAGAGAGATCCAGATATGAGAGGGGTAGGGTCTTATTTATAGGCTGCTGATGGTGGTTGAGTTGTGTCGCACGACCTCCAGCATCCATTTTCCATGGCTCGAGATGTCGTACGACTGAGCACGCCCATAACCGTTTCTGGCGCCAAAACCTGATTCTGGAACATTCCAGGTTAATTCCCAAAAGGTCCAAAATGATTTATTCCTTGTAGGTCCTTTTGCATGAGCAATGTACTTAAAAGTACTTCCTTCGCAAGAAACTTATGAAATGTTTCCGGAAGTCTCGAAATGGACCGGGAATTTACCAAAATGCCACTAGTGCAATTTTATCATATTAAAATGCACCTAAAAAGGGTCGCGAATTGGATTGGCGTACTTACACCTACTAGGGCATGACTTAGGCAAATCTTCAAGGACGACTCGTGCCACAGGGCACGAGTCGTGCCCTCTGTCCATAACCCAGAATTCAGCTGCCAAAACATCAGCAACCAAATCCCAAGCAATAGACCAACATACTCTGTTTTAGAGACATAAACTAGGTTACTAAACTTCACCAAAACTTGTACCAAACCATTCCAATCCATCCCAACTCATTGCCACTTCAACCAAGACCATTTTATTACAAGAAACTTGGTCCAATATACCATGCACACTAATCTACACTAGTTTACTACCAAATCAAACCATTTCAAAACCATTATATAGCTTTTACCCCAACCTCACTCTCTTTATTCCAAAACCCAGTTAAAACACAAAATCTTTAACAAATAATAGTTATAAAGTTACAAGATTAACTATAACCTTCCATGCACCAAATTTGAAGAGAAATCATAATAACTTACCAATTAATTCAGAAAATAAGAAAATCTTTCTTCGGCTAGATGCGCTCCCCTCTACTCCACGAACGATAATATACGATCAGATCGAGAAACGAAAAGGAATTGGATTTTCTAGGAATTTATGAAGGGAAGTTAGGGTTTAGTTCTTTCAATGGTTTTTGGAGAAGAAGAAGTACTGAGGAAGAAGGAATATGAATTTTTCTTGTTATTTTCACAGGATAAGTATAAGATTTTCAACTAAAGCTCCTCCCTAAATCCAATCAATACCACTAACACCTCTAACTATCATCTTTTACCACTAAGCACCTCAACACATATAAACATTTTATTTAAAATTTCAATTATTATTATCTCACTATAGCATTTCCCATTTAATCAATTTAGACCCTAAATCATTAAAATTAATTCATTTTCATCCTAACTTCACATAACTCATCAAAAGCATAAAATGAGCACATAAACTTAGCAAGTAGCATAAAAGGCATAAAATGAGATACTACCAACCCAACCCCACGTGCTCTACGAGTGCTAAAATAGTGCCTAATATTAGGGTCGTGACTGTGTATGTCCTAACAGATAATCTAGTGAATATAAGGACTGATTGCTTTGAACTTCAATGCTTGAACACTTGCAGTTCTTGACAATCTCACTCTCAAAGTCTTTAATGCACCAACCCTCTTCAATGCTCTAAGGAAGGTATTTATAGTGACTCCTTGGAAGAGCTGTTGTCTTTGATAGGGGTTGAAGGGATGACTTGGTATGACAAGCATTTAATGAGAATATCTTCTGCATTTAATACTTGAGATTTGAAGGATAACCATCTTTGAATTTTCCACTAGATAAAGAAGTTTTTGTGAGTACTGGTAACTTGAACATTCCTCAAAGTAGTTACAGACAAGATGTGAATGTGGGCCCAAGATCACGGGTTTTGTGAACCGCTTTCTCGTATAAGGGGGTCACCGCTTCACCTCAGTTTGAAGACATTCGGTTTAATTGAAAAATGGAGTCGCCACGCCATTTTGATTTCCTCAAAACTTTGAAAAAAAGGAATAGGGTCCGGAGGTTAAGTTACTCCTTGGGAAGAACGTTTGGCGTTCACCCAAGAAGCCTTGCCAAAGGCAAGTCTCCCTAGATCCGATTTTTGTGCTTGTTTTGTGCTCTTGTGTGTGTGTGTGTGTTTTGAAAAGGGAGGGAATGTTCCAAGTTGTCTTTCGGACGTATAAACCATTTGAGTTGGTTATCGCTCGGGATTCCTTGGATTTGATATGTTCGAGATTTTGATCCTGTGCCCATCTTGGACTTATGATCATCATTAAGTGACCTTTTTCACCCTCCCGTTGGGATAATCAACCATATTAGGCTTGAGAGCCTTGGTGTGTTTTAAACCAACGTTTTTTGGGACTAGGTCATATGTGATCAAGATAGGGACACGTTTATAGTCCAAGAATGAGACTCTTTAGAAAGAAAGAGCCTTTGCCCATCAATCCTACATCTTGAGATGATTTGAACTTAGTAGGGACATTTATGCTCGTCTCAAGTGATGATCGGAGATGTAGGGGCATAAGATTCATCCACTTCTAATGGGACTTTGACTATGGCATCTTTGGTGGAGGAAACGATGTAAAGATGAGACCTTTACACCGATCCACCCCACGGGATGCTTCAAATACCAAAGGGACTAAGGGGAGGGGTATAAAGATTGGATCTTTATACTCATCCTATGTCTTTTGTGCCTTAGGAAGGTCACTAAACAATCCTTGGAGAGTGATCCAACCATGAGGGACATGGGGGAGTTGCATTGGAAAGTAAAGATTGCATTTTTATGGAAATAAGTGTAATGAACACTATGAAAACTAAGACTATGAAAGTAAAGGGAAGACCTTTGAGACTTTCCTATGTCATTTAAGAACCTTTTTAGGTGGACAATCCTTGGAAGCAAGGTCAAGGGAAGGGGGTGGCATTAAGATGGTAAAGATGACATTTTTATATAATAAAGGAGAGATCTTTCACATCATCATGTGATGAATCCTCCCTAGAACAAGCAACTTGTGGGCCCTTGTTCATCCTTGGGATGGATCCTCCATGAATCACATGTGATAGGGGAAAGGGGGAATATGAGATCTACATGATAAAGATTGAATTTTTATGACAATATATCACATATAATGGCAAGAAATGACAAGATAAATAACAAGTAAGCAATATGACAATATAACAAGGATATTTCAAAGAGAAAGGAAGGAGAGGTTACCAATGGTGGTTCTCTCTATCGTCCTTGGGGTTTTCCTAATGAAGGAGTGACTTTGGATGGATTTTGGAGGGAGGGAGGTGATTTTGAGAGAGTTTTGGTTTTTGTAAATTCGAGGGTTCAGTTGGGCAGAGTAACAGTGCTCAAAATTCTCTTTTAAAATGAATAGAGGAGGCCTCTATTTATAGGCTGATTTATGCTTCCTAATGAAGCCGTGCGGTATTAACCTCTGGCTAATGAAGTCGTGCGGCGTTATCCATCGATGACTCAGCCTGTTTCTAGAACCATGCAAGGTGGCGCCTAGAAACTCCTTTCCAGCGAGGGACTGCTTGGAATTTTAATTCCTAGTAAGTCCTTCCCCCATTGGAAGGGTTGGGAAAGTTCCAGAATTGCCCCTGAACTTTAGGAAAGTTCAGGGAATTTCTGGGAAACTTAACCGAAAGGCATGAGCCAGATTTGGGTACTTACAGAAGCCCCTCGGCAACGTCACTTGTAGGGCAAGTGGGGTTGTCGATAAAAAAGGATCCAATCTGGCGAACTGCCGAGACGGATTAGGATTAGGTGACCAAGGAGGTCGAGTGGCTGAACCTTTGGAAGGCTACCTACGTATCCCGGAGGAATCAAGCCATGATCGTAGTTTCGAATCCACTGGGGAATGGCGAAGAGAGACTGGTCCTTTGTTAGAAAGATGGAAAGGAAATGACCTAGGAGGTCAAATGGCTGATCCTACTGGGATATGCCACATGAAGAGAGTGACCAATGTGGTCGGATACCTGGATCTTTATGAAGGGCTACTTCACCACTGAGGAGTGATGAAAGAAAAAGATGACCAATGTGGTCGGATGGCTGGACCTTTATGAAAGGCTCATGCATCACTTAGGAGTGATGAATGAAAGGGGTGACCAAAGTGGTCGGATGGCTGGACCTTTATGAAAGGCTACCTACGTATCCCGGAGGAATCAAGCCTTGGTCGTAGATCAAGTCTCACTAGATAGTTAGGAACATGTCTAGGATCCTTGGGATTTTGACGATTAATGGAGGAGTCACCTTAAGAAACTAAAGCTTACGTCGCTATCGAGGAGATAGAGGTAGCTAAAGTTGGAAAACTAAAGCGTACTTCACTATCGAGGAGATAGAGGTAGCTAAAGTTGGAAAACTAAAGCGTACTCCACTATCGAGGAGATAAAGGTAGCTAAAGTTGGAAAACTAAAGCGTACGTTGCTATCGAGGAGATAGAGGTAGCTAAAGTTGGAAAACTAAAGCGTACTTCACTATCGAGGAGATAGAGGTAGATAAAGTTGGAAAACTAAAGCGTACGTCACTATCGAGGAGATAGAGGTAGCTAAAGTTGGAAAACTAAAGTGTACTTCACTATCGAGGAGATAGAGGTAGCTAAAGTTGGAAAACTAAAGCGTACATCACTATCGAGGAGATAGAGGTAGCTAAAGTTGGAAAACTAAAGCGTATGTCGCTATCGATGAGATAGAGGTAGCTAAAGTTGGAAAACTAAAGCGTACTTCACTATCAAGGAGATAGAGGTAGCTAAAGTTGTAAAACTAGAGCGTACATCGTTATCGATGAGATAGAGGTAGCTAAAGTTGGAAAACTAAAGCGTACTTCGCTATTGAGGAGATAGAGGTAGCAAAAGTTGAATTTTTGACAATTCGGAGGTTGTCGCCTGATTTGACAATTAATGGAGGTTGTCACCTTATTTAACAATTAATGGAGGTTGTCACCTTACTTGACAATTAATGGAGGTTGTCACCTTATTTGACAATTAATGGAGGTTGTCACCTTATGAAACTAAAGCTTACGTCACTATCGAGGAGATAGAGGTAGCTAAGGTGGGAAAACTAAAACGTACTTTGCTATCGAGGAAATAGAGGTAGATGAAGTTGGGAAACTAAAGCGTACTTCGCTATCGAGGAGATAGAGGTAGCTGAAGTTGGAAAACTAAAGCGTACTTCACTGTCGAGGAGATAGAGGTAGCTAAAGTTGGGAAACTAAAGCGTACTTCGCTATCGAGGAGATAGAGGTAGCTAAAGTTGGGAAACTTAAGCGTACTTCGCTATCGAGGAGATAGAGGTAGCTAAAGTTGGAAAAAACTAAAGCGTACTTCGCTATCGAGGAGATAGAGGTAGTTAAAGTTGGGAAACTAAAGTGTACTTCACTATCGAGGAGATAGAGGTAGCTGAAGTTGGGAAAACTAAAGCGTACTTCGCTATCTCTTTCAAACAGAGATAGAGGTAGCAAAAGTTGGAATACAAAAGCGTACTTCGCTATCTCTTTCGAACAGAGATAGAGGTAGCTAAAGTTAGAAAAACTAAACTTACTTTGCTATCTCTTTCGAACAGAGATAGAGGTAGCTAAAGTTGAATCTTGACAATTCGGAGGCTGTCACCTTATTTGATTTAATTCTAACAGAGATAACAGAGATTTTTGGGAGAAATTTATACGATATGGGAAATTTATACGGTCTTCCGGACCGGGTAATTTAAAGCCTTCCGGGCTACGGACAATGGTTTGGGAAATTTATATGGTCTTCCAGACCGGGTAATTTAAAGCCTTCTGGGCTACGGACAATGATTTTGGGAAAAAACGTTATTCCATTTGGAGATAACGGGAAATTTCCCGGAGGAGACGTTATCCCATTTGGCGATAACGGAGGATTTCCCGGAGGAAATTTTATCCCATTTGGCGATAACGGAAGGACTTCCCGGGGGAAGCGTTATCCCATTTGGCGATAACGGAAGGACTTCCCGGAGGAAACATTATCCCATTTGGCGATAACGGAGGATTTCCGGAGGAAATGTTATCCCATTTGGCGATAACGGAAGGACTTCCCGGGGGAAGCGTTATCCCATTTGGCGATAACGGAAGGACTTCCCAGAGGAAACGTTATCCCATTTGGCGATAACGAAGGATTTCCCGAAGGAAACGTTATCCCATTTGGAGATAACGGGAAAATTTTGGGCAAGATATTTCCTATTTTGATTTGGTAATCATTTAAGGTTATTTTTCTTTGTGCATGTCACATGAGAACGGGCTGACTCTTTTGCGGAAAGGCAATGTGAGAGGAGTTTTATGAAAGAATGTGTTTGGATGTATGTGTTTGGGAACTGTTTGAGACAAGTTTCGAGCAGGTGGGGTTGTATCCCTTGGGTGCGGACTGAACTGCTGTTGTTGATGAGATGTTGTCAATGCTACCAAGAGGCGTCATGTGGACCAGGATTCCCTCTTGGGCTGAGACCGGATTTTAAACCTCGGGTCTTGATTAAAGTTCCTTTCTCAAACTCTGGCACTTGAAGCTGATGATGACATGCTTTTAGAACCAAATACTAAAGCAAATGTCAAAGTGACCAAACCTCTCTTCTGAGGATGGATGTGACTTATCGAAGCCCCGGTCTAAGGAAAAATTCTACAAAGCCCCAGGTTCTATTAAAGCGAGGAAAGATCCTTTCATTGGTAAAGCCCCGGCTTGAAGAGATGACTTGGTAGAGCTCCGACTGATGGTCTGATCCAAGATAATGGCGAAACACCAAACTGACTAGTCATCCAAAGATAGAGTCATATTTGAAACGACCTCAAGGAATCCATGAACGAAAACTTCTCCAAATGACTTGCAAAGCTCCCGACTTGACAAAGTATCATGGGGAAGGCCCGAATGCATTGATTAGAAAACCAAACTGGTTGGTCAACTATGACTGATCTTAAAATGTACTTAATGCAGTCCCAATCCGTTGAAGCATTACGTTACGAAGTGTGAAACCCATCATGGATCCAAGAAAAGATTCTCATTCTGATTGGTGCGAAGGGGTCTTGTAGACTCGACTTCCAATGTTGGACTTAAAGTCATGATTAAGTCATGATCCTGACACCAAAGAATTTGCTCGTGGTAGACTTTCAACAAACAAACCTTCCCTTTACTTGGCAAAGCCTCGGTTGGATGAACTGAGTAGGCAAAGTTTTAGATTTTGAAGAGGTGACTTGGTGAAGCCCCAATCTTATGACCTAGCAAAAGTCCCAATCTGATTGGTACTGCAAAAGTGATCCTGAGGTTGATCTGACCAAGACTGAATCCATCTAGGGACCTAGTGAAGAACCCGATGTGGACCCAAAAGTGACTAAAGAAGCCCCAGTTTAAAGAAATGGCTTGGCGAAGCTTCGACCTTGGAGAGTTTCAAGGTAGCCCTAATGTGAATTGTAGCAGAAGAGGGAAAACCTATCATTTCATATTTACTTTCTTATTTTCTTTAGTCAATCAGTCAACCGCAAGAAGATGTAAAAAAAAAGAATTTTAGAAATTTATACATGCAGGGGCATATTTTTCGAAAGGTGGGAATAGATCCCGATTTTGTGTTATTTTAATGGCCTCATTTGACATAGGCACAAGAACTCGCTTTGGGTTTGACTCTTTTGAGAGAGTATAAGCGTAGAAAGGTTTGTAAAAGTGTATGGAAGCCCCTGCTGACAGAAAATCAGTGTTTAGCACTATTTTTCCTAAGATGTAGAAAAAGAAGACTTGTCAAGACATCTGAAAACTTGTTTTATTTACAATGTGTTGGGTTTCGAGAGTCCATGCGCAGCGGAATAATGCAATAACTCGAAAAACCCGAAGCCCTAGAATCCGTTCTAGATGATTAATTAAGAAAGATGAAATAGAAATACCAACCTTGAGTGCTTTTGTCGTTGATAAACTTGACCCAACTCCAGATTGAACGACCTTGTTAATCCTTGATGAACGAACGGCGAATCACGAACTAAAGATCTTGACGAGCGAAGATCCTCTATGTGTATCCACGCGAGGAACGAACCCTAGAACTTTTCTAGGCGGATTGCTAGATCCTTGATTGAAACTCTTTTCAATCGATGAAGAAATATGGATTGGATTGATTTTGATTCTCAATTCACAATTGGAAATCTATCTCTTTTGTGTTTCTCTAAACTCAAAAGGGTGGAATGGATGCTAGGGCAACAAAGGGGTTGTATTTATATGTTACAAATAAAAGCCCTTTGAAAAACCCTAATTTAAAGCTAATTTTACGCCAGTTCAGCGCCGACGGGATGACTCGTCCCCCAGGGCACGAGTCGTCCCCTTGGGACAAACCTCTGATCCTGGCGTCCCCCTTAAGGGGAATAGTTGGTTCAAACCAGGGCACGACTCGTCCCTTGAGGGCACGACTCGTCCCCAAGGGCACGAGTCGTCCCTCATGAGTCAGTCTCTGAATCATTCGTCCCAGGCCAAGGGAATAGTTAGTTCAGGCCTGGGGACGAGTCGTCCCCTGAGTGCAGAACCTCCATATTCTTCATTTTTGACAATTCGTTCGATGCGTGTGACCCCATAGGACTATATTAAGTTGGCAATGAGTTCGATCACATCGATCCTCATAAGACATGAGCGGACTCTAGCAAGCCATCATGCCTACCCAATTAATATAATGCATAGTTCGATTTCCTACATAGAACATATCACAATCCCATTGTCACACGATGTTATATTGAACATGAGTCATGGTCCACGTCAACTCATATTGTTTAATGCTTTCTCGTTACCAAGTAAATTGATTAATTGAATGATATTAATCACATTAATTCATTCGTGCATGGCCATGCACTACATCAATCTTACTTACGAGTGGCCTAGCAAACATCTCTCTTTACGAGGGACAATTTTCCATCTTGACTTATCATTCTTCCCAACAAGAATTATACCATGCCAATGATAGCCCTTATTGTCATCCGATTAAAGACAACGTTAAACTATATCAAACATGATATTCATCGAGCGGAAGACGATGATAATCTCAGGTCAAAGGATATCAATGATATAACTATGTGAGATTTATTTATGACATATGACCATGACATAAATCTCATAATGGGTCAAGTCTAGTACCTTGTTCTCCAACAAGTACCCATGAATCTAATGTGCATCTCCATGCATATAATCATCACATGATTATCCATTAGACTTCATACTAGTGCTTCGTAAGTACTAGGGACACAATTATTATAACTAAACATGCAAACACATATAATAATCAAAGAAACAATCTCTTATATAAATGAACAATGACATTACATAAAGGTCTATCTCTATAGGCCTAGGGCACTAACACCTACACAATGATCACAAGATTGCTTAAAACCCTTTATTAATGTTCGGGTTATTCAACCACTAATCTCGATATGAACAAACATTTTGATTAATCATGAGGAGAAAGTCAACCAGTATCGCGGAGCAAGGTAGGCTGGGTGTGAAAGAAAAGTTTGTGTATAGGGAGGTCATTGATGAGACCGGGTTTTCTGGGCTTTGAATGTGTTTATGGGAGAGGCCACTGATGAGACCGAATTTTCTGGAACTTGAATATGCTTATGACCGGACCATTTCTGGTTGCCTATGTTCCCCTCACCGTGATCCGTGACAGATTGAGGACAGCCCAGAGTCGTCAAAAGAGTTATGCCGACAATAGAAGAAGAGAGTTATCCTTTCAGGTTGGGGATTTGGTATTCTTGAAGATCTCACCAAGAACGGGGATCAAAAGGTTTGGCAACAATGGGAAATTGGCTCCTAGATTCGTTGGTCCTTTTGAGATTTTAGAGAAGGTATGTGAGTTAGCCTATCGATTGGCTCTACCTCCATCTCTTTCTTCTCTCCATGATGTGTACCATGTGTCCATGTTGAGGAAGTACTGTTATGATTCCTCTCATGTTTTGAGTTCTCCTCCTGAGGATGTCCAGGCAGATATGACTTATGTGGAGGTACCTTTGCGGATTCTGGAGAGGCAGGTCCGTGAATTGCGTACCAAGAGTATTCCCGTGGTGAAAGTTCTTTGGAAGAATCACACCATTGAGGAAGCTACTTGGGAATTGGAATCTGAGATGAGGCAGAAGTATCCTGAGTTGTTTGATCATTTAGGTAAGTGAAGTCCAAATTCGGGACGAAATTTATTTAAGGGGGAGTGAGTGTCACGACCCTAATCCTAGGCACATTTTGGTCACACGTGAAACACATGGGGTTGGGGGTGCATTGCATTCCCTATTATGCATTATTTGCTATTTGGGGTGATTATGTGTTTATTTGGTCATTTTCGTGATTTTAGATGTTATTAAATTGATTTTGAATATATAATGTCTAAATGAGGGAAATGGGAATTTATGTGCTAAGGTTATAACATTTGAAATTTTAAATGGAAATGTTATAAAAAGATTGAGGAGCTTGAAAGTAAATATAAAAACAAGGTGGTTGATTGTAGATTTTCAAACCTGGAGGGGCCTATGTGTAATTGTGGCTATGTTAATCTTTTAAAAAGCTTACTCCAGAAGCTTTTTTCCTTCTCAGATCTTCTTCTTTCTCTCCTCAGTATACGTATCGTTCTATAAACCTAGGGTTACCTTCAGAAATTCGTAGAAAATCATCCGTTACTCCGTTTCAAATTCTGATTTCATATTTGTGATCAGTGAGTTGAATAGAACAAGAATAGACGATTAAATCATCATTTTGTTTCGGCAAATTTTGGTAAGTTATTATGATTTCTTTCAATAATTGTTCATTCCGTATTTAATAATGTTATTATGGTTATATAAATGGTTCTTACTATTTTTGATCATTTTATTTGGGTTGGAAAGTGTTTTGCTGAGAGTTGTATTGGTATGGTTAAGTTGAAAGATGCTAATTATCTTTCAAATGAATTATGTGTTCAAATTTAATGAAAGGTAATTAATCGCAGGAAATGGTCTGTGAAAGAAGTATATTTTTATTTTTGTTTAGTAAGTTTCTTTTTATCCCCTCAAATAATTTTGGAATGCTTAGTTTGAAGAAGTTTTTGGAAATTTATTGGTTCTTTTGTCTTACTAATATTTCGAGACGTCATCAGCCATATCAAATGCAACTAGTATTTTCTTCCATTTTTCTATTTGTAAGGATTTTAATGCCTGCACGAATCTGTAATGAGAAATCACTTAAAAATTAATTCACGTTGTGGGGCAATGCTTAAAGAATTATTACCAGGACTGTGTTCTGGAGCTGTCTTTGCAAGCTTTTTAATATAGTTAAATGAGTATAGATTTAATCCGTCTTTAACTACATATCTAGTACAAGTTTAGTACTACATACTGGAACTTGAAATGGCCCAAAATAATATTGGGAAGGTCTTTAAATATTGACCTGAAAATGCTTGAAAGGCAATTACGAACTTGAACCAAAGTTTATAAAACTTGGTAATTGAACTTGGAACCTTTAGAGAAGGTGTTTAATGTTATATGATGTACGCGTAAGGTTACTTATATGATATTGTACCCTTACGTGGTGACCTGTATAGGATTATTTGTTCTTATAGTGCATAAAATGTATAGTGCACTACTTCATTGGTTTGGACAGGAGTGATAATACACTGTTCCTGGTTTCCATATTGTGTAACGAATATGTAGGACTTATGTGATATACTTGGTGCCATAAGTGCTTACCTGTTCATAGTTGGTTGTGCATATAGTGCTTAAATACGTGTTGCACTGTTGCATTTGTTGAGCATGAGTATGAATACCATGTCATTAGATTGTTGTTATTCAATAGTGTTGAAATGTATGTGCACTATTGTGATGGTTTAACATGAGTTGCAGTACCATGTTATATACTCCCTCCATCCCATAGCAATGGATACCAAAAAAAAAAGGGCACACATATTAAGGAAAGGTAAGAGAGAGAAAAAGTGGAGAGAGAATGTTGTGAGTGTAAAAGTAAAATAGGAGAGAGAATGAGTGGGAGGAATAGTTAGGAGAGAGAATGTTGTGAGTGAAAAAGTAAAATAGGAGAGAGAATGAGTGGGGTAAATAGTGAAAATTCCTTTCCATTTTGGGTAAGTATCAATTGGTGTGGGATGGACCAAAAAGGAAATAAGTATCAATTGGAGTGGGACAGAGGGAGTATATATATATATATGTTGATGTCCCATGGGGTGGACTTAATTTCAAGTATCTGTTATGTGCTTGAATATGGTTGTATCAGCTGAGATTCGGGGGTATAGGGAATACGATCACTTATGAGAAGATATTTCATAAGGTGATTGGATTTCCTTATACTTGTGACCGTTCACTCCCTTCTGTGGCCACGGAGAGGGGGTACAGCTTCTGTGGATAGGCACGATCGTTCACAAGATAGCGAGGTAGCTTATATGGATCTCTGTAAGTGGTCGTATAAGATGTGGATATGCACTAGCAGTTCACAAAATGAGAGGAATATGACTCCCATCGTAGTACTACATATGATTCATATGGAAAAGGTAAAGGGAAAGGTAACGTAAAGTGTTTATTGTTTTCCCAATGTGATTATTGAGCAACCTATTTGGTGTTGCATATTTGTTATTGAGCAACCTGTTTATGTGTTGCATCTTGTATGGCATATTGTTTCATACATAATAGCTTGCTGAGATTTTATCTCACCCCTTCTCCCTTTATTGTTTTAGATCCCGCTGAGACAGGAGGACCGGACCAGTGAGGCCGGGGAGGAGTTTGGACTTCTTTTGGAGTTGTCAGGGTATGTGTTGATTTGGGGAGTTGGGATTGTCTTGGTTGTTATTCTTTTGGGGAAAGGTTTTGTATATAGAACTTTCATAAACATGTTTCAGTTGAGTTGTGTTGTAATTCAGTTTGGGATTGGTTTGTTTTATGGTTGGCTTGTGTAAGCCTTTCCAGTTGTATAGTTTGTAAAAACAGGTTGTGTTTGGTTTAAATAGGTTGATATATTGCCTCCAAGTAAAGAGGTTATTTTGAAATTGTTTTGTAAAAAGGGTTGTTTACTTTTCGAGTTAAAGTAAAGAAAAGTTTTTTTTTAATGGTATAATTTGGGACCCTCCATCCTGGGACACGGTTTATAGGTCCGGGAGTTGAGAGGCGCCCACAGTATCCGCTTGAATCATTGAATGATCTGATTGTGGATATGGTACGTGAAGTATATCCAGAAGTTCAATGTTGTGATTTGGAGAAATATTATTTTGAGGGAAGAGCTATTTTGGCCCCCGTCGTTGGATGTTGTTGATTCAGTAAATGATTAAATGGTGCCCATTAATCAAAAAGACGGAAGAATTTACTTGAGTTCTACTTTGTCTAGCCGTTCAAATTATCTCATGATTTCATGAATGATATCCACACACCCTAGTTTTTAAACAGTGTTTGCTCATCTGGTCTTCCCAAACATGCATTGTGTTTAGGGGTTCCTGTCATGTTGCTTCGTAATATTGATTTGTCCCTTGTTTTATGTAATGACACCAGGTTGATTATTATGCGGTTGGGAAATCATCTGCTGGAAGGTGAAGTTTTATCAAACAAGCACAATTGAAGTAGAGTTTTAATTCCGAGAATGACATTAACTCCACCTGCTTCCAGAATTCCTTTCAAGTTTGAACGTCGTCAATTTCTAATTATTGTATCATATGCAATGTCAATCAATAAGAGTCAGGCTCAATATCTATCAAAAGTTAGGTTGTTTTTTAAGAAACCAGTCTTCAGTCATGGGCAACTTTATGTGGGTTATTTTGAGGGAAGATCTATTTTGGCCTCGACATTGGATGATGTTGATTCAGTAAATGATTACATGGTGCCCATTAATCAAAATGACGAAGAATGTACTTGATTTCTGATTTGCCTAGCCGTTCAGATCAATCTCATGATTTCATGAATGATATCCACACACCAGAGTTTTTAAACAGTGTTTGCTCATCTGGTATTCCCAAACATGCATTGTGTTTAAAGGTTGGGGTTCATGTCATGCTGCTTCGTAATATTGATTCGTCCCTTGGTTTATGTAAGGGCACCATGTTAATTATTACGAGGTTAGAAAATCATGTGCTGGAGGGTGAAGTTTTATCAAATATTGAGGCTGATGTCTCTACAAGTACTCTACGAATGTTGTGTTCAAGGAAGTGTTTCAAAAATGTTCACCCTTTTGTCGTCTGATTTACTATTTCAGCCTCTCAGACATAGTCTAATTTAATACTCCGACTATAAAACTTTATATGTTTTAACCAAAAAATACAAAAACCCTAAATAAAAGTGATTTTAAAATTCTGATACATGGATTATGAGACTTTAATTTGTCCATCTCAGAACATCATTACCTTATAACAACAATTGTGACAATATTTATCAAAATTTTGAAGAAATCAATTTCCTTCCTATCTTATTTTACCTAAATTAAGACTAATAAAATCTCTTCTTGAATTTATCAATGTGCACACACAAGAGAAACATGCTACTTTGTGCGAGCGTAATATTTCTTTTGAGCCCAAAAAAAAAACAACAATAAATTTGGAAACAAACTCAGTTGACAACTGTTTGATTGAATATTGTAATTGTAAGCCACACTACTTATTAATTATATATATCCAATCAAACAATGTGTAACGACCCGAGCCTGAAGCCCGACCGCTATGTAGGCACTACACACTGACTCACTAAGCACCTCCTCAATTGGGTTAACCACAATCCATCACATGCCTCCAAAAGTCCAATGGATGATTTGATGCTTAGTAGTAGTATATGAGCCTTATATATAGCACAATCAATGCCCACTTAATTTCGATGTGGAACGGAAATATCACACAATGTCAACTTAACTTAGTTTGTATCCAAAATTTTATGATCTTTTTGTTGCTCATAGCATTATTCTTTTTTTTTTTTTATTTGTTTTATGGAATGAGAGGTAAGTGTGACGTTTAACAATTTTACAAATCGGTAAGGGACTTTAGTGGGATATTGATTAGTTTTTTTATATATATATAAACTAAAGGATTGACCGTAACTTTACTCCCTCTATTCCTAAATGAATGTTCAATTTCAACAAATTTTTGTCTAAAAATAAATGTTTTTTTTTTTTGTAATATAGATTGTTCTAAAAAAAATTGCCATTTTTTTTCGCTATTCATTTTATTATCGTAAAACTAAATGTTTACGAAGTGTGGATAACACAAAAAATTTATGAATCGTTGCAAATAAAAAAATGTATAAAAATCATATATTTTCATAATATCTTTTAGAATGAAATTTGAACATTTGGACGGAGGGATTAAGAAATAAAAATTATTTTAGGGAGATGGGGGAATAAAATCAATTTCTTATCTGTAGTTAAGTCTATCACCTTTACCTTTAGTCTAAGAGAACTGTTATTCACACCCGCACAATTACTGAATATCCTCGTAATACTAAGTCCACCAAAAAAATTAAACACTCAGCATTAAGCACACCACCAATATTCCTGTTTTACCCTTTTAAACCTTTAAATAAACATCCAACTGAATTAAGAAAACACACCCACGCACATTCATTCAACGCTTAAGAAAAAGAAAAAAAAATGACAAGAGTGCAGAGAGAGGAATAAAGAGAAAGAAAAACGCTGAGAGAGAAAGAAGATTTTAAAAAATCAATTATTTTACATTGCATAAAGTTCGACAATGGTTGAACAACAATGTTTGGTCAGTGTTGTATGAATTGTTGGAATAACTATTACAAAATCTCTGCTGGAATTATATAAAACTAAATAAAACAGAAACAGAAAATACAAGAGAAAGAAAAGATTTGTCGAAGATGTCCGAGTCATGTGAAATCACACTCTCCTTAAGACAAATTACGCCCCCTCACCACGTTGTGCTTGAGTTTGTACAGAACGCTTGTCTCCCAGAATGAAACGGAGTAACCGGACGGTGGTTGCACAATTGGACCTCTGGCGAACTGAAGTTGATGCTTGAACTTTATCACCACAAATGCAATGCAAGGAGGCCAAAGGGAAGATGAACAATATGCTGCGAAAATGATTGTGGAGATTGTGAAAAACTGTATTTTTTTTCCCTTGTGGTTGTGTTCTATTTATATATTTTCCCCATAGGAAAACTGCCCAACAAATTAAAACCACATTTTTATTTGCTCAATCAATATTGCAATTATAAACTCCATAGGAAAACTGCCCAACAAATTAAAACCACATTTTTAATTTGCTCAATCAATATTGCAATTATAAACTCCATAGAAAAACTGCCCAACAAATTAAAACCACGTTTTTAATTTGCTCAATCAATATTGCAATTATAAATAATGAATTTGCAATTTATTTCGGCAGTTACATGAGCAGAACAGTTTTTGGGAACCAGCTGCTGAGAACGAGGCGCCCGCCTCGACCCACCCAGGCGCCCGCCTCGTTGGTGCACAAACGGGGCAGCCCCTTCTGGACTCCAGGCGCCCGCCTCGGGAAATCCAGGCGCCCGCCTCGGGCTGTCTCACATGGGCGGCACCTACTGGCCTCCAGGCGGCCGCTTCACCTAGGTCCAGGCGTCCGCCTCACCGCCAGAAACATTGGGTCAAGTTTTGGAAAAAAATGCAAAAAGTGGGCTCGCGCGGACAGGCTATTTCGGAGCTACATTCGTGTCCGCAGGACGCGCATGCACATGAGTTCGGTATCCCGAAGCCTATTTCGGTCCATGATTTGCACCCCCCTGTGCACCTGTGCGCGAGAGAGAGCCTCTATGTACCACAATCTTACTCCATACCAAAGTGTAGGAGTATTTAAACTTAGCCACTTTTCCATCTTTTTCCAATGTGGAATAACCACATTTTACCCATTCCAACCCATTAACTTTGAGCCTTCATATCTCATTCATTTCTCAACCATTTTTGACAAATGAATATATGATTTCAATGTACTCATGGAGTAGAACACAATCCAAAAATCAATTTGTCATTTTAACAAATAAAAAATTAAGATTCCTTCAAAACACACTTTTTTCCAACAATCCCCCACATGAAGGAATAATGCGGAATTGGTGATAAAGCCCGGCAGACGAAAACTTGCATACGAAGATGTGGGAATGCCCATTAAATCTTCGCTCGTACAAGCATATTTACTCTACTCGCAAATCGATAGACGCGATGTCCTTGAATCGTTATGCTTTTTGTGTAGCCGATCATATGCTTGACACAAGTATCGTCCTAACATACTTCAATTCTCATAGCTATGTTCAATCATGGCCCTGAACATACGCCTGGTTCTGCGAGAGGGTCTAAGAGTTGAGCCTCACACAATTCTCCTCGAAGCGGCCCCACTTCTCTCTCACATAGGTGATTTCTTAAAGGTAACCCGTATTACCCCGCTCAAATTTTCGACGCGTAAGAATCATTAAAAGACATATGCTTATCCTTGTCCTTTCGGGATGTCACTAACAGGAATGGACTTGGGGTTGATTCCCCCACAGTGACGCTACAAGTCTTTTAACAGTTAGGTTGTCCCATTGAATCTAGTTATTGGGATCTCCAGTCATCTAGATTGGGTTTTCCGCTGTGTTTAACTTTTAAGAGGCTTAAGTCCCAGTCCCCTCGTCGAGCTTTCAACTAACTCTCTATTTAACCCTTTGGTTAACGGATCCGCTAAATTTTCCTTTGACTTAACATAGTCAATGGATATTGTGCCAGTTGAGAGTAGTTGTCTAATGGTATTATGTCTTCGACGAATGTGTCTAGACTTACCATTATACATATGATTGTGTGCCCTTCCAATCGCTGATTAGCTATCACAATGTATACATATTGATGGCACAGGCTTCGTCCATCTTGGAATATCTTCTATAAATTGGCGTAGCCACTCGGCTTCTTCACCACATTTATCTAACGCTATAAACTCAGATTCCATCGTGGATCTAGCTATAACCGTTTGTTTAGAAGATTTCCATGATAGCTCCTGCTAATGTAAACACAAATCCGCTTGTAGACCTTGAGTCTTTTATATCGGATATCCAATTAGCATCGCTATATCCTTCGATTACCGCTGGATGTCTAGTATAGTGTAAAGCATAATCGCGAGTATACCTTAAGTACCTTAGTACTCTCACTATACCACTCCAATGTTTCACTCCGGGATTACTTGTATACCGACTCAGTTTGCTAACCGTGTAAGCAATATCTGGTCTAGTACAACTCATCAAGTACATTAGACTTCCAATGATTCTCGAGTATTCAACTTGAGAAACTGTGTCACCTCTATTCTTTGATAGATGTTGACTCATGTCTATTGGGGTTCTAGCAATAGCTAAGTCATCCTTGCTGAATTTCTCAAGAATTTTATCCACATAATGTGACTGGCTTAAAGCAAGTCCATTTGACATTCTTGAAATTTTCACGCCAAGGATTACGTCGGCTAACCCCATATCTTTCATGTCAAACTTTGAGTTCAACATATATTTAGTGGACTTTATCATTTTATCACAGCTTCCTATGATAAGCATGTCATCTACATAAAGATATAAAATGACGTAGCCATTTCCCGTGTCTCTAACATAGATACATTTGTCACATTCATTTATTTTAAATCCACTTTCCATCATGGCTTGATCAAACTTTTGATGCCATTGTTTTGGTGCTTGTTTCAAGCCATACAATGACTTTACTAACTTGCACACTTTATTTTCTTGCCCCGGTGCAGAAAATCCTTCTGGTTGCTCCATGTAAATTTCCTCTTCTAAATCCCCATTTAGAAAGGCTGTTTTAACATCCATTTAATGTACTTCAAGATTCCGCAATGCGGCTATCGCAAGTACAATTCTTATGGATGTTATTCTCGTAACCGGAGAATATGTATCAAAGTAATCAAGGCCTTCCTTTTTCTTGTAACCTTTAATTACAAGTCTTGCCTTATACTTGTCAATTGTTCCATCCGTCTTCATTTTCCTTTTAAAAATCCACCTATATCCTAGTGGTTTACTTCCCGGAGGAAGATCCACTAATTCCCAAGTGTGATTTTGTAAAATGGAATCAATCTCACTTTTAATGGCCTCTTTCCACAAAGGTCCTTCGGAAGAGCTCACGGCCTCTTTATAACTTTGTGGTTCACTTTCAAGCATATAGGTTAGAAAATCTGGGCCAAAAGATTTTTCTACCCTACCTCGTTTGCTCCGTCGAGGTTCTACCTCCGCTTTATCATTTTCATCATGATGATTTCTTCCTTCTACTTCTACTTCTTCTTCTTCTATTGAATCATGTCTCCGTTTATATGAACTTGCCTCATCTCTTTTGCACGGAAACACATTCTCAAAGAAAGAAGCATTTCTTGACTCCATTATAGTATTCTTGTGTATATCTTGAATATTCGATTCATGCACAAGAAACCTATAAGCACTACTATTGTGAGCATACCCAATAAATATGCAATCAATAGTTTTTGGTCCAATTTTCACCTTTTTGGGAGGTGGTATTGAAACCTTTGCAAGATACTCCCACACTCGCATGTATTGGTACGAAGGCACTCTTCCATGCCACAATTCATAGGGGCTCTTATTTATTTTCTTTCGGGGCATTTTATTTAACACATAATTTGCCGACAAGACGGCTTCTCCCCACATGTTATCCGGTAACCCCGAACTTATTAACATGGCATTCATCATGTCCTTTAGAGTCCGATTTTTCTGCTCGACAACTCCATTAGATTGTGGGGTGTATGGTGGTGTTGTAACATGTTTTATCCCATGTTGAGCACAAATACCTTCAAAAGGGAATTCATACTCACCACCACGTTCACTTCTTATGACCTTTATTTTCAGGTTGAGTTGATTTTCAACTTCATTTTTATAGAGAACAAACTTCTCTATAGCCTCATCTTTACTTTTAAGAAGATACACATAACAATATTTTGTGCTATCATCAACAAAAGTCATAAAGTACTTATTGCCCTCTCGTGTTTGTGTTGACTTGAAGTCACATAAATCCGTATGAACCAACTCAAGTGGTTCATTATTTCTTACAACCGAATGAAATGGAGGTTTTGTAAACTTTGCCTCTACACAAGTTTCACATTTATGTTTGTAGTCTATTTTACATTTTGATATGCAATTCATGTTAATTAATCTACGTATAGTATCATAGTTAACATGTCCTAGTCTACCATGCCACAAATTGGAAGACTCAAGCAAGTAAACGGAAGAATTATTCTTATTCATCTCATTCACCTTAGGCTTGTTAGCCATTACATTGCTTTTAACAACCATAGCACTAAGCTTAAACATACCATCACAAACATAACCTTTGCCTACAAACATTCCACTTTTAGATAAAGTAACCATATCGGATTCAAACACAACACGAAAGCCATGCTTAATCAAAAGCGATACGGACACCAGATTTTTCCGGATTTCAGGCACATAGAGCACATTGTTGAGAGTCAACTCTTTCCCGAAAGTCAACTTGAGCACCACCTTTCCTTGACCTTTCACATCGGACGTGGCAGAATTTCCCATGAACAATTTCTCACCATTTTCAAGGGCTTCAAAACTACTAAACATTTCCTTGTTTGAGCAAACATGCCTAGTAGCACCGGTGTCAATCCACCACTGATTTGGGTTTGAACCCACCAAATTCACCTCAGAAATTACCGCCGCCAAGTGCATATCAGAAACTTCATTCGAGATGACATCCACCATGTTTGCTTGTTTCTTTGGCTTCCTACACTCGGAAGACTTGTGGCCCACAATGCCACAATTGTAACAAGTTCCACCGAACTTCTTCTTGGAGATTCCTCCCTTTGGTTTCAAACTAGAACCACCCTTTTTGGGACCAAACTTGCCTTTGGCTTTGCCATTTGCCTTGCCATTGGCCTTGGAGCTATCAACATGCTCCACAACATTGGCTTTCGCCACAAGAAGATTATTCAACTTCTTCTCCGCAATCCTATTCTCTTCCTCAATCCGAAGACGAATAGCAAGCGCTTCAACATTCATTTCCTTTCGTTTGTGTTTAAGATAATTCTTGAAATCTTTCCAAGCGGGAGGCAACTTTTCAATGATTGCCGCCACTTGAAAGCTTTCACTAATTACCATCCCCTCGGCATGAATTTCATGAATTATTATTTGTAACTCTTCCACTTGACTTTTAACAGTTTTTGAGTCCACCATTTTGTAATCGAGAAAACGGCCCACAATGAATTTCTTTGTGCCCGCGTCATCGATCTTATACTTATATTCCAAGGACTCCCAAAGTTCCTTTGCAGTTTTCTTAACATTATACACATTGTATAGCGTATCTGACAATCCATTGAGGATGTAATTTCTGTAAAGAAACTCAGAATGCTTCCAAGCATCAAGAGCCGAGATGGCTTGCCCATCCGTCTCATTCTCACCCAACTGTGGCGGATCTTCCTTAAGAAATCTCGCCAAGTTCAAGGTAGTCAAATAGAAAAGCATCTTTTGTTGCCACCTTTTAAAGTCTTGGCCAACAAACTTTTCCGGTTTCTCACCATGATGGTTCGAAACAGTTTGGACAACTACCCTTTGAGAGTTGGTTTCCACACGAAGCGCTTCTTCCACACGAGGATTCTCGGAGTTGTTCCCAGCATTGGTTTCCACGTTTGATTGAGTAGCCATCTGAAACAAAACAAACAAGTTTAGTTCACTGTTTTAAATAGTTTTCCTTCCAGCGAAGAGACAATAATTTGTCTTAAGATTGTTGGAATAACTATTACAAAATCTCTGCTGGAATTATATAAAACTAAATAAAACAGAAACAGAAAATACAAGAGAAAGAAAAGATTTGTCGAAGATGTCCGAGTCGTGTGAAATCACACTCTCCTTAAGACAAATTACGCCCCCTCACCACGTTGTGCTTGAGTTTGTACGGAATGCTTGTCTCTCAGGATGAAACGGAGTAACCGGACGGAGGTTGCACAATTGGACCTCCGGCGAACTGAAGTCGATGCTTGAACTTTATCACCACAAATGCAATGCAAGGAGGCCAAAGGGAAGATGAACAATATGCTGCGGAAATGATTGTGGAGATTGTGAAAAACTGTATTTTTTTTTCCCTTGTGCTCAATCAATATTGCAATTATAAATAATGAATTTGCAATTTATTTCGGCAGTTACATGAGCAGAATAGTTTCTGGGAACCAGCTGCTGAGAACGAGGCGCCCGCCTTGACCCACCCAGGCGCCCGCCTCGTTGGTGCACAAACGGAGCAGCCCCTTCTGGACTCCAGGCGCCCGCCTCGGGCTGTCTCACATGGGAGGCACCTCTACTGGCCTCCAGGCGGCCGCTTCACCGCCAGAAACATTGGGTCAAGTTTTGGAAAAAAAATGCAAAAATTGGGCTCGCGCGGACAGGCTATTTCGGAGCTACATTCATGTCCGCAGGACGCGCATGCACATGAGTTCGGTAGCCCGAAGCCTATTTCGGTCCATGATTTGCACCCCCCTGCGCACCTGTGCACGAGAGAGAGCCTCTATGTACCACAATCTTACTCCCTACCAAAGTGTAGGAGTATTTAAACTTAGCCACTTTTCCATCTTTTTCCAATGTGGGATAACCACATTTTACCCATTCCAACCCATTAACTTTGAGCCTTCATATCTCATTCATTTCTCAACCATTTTTGACAAATGAATATATGATTTCAATGTACTCATGGAGTAGAACACAATCCAACAATCAATTTGTCTTAACAATTAACAAATTAAGAAAATAACTCATTATTTCCTTCAAAACACACTTTTTTCCAACATGAACAACCTTTGTATGTTCAATAGTCTTTGGCCGGACTATGTGAATATGTTCGGTCGATAATCACCAAACATTGCAAATATGTTTGACCACTACTAACAACCGTAGTTACGAGGATTTGTTAAAAAGTTAAAAAAAAACATTGTAAAAATGATTAGTGTTCAAAATACTTATATTTACGCCTATTTCATCCATGCTTGATCTTTCAACACAATATAGCAAAGTTGAAGAGAGATTTTTTCAAGAATTTTGTTAGCTTGATAGGAGTGAGAGAGAGTTTTTTTTTTAATCGGCGATGGAGGTAGGAGGAAAGGTAATAAAGGTAAGTTTGTAGGGTTTAAGGGAGGTGAAAATTTAATGAGGGATATGAAAATTTAATAGGTAGATGGAAATGGGTTTCAGTGTTGCGGCCGATGTATTTAATAGATATGTAAATAATATTGAAAATATTCAATTACTGATGTACAACATTGGATGTATAACACTAAATGATAGTATAGTATTTCAATTGATGACATTTTTATAAAAATTGTATTATAGATGTATTTCCTCCGTCCCACATGACTTAGAACAATTTGTCATTTTGGGCATTCTATTCAAGTTCGGACATTTCAAAATGACAAATTTATATTATTTTTATATTTAATGAAACTCACTTGTCATATTCACAACAACAATCTCCTTACTATTATCCCACTTATTCTCTTTCATATTTTACTTTTCATACTCAAAAATATATAGAAAATCCTAAGTATAGTGAAAGGTAGTATTCAGTAATTGTTAAAAAACAAATTAATTTAATTATGAGTAAAAAAGTTTGACCGTGGGAGGGGAGTTGGTGGTTGGTGGGTGGGGGTGGTGATGGTTGTTAAAAAATAATTTCAATATGAATAAAAAAATTGCTTGGGAGTGGGGGAGTTGTTAAAATATAATTTTAAAATGAATAAAAAAAATATTTTTTGACCTTGAGGTAGTGGTGGGAGTGGGGAGTTGTTAAAAATAAATTTAAAATGATTTTTTTTTACCCGACAAGGGGGGGGGGAGAATTGTAAAAAATAATTTTAATATACATATTTTTTTTATGAGGGGATGGGGTAGGGATAGTTGATGTGAGGTGGATAACGTGGGGGTGTATGAAAGTTAGGTGTGTGTGTGTGTGTGTGAGGGTGTTGACATTTTCCGAAAAATGTTTAATTAGGAAAAATTCGCAAGTCATTTTACTTAGAAAAGTGGGGATTCTCCATTTTCTCGTGCTTATCAAACACCGAAAATGAGAAAAACGTTTTCCGAAAAACATTTTACGCCGAACAAACGGAGCCTAAACTTCTCTATTTAGCACGGACAAAAGAGGACGCAAAACGGCCTTGGCGGGATTCTGACCTTCATCTCCCCCACCCCAACCAACAATGTCCTCAATCGCTCCTCTTCGCCAATGGCTATACCCCAGCTTATACCTTCCTATTCTTCCTCCCCTCTCACATAAGCCCTTCTTAAACCCTAATTTCTCCATCCCCAAATCTTACACCCTCTCCTTCATTTCCCTCACTCGACTCTCCGCCACCTCCGGCGACATCATCTCTTTGATTTTTTCCCCTGCTCCATCTCTTCCCTCCCAAAAAAACACCACATTGCCTCCCGTAAATCTGGCAGTGTCGTCGATATTCCTCTCCCTCAGTCCTCTTCCTGGCACTATCCTCCCCTTACAGATATTTGAGTTCATTACAACATGATTACGTGATGCTGCACTGAGGGCCTTTCATAGCGTTTCATAGGCCCGGGGCGAAACTAAATAATGGGCCCTAATGACTTTATATAGCTACACACATATATCTATATATCATTAAAAATAGTATTATAGTATAATACGCTAATGTATATATGTTCATTAGTTGTTCAAACTTTTATAACTTTATTCTATTTTTATTATTCGTTATATTTTTCTCACTTTAATCAATGAGAAAAAAATTAAACTAACATTTACAAATTGAGAATACGTGTGTAAATTAAATATGAAAATATTTATAATTGATATGGTAATGTTATAGATAAAAAAATACAATGGAATTTTAGAAAAATTACTTTATGTCTTCAAATTTGAAACATATTTACCGATTACACAAGACGAAATTAAAAAAAAAGTACTATAACCATATGAAAATAATAAATATGAAGCAGAGATTATGTATGACAAATTTATTTATTTAATTTGATCCAGTGAAAGGGAAATCGAGAGAGATTATGTAAAACTAAACTTGTAATTTATAAATTTATAGATAAATATAAGCCAAAATCTTACAAAAAACGCGTTTTTCCTTAATCTTAGAAAAAACGTGTTTTGATTCCCCCGCTAGTGCCAGTGTTATATTAACAAAGTGCCAGTTTAAAGAGTACCAATACATATATTATTAAGTGTCAGTGTAAAAAAGTGTCAGTGTTAGTGTAACAAAGCAGAAAATTTTGGGGGAACTCTGTTTCCCCCAAACTTATAAAAAGTCTTGTTTTTAAAAAATTCAAGGCAAAAACTCAGTGTTTTAAGACATAAACTTGATGTTTTAAGACATAAACTCGATGTTTTAGTTACTAACCTTAACTCGGTGTTTTAACGCCTAAACTCGATGTTTTAACTTCTAGGTATTTTAACGTCTAAACTCAGTGTTTTAAGCTCGAAACTCAATGTTTTACACTCGAAACTCAAAATTAGAAAGTGGACTTTTTATAACTTATGGAGAAACAAGTTTCCCCCAAAATGGACTCGTAACAAAGTGCCAGTGTAAATAGTGTCAGTGCATGTATTATTAATTGTTAGTGTTAGTGTAAAAAAGTGTCAGTGTTAGTGTAACAAAGTGCAGTGTCAAGCCAGTGTAAATAGTGTCAGTGAATGTATTATTAAGTGTCATTGTAAAAAGTGTTAGTATTAAAAAGTGTCAGTGTTAGTGTAAACAAATGCCAGTGTGAAGAGTGCAAGTGCATGTATTATTAAGTGCTAGGGTAAAAAAGTGCGAGTGTTAGTATAAAAAAGTGCCAGTGTGAAGAGTGCCAATGAATGTATTATTAAGTGCCAGTTTAAAAATGGTTTTTCCTTAATTTTAGAAAAAAATGCATTTTTTATAAGACCAACTCTAAATATAAGTATAAATTCATTGGATTGTAGATAACAACAAATGCGAGGTTATAAGACCAAAATCAATAATCTATAAATAGAAAAAATCTATAAATAAATAAATAAAATTATGATTTTCTATGATTTGAATCTATGAGTTATATATAAATAATATTATGATTCAAATTAAATATATTAGATCTTAAGATTTTGAACCTTATAAACATACTCCCCCGTCCCATAATAAATGTTACTTCTTTCTCTTTTGGATTTTTCATAACAAATGTTATAATTTAAAAATGAAAACTTGCTAGTCATTATTTATTCAATGAGACTTAACTCTCACACTCACAACAAAAATCCAATTAGTATTTACGACCCAACTTATATTTACTACTTTACTTTTCATACTTACAACACATACTCCACTATTTACTGTATATTATATAGTATGTTATGAGACAGAGAGTAAATATTATACATTTAGAGTAACACGAATACTTAAAATTTAATCATATAGTTTATAGATAAAATACAAATAAAAATAAATTTATTAAGACTTGTAAAGATAACTTAGATTTGGAGCCTCAATTATTCGAACTCAAACTTATCTCCTATTTAGCTATTGCTCACTTACAATCAAATCAACACATTTATCATCAAATCAATACATTACATATTAAATTATTTTGCACTAATATTTCATATTAGTAAAAAATACAAGTGGTATACACTATACTGGACATAAAATTTGGGCCCCTAACTGGCGTGGACCCTGGGCGGTCGCCCATTCTGACCCACCCCTTGGGCCGGCCATGGCTGCACAACCTCTTCCATGTCCATCTCCGTTTCGGCATCATTTCCATCAAAAACACCACCGACATCGGCCAGATTATGGAGGTCATCAAGCACGAACACTTTTTCACAACTGTTCTAAGGAAATGCCGGTAAATGTCCTAACCATAGTTAGGGAATTTGCAGTCAATTGACAACCCGTGCATCATGTTTCTCTCGCTTTCCCTCCTTTGGTTAGAATAATAGTGATGACGCCATAAAAATCATCCTTTGGGGGTGGCAAAGGTTGCAGAAAACACGTCAACACCTCGGCCAAGATCTGCAAAATAGCACCGTTAGGGATGCCGGGGTTGCCCCGCTATAACCCTCGGGTGTAAGAATCAGTATGTGTTTATGAGAATAAACTGTACATGAGAGCTCTCTAGAGAGAGTATTGTAGAGAGAGAGTAGAGATTGTAGATTACCTTCACCTATGAGGAGGGTTATAGTTTATATAGGGGAGAGAGTGTGTATGGTTAATACTTTTGGTGGGGGGTCCCACTGTATGTATTTGGTACAAGTATATATATGGTATATATGGATGTATTGTATTGTGTATATGTGTATAAGTGTATGTATTAATATATCCCAAAAAGTCAGGACTCATCAGTAGCCCCTACTCCGAGTGATGATTATTTATGGTCGGAGCGAGGAGTATGATCTTGGTAGAGCTTGGCTTGAGTATATATTTATGGCCGGAGCTCAGAGTTTACAAGATCGGCTTGAAGCCTGGAGGCTGGAGCCTTCTAGTGGACTGGAGTCTCGAAAGACTGGAGTCTCGGAGGACTCGAAAGACTGGGATTCTGGGAGTCATGGAGGCTAGGAGTCACGAAGACTAGATTCATGGAGACTTGGTGTCACGACCCTAAACCTAGGCACCATTTTGGTCATACATGGAGCACGTGGGGGTGGGGTGCATTGCATCTCATGTTAGGCATTATATGGTTATTGGATTGATTACGTGTTTATTTTGAATATTTTGCTAATTTATGTGATTTTAGATATTAATAAATCAATATGAATTATATAATGTCTAAATGGAATAAGTAGGAATTTGTGTAGTAAAGTGATAATATTGAAATTTGAAATGAAAGGTTATAAAAAGTATTGAGGAGCTTAGGTGTAAATATAAAGTTAAGGTGGTTGATTGTTGGAGTTTAGAACATGGAGGAGCTAAAGTGTAAAATTGTTATATAAATATCAAAATCTTTTCCCAGAAGCTTCAAGTCTCCCTCAGTTCTTTCTCTCTATCCTACGTTCCATCCTAAACCTAGGGTTACCTTCTTAAATTCATTAAAAATCAACCGGCGATCTGTTTCTCATTTTGATTTCAAATAATCGCTTAGGGAGTCGAGTGGAGCATTTAGAGCCGATCAAAGTTAATATTTTTTCGAAACATTTTGGTAAGTTATTATGATTCCTTTCTATAATTGTTCATAATATGTATAAAGATGATATTATGATGATATACATGGTTCTTTGTATTTGTGGCATTTTATTTGGTACTTGAAATGGATGAGTTCTTGGTGGGAAATGAGCAGGGTGATATTTGGTGAGGTTATGGGAAAAAGGGCTGTACCTTCATGTTATATGGCTTGGTAGGATTGTGTTATGTGGTTAGAAAGTATAGAAAGTGATAGGGAAAAAGATTATACAGAAGTTAACTTGGTTGAACAGGCTGAGGAGGAATAAAAAGGGTGTTTCTTCTCTTGACTTGCTGAGGTTCAGCTTCAGCATGATTTTCTGGCCAAGGGCACGACTCGTGCCCTGGAGCACGAGTTGTTCCCCCTGTTTTCACTCTTGACCACGACTCGTGGAAATTGATCCACCCATGCTGGTTTTTATGAAGGCCAAGGGCATGAGTCGTGCCCAGTACAGTTTCAGGGTATCAATTTCTAGACCATTTCAACTTAATCAAACTAGTATGGATTTAGTTCCTCTTTAACTATAACTCTAGTACAACATTAGTACTTTACAAGGGAGTCCTAAATGGCCCAAAATGATAAAGGGAAGATTTTTAAATATTGTCTTGAAAAGGGTTGAAAGACGTTATGAAAATTTAACCAAAGCTGATAAAACTTGGTAAATTGATATGGAACCTTTATAGAAGGTGTTCAATATTACATCATGAATATGTAGGGCTTATTTGATATATATTATGTCCCTATTTGAGTACATATTCATGGTTATTGGTTTATATAGTGCATGAAATATATGTTGCACTATTTCATTGGTTTAAACATGAGTATTAATACCATGTGTTGGATTATTGTTATTCAGTAGTGTTTAAATATATGTTACACTATTGTGATGGTTAACATGAGTAAAAGTACCATGTTATGTGTTGACATCCCCATGTGTGGATTTATTTTCAAGCATCTATTATGTGCTTTAATGTGTTTATATCAGCTGATATGTAGGGGTATACTAGGATACAATCAATTATGGATTTGTTCTATAAGTGATTGAATTACATTATACCTGGATCTTTCCCCTTCTGTGGCCATAGACTGGGGTTAATGCTTCTGTATTGAGCCACAAGCCTTACAGATAGTTGCGGTTCTTATTTGTTTCCCTGAAAAATGGGTCTTATAAGGCGTGAATATGCCTAAGCATATCACAAATGAGTGGAGTTTTACTCCCGACGTTGTACGACTTATTGTTCAGACGGGAAAGGTAAAATGAGGTAATGTAATGTGTTTACCGCTTTACCAATGTGATTACGTGCAGCCTGTTTATGTGTTGCATATTATATGGTATATTGTTGCATCCATAATAGCTTGCTGAGATTTATTCTCACCCCTTCTCCCTTTATTGTTTTAGATCCAGCTGAGACAGGAGGATCAGACTGGTGAGGCCGGAAAGGAGTTTGGATCTCATACTTTTGGGTTGTCAGGGTATGTTATGGTTTGGGAGTATGTGGTGGTTGTTATTCTTTTGGGGAGATTTGTATATAAAACTTTTATAAAACATTTTCAGTATGGTTGTGTTTTAATTAATCATGGGATTGGTTTTGTTTCAAAGTTGGCTTGTGTAAGCCTTTACATTGTAGTGTTGTAACTAAAACAGGTTATGGTTTTGAAACTTGGTTTATATATCACCTCCAAGTAGAGAGGTTATGTTGGATTTGTTAAAGGTTGTTATACCTTTCAAGTTAATCTAAAGATTTTTTTTAAGAGGTAGTTTGGGACCCTCCAGCTTAGGACACGAGTCTATAGGTCCCGGAGTTGGGGAGGCCCCACAGTTGGTATCAGAGCATTGGTTAGAAGTCAAGGGTAGAAGTCTATTTTAAGGGGGAGTGTGTGATATCTGACACCGAGTGTTTAATTCAGGGATTGGTGTAATGGCTAGAAGTGGTGATGACCAGGAAAGGGATCAAGGAAATCTGGGTGATATGGGAGCCGGGGGAAACCAGAATGCTGAAATGATGAATGTATTCAGGGTTTTCCTTCAGAATATGGCAGCTCAGGGTCAGGCTCAACAGCAACCTGAGGGAAGGCAAGCACATGGGTTAGAAAAGTTTATCAAGATGGCTCCACCAAGATACAATGGGGATCCAGACCCAGTGAAAGCAGAAAGATGGTTGGAAGCTATGAATAAATTTTTTGTGGCAATGGAATGTTCAGACGAGGAGAAAGTTAGATGTGTTGTGTTCAAGTTGGAAGGTCCTGCAGAGCACTGGTGGCAGATACTTAAGGAGAGTTGGGAGCGGAACCACACGCCCCAAACTTGGGACAACTTTACCAGAAGGTTTAAAGAACATTTCATTCCATTGATTACCAGAGACAAGAAAGAGGTTGAGTTTCTAAGGCTCGAGCAGGGGGCATTAACAGTGGCCCAGTATTTGGCGAAGTTTACAGAGCTAGCCAGGTACTGTCCTCATTTAGTACCAGAGGAGGAGAGGAGAGTCTACAGGTTTGTGAAGGGACTGAGATTGGAGTTCTGAAAGCAGCTGTTGACACATGATTTTCCCAACTATCAGGCAGCAGTAAACATGGCTTATAGAATTGAAAATGATATTGAAGAACATCGGGGCAGACCTGAAGGCAGCAGTGGAAGCAAGGCCAAGTTTCCAGGCCAGGGTTCAGGATAGAACAGGGGTCAGCCAAGGCCTTTTACTCCAGGAGTGGCTAGAGGAGGAACTGTCACAGTTTCAACTCATCCTGTATCCAGCCAGTTTGGGATTGTCTGCAACTTTTGTAAGAAGGTGGGACATTCTAAAGACAAATGTTGGAGAAAGTAAGGAAAATGTATAGAGTGTGGATAAATGGGGCACTACAGGAAGGATTGTCCTAAATTGCGACGGGGTCCAGCTGCGGGCAGCGGGCAGCAAGGTGGCCATCCAAGAGGCGGTGTGAAGAGGGATGTTGAGGGGAAGACTAAGGAGAGAGTGCAAGGAGAGTGTTTGCCTTAGGTTGAGGTGAGGTAGATCCTACCGCGGTCATTAGAGGTATTGTACCTGTCTCAGGTGTCAGGGCTCATATTCTTATAGACCCTGGATCATCCCATTCTTATGTGGCATCTTATTTTGCATTCACATTGCATAAGTTGCCTAAGTTTTTGCCTTATGTGCTAGAGGTCTCTACTCCTGTGGGAGAGTGCCTCGAATCCTCTTTGATTTATCATGATTGTGAGGTGATCATATGTGGGCATGTATTGCCAGTGGATTTGGTAGAGTTACCAATCCGAGATCTTGATGTCATTTTAGGCATGGACTGGTTGAGTAATTGTCATTCCTTGGTGGAATGTCACAAGAAGCGAGTCACATTTTCTATGCCTGATGTGCCTGTGTTTATGTTTGATGCTGATAAGTCTTTATTTGGCATTCATATTATATCTGCATTAAAGGCTAGAAAATTGTTATCAAAGGGGTTTGAGGGATACTTGGCATATGTGTTAGACTCTAGTAAGAAGTCTCCTGAGCTATCTCATGTTCCAGTTGTGAATGAATTTGTTTATGTATTCTCAACTGAGTATTCTATGCCTCCGAATAGAGAGGTGGAGTTCTGTATTGATTTATTGCCAGGTACTTCACCAATTTCTAAAGCACCTTACAGAATGGCTCCAACTGAGTTAAAAGAATTGAAAATTTAGTTGCAGGAATTGTTAGACAGGGTTTCATTCGTCCTAGTGTTTCACCCTGGGAGCACCAGTTTTGTTTGTCAGGAAGAAGGATGGTACACTGAGGTTATATATTGATTACAGACTGCTGAATCAAGCTACTATCAAAAACAAATATCCTCTTCCGCATATTGATGACCTGTTTGATCAACTTTAAGGTTCCATTATATATTCCAAGTTGGACTTACGTAGCGGATACCATCAGTTGAAGATTAAACCAGATGATATTTCTAAAACAGCCTTCAGAACAAGGTACGGTCATTATGAATTTCTTGTTAAGCCTTTTGGGTTGACCAATGCACCAGCAGTATTTATGGACATGATGAACAGAATTTTCAAGCCCTATCTTGACAGTATTGTTGGTCTTTATTGATGATATTCTGGTATACTCAAAATCCTGGGAAGAACACGAGAAGCATTTGAGAATTGTTTTATCTGTGCTTCGTGAGAAACAGTTATTTGCCAAGTTCGGAAAATGTGAGTTTTGGCTTGGACATATTTATTTCCTGGGTCATGTGGTATCAAGTATGGGCATTGCCGTAGATCCTTCGAAGATTGAGGCCATAGTCAACTGGAAACAGCCTTCTACAGTGATTGAGGTTTGTAGTTTCCTTGGTTTAGCGGGGTATTATCGAAGATTTATAGAGGGATTTTCGAGGATTGCAACTCCATTGACCAGATTGACTCGGAAGGATGTACCATTTGTATGGGATGCTAAGTGTGAAGCTGGCTTTACTGAGTTGAAAAAGAGATTGACTTCAGCTCCAATCCTTACACTTCCAGATGGTTGCAAGAATTTTGTTATTTTCAGTGACGCCTCCAAAGAAGGATTGGGTTGTGTCCTTATGCAAATGGGAAGGTAATTGCGTATGCTTCGAGGAATTTATCACCAGCAGAGCAGAACTATCCCACTCACGACATGGAGTTGGCTGCTATTGTCTTTGCATTACATAAGTGGAAACATTATTTGTATGGAGAAAAATTTGAGATATTCACTGATCATAAGAGCCTGAAATACCTGTTTACCCAGAAGGAGTTGAACAGCAGGTAGAGGCATTGGTTAGAGTTGCTGAAGGACTATGATTGTGTCATCTCCTATCATCCAGGGAAGGCTAATGTGGTAGCTGATGCGATTTGCCGCAAGGCTCATTTATCATCCTTGGTGTCTTGTGAATTGAGAGGTGATATGCTATTTGCGAATGTTAGAGCAATTCCTACTCTATATGGGGATCTTTTGGAAGCTCAGCAGAATGATACTGAATTGAAGAAAATTGTGGAGAAATTGCAAGAGGGAAATACCGGGGAGTTTTCATTGAAAAAGGATGGGATTCTAACCTTCAAAGGCAGGATTTGCGTACCTTCTTCACCAGAAATCAAAAGGCAAGTATTAGAGGATGGCCACAAGTCCAAATTTGCTATTCATCCTAGAAGCACGAAGATGTATCAGGATTTGAAGAGATGTTATTAGTGGAATGGTATGAAGAAGGAGATTGCTGAGTTCGTATCCAAGTGCCTGACTTGTCAACAAATCAAAGATGAACATCAGAGGCCCGCGGGATTACTTCAACCACTGGATATTCTGGAATGGAAGTGGAAAGGAATTTCTATGGATTTTGTGACTAGATTACCTCCTACTTCGAGGAAGATGGATGCTATATGGGTGATTGTGGATAGACTGACCAAATCAGCTCATTTTCTACCAGTTTAAACCAAGTACTCATTGGAGAGATTGACCCAGCTGTACATTCGCGAGATTATGAGACTGCATGGAGTACCTGTCAAAATTGTTTCAGATAGGGATCCGAGATTCACCTCGCGGTTTTGGAGGGCTTTGCATGAAGCCTTGGGTTCCAAGTTGAGTTTTAGCATATCGTTTCATCCTCAGACTGATGGGCAGACTGAAAGGACCATTCAGATTCTTGAGGACATGCTACGGGCTTGTGTGATGGATATCCACTCATCCTGGGAAGACCATTTGCCTTTAGTGGAATTTGCCTATAATAACAGCTATCAGTCCAGTATTGAGATGGTACCATATGAGGCACTGTATGGGAGGAAATGTAGGTCTCCAATGTGTTGGGACGAGGTTGGTGAAGCTAGACTTTGAGGTCCAGACTTGGTTAGAGCTTCAACTGAGAAGATTAAAGTAATTCGAGACAGATTGAAGACAGCCCAGATTCGCCAGAAGAGCTACGCCGACACTAGAAGAAGGGAGTTATCATTTCAGGTTGGTGATTTTTGTATTTTTAAAGATTTCACCAAGAATTGGGATTAAAAGGTTTGGCAACAAGGGAAAGTTGGCACCGAGATTCATTGGTCCATTCGAGGTTTTAGAGAAGGTGGGTGAGTTAGCTTATTGACTGGCTCTACCTCCATCTCTTTCTTCTTTCCATGATGCTTTCCATGTCTCCATGTTGCGGAAGTATTGCCATGATCCTTCGCATGTCTTGAGTTCTCATCCCGAGGATGTTCAGGCAGATATGTGTTACGTGGAGGAACCATTGAGGATTCTGGGGTGGCAGGTCTGGGAACTGCGTACCAAGAGTATTCCTATGGTAAAAGTTTTGTGGAAGAATCACACGATTGAGGAAGCTACCTAGGAGTTAGAATCAGAAATGAGAGAGAAGTATCCTGGTTTATTTAATCATTCAGGTAAGTGAAGTTCAAATTCGGGACGAATTTTATTTAAGGGGGAGTGAGTGTCACGACCCTAAACCTAGGCACCATTTTGGTCACACGTGGAGCATGTGGGGGTGGGGTGCATTGCATCTCATGTTAGGCATTATATGGTTATTGGATTGATTACGTGTTTATTTTGAATATTTTGCTAATTTATGTGATTTTAGATATTAATAAATCAATATGAATTATATAATGTCTAAATGGAATAAGTAGGAATTTGTGTAGTAAAGTGATAATATTGAAATTTGAAATGAAAGGTTATAAAAAGTATTGAGGAGCTTAGGTGTAAATATAAAGTTAAGGTGGTTGATTGTTGGAGTTTAGAACTTGGAGGAGCTAAAGTGTAAAATTGTTATATAAATATCAAAATCTTTTCCCAGAAGCTTCAAGTCTCCCTCAATTCTTTCTCTCTATCCTACGTTCCATCCTAAACCTAGGGTTACCTTCTTAAATTCATTAAAAATCAACCGGTGATCCGTTTCTCATTTTGATTTCAAATAATCGCTCAGGGAGTCGAGTGGAGCATTTAGAGCCGATCAAAGTTAATATTTTTTTCGAAACATTTTGGTAAGTTATTATGATTCCTTTCTATAATTGTTCATAATATGTATAAAGATGATATTATGATGATATACATGGTTCTTGGTATTTGTGGCATTTAATTTGGTACTTGAAATGGATGAGTTCTTGGTGGGAAATGAGCAGGGTGATATTTGGTGAGGTTATGGGAAAAAGGGTTGTACCTTCATGTTATATGGCTTGGTAGGATTGTGTTATGTGGTTAGGAAGTATAGAAAGTGATAGGGAAAAAGATTATACAGAAGTTAGCTTGGTTGAACTGGCTGAGGAGGAATAAAAAGGGTGTTTCTTCTCTTGACTTGCTGAGGTTCAGCTTCAGCATGATTTTCTGGGCAAGGGCACGACTCGTGCCCTGGAGCACGAGTCGTTCCCCCTCTTTTCACTCGTGACCACGACTCGTGGAAATTGATCCACCCGTGCTGGTTTTTATGAAGGCCAAGGTCACGAGTCGTGCCCAGTGTAGTTTCAGGGTATCAATTTCTAGACCATTTCAACTTAATCAAACTAGTATGGATTTAGTTCCTCTTTATCTATAACTCTAGTACAACATTAGTACTTTACAAGGGAGTCCTAAATGGCCCAAAATGATAAAGGGAAGAACTTTAAATATTGTCTTGAAAAGGGTTTAAAGGCGTTATGAAAATTTAACCAAAGCTGATAAAACTTGGTAAATTGATATGGAAACTTTATAGAAGGTGTTCAATATTACGTCATGAATATGTAGGGCTTATTTGATATATATTGTGTCCCTATTTGAGTACTGTTGTGGGTAAAATCAGGATTGCTATATCTTGAATAATTGCCAGCATGTCGACATCTTCACACCCGTGGACAAGGTAAAATTTACTTAGATAAATAATTCATTATTTATTTATTTCTGTTATATTTAATTACAAGTATAAAAGAACGTGGGAAAAACATATTCCATGGACCCATTTCAACGGTTGAAGAGACCAAGTCAAGATAGAGATAACAAAGCCGAGATTCTAGGAGAGTTTGTTAGGGTTTATGTTATCTTCAGTTATTTCCTCTATTTAAAAGCTCATGGCTGGAACACTAGGCACGCATGACTCACACGCAGTTCACAAACACATTGTAATCCACCATAGCTTCATCTTTTGTAACTCAGAAAGATTAATACTATTGTTTGGGAAGGTAGGTGCTCATAATCACCTCCCGAGGTTTTGTGCCGGCGAGATAGTTATCTCAAGGGTTTTCCTCGTTACATGATCGAGCCATCTTAGTTCCATTGTTACACCGATTATATTCCATTGCACCTTCCTCAACTTTATTTCGAATTTCTTCATTGTTGATTGTTTTTTACCAAAATAGTTTGGCGCCCACCGTGGGGCCATTGGTTTTTTAATCGGTTTAAAATCCTTACATTTCTACCATGTCTACCCAACCTATGCATTCCGCCATCAGCAAAACCATTCCTAGCAGTGCGAATCCCCAAACCAGTAGCAGGCCAACAACCGGAGGCCAAGAAACATTGCCTCCTCCTCCGCCTGTGAATTCTGGCAAGAAGCAGATGTCTCCATCTCCTAATCTTGAGATCAAAAGCATGCTCATTCAGATGAAGAATCAGCTGGATCGCCAACAGAATAGCACCTCCTTGATAGCCAAAAGCTAGATAAAGGTGCAAAAAGAACAAGAGTTGATCTCCAAAAGAATGGATGCTATCTCTCCTTACCGTCCCAAGGTCCTTGATTTTAACATTGGGGACAGCTCTCAAACTTTCAATGAATTCCTTTCGATGGCATCATCTGTAAGGATGTCGTCATCACCAATCCTGACGTCTTCTCCCCCCATAACGACTTCTGTGGTCATGTCGACACCCTTAGCCACTAGTGCCTACAGGATGACTTTTCCAGAAGGACCCATCTTCACTAATAGCACCGTTCTGACGTCCTCTGCAGATAATGCTAATCCTTTTATTAATTTCAATACTAGTTCTGCCTTGGATAATACTGCTCGTACTACTTATCCTTTTGCAGGTACCTACATTGCAAATCAGCTTCAGGAGTTGAGAGATATGATCATGAATGTGCCAGGTGTCACCCCTCCTATCCAGCAGGTCTCCCCAACGTGTTACAATCAGTCTCGCTTTACTCCAGCAATTGCGCATGTCGACATCCCGAAAGGATTTAGCATTCCTGCCATGAAGTTGTATGATGGAAGTTCTGATCCTGAGGAGCATGTCGCCCACTACCAAGAAAAGATGGAGATTATTCGCATTCCGCTTTTGTGAGGCTTGTTTGTGTCGAGGGTTCGGTTCGACGTTGGTATGACCAGCATTGAAGTGGCTGATCCGTCAACCTCCTGGTTCTATTGGCTCATTTTCTCAACTTGTCAACCTGTTCAATAATCAATTCTCTTGCAGCCAACAATTTGAGAAGCTCACCAGTGATCTTTACTGTATCACCCAGCAGCCCGTCGAAGCCTTAAAGGACTACGTTAATAGGTTTAATAAAGAAGTTCTGGAGATCCTCAACCTAGACATGGCGACAGCTGCAGAAGCTTTCAAAATGGGCTTGAAGAAGGATTCCCCTTACTATGAAGATTTGGTGATGGATTCGTGCAAGAAGATGGAGGATATCTGAAACCGAGCTTTAAGATTTATCAGGCTGGAAGAGGACAAGGTGCAGCAGTCCAAGCATCCTGACAAGGCTTCATCATATGACCATCCTGACAGGAAGATAGAGACGTCTCACCAAAGACAGAGCAGATCCAGACCCTACCATAGAAATGACCATAACAAAGTCAATTGTGTGGAAGATGATGGAGATGATGATGATTTTGAATCTCTTAAAATTTCTGATTATTGTTTCTCTGTTGATGTTTCAGGTATCCTGTGTGCAATGAGCAATCTTGGTGATAAAGCAAGGTGGCCTCGAAAGACTGACAAGTCATCCGGCTGGAGGGATAAATCCAAGTGGTGTGCTTACCACGAGGATTTTGGACATCTTACCAATGATTGCATCGCCTTGAGGAAGGAAATTAGTTACTTGTTGTCTAAGGGACATCTTAAAGATCTCCTTGGGAACCGCAAGACCAAGACGGAGAACAAAGATCATGTTGCAACCAGACCGCCATCTCCTCCACCGGTAACAAAGGTAGTTAATGTCATTAGTGGTGGTTCTGATATTTGTGGTACTTCTTATTCTGCAGCTAAGAGATTTGCTAAGCAAGCTAAGGATGAGAAGCCCGAGAGATCCTCAAAGATGTCGCAGCTCACATCCCAAGATGTCATCTCCTTCGAAGAAAGCGACAGGGACAACGTTATGGATCCTCATCATGATGCCTTGGTCATTGCACTCCAGATCGCCAATTGTAAAGTCAGACGTATCCTAGTAGATGGAGGCAGTTCAGTAAATCTCATTATGCTAGATGCCTTGAAAGAAATGAAGATCCCTGAAGATAGCATCGTAAAAAGAACCTCCGTGCTCGTGGGCTTCAATGGAGAACCCAAAAGCACAGTGGGTGAGATTACACTTCCAGTTTATGTCGAAGGTATCAACTCCATGGAGATATTCTGCGTGATTGATAGTGCAACATGTTACAAAGTGATTTTGGGAAGACCCTGGATCCATGGAATGAAGGCAGTGCCATCCACCTATCACCAATGTGTCAAGATGCCGACACCCTGGGGAGTTGTCAAGGTTTACAGTGATCAGCAGTCAGCTAAAGAATGTTATATGACTTCTATGAAGGCGTCGACATCTTCCAAGATGGCATAGCAATTACAGAGAAAGGCCCGTGAGGTTCTGGAGGCAAAGGAGCATGACGTGAAAGAGATACTCTTAGATCCCTCAAAACCAGATCCCAGGGTGCTGATTGGTCAAGACGTTCCAGCAGAAATCGAAGAAGATCTTATCAACCTTTTGAAAAGCAGGATTAAAAGCTTCACCTGGAAGCATGAAGATATGTCAGGCATCAGCAAAGATGTCATCACCCACAAACTCAACATTGATCCATCCTTCAGACCAATTCACCAAATGAGACGGAAGTTCGCACAGGAGAGGAACATAATCATTCAGGAAGAAGTAGACAGATTGCTCAAAGCTAGGATGATCAGAGAGGTCGAGTACCCAAGATGGCTAGAAAATGTGGTGGTAGTAGAAAAGAAGAACAGCAAGTGGAGAGTTTGTGTCGACTTCATAGACTTAAACAAAGCTTGTCCCAAAGATCCTTTCCCTTTGCCACACATTGATACTTTGGTAGATGCTACTTCTGGACATGAAGTGTTGACTTTCTTGGATGCATCTTCAGGATTTCAGCAAATCCAGATGAAGCCATCCGACCAAGAGGACACTGCCTTCATTACCCCAACAGGTATTTATTGTTATATTGCAATGCCTTTTAGACTAAGAAATGCAGGTGCTACATACCAGAGGCTAGTCAACATGATGTTCAATGAGAAGATTGGGGACACCATGGAAGAATACATCGAAGATATGGTGATAAAGTCAAAGAAAGCTGAAGATCATGTTCGGGATCTTACTCAAGCATTCAACATTCTGGACAAATTCAACATGAAGCTGAACCCAGCAAAGTACAATTTTGACATGAAGTTCGGTAAATTCTTGGGTTACATGGTGACGCAAAGAGGGATAGAGGCAAGTCCGGAGCAAATAAGAGCCATCATCAATCTAACGTCACCCAAATCCATCAAAGATGTTCAAAGATTGACGGGGAAAGTGGCAACATTGAATCGATTCATCTCAAAATCCTCAGACAGATGCAAGCCGTTCTATGACATCTTGAAGAAAAAATCCAGATTTGAGTGGACTGAAAAGCATGAACAAGCCTTTCAAGATTTAAAGTTGTACCTGTCGATGCCACCCCTACTCTCAAAGCCTCAAGAAGGTGAGCCATTATGTGTTTACTTAGCTGTATCCGAAACCGCAGTTAGTGCCGTCCTGGTCCGTGATCAAGATGGCGTCCAGCAGCCGATATACTATGTAAGTAAAACACTGCTCGATGCGGAAACCAGGTATTCACACCTTAAAAAATTAATATTAGCTTTAATTTTTGCTTCAATTAAGTTAAGACATTATTTTGAAACTCATATCATTGTCATTCGTACTAATTATCCAATAAAATGTGTAATGAGAAAACCAGAAATGTCAGGAAGGATGGCCAAATGGTCCGTTCAACTAAGCACTTATGACATCAAGTATGAGCCTAGAACAGCAATAAAATCACAAGCACTTGCAGACTTTGTGGCAGACTTTAGTCAAAGCATGCAACCAGAAGTAGAACTTGAAGTCCAACAACTCCAAGATGGGGACATCCTGTGAGAGTGGACTCTATTCACAGATGGTGCTTCTAATATGAGGGGCACAGGGCTAGGTGTTGTCCTAAAGTCGCCACAAGGGGACATCATACCCCAGGCCATTAGTTGTGATTTTAAAGCCACCAATAATGAAGCAGAATATGAAGCCTTAATCATGGGCCTAACTGTGGCTCTAGACATGAACATTAAATCAATACAGGTATATAGTGATTCATTATTACTTGTCAATCATTTTAATGGTTCCTATGCAGCAAAAAATGCCAAGATGACAGCTTACTTGGGCATTGTGAAAATTCTGGCAAGCAAATTTCAATTCTTCTCTTTTGAACAAATACCCCGAGAAGAGAACTCTCAAGCAGATGCATTGGCCAATCTTGGATCAGCTTTCAAGAGCTTATCTTAGACCAATATACCAATCATACATGTTGACATCCCTGCAGTGGAAAGGTTAGAACTTTTTTGCACAGATGACGACATCCCAGATGATCAGATAGAGACATCTTGGACGACCCAATAATTAAATATCTTCAAGATGGCACCATCCCTAATGAGGAAAAGAATGCTAGAGCATTCAGGGTAAGGATTTCAATATTCGTATTAATAGATAACGTGCTATTTAAGAAATCATTTGCAGGTCCATACTTGAGATGTCTCGAAGCTGACAAAGCCAATGAAGTTCTAAGAGAATTGCATGAAGGATTGTGTGGTAACCATTCTGGGGCAGAAGCTTATATACGAAGGCTCTAAGAATGGGTTACTATTGGCCAACAATGCGTCAAGATGCTGCCATCTTTGCCAAGAAATGTGATTCCTGTCAGAGGCATAGCGACATCTTGCATCAGCCCGCAGAATTGCTTCATCCAATCCTCTCTCATTGGCCATTCATGAGGTGGAGAATGGATATAGTGGGAAAATTGCCTAAAGCTCCTGGAGGGAAAGTATTTTTGCTTGCAATGACTGATTATTTCTCTAAGTGGGTTGAAGCTAAATCCTACGTGCAAGTTCGTGATAAAGAAGTCATATCCTTCATTAAGAAAAATATATTTAGCAGATTTGGCATCCCTTCTGAAATAATATGTGACAACGGCTCCCAATTCATCAGCAAGAAGACGCAGGATTTTCTTACTAGGTGGGGAGTTAAGATGGTGACATCCTCACCTGTGAATCCTCAAGCTAATGGCCAGGCAGAATCAAGTAACAAAATAATCATCAATAACCTAAAGAAGAGGTTAGATCAAAAGAAGGGGAGATGGGCGGAAGAGCTTCCATTTGTCCTTTGGGCAGATAGAACCACACCAAAGAACGCGATAGGCCAGACCCTTACTCCTTAGTATTTGGAGCAGAATCAGTTATCCCGATAGAAGTCGTCATTCCCACTGCCAGGTTCAAGATGTTGACACCTGAGCAGAATGATGACAACCTGAGTCATGATCTAGATACCATTGACGAGCTAAGGGATTTAGCCAAAATCAGAATAGCAGCATATCAACAAAAGATTGCTAGATCCTACAATAAAATGTTAGATTACGGAAGTTCCAAGTCAGTGATCTAGTCCTACGAAAGGTGTTTCAGAATACAAGAGAGCCCAATGCTGGAAAGATGGCTCCCAAATAGGAAGGGCCATACTTAGTTGATGCCGAAGCAGGTAAAGGCTCCTATTGACTGTCAACTTTAGAGGGAGCAAGGATTCCTCGAAGCTGGAATGCCATTCACCTCAAGTCCTACTTTATGTAAGTTTCCATAATTACTTTACAATGTAAATAAAACTAAGGTACGATCTTTTCCATTCTATTTTCAATAAAAGTACTTGTTTCCCTTTTGTTTATTCTTTGAATGATTACTGACTTAAGCATCGGAGGGGCGTTAGCTAAGCTAACGCCCACCCCCAATATGTTTCTGTTTTACAAGGAAACAAAAAGCATTTGAATAAACTCCTTGACAAATCCAGATGTTAACATCCTTCTAAGAAGTTAACATCTTAGATCAAGTACGACCTTTTTCTTAATTTCTGATTAAAAAGTATTTTTATGAAGTTCTAGCACTTTTTTACTTTCTTTTATCAAATAAAATATGACATCAGAAAAGATGTCGAAATCTCTCATTAACTTGTTATTTTGCAAGAAATCTTCAAATTCATTTCGATCCTCGTGAAAACAACCGTTTTGAGACCGGCCATCTCACCTTCGTTTAAGGTACTTAATCCCTTCAAAGGTTTAAAGAAATAACTTTCTTTTGTCTCATTAAGGTTTAAACACCTCGCCTGGAGTGGACGATGTCAACCTTGGTTGAGGTGTGTGGTGGGCCTGTATGTTTAATATGTACGAATTACCCATATCCACTCGATCAATGAGTTTTGACCAAAAGTATTTATCAATATGGTTGTGGCATATTCCTCCCACCTAAGAACAAACGGTTATTGACATTTACATGTCAATCTAAGTAATTGACAAAAGGATTTCTATGTAACGACCCTAACCCTAGGCACTAATTTTAATATCATATTGTGTGTTTTTAATATTATTGTTAATGATATGTGTCCATTTTTATATACTTGATTTCATATGTTAGGATAAATGATAGAGTAATAAATTAATGTTCTAGGAAAAAAATATAAAAATAGAAATAAATAAAGCATTGGGAAAATATAATAATAGGGAATGAATAAATAGTAGAAGGAGGTTAAATTGGGTAGATAAATGATTTTGGGATGGGTTTAATAATTAAGGTGAAAGCCTTAGATTGGGTAGGGAGGGGGGCCATTTTCCTTCCCCCTAATTCCCTCCTTCTTTGGCTCATTTGTCAACTCACACCTCACCTCCCCATACCCTCTCTTACTCCTCCCATACTCTTCCCCCTCCTCCATCATTTTTCTTTCTCCTTCTTTTCTCTCAACTCCCATGGGACTTCCATGGAAAGCCTCTCCAATTTCCAAGTCTTGAAGCTAGCCATTTCTTCACCAAATTCAAGTCTAGGAGCATTATTGAAGTTGGATCATCTAGGAGAATCCATCAAGTTAGAAGGATCACCCTTCCATTATAAAATCCAATGTGAGTTATTATGACCCATCCTTTCTTTGAATGTTCATGATCTATGAATAATGTTATTGTTATTATGATGATTGTTAATGCTTTAGGAACCTTCTTGAAAGTTGGAGAATTGATAAATGAAATGAAATGATGCTTTTGTTCTTAGAAGTTGATTTAGAATGTAAAAAATGGGTTGAGTTAATTTTAGAGAATTAACTTGAAATGAGTTGATAAAATGGGTTGAAAATCTTGTGGAAAATAATCTAGGATTATGTTATTTTGGGTTCAAAGGATTTGGGATAAGGTTGTAAAATGAGGAAATCCTTTTGGGAAATCATGGAAGTTAGGAAGAATTAAAAAGGGAAAATAACCTAAGTGACCAAGGGTTTGGAAGTTGATATTTCTGGGCTGGGGTCATGGGCGGTCGCCCAAGTGGTGATGAGCGGCCGCCCATCTAGGCAGCAACTTGGGAAATTTTTGTTGGAAATGGGTAACGAAAAGTTAAGTTTGACTTAACGTTGACCTAGATTTCTAACGGAAGTTCGTTATGTGTTAACGGAACTAGTTACAAAATGTATTCTACATTTGTTGTAGATTATTAAACTTATTTAATGTCTCAAAACCATTTAGGGTGAATGAGAATTAATGACAAGTGATTTTGTAACTTAACGGAAGTTAAATAAAGGGTTAAAGTTAACTTGGGTTGACTTGGACTGATCCAAATTAGTTTTGGGTCACAACTGTTCTCAAAAAGGTTTCGTGACCTTTCAGTTCTGGGCTTCAGCGCGGTCGCGCTCCAGCCTAGAGCGGCCGCGCTGAGTTAAGTAAAACATGGGGTTGATCTCGGCATGCCAGCGCGGTCGCGCTCAAGGCAAGAGCGGCCGCGCTCGTGGGCAGATTCTGAACAGGTTTGGCACCTCTTGGAGTGAACAGCCATGAACCCTTTAACTCCTTTAAATAGTTTCCCTCCGAATTTCAATTATAACATACAGTCATTTGAGCCTTCCAACCCTCTAGAGAGATAGATTAACATAGCCAAATCATATCATATTGTTGCATCAAATCTTTTCAAGTCCAAAGTTCAAAACATTGAGTTGTTCGTTAGATTAGTTATATTGGAGTGCTCCTTATAACTAATAGTTAAGTCGTTTTATCTTACGAGAGTTTTGTCATACAACCGTAAGCACCAGTGCGGGACAAATAACTCTTACGGAGATTGTATATAATACAAGACTCGACTTTAATTCTTTTGTTTTTCAATCTCCGTTATTTTCTCCGTCAGATTTTCTGTTAAGTTCTTGAGAAGCCATAGCATTTGTCCAACAATCGTAAGAGTTATTTGACGCTTCTTCAAGAGATGGCAAACGAGAAAGACACCACTTCATCTAGTCAAGGGAATGTGACGCCTCCTCCACAAGGTGATACTACATTCAACAACGTTGCTCCCGCTCCTACAACTCATCACATCAGTCATGGTGAGAAACCCGCGAAATTCACCGGTGTGGATTTCAAGAGATGGCAACAGAAGATGCTCTTCTATTTGACCACCCTAAGCTTGCACCGCTTCTTAAAGGAAGATCCTCCAGCGGTAGAAAAAGGTGATCCGGACCCTCAAAGGCAAATGGCAAAGGAGGCTTGGGCTCACGGTAATTTTCTTTGTAAAAAACTATATCTTGAATGGACTTGATGATGCACTATACAATGTGTATAGTACAGTCGAGTTAGCCAAGGCGTTGTGGGACACCTTGGAAAGGAAGTACAAGATCGAGGATGCCGGGTCAAAGAAATTTGTCGTCGGTAAGTATCTTGACTTTATGATGGTCGATTCCAAATCGGTAACAACTCAAGTAGATGAATTCCAAATCATTCTACATGGGCTTGATGCCGAGGGGATGATCATGAATGATCCATTTAAGGTGGCTTCTATCATTGAAAAGTTGCCTCCTTCGTGGAAGGACTTCAAGAACTATCTCAAGCATAAACGCAAGGAGATGTCCTTAGAAGACATTGTTGTTCGTCTTCAAATAGAAGAGAACAATAGAATGAATGAGGCCAAAGTTGCTAAAGGCAAGATGGAGGCAAAGGTCAATCTCGCCGAGGCTAGCACGAGTGGCACAAAGAGAAAGCATTCCGAAAATACCGGGAATGCTAAGAAAGGGAAGAAGAAGACCTCTAAAAGGTTCAAGGGGTCGTGCTATAATTGTGGCAAACCGGGCCACTTGTCAAGGGATTGTCGTCTCCCAAAGAAAGAGGCAAACAATGTTGACCACATGGACCTAGATTTTGCAGCGGTTGTGTTTGAAGCCAACGTTGCAAATTTGGAGGAGAACCCTAAAGCATGGTGGATAGATACCGGTGCTACCCGCCATATTTGTGGTAACAAGGAAAGTTTCTCCTCCTATACTCCCATCTCCGGAAGAAAGCTTTACATGGGAAATTCTGCGACCTCCGATGTTCAAGGCATTGGAAACGTGATTTTGAAGATGACTTCCGGAAAAGAAGTAACCTTGTTGGATGTGCTGCATGTTCCAGACATCCGTAAAAATTTGGTGTCCGGCGCTTTGCTTAGTAAGGCCGGTTTTAGACTAGTATTCGAATCCGACAAATTTGTACTAACCAAGAATGGTTTGTTTCTTGGAAAAGGTTACCTCGAGGAGGGCCTTTTTAAAATGAATGTAATGACCGTAATCCGCCAAGGTGCGATGAATAAAAGTTGTGTTCCTTATGTTTACTTGTCGGAAAGTTCTAATTTATGGCATGATAGATTAGGACATGTAAACCTCGACACCATTAAGAAATTAGCGAGACAAGATTTAATCCAAATGACTAAATCCGACTCGACTAATAGGTGCGAAGTTTGTGTTGAGGCAAAAATGACTAAGTCACCATTTAATGCCATACAAAGAGACACGACTCCTCTCGAGTTAATTCACACCGACATATGTGATTTAAAACTAGTGCAAACTCGAGGAGGTAAAAAGTACTTCATTACATTTATAGATGATTGCACTAAGTATTGTTATGTCTATCTCTTAAGAAGTAAGGATGAAGCCTTAGGGGCTTTTGAGACTTATAAGAAAGAAGTTGAGAATCAACTTAACTTGAAAATTAAGAAAATTAGAAGCGATAGAGGTGGAGAATATGAAGCACCGTTTGAAGGACTATGTTGGGAATCCGGCATAATTCATCAAACAACGGCTCCATATACCCCTCAATCTAATGGAGTTGCGAACGCAAAAACCGTACTCTCAAAGAGATGATGAACGCGCTTTTGATCGGTTCAAAGCTTACCCGACAACTTGTGGGGGAAGCAATACTCACTTCTAATTATGTTCTTAATAAAATACCCAAGAAAGGTATTGATAAAACGCCCTATGAATTGTGGCATAATCGTAGGCCATGTTTTAAATACCTTAAAGTGTGGGGGTGTTTGGCCAAGGTTGAAGTACCTAAGCCTAAACAAGTCAAGATTGGCCCAAAGACCATTGATCGTGTTTTTATTGGATATGCCAATAATAGTAGTGCCTATCGGTTTATAGTGCATAAATCGGACATTCGGATATGCACGTAGGAACTACTATAGAATCAAGGAATGCGGTATTCTTTGAAAACATTTTTCCGGTTAAGGACAGGAAAGATGTAGGTTCTAGTAAGAGAACACATGAGTCTACATCCGGTCCTTCTCAAATAGAAGATGAAGAACCGAGACGTATCAAAAGGGCAAGAGTGGAAAAGACTTTTGGTCCCGATTTTCTATCTTACATGTTAGAAAACGAACCATCAACGGTTAAAGAAGCTTTGTCCGGTCCGGATAGTTCGTTACGGAAGGAAGCTATTAACAGTGAAATAGAATCCATAATGCTCAACAATACTTGGGAATTAGTTGATCTCCTCCAGGTTGTAAACCATTAGGTTGCAAATGGATCCTTAAACGAAAGTATAAGGCGGACGGATCTATCGAAAAGTACAAAGCTAGGCTAGTTGCCAAAGGCTTTAGACAGAAAGAGGGATATGATTTCTTCGATACATACTCCCTGTCACAAGGATCACATCTATTCGTGTTCTCATAGCTATTGCAGCGGTGCATAATCTTGAGATACACCAAATGGATGTGAAGACCGCTTTCCTAAATGGAGAACTTGACGAAGAAATTTACATGGAACAACCCGAAGGGTTCGTGGTTCCCGGTAAAGAAAGAAAGGTGTGTAAACTTGTAAAATCCTTGTATGGACTAAAACAAGCACCTAAACAATGGCATGAGAAGTTCGATAGAACCATGTTATCGAATGGATTCAAGATCAATGAATGTGACAAATGTGTCTACATTAAAGGAACATACGAATCATTCGTTATCGTTTGTCTTTATGTAGACGACATGCTCATAATGGGAAGTAATCATGATTTAATCATGAATACCAAAGGCATGTTAAAGAAGAACTTTGACATGAAAGACATGGGATTAGGCGATGTAATATTAGGGATAAAGATCTCTAGAACATCCGAAGGATTAGTTCTTTCACAATCCCATTACCTAGAGAATATTCTTCGGAAATTCAATGTCTTTGATGACCCTCCGGCTAAGACACTGTAGACTTGGCTCTACATTTAGCCAAGAACAAAGGGAACCAGCTTTCTCAATTGGAATATGCAAGAATAATTGGCGATCGATGTACTTAACGAATTGTACTCGTCCGGACATTGCATATTCGGTGAGCAAACTAAGTAGGTTCACAAGCAATCCTAGTACCGATCATTGGAAAGCACTAATGAGAGTACTAAGATATTTAAAGTATACATTAAACCATGGGATACTTTACAATAAATATCCAGCAATATTAGAAGGATACGTGATGCCAATTGGATATCGGACACGAAAGACTCTAAATCCACAAGTGGATATGTATTCACTATAGGTGGAGGAGCAAAGTGTCATGGAAATCCTCCAAACAAACGTGTATAGCCGCATCCACGATGGAATCCGAGTTTATCGCGTTAGATAAAGCCGGGGAAGAAGCGAGAATGGCTTAAGAACTTCCTGGAGGATGTTCCTTGTTGGAGCAAACACGTGCTCTTTGTACTAATCCATTGTGATAGTCAATCGGCAATTGGAAGGGCACAGTAATAGTATGTACAATGGTAAGTCTAGACATATTCGTCGTAGACACAATACCATTAGACAGTTGATCAAGAATGGCGTTATCACTATTGATTATGTGAAATCATGTGATAACCTAGCGGATCCGTTTACCAAAGGTATAAATCGGGATCAAATGTATAAGCTGTTAAGGGAATGGGTTTAAAACCCACAACAAAAGGACTTATAGCGGACACTCAACCTTGAGAAATGGAGATCCTGTGCCCTTGGTTCAATGAGACAACCAAGTTATAAGTTCTAGTAGAGTTACTTGGAAACAATAACTCGGTTTATTAACCTGGAGATGTTGAATACTCATTCCCAGAACATCCAAGTACAAGCACATACAGCAGTGGTAAGGTTAAGTTGAGAAAACTTTTAATGATTTCTATACCTACGGGTGGAGTAGTGCATGATACTCCTTATAGTGAGAATCACCTATATAAGTGAGAGGTAATAAGGCCGCCTCTAAATGAACGCTTATGAATGAGATACGGTCCAGGGCCAAAATGGACAAAACGTGAGAACAACAATTGTTAGAGCTGTTATTATGTGAGTATTATTGTCTTGGTATACACCCGACAGTCACTGGTTCAAAGCGACTCGCTACCAAATGGCTAGTATATCCGATAATATTTCACTAGGGAAGATTCAAGGCCACAAGCTATCTATCCCGATGTAATAATAGTTCGCCGGAACTTTGGACGAAATTGCATTCATGCATTAATTGTCATTCATGTGGGGGATTGTTGGAAATGGGTAACGAAAAGTTAAGTTTGACTTAACGTTGACCTAGATTTCTAACGGAAGTTCGTTATGTGTTAACGGAACTAGTTACAAAATGTATTCTACATTTGTTGTAGATTATTAAACTTATTTAATGTCTCAAAACCATTTAGGGTGAATGAGAATTAATGACAAGTGATTTTGTAACTTAACGGAAGTTAAATAAAGGGTTAAAGTTAACTTGGGTTGACTTGGGTGATCCAAATTAGTTTTGGGTCACAAGCTGTTCTCAAAAGGTTTCGTGACCTTTCAGTTCTGGGCTTCAGCGCGGTCACGCTCCAGCCTAGAGCGGCCGCGCTGAGTTAAGTAAAACATGGGGTTGATCTCGGCATGCCAGCGCGGTCGCGCTCAAGGCAAGAGCGGCCGTGCTCGTGGGCGTATTCCGAACAGTTTGGCACCTCTTGGAGTGAATGTACGACCATGAACCCTTTAACTCCTTTAAATAGTTTCCCTCCGAATTTCAATTATAACATACAGTCATTTGAGCCTTCCAACCCTCTAGAGAGATAGATTAACATAGCCAAATCATATCATATTGTTGCATCAAATCTTTTCAAGTCCAAAGTTCAAAACATTGAGTTGTTCGTTAGATTAGTTATATTGGAGTGCTCCTTATAACTAATAGTTAAGTCGTTTTATCTTACGAGAGTTTTGTCATACAACCGTAAGCACCAGTGCGGGACAAATAACTCTTACGGAGATTGTATATAATACAAGACTCGACTTTAATTCTTTTGTTTTTCAATCTCCGTTATTTTCTCCGTCAGATTTTCTGTTAAGTTCTTGAGAAGCCATAGCATTTGTCCAACAATTTTGAGAACCACTTGGGCGGTCGCTCAAGTGGCATGGGCGGTCGCCCATGTTGGCAGAAATTGGTCCAATTCCTTGTCCTTCTGAATTTTCAATAGTAACCCCCTAGCATGATCCTTAACCAATATAAGGTAGTAGAACCTAATCTTTTCGGGGTATGAATAAATCCTTTAACTTAGATTAAAGTAGGATTTGGGCCACTTAAGCATTGTGGCTGCAATTTAATAAGTTTAACTTGAATCTCTATCGGGACCTTGTAATATGGATCATTGTCCGGAAAACGGTTGTTAAGCTTGATTAGTACCTCACCAATATGATTTGAACTTGGGAAATAGATCGTGAACTTGTATTAATGTTATCCGAGGTTATGTAAGGACTCCCACTTGGTAAAGTTAACTTGGATCCTTATAGAGATCATTTATTATTGAATATTGTCTAAGTGTGTATAACTGTTGATACCTTATTACTTCACTTGAGTACATATTCATGGTTGGTATTATGCTTAGTGTATTACATAAATGTTGCACTATGATATTGGTTAAACATGAGTATATTTTACCATGTTGCTATGTTGCTTATCCCATTTGTGGATTTATTTGTTATCATTCATATTTACTGATGATACTATGCATAGTGTATTAAATGATTGTTGCACTATGGTATTGATTAGCATGAGTATACATTACCATGTTGATATATGATTGTCCCTTTTTGTGGATTTATTTCAAGTATCTATTATGTGCTTGAACGTGTTTATGTTCGGGTGGGTATGATGGAAGTCAATCAATTATTGATTTGTTCTATAAGTGATTGAAGGTTCATCATACCGGTGACCCTTCCCCCCTCTGTGGCCACAGAGTGGGGCTGTGCAAGCTACTGTATTGAGCAATAAGGAGCCTTTACATACTGCTGCGATTGGTGTACCGGTGGAATGCTCTGTATGAAGCTAAGCTTTACAGTAGCGATGATAGTATATGATACTCTAATTTAAGGGTCATATATGTATCCTATTTTCTTATATGGATCTCTGGGGTATGAGACCTATAAGCGGTGAATGTGCATGGGGCAATTCACCAAAGAGTGGAGTTTTACTCCCACGTTGTACGACTTATTGTTCAGACGGGAAAGGTAAAATGAGGTAACGTAAGGTGTTTACCGCTTTAATAATGTGCTATGTGAAACCATGCTATGTGTTGCATCTTACTTGGCATATTGCTGCATTCATAATAGCTTGCTGAGATTTATTCTCACCCCTCTCCCTTTACTGCTTTAGATTCCGAGACAGGTGGACCAACCAAGTAAGGGCGGAAAGGAATTTAGAAGTGGTATTTTGGGAATTGTCGGGTTATGTATAGGTTGGTGTAGAAAGTGTTTGTTGGCATAATTCTTTTAAAGGGTTGTATTCATAAACTGTAATTCTATATTATATTCGATATCTTTTTGTAACTAAAACCGTTTATTACTTTCGAGGTTAGTCAACTCTTCCTCAAATGTGGAAAGGAGTAGAGTTATTTTTAAATGGTTGTGTTTATGTTTGAAAGATCAATCAAAGTTTTTAAAGTTTAGGATATTTGGCTTAGTTTGAGGACGCTCTAGCTCGGGACACGTGTGGGTTCCGGGTCGGGGTCCTCACATTCTACATCCACTCGCAAGTTGGTACTATCTACGAAGAGGTTAGCATACCAACCTCCTAATTTCATTTTTCACTAAGATGCTTGAGAAAAAGTTTTTTCACCAAAACCCAAGCAAAAGTTTTTACCCTACGAAAAGCATAAAAGTGTTGGACCAACCCATAACTTGAAAAGCAAATTGTCTTGACCCTTATGGGCCGATTACAAACCAAAATATTTAAAAACATTGTCTTTTGGGACGCAACCCCTTTTCAAACCAAAGTTCTTTAAAACCAAAAGTTTTTTCAAACTAAAAGACCATTTTTCTTTTTCCTTCACGGGGTGGCTACTGCCGCTGATGTTGTCGCTGCTCCTTTCTCAAGGATATCATCATCCTTAGCAGCTGAAGATCCTTCTCCTGCCTCCTCTCCCTTAGCATCCAAGGCCTTCAAGAGTGAACGTTGTTACTCAACATTCCACTCTGTGTGCTTCCCAGCATAAAATTCCTCCATCATTTGAACTTTAATCTCTATCATGCTTCGGGCAGCGGAGGCCATCATGTTCTTCTTCACACCTTCAATCTCCTGCAGATGGGTGTCTTGGATGGAAGACATTCCTTTCATCAAGCTTTCCACCTCATTCTGTAGATCTTCATTCTTCTTGGCCAAAGCCTCCCTCTATTTCTTGTTCTGTATAGCCTCCAGCACCAACTTCCTATTCCTTTCCTCAAGACTGCTCATTCTTATCTTAGCTGTATCAACACCCTGAAAAAGACAAATTTGATCTAAATTTGAGATGCGTTATTCAAATTTCTTTGAAACTCTATTTTTTCAAAAAAAACAAAACTTACCACTGCTGCTCTAGCAAGCGCCTCCTCTACATCAGCCAAACTCGTTTCATCAACGTTTATCACTTCCTTAGAGCTACCCTTCCTCTTCTTCACCCTTGCTCCTACAGATGGTGCCTCCATCTCTTTCTTAGGCACCGATAACTGTTGGCTTGCCTGGGTTTGCCCAACGAAATCCTGAAGATCCTTTAGAGAAAAGGCAGATGTAGACTTTGAAACTATCAAGAGCATAAGGCATGCTATCAGAGAAAAGTGAAATCCAGATCCCAAAAAGGCAAACTTTTTACACAAAATAGGATCTTACTAGTGGACATTTCAGTCTATGGTGGTATCTCCTTGTCTTCAGAAACAACTATGGCTTCAAATGGTTAGAAGGATCGCTCCCCCTCTGAGAACTCCAACAATCTCCTCACCTTCCCAATTGTCTCAGCGGATGGAGGGAAAAGCTTAGCCCAATCAATAGCTGCAAAAACAAACCAAGAAAATTACAACAAGTAAGTGCGGGAAATAAAGAAAAATTGAAGTTTGAAAGAGAGATACCTTCCCTATTCCATCCAGTTGCCAAGAAATCTCCTTCCTCCAAGGAATCCTTCTCAACAAAAAAGTATTTTGATTTCCAACCCCTATCATTCACGGTTACTTTCAAAAACAGAGGTTTCATGCCTGACCTAGTTTTAAGAAGATATCTCGTGGAGCCAAAGGTTTGGAGCTCGTATACAAAGGCTAACTCCCTCAAACCTATGTCTAGCCCAAATTCACGGTTCACTCGCAGAACACAAGAAAAAATCCTCCAAACCATGGGCATCAGTTGGACGAAAGCCAGGTTAGTTTTTCTAAAAAACTCAGTTATTAATGCAGGGAAGGGATACGAGAAACCTAGAGTGAAGGGATATTCATAGAAACAGACCCATTGCGGAGAGACGAAATCAGCCCTAAGAAATACATCAAAAGACCTAAAGATGGTGGAATCCGGGAAGCATTGTCGATCCTTGACAAATTCAATAAGCTCGTTGTTGAAAACACAGATCTCTTCATCTGGTTTTGCCAACAAGCCTTCACACAAAAACCCCCCATCCTCGTTCAAACTCAGAGGGTTTTTCGCAGCCTTGCCCTTTCTTGATTTAACCATTTTTCAAAAAAGCAAAAAAGGGGAAAAAGAGAGGGAAATATTTTACCTTGAGAAGAAATCACCTCTGTGAAGAAGGAGATGGATGAAAACGATTGGAAAAGTGGAGAAGAAAGTGAAAGGAACTCGGTTAAAAACCCTAGATCCTTGGTAGTTACGCTAATTAAGTGGGATTAAACCTCTCAACTGCCACGTCTCCCTCCGAATTAATTAACTGTCAAAGCTTATAGAAGGAAGTAGAAAAACTATCCTTTTAAATTCATTTAAAGACAGTTTTTGGGGATAATTGTTGTGGGTAAAATCAGGATTGCTACATCTTGAATAATTGTCAGCATGTCGACATCTTCACACCCGTGGACAAGGTAAATTTTACTTAGATAAATAATTCATTATTTATTTATTTTTGTTATATTTAATTACAGGTATAAAAGAACGTGGGAAAAACATATTCCATGGACCCATTTCAACGGTTGAAGAGACCAAGTCAAGATAGAGATAACAAAGCCGAGATTCTAGGAGAGTTTGTTAGGGTTTATGTAATCTTCAGTTATTTCCTCTATTTAAAAGCTCATGGCTGGAACACTAGGCACGCATAACTCACACACAGTTCACAAACACACTGTAATCCGCCATAGCTTCAGCTTTTGTAACTCAGTAAGATTAATACTATTGTTTGGGAAGGTAGGTGCTCATAATCACCTCCCGAGGTTTTGTGCCGGCGAGATAGTTATCTCAAGGGTTTTCCTCGTTACATGATCGAGCCATCTTAGTTCCATTGTTACACTGATTATATTCCATTGCACCTTCCTCAACTTTATTTCAAATTTCTTCATTGTTGATTGTTTTTTACTAAAACAAGTACATATTCATGGTTATTGGTTTATATAGTGCATGAAATATATGTTGCACTATTTCATTGGTTTAAACATGAGTATTAATACCATGTGTTGGATTATTGTTATTCAATAGTGTTTAAATATATGTTACAGTATTGTGATGGTTAACATGAGTAATAGTACCATGTTATGTGTTGACATCCCCATGTGTGGATTTATTTTCAAGCATCTATTATGTGCTTGAATGTGTTTATATCAGCTGATATGTAGGGGTATACTGGGATACAATCAATTATGGATTTGTTCTATAAGTGATTGAATTACATTATACCTGGATCTTTCCCCTTCTGTGGCCAGAGACTGGGGTTAATGCTTCTGTATTGAGCCACAAGCCTTACAGATAGCTGCGGTTCTTATATGTTTCCTTGAAAAATGGGTCTTATAAGGCGTGAATATGCCAAAGCAGTTCACAAATGAGTGGAGTTTTACTCTCGACGTTGTACGACTTATTGCTCAGACGGGAAAGGTAAAATGAGGTAACGTAATGTGTTTACCACTTTACCAATGTGATTACGTGCATCCTGTTTATGTGTTTCATATTATATGGCATATTGTTGCATCCATAATAGCTTGCTGAGATTTATTCTCACCCCTTCTCCCTTTATTGTTTTAGATCCCGCTGAAACAGGAGGACTAGACCGGTGAGGCTGGAAAGGAGTTTGGATCTCATACTTTTGGGTTGTCAAGGTATGTTATGGTTTGGGAGTAGGTGGTGGTTGTTATTCTTTTGGGGATATTTGTATATAAAACTTTTATAAAACATTTTCAGTATAGTTGTGTTGTAATTAATCATGGGATTGGTTTTGTTTCAAAGTTGGCTTGTGTAAGCCTTTACATTGTAGTGTTATAACTAAAACATGTTATGGTTTTGAAACTTGGTTTATATATCACCTCCAAGTAGAGAGGTTATGTTGGATTTGTTAAAGGTTGTTATACCTTTCAAGTTAATCTAAAGAAAAGTTTTTTTTAAAGAGGTAGTTTGGGACCCTCCAGCTTGGGACACGAGTCTATAGGTCCCGGAGTTGGGGAGGCCCCACACTTGGAGTCTCTTTGGTTGTTCAAGCTAAGTGGCAGCTATCCACTTTTGTGGAGTCTCGGCAGCTATTTAGCTTGTACATAAGAAACCTTGATAGCTACTCCCATGGAGGATCGGAAGATTGGATGTTTGGAGGCTTGGAGTCACGGAGACTTGGAGTCATGGAGACTCTGAGTCACGAAACTTGGAGTCACGGAGACTAGGGGTCAGGTGGAAGAGCACCATAAAATAAGTATAGATCCTACGGGTAGCTTGAATATATAACTCAGAGATTCCCGAGAGTTAATAAAGCGGGCATGTAGCCATTGGATGAATAATCCAATAATAAGAAAGAATGAGCCCCAAGCTGGTTGTTGAACTCCAAATATGTATAAACTTGCATGTTGTTTCAAATGTATTCGCCCGAAGGCTTATAGGCGTGTAAATATTTATTAGCCCGTCGGCTTTATAGAGTTTTCTATAAGGATATCTGGCTTGATATTGGTTTGTTGTTTGATATTTGCCCGTAGGCTTATTGGATTTTTGCCCGTAGGCTTATGGTTGGATCTTTGCCCATAGGTTTATTGGATCTTTGCCCATAGGCTTATGGTTGGATCTTTGCCCGTAGGCTTATTGGATCTTTTCCCGTAGGCTTATGGTTGGATCTTTGACCGTAGGCTTATTGGATCTTTTAAGTTCTCTCACGAGAGTTAGCCTTTTTCACTATGATCACAGCGTTTAGGTCTTTTTGACTTCGAGGTTTTAACCCCCTTTTGTCTAGAGGACTTTTGACTGTTCTGATCACTCCCATCCGCCCACTGTACTGTGACTTGCTTGTTTGGATTGTTTTAAATCCATAGGCTAAGTTTCAAAAGAGCCAAGGTAAGCTTACTTTCATGCGGGCATGCAGAATGTGGCCATGAGGCTAGTCCGCGCAACAGCAGAAGTAGGCCGGTGCTGTCATCTGTATCCACTATTGGTGGTTCACGCAGTTTGGACTCTTTGGAGTCTTGTGGCGATCGTGTACGGGCTCAATGTTGGTCCTTTGTACATACAGGCATGCGATCGATAGTTGATGTAGCATACGCGCATTTAACAGGTTTTGGGCCATGTTGGCATCTATATCCACTTGGTGGTTCACGCGAATGGACTTTATGAGTCTTTTTGCGATCATGTACGGGCTTAATGGCCTTTGTACATATAGGCGTGCGGTCAACAGCCGATGAGGCCTCCGCGCATTAGTAGGTTTGTGACCGTGTGCTGGCATCTTTGCGGGCATGCGGTCTGCGATCATAAAGATCACCGCGCATCAGCATGTTTGTGACCGGTGCGGGCATCCTTTTTTTTTTTTGCGGGCATGCGGTATGCGATCACGAAGCCCACCGCGCATCAGCAGGTTGTGACCGTGCTGGCATCCGTTTCCATGTGGATGGATTTTTGGGCATGGCCCTACGGGCATTCACTTTGTTAATTCAGTAGTGAGTAAAATTATGGATTGGCACAATTTGGGTTTTAACCCTCTCCAATCCATGAGTTCTGCTAAGGTAGTGGGTTGCACGAACTGTGGTGAATTCTATTCATCCTTCTTCTGCCAACCGCGAGCACGAATAGAAAATAAATATTCTTGCTTCCTTTTGTCTGATCACGAGCATGCTTCTTTATTTTTGCACGAACAAATTCTCAAACGGAGATATGATGAAATCTGTTAAAAACTTGACGAAGTTTTTAACGGCCATCATAAATTTAACGGAGGTGTTAAATGACTTGGCTTGTGGGGGAATCTTGATGGAGGAGATATTTTCTCTCTTTTTTCCTCGTTGGTATGCGTGGCTGGTTTTATGGCCACTTCAAATATGTGGCTTCAATCCCTTCAAGATAACATTGCTGAAGCATCTTATAGTTAGAGAGATATGATGTACCCTCAAACTCTTTGTTTCTTAAATCTCTAATACATCCCAATATTGCTTTTTTGATTCAATGGATATTTTGAGTGACTACGAGGACTCCGCTAGTACATCTTCTTTGAAAAGAAAGAGAAGCTGCAATCTACATTATTACGATCGATACGATGTTTTTTTGAGTTTCAGAGGTTCAGACACCCGCAATAGTTTCACTGATCACCTCTACTATCATTTGAAACAAGCTGGGATCCATACTTTCAGAGACGACGATGAACTGGGAAGAGGAGAAAGTCTCAAACAACAACTTGAGAAGGCAATCAAAGAGTCATCTGTCTCGGTTATTGTCTTTTCTGAGAACTACGCGTCTTCCAGTTGGTGCCTTGATGAATTAGTGAGGATTCTTGAACAACAGAAGATACAAGGTGATCATAAGGTTTTACCCATCTTCTACCGGGTGGATGCATCTGATGTCAGATACCAAAGGGGAAGCTACAAAGAAGCGTTGAATCGACACATAGAGAAAGGTTATGTTGGGCTGGACAAGATCAATATGTGGAAGGCAGCTCTTACTGAAGCTGCTGGCCTGAGTGGATTTACCTTGGACAGTGACAAGGGCGGGTATGTTTGTTTCCTTCTTCAGTAGCTTCATTTCCCGATAGTATATAAATTGGTACAGCATGCTTTTAACCGAGTTGTGGATCTGATAGTTGTAATTCAATTAATCCACTAATTGGTATCAATTTCAAGTACTTACACAACAACTATCTAAGAAGTCCTGCTTCAGCGAGACAGTATCTTGAGGAAACAAATTTATCGGCATTTTTTTAATTTTAATTTTCTGTATATACTATTTTAACTCTGATGTAATCCGGTTCAAGAAATATTTGACAAAGTCAAATATTTCTTTATTTTGTTTTCCTTTTTCTGTTAGGAGTAATTCTAGAAGGTTTAGGATTTTCTTTATTTTGTTTTCCTTTTTCTGTTAGGATTTTCTTTATTTGTTTTTATATTTCCTTAGGGATTTAGGAGAGTATGAGCTATAAATACTCCCCTCTAGTTTTAGTTTTAGGTAGTCTTGATATTATTATTTTCTTTTGGTTTTCGAATTAGTAATAAAACTTCGTGTTTTATCGAAAGAATTCGTTCTTGAGTTCTTAGGAATTCCTTTAATTCCTGCAGAGGTTTTAATCATTATTGATTAATTCCTATATCATTCCGCTGCGTTTACATCAAACTCTACATGAATTGTGCCAATTGAGAGTTAATTTGTGTGAATTTATATGAAGTATTAAAGAAATTTTTTAAATTGGGTTTGTTGCACTTTTCAGGCCCGAAACAGAATTCATTGGTCGAATTGTGTGTGAGGTTGAAAACAGTCTACCGAACCGCAAGACTTTAGATGTCCCCGAACGCTTAGTTGGAATGAATTCTCGAGCCAGAGGGATTGAGTCATGGTTGAAAGATAGATCCTCAGACAATAATGTGCTCATCCTTTGTGGGATTGGTGGAATAGGGAAGACAACTATTGCCAAATATTTTTTTAATAAATATTTTCGAGATTTTGAAGGTAGTTGTTTCCTTGCAAGGATTGCAACGAGGTGGAATCAAATCGGGGTTGGGGTTTGTCGTTTACAAAGTGAACTTCTTTCAATCATTCTAAATAAAAGGGAAGAAGTGAGAATTTATAACTGCGATGAGGGCACTGAAAAGATAAAGAGAGCTATATGCAATAGAAAGGTCCTTCTTGTCCTCGATGATGTTAGTGAAACAAAGCAGTTGGAGGCACTTCTTGGACAACCACAGAGGCTATGTCCCGGAAGTAAAATCCTAGTAACTACTAGGAACATGTCGTTGAAGAAAGATTTCACCATTCCCCCTAAGGTCAATAATGTTGGATGTTTAGAAGACGAGGACTCTCTGAAGCTCTTTAGTTGGCATGCTTTTCGACAAATTCTTCCCCTAGAAGAATACACGCAGATAACAAAAGAGATACTCTTGCGCTGTGGACGCCTTCCCTTGGCTCTTGTAATTTTGGGTTCTTCTCTACGCAAAAAGTTGGATATAGTATTTTGGAAAAAGCAATTGCAAAAATGGGATGAAATTGGGAACCCTGATGTCCACAAGGTCATGCAGATAAGCTATGATTCTTTGGAAGATGAGACGGTAAAAAATCTGTTCTTGCATGTTGCTTGTTTTTTTGTGGGAGAAGAAGAAGATTACTTGGTAAAAATATTAGACCACTGCGGTCTGCATGCTACAGTGGGAATCCAAAACCTGATTGATAGATGTCTGATAACAACAACATTTAACAATAAGTTGATGATGCATCAGGTTATTCAAGATATGGGGCGAGAAATAGTCAGACAAGAATGTCCCAACGAGCCTGGAAGAAGGAGTAGATTGTGGCTTCATGAGGATTCTTTTATTGTACTGAAATATGATAAGGTATGGAAAACAATCTATTGTTACGTGTCTAAACTTAGTGCTGATGCATCCTTTGCAAGTCATTTGAAAATGATTTATGATTTCTTTCTATGTTCTTAATTTAGGGTAGTGAAGTTGTTCAAGGCCTCATTCTTGATGGGCAGAAGATTATTAAAGCGGAGTCTGACAGACCAAGCTTTCCTGCTGCTGATGCAAATCCACACTTAATCACGAGATTGCTTGACTATGTGAATAAGAAAAAAGAAGAGGTCCTTGACAGATATCTACCTTCTAATAAAGGAGAAATGAGAATAGATTCATTTGCAAAGATGGTAAATCTAAAACTTCTGAAGCTCAATTATGTACATCTCACTGGACGCTGTAATAAATTCCCGGAGGAATTGAGATGGATAAGTTGGCATGGATGTCCTCTTGAATATGTACCCATGGAGTTGCCCCTGAAGAACCTTGTTGCTTTTGACTTGCAACACAGCCTATTAAAACAAGTTTGGAAAGGTTACATGGTATGCCATTTGGTTACATTTTTTATACTTAAGGTGTCACAATGACAGCCACTTTTAACATTCTTCTACTGCTTTCTTTTCCCGCAGGAACTTAAATCGCTGAAGTTCCTTAATCTGAGTTACTCACTGGAACTTTGCCGAACCCCTGACTTTAGAGGACTCTTGCAGCTTGAGAGATTGATCCTCAGAGGTTGCTCTAATTTAGTTAAGGTGTGCGAAACTATTGGAATACTGAAGGCACTCCTGCTGCTAGATTTTAGAGATTGCAAGAGTCTGAGAGATCTTCCTGGTTTACCAGAATCTCTTTTAAGACTGGATCTGTCAGGTTGTTCGCATCTTGGTGAGTTTCCAATTGAGAAGCGAAATGTAAAGCCTTCTGATGGGTATAGAGTAGTGAAATTTGCATCACCAAATATCTCTACAGGACCGGTCAAGTTCCTCGCCCATTTACCTCGCCTTCTAGTAGAGTTAAGTCTTAAAGGCTGCAATCTGTCAGATGAAAGTTTTCCGAGGTATTTTAGTGGGCTATCCTCATTGGAGAAGCTGGATCTAAGGGGAAACTTGATAACCAGACTACCCGATTGTGTCAGAAATCTATCAAATTCTAGGCTTTGGCAACTCAATGTTAGAAATTGTCCACAGCTCCAATCAGTTATACATTCGCCAAGCACTGTAATTCTAGACTTTGATCTGATAACTGATGAGAGGACAAAACATATTGAAAATGAAGGTTGTTTCAAGTGGGTAAAGGCAGGGATTGTTGAGAGAAAAGTAATAAAGAACCTGGGTTTAGAATTAGTGCCTATAGGCTGCATGGGCAAGGTTCTCTCTCTCTCTCTCTCTCTCTCTCTCTCTCTCTCTCTCTCTCTCTGACACAGACATACATGCAATATAAGCCACACAGAGAAACAATTGGTAATGAATTTGGTATATTAATTACAAATAAATGAATGATTTGTTATGGTGCAACTGTGCAGGTATTTTATCAGTTTGGTATATTCAGCACCTATGTCTTAAATACAACAAGGGTTCCCGGTTGCTTCAAAACCTACTACACAGATGGAGAAGATGACTCAACAGGTTGCATCAAAGTTCCTTTTGGGGAAACGGGTAGAACAAAATTACAGTATACCATTCCTTCTTCTTCTGTTGCTAGGAAAATTCAAGGCTTGAATATTTGTTTGATCAAAAGACCAGATCCAAGACCATATCCAGGTCCAGTACAATATCCTATTGGTTTGATTGATGTTACCGTTTGTAATAAGACGAAGGATTTGGCGTGGACCTACTACTATGGGGATGGGTTTGTCGGGTTAACACAGTCATTAGAAGAAGACATGTGGGTAAGCACGTGGAAGTGTGAGGATCTGTGGGAGGCTGGTGATCAAATTCAAGTATCCTTCGAAATTTTTGATCCCGGTTGGGATGAATATTTCAAGGTGAAAGAGTGTGGAATAAGGATTGTCTATGAAGAAGAAGAAGAAGAAGAAGAAGAAGAAGAAGAAGAAGAAAAAGATTTAAGCAAAAGCGGGCTTCTTTGGAGTGATGAAATGAATGTTTCCTTCTCCAATTATCGTACCCCCGGTACCCATTATTTTCTCGTTGGCGGCCTGCGTTCTCCTATTAATGCTATCAATAAAAAAGAAACGGATGGACGTGCAGGTATGTACTCTTTTCATTTTTCGTGAACAAACAAAAAATTACTCTTTCCGTCCCAATATGAATGTCCAAAATAGTAAGAAAGAAAGCTTCCTTCCTCTCTTTGTAGTTGGATTTGGATAGAGGAAGAAGCCTAAGGCTCCGTTTGTTTAGCGGAAAACATTTTCCGGAAAATGATTTCCTGCAAAATGTTTTCCGAAAAATGAAAATGTTTTCCGAAAAATGAGATAAACATGTTTAGCGTAAAATATTTTCTCCATTTTTCGGTGCGAAACAAACACCGGAAAATGGGGAAAATGTTTTTCGGAAAACATTTTCCCCCAAACAAACGGAGCCTAAGTACATTAAACATTAAGAGTCCAACACCAGTTGACCATTAATTGTGTGAAGCTTCTAAAGCTTTTCCCTATTAATTGGGTTAGAGCATATAATTCTTTGCATTCTCTAAAAAGCTTTTCTCCTACTCAATGTTTTTGCAGTACAATTTGTGGACTGGTGGGGTCTCAACCTAAACTTGAGTTATCACGTCTCCTTATATACTACTCCCTTCGTCCCTAAATGGACTGGTGGGGTCTCAACCTAAACTTGAGTTATCACGTCTCCTTATATACTACTTCCTTCGTCCCTAAATGAATGTTCATTTTCAAGGAATTTTTGTCCTCCTTTTTGTAAAAAACTTCATCCCTATTTATCTGTATATACTATTTTAACTCTACACGAATTGTGCCAATTGAGAATTAATTTGTGTGAATTTATATGAAGTATTAAAGCAATTTTTTAAATTGGGTTTGTTGCACTTTTCAGGCCCGAAATAGAATTCATTGGTAGAATTGTGTGTGAGGTTGAAAACAGTCTACCGAACCGCAAGAGTTTAGATGTCCCCGAAATCTTAGTTGGAATGAATTATCGAGCCATTGGGATTGACTTATGGTTGAAAGATAGATCCTCGGACAATAATGTGCTCATCGTTTGTGGGATTGGTGGAATAGGGAAGACAACTATTGCCAAATATTTTTTTAATAAATATTTTCGAGATTTTGAAGGTAGTTGTTTCCTTGCAAGGATTGCAACGAGGTGGAATCAAATCGGGGTTGGGGTTTATCATTTACAAAGTGAACTTCTTTCAATCATTCTAAATAAAAGGGAAGAAGTGAGAATTTATAACTGCGATGAGGGTACCGAAAAGATAAAGAGAGCTATATGCAATAGAAAGGTCCTTCTTGTCCTCGATGATGTTAGTGAAACAGAGCAGTTGGAGGCACTTCTTGGACAACCACAGAGGCTATGTCCCGGAAGTAAAATCCTAGTAACTACTAGGAACATGTCGTTGAAGAAAGATTTCACCATTCCCCCTAAGGTCCATAATGTTGAATGTTTATAAGACGAGGACTCTCTGAAGCTCTTTATCATTTAAAAAAATTTAATTTAAAAAAATTGGTCATTTAAAAAAAATTTAATTTAAAAAAGAATTATTTGAGTAAAAGGTCAAGCATTTGCAATTAATAACCCCAAGTTGCTAGTAGTAAAAATAGGGTGAGCCGTATTTTCAAACTTCAAGATAAATATTGCTAAATTTTTAGAATATGGAGATTTTTTGCACATTATTTTAATTTAAAAAATGTGTAAATAGTAGGGCCCATTTTTTTAGTTTTTTCCTAAATATTATTACAAAAATAAAAGTAATTCATTCCATGTGAAAGTATAAATTACTAGAAAGATATTGAAATTAAAATTATTACTATTCCTCCCATTAAATTCGTTCTATCCCATTAAATTAGTTTTATGTGAAAGTCTAAATTACTAGAAAAAATATTCAATATTGCAATCAAAATTATTGTTTCAAGTAATTTAGTTTTATTTTTGGTTTTTCCTAAATATTATTAAAAAAAATTATTCCATGTAAAAGTCTAAATCACTAGATAAATATTGAAATCAAAAGTATTACTCCTCCTCTTCCCATTAAATATCAATTTGACATACTACTTCACTTTAACATGGAAAAAAATATTTTTCTTTTTACATGGATTAAAAAAAAGGAATTTCTAGCTTGTAGACTTCTTTTAGGATTGTGATTACAAAATTTTGAAATTTTCACTTTTAATCGGAAAACGATAATATAGTAATAATGATCAAAAGTTAATTCATTATTGTTTAGTTTTTCTAGGTTGTTTACACATTTTTTTAATAAAAAAATTGTGCAAATAGTAGCACCCAGTTGGACTAGTTTGTTTTCTTAGCATTGCTCATTTTCAAATTACCATTTAATTACACTGCAATTTGTGAATAGTTTTGTGATTGACTAGGTTCTTTAGTCGAGTGTAATCCTAGTGTACTAAGGTCGCACTATATTATGTTCGGACTCTTTGGTTTATCCCGTCGAATCTTTTTCAACAAGACTAAAATATGAATGTTCGATATGGGTATGTCGAGGTAAACCAAAGAGTCCTAGCATCACAGGCCGCGCCACCTGATTTGGCAATTTTAGTTTATATTGTCATTTGGAAAAAGCAATTGCGAAAATGGGATGAAATTGTGATGTGCAGATAAGCTATGTTCCTTTTGAATATGAGACAGTGAAACCAAAATCTGATAGACGGTTGTCTGATGATAACGAGAACATACGACTGTTAAGCCGAAAGGGAAAACTTCTATCGTACTTTGGCATATGTTTCACTTTTATCATTGAATTTTATTTTATTTTTTATTTCTACCATCGTACTTCAAACAATAGTGTCAATTTATAACAAATTTGGATTAAAAATGACAATATTATTTGTAATACGATGGCAAAAATGAAATAAATTTGGTCTAAATAACAAATTTGGGTATAAAATAACACCATTGTTTGTACTACGATGGTAAAAATGAAAAAAAATAAAGTTCGATGGTAAAAGTAAAACACGCCTCAAAGTACGTTCGATGATAAAAATTTCCTTGTTCAGGTGGTTAAAGTATAGAATTTTGGTTAAGAGATATTGGATCCAAATCTGACTAATGATCTTTTAAACTTCAAATTTTAAATATTTTTATTAGCCCTTCAATTTGAGTCAATTATTAAATTCATACCCCCTTCAATTTGGGTTTATTATTATTAGCCCCTTCATTTTGGACCAATTAAATTCATATCTTTCAATTTGAGTCTATTATTAACTTCATTTCTTGTCTTCAATTTGTGCACCCGCCGAAAGAAAACACTAGATTCATCGATAATTACTGGTAAGGGGAATCCGAAATCTGATAGACGGTTGCCCAATAACTAGAACATATGACTATAAGCCGAAAGAAAAACTTCATTTTTTTGTATATCGTATTTGACATGTGTTTTACTTTTACCATTAAACTTTATTTATTTTTCATTTTTACCATCATACGTCAAACAATAGTGTAATTTATAATAAATTTGGATTAAAAATAACAATATTGTTTGTAGTACGATGACAAAAATGAAATAAATTTGGGTGTAAATAACAGATTTGGGTATAAAAAAACCACCATTGTTTGTAATACGATTGTAAAAATGAAAAAAAAAAGTTCAATGGTAAAAGTGAAATACGCCTCAAAGTACGATGAAGTTTTCCCTTCAAGAAATGGGGGAATTATTATATTTTTATTACTCTTTTATAAAAATGCGGGAATTATTTTTATTCAAAAGATTTTTGTGGGGCCAATAAATAATTTGTATCAACTAGTTTTATTAATTCAATAGAGAAATGAATTTTCTTAATCCATCCATCCATATAACAAGTCAAATTAATAACGTATTTTGGATTAAAAATAGCACCTGAAATTGATTGTTAAGCTTGTTAGTTTAGTTATACGTGGATTTAATTTATCAAAATTAATAAACCAACATACTAGCAGCCAAAATCTGCTGAGAAACGTGTTTCTCCATATTTTATGGAGAAACGTGTTTTTCTCTCAAACACTCCCTATCTCTCTCTATCCGCAAAGTTCACCCTCTCTCTCCTCTCTCTCTCTAAACGCAATTACCATTGTTGCCGCCCCGGTCGTCTTCTTCACCTAACCCGCTCCCTCCAATTGGCCGGAATAAACCCTCCCTCACGGTTCCTCACCTTCACTCTCCCTCAAAATCAAACCGGCGACCTCCAATTCCTCTCAACCTTGACCACCGATCTACTCTCTCCCAAAATCGCCTCCTCAATCAAACAACAATCGTCTTCTCCGATCTAAACTCATTCATCGGTGACTTAAGCCCAACCTCCATCGCATACCACCATCCTCTACCTCCAACAACAACTGTTTCCTCACCGTCTGTCCTCCTCTCTCCAACCGTCTAAGCTGTTTCACCGTTCTAGAGCCCATCACCGTTCACCACCACCGTCTCCAACAAACGCCAATCACAGTCCCCATCCTTTTCTATCTACACAAAAAACCTAATTCAATCCTAAATTGATTCCCCGTTACAGACTCTGAAGCTGCCCTACCAATTTATGTCCGGCCCTGTTCCAGTTCTTTGCGTCTCCCTGTCCAATTGACACCGAAGTAGACACATACCAACTTTCTGGATATCAACTTAAATAGATTCTGGATATCACTTTCAAAAAGTTCTGGATATCCAGAACATTTAATATTGATATCCAGAAGCCTTTCAAAAGGTTCTGGATATCAATATTCAATGTTCTGGATATCCGTCCCAAGGCTTCTGGATATCAATATTCATTGTTCTGGATATCCAGAACTTTATGAAAGTGATATCCAGAACCAGAAATTTAGAATTTGCCTTGGCCTTGGCCCCAAATATTTTTTTCTGGATATCCGTCCCAAGGCTTCTGGATATCAATATTCAATGTTCTGGATATCCAGAACCTTATGAAAGTGATATCCAGAACCAGAAATTTAGAATTGGCTTCGCCAAGACCAAATCATGATAACTTCTGGATATCATGATCAAAGGATTCTGGATATCCAGAACCCTTGAGATTGATATCCAGAAAAAATTTTATTGAATGAAATTTTTTTTTTTTTGGAAAAACACGTTTCTCCATAACTTATGGAGAAACGCGTTTCTCCGGAGACCTACTCATACTAGCATTAGCAGGGCGGATTTATAGTCTTAAGTATCCGCAGAATTTTCATATTTATTAAGATTTTTTTAATTTTTTTTAATTTTTTTTGTATTTATGGAATGAGTTGATCTTATAAAAAACGCGTTTTTTTATAATATTAATGAAAAACCATTTTTACATTGGCACTTAATAATACATGCATTTGAATTTTTCGCAACGGCACTTTTTCACCCTACACCGGCACTCTTTTATACTGACACTTAATAATACATGCACTGGCACTATTCACACTGGCATTTGTTTACACTAACACTGTCACTTTTTAACACTAACACTGACACTTTTTTACACTAGCACTTAATAACACATGCACTGTCACTCTTTACACTGGCATGTCACTCTTTACACTGTCACTTTGTTACACTAACAATAACACTTTTTTACACTGATATTGACACTTAATAATACATCTTTACACTGATAATTTGTTACACTAACACCGACACTTTTTTACACTGGCACTTAATAATACATTCACTAACACTCTTTACACCGGTACTTTGTTACTCTAACACTGGCACTAGCGAGGTAATCAAAACACGTTTTTTCTAATTTCAAGGAAAAACATTTTTCCTTGTTCAGGTGGTTAACGCATAAAAATTCTTTGTTATTCTAACACTACTTGGCACTTGTATTTATGGAATATATTAGGGGTGTGCATGGGCCTAAAGCCCGCGGGCTTTGGCAAAGCCCGGTATGGGCCCATTTAGTTGTGGGCTTCAATTTCAAGAGCCCAACATAGCGGGCATCATGCGGGCTCAAATTAACAGGCTTTTGCGGGCTTTAAACGGGCGTTGAGCGGGCTCGGGCTTGGACTTGACGAGCTTACAAATTAGATGTTGTATTTTGAAAATTTTATACCTATTACATTTTGGGCTTTAAATTATTTTCAGCCCATCAATCCATTACCGTGACACACCAATGAAAAGTATATTGCGTAGAGTTGGATAGAATATAACGGCACAAAACTAAGAGTCACCGTGACACACCAGTTATATTGAATAGCTTCCTTCTATTAGCAGAAGTGCATGCATAGCAGAATATCCTAGGCATTATAGTGAAAAGCTAGAGGATAGGATTGGTTAAAGTGAGATGGACCTGCTAATGAGTTAAGAACGCTTCAGGATCAAGATAAGGATTATTATTTCAGATCAGAGAAGATATTACATGAATAGTTTTCACTTTTCTTTTGTTGCTCTGCAATAGTTGTTGCTGATTTTCTTGAGACAATGACATGCTTGTGAAAAAAAGTGTAACCTGAGTTCAAGGATGTAGATTATAATAATGTGAGAACATGAAAAAGGAGATTATACCAGGTAACATGAAAAAGGAGATTATAGTAATGTGAGAACATGAGTTCAAGGATGTTGAATAAATTTATTATATATATAAATTACAAAACGACGAAGTTTTGGTAGTTTTGAAAGAGACGGGCCAAGCCGGCCCTAACGGGCTGTAGAACAATAAGAGCCCGATCTCAGCCCGAGACAGCGGACTTTCAAGCTGTCAAGCCCAGCAGGGTTGAAAACATTGCGGGCGCGGGCCTTACGGGCCAGATTTTTGCGGGAATTGCGGGCTTTGCGGGTCGATGAACGGGTTTGCACACCTCTAGAATATATATTGTTGATGCACTCGTACAACATAAAAATTCCTTGTTCAGGTGGTTAACGCATAGAATTTTGGTTAAGAGATATTGGATCCAAATCTGACTAATGATCTTTTAAACTTCTAATTTTAAATATTTTTATTAGCCCTTCAATTCGAGTCAATTATTAAATTCATACCCCCTTCAATTTGGGTTTATTATTACTAGCCCCTTCATTTTGGACCAATTAAATTCATATCTTTCAATTTGAGTCTATTATTAACTTCATTTCTTGTCTTCAATTTGTGCACTAGATTTACCGATAATTATTATTATGGATACAAAAATACACAAATACAATATTTCCATATCAGTAAACAGAGATATAAATTCGAGTTCTATTTTGGCTTCATCATCTTAAAATTAAAATTCAAATTAAAATTCAAATTCAAATGCATACATGTTGTTGGTCGGTCTATTTGCAAAAGAGAAAGAAACATAAAATTAAAAAATAATACATAGAGTACAAATTTGATTGAATCATGGGCCCACATCCCTCTCTTTAGTGAACTTCCAGATCGACCCCTTCCACACACACACTCACAAATCCTCAGTTCCAAAACAAATGAGAAGAAGAAAAAAAAGGATTATGAGGAGACTTCTTCTCATTTGGTTCAGAAGAATTTTTATTTTTATTTTTTTTTAAAATGACGTCGCTTTGGTTCAGAAGAAAAAAAAAAAAAAAGGAAGTTTAAACGCTGGAAAAGAGGATTTTTTTTCAAAATATAGATTTTTAAAAATTTATATACCAAAATAACATCCTAAAAATATTATGTACCAAAGTAACACTTTTTTATGAAATCCGAAATTGAAAATTCCGGAATAAGATAATCCGGAAATGCCATTTCCGGATTTTCGAATTTCGGGACAAAGGAGCGATCGCACCTAAAAGGGCGACCGCACCCAAATGGAAATAAGGAGCCTAGTTGACTTTTGGTAAATGTGTTTGGTTTGACTACATAGACATGGGCCGAGACATGGAATGGAATGGCCTAGGCGTTTGTTTTTGGCCGGCAATTTGGTGTCCTCTCAGCCAGGTTTTGGATTCGTTCCGTATCATAAATACGTCCTATTCTCTTTTAGTTTATTTATTTTTATTTTTATTATTATTATTTTTTATTATTATTATTATTATTATTATTATTATTATTATTATTATTATTATTATTATTATTATTATTATTAATAATAATTAATAATAATAATAATAATAATAATAATAATAATAATAATAATAATAATAATAATAATAATAATAATAATAATAATAATAATAATAATAATAATAATCATAATCAACAGGCTAGGGGTGACAAATTTGCTAGTCGTAGCCGTAAATGCATCTTCGTGGGGTATCCTCTTGGTAAAAAGGGGTGGAAGCTATTTGATCTTGAGACCAAAAAATTCTTCGTCTCTCGTGATGTGAAGTTCTTTGAGACTGTGTTTCCATACAACGATTCTACTAGTGTTCCTCATGTCCCGAATTCTGTTGACGTCCTAGCTGAGGAACAATATTTTGGTCACATTGATTTCCCTGTTGAAGAAGACTCCGTTGCTCCTTCTGTTGAACCTACTGCAGCCGAGCCCGTTACTTTATCCGATGTGCAGGAAGAGGTTGCCCCTACTGCTCCCACTGAGTCTACTGCTCCTTCTGCATCCGGACCCGACTCTTTAGGGAGGGGTATGAGACAGAAAATTCCTTCTGTTCGTCTTCGCGATTTTGTGGCTCTCACTACTTCTTCTTCAAGTCCATCCCCCGCCTCTCCGTTTTCAATCAGTTCCTCGGGTACTCCCTATCCTATTCTCTTTTAGTTTATTTATTTTTATTATTATTATTATTATTATTATTATTATTATTATTATTATTATTATTATTATTATTAATAATAATAATAATAATAATAATAATAATAATAATAATAATAATAATAATAATAATAATAATAATAATAAAATAAATAAACTAAAAGAGAATAAGACGTATTTATGATACGGAACGAATCCAAAACCTGGCTGAGAGGACACCAAATTGCCGGCCAAAAACAAACGCCTGGGCCATTCCATTCCATGTCTCGGCCCATGTCTATGTAGTCAAACCAAACACATTTACCAAAAGTCAACTAGGCTCCTTATTTCCATTTGGGTGCGGTCGCCCTTTTTAGGTGCGATCGCTCCTTTGTCCCGAAATCCGGAAATCCGGAAATGGCATTTCCGGATTATCTTATTCCGGAATTTTCAATTCCGGATTTCATAAAAAAATGTTACTTTGGTACATAATATTTTTAGGATGTTATTTTGGTATATAAATTTTTAAAAATCTATATTTTGAAAAAAAAAATCGGAAAAGAGAACAGAGAAGGAAAAGGAAGAAAAGAGAAGAGAAAGAAAAGAGAAGAGAAAGAAACGAACCGAACGGAAAAGAGCCTCTGCAACATCGTCTCCTCCGCCTCCGGCCTTCCTCCTTCCCTTCACCGCCGGTCACCTGCCTCCATCAATATGGACGACCCACCCCCTCCTCCGCAACTTCCTCACAAAACCAAGAAGATTTTGTCAAATAAAAGGTAAACCCTAAAAATCTAAAATTGCTTCAAATAAAAAATTTCACATTATTGATTGGTTTGTGAGTGAAATATTTTGGGTTATTTGGTTCATTATAATTGATTTTTTATTCGAATTTTGAAATTTATTGGGTCATTTGAATAATTGATTTATGTGTTTAGGAAAATAGGGTTTATTTGGTTCACATTAGGGTTCTTCTCTTCATTTCTTTCCTTTGTAATTCTCTTGGGGTTTTCTCTGAATTGTGGAATAGGGTTTAGGAAAATACAGATTTTATTGTTATAGCTTTGTTCTTAAACAGAGTTTTTATCTTTTGTCATTTCAATAGTCCTTTCAGTTTCAAATTGGGGTAATTTTCTGGGAAATTTCTTGGCTGAATTTTAGTGTTTTTGAAGGAGAATTAGGGTTTAAATCATTCTCTTCAGGTTTGCTTTTCACTCATTGACTTGTATTCATGTTTCTACTCATACATTTTTCCAGCATTCTGGCCATTTTCTTGAGAAAGTTGTACGACAATGCTTGAAAATTCAAACAATTCATAAAAATTGGTTCAATTTGTTGTTTTTATAAAGTTGGGCATTTAGAATTTTGACATAAAATGCAGAATTGAAGAATTTATTTTGTGAAAGATGATCATTTTGCTGCACTTTCTGCAGAATTTTGAATTTGGTAACTGAGAAAATGAAAACAGGGGAGAAAATGAAGCAAACAGAGCATGGTATTTGCTTCATTTTCTTTCCCCTTCTCAATTTCTCAGTAACAGAATTTACCAATTCAAAAAAAAAATCCATTTTTTTGGAATTTTTTTTCAAGACACCCATTATGAATTCTCTCTACATGGCCCCACCAATTTTCAGTTTTTGGTATTATTATAAATTTATAATAATGTTCAAAAATCTCTCTAGCTCTCACTCAATTGCTAAATTACAAAAGGAAATTTAAACCCTTTTCTGCTAACATGTGCCACACGTATTGAATCTTAGTTTCTTCGCGTCATTTTTTGTTTAATAAAGAATAGGCAACACCAAAACTTTAGGTGTAGATCCGCCACTGCTTTGGATTCTTCTCTCCCTCTCCATTAATGCTTAATATTTGAGCCAAAGATGGAGAAGAATGACTCTGATCCATTCTCACTATCACATCCCTTTTATTGTAACGACTCCAAATTTCCTTTATATAATAATATTCATCAATATGAATAAATATTCAAAATAGGGTCCCAACGGATACTAAACATTTAAATATTCAAATCCAACGATAACTTAATATTCAAACTTAGTCAACCCAACGGTAACTAAAGTAATTAACGTTACATATGTGAGGAAGTATCAAATGTAACGACTGATAAAACCTACTAGCTTTATTTAAACTAAATTGAAACTCAGGATTCGTCGATGCTTTCCCATGACTTCTTATTTGTCGCCGTCCTTCTTACGACGATCTTCCATCCTTATTCCCATACCCGGAGGAAAAATAAGAATGAAGGAATGGGCGAAAGATGCCCAGTAAGTCATTACGTGATCTCCTGGAACTTATGAGGAGATGACCTGAATGACGGTTCAATCGAAGCATTTCAACGAAAGGTAAACACAATAAAGTTCATTCAAGGAAGTGTGGCATTACAATTCCATATTATAGTTTTCATTCAGGATATACCCTACCTTGAGTAATTCCCATCCGATCATCTACTTTAGATGTCGAGTGCACATAAAAGTATAGACAAGTACGTAACACATATCATACCAGTCCAATATCATTCCATATAATCTTGACATGCATGTACATTCACACAAGTCTAACATATAGTGCATTCATATTAAAACAAGAATACACATAAGCAAAGTCAATACTTTAGATATCCATGAACAATACATATATCATAGATAAGATTTCCAAAAGACGCTTCATGTCCAGGGAATATTTTATAAAACACTATCGCCACATGATAGTATAACTTTTGAAAAGACTCGATAGAGTTTCCAAAGAATCGATACACAAAAGTGTTTAGGAACGTAATTCCTTACCTTAGCTTGCTTTCTTTGCACTTCTGGTATAACCTACAGTCATGCAAATATATCATTTTAGGTACAAGTAATTGTTTATTACTTCTTATGTACCCTAGTTGATTTATCTTTAGTTAACTTATGAGTTACTTTTGGACTCACCTTACTAGTTAACTATCTTTCTATTTTAGGTAACCTTCCTAAAATGACAACTTTCTATTTTAGGTAACTTACTAAAATATTATCCTTCTATTTGAGGTAACCTTCCTAAAATAGTAACCTTCTGTTTAAGGTATCTTTCTTAAATAGTATCTTTCTATTTTAGGTAACTTCCTAAAATATTTACCTTCTATTTAAGATCCTTCCTTAAATAGTATCTGATGCCGCAGAAAATGTGCTTATCAATCTTCCTCCACGTAGCAGGACTGATCACGTGACTCCTTGACCTGAAAACCAGAACCCACGACTAGCCGGATGTGTCTCCGGCTTAGACCCTCGGGCGTGAGAGTAAGTATTTGAAGATTGGAGAGCAAAAATGTAATGAACAAATGATATTCAGATAACAAAATTGCAGTTACCTTGGAACCGTTGTAGTGGGAATATATTTATAGTTTGATGTAGGTGGTTTATTTGGCAGGGCTAAATGAGCTCCGAGATTTGTGGGACAGTTATGCATCATGTGAACGTGTCCTTAAACGGTCCCTGATTTGTAGGGAAGCAGTTATCGAAAGAGTACAAGCACGTGCGCCTGTAACTGTTAGGTCGACGCTAGCTTGGCAGGTCGAGGTCGACACTTGGGATTTGGTCGACCTGACTGATGGGTAGAGTTGGATCGTACCCATAACATGACTTGGATCATAAGGTCGGACTTAGTTAGGTCGGGACCTGGTAGGTCGGACAATGAACTTAAGTCGACGTATCAATAAGATGGGCCTTGGGCCATGTGATCATTGGGCCTAGCCCATTAAGAATGTGGTGACCATAATTTCTTGAGGACTGGGCTTTACTCGCTTGGCTCAGCTCGATACTTTTGGTATGTTCAGTGGCCCCCAACTTTCGAGTTGACTTTGTCGACTAGGAAGTTAAGGAAATTTTGATGTGGATTGTTGTGACTCGCAGGTCGCTGCTCACTCTGAAATTTAGTCGACTAGGATGACGTGACATAATCCTGGACGTTGGCGACGAACGGTCAGATCTGAAGGAGCGCCGTAATTCGTAATGATTACCATTTGACGTTTGAAGAACCGTCTTGGAAACTGTTTTCCTCCATTAATTAGGAAATTAATTTTCGAATTTTCCTTTTTCCTTTCCAATTCCGGAAAATATAAATACCAGAATCCTTTTTCATTTCGAATTTTTACCGTCTTTGAACTCTGATAGTCTCCGGCGAAGACAGCAAGGAAGCAACTGGTTTAAAATTGACCTTCGTCCTCTGCAACAGTTCCCTATTCCGACATCAATTAAGGTATTCTTCTCCTTTTCCTGCTTTAGGGTTTCGATTGTTGCACTACTTTTTATTTTCCATGGCTAGAACTTTCAGTAGTGAGCCAGGAGCCTGGTATGGATACTGCACTTTTAACCGTAGGGTGTACAAGCATGTAAACGGTGAGTGGAGAGAGATGTCCCTGAATGAATGCGCCTCCATCTTGACAAGGTGGGGGCTGAATTTTAGTGAAATAGGATTGCCCATTGGAGAGGATGTAGGTAATTTAGTAATTGACGACTCAAACATTGTCTCTTTTCATCTCTTCCACGAATTGCTCGACCACATAGCTTTGTTTTATGTTAGAGATGTTAATAAACCCTCCTTCCTTAGAAACAGAAAAGGTTTTCCAGGGGAGTCTAGGTCGTCCTTAGGTAGGTCGACTGAATGTGATCATGAGACTGACTCCCCTGCTTCCTCTTTTTATTGTACAGATATTGCAGCTCGGGGAGGAGCCACAGCTTCAACTTCTTCCGGTCCCCGGATAGTGGATGCATTTGGGTCTTCCGTTGTACCGGGGAAAAATGAGAGGGGCTATGTGCCTCAGAGACTCCTTCGCGGGAAGAAGAATATGGAGTCCCGTTATGCCATGATCTACAACTTCTTTGGGGTAGATAGGTCAGACTTTAGGGTGACCATTCTTAGCAAGATGGATTTCATGGCCAAGTATCGTAGCACATTTACTAAGGATGCCACTAGGGTTGCTTTCTTTTATGGGCAATTTGAGGCGGGCTTGAGGTTGCCATTAGATCCCTTCATTAATGAGTTCCTTGAGTGCATGGATGCCCTTCCTCTCCAGCTTGGAGCTAACACTTGCAGGGTATTAGTGTGTTTTGCCATGGTGTGTAGATTTCTGGGCCACGAGCCCTGTATGAAGGTTTTCAAGGAATTTTTTGGTGCTAAGCTTGACAGTGCTGATTAGGGAATTAGCACTCCTTCCAAACCCAATTCTCCAAAGTTGTTTGTCAACCTCCCCAACAAGCATAGTGGCTGGAACTCGCATGTAGTTGTGGTGGAGAGCAGGTTGGGATGGAAATTTCCTTTGCCCAATGAGGAATCTGGGGTCATCAGTGAGGAAAATTACTGGGAGCCTCCTTGGCACCAAACTCTGTATAAGAAGTTATGCCGGTTGGTTAGGAATGAACCTATCAGTTGGGAAGTATTGGGGACGACCAAATACAATTACATCCAAGCTGGAATGATGGCCGGAGAAGGGGCAGTGCAGCCTCTGGTCTCCATAATGAGATGCCAGATATACCCTGACTGGGTCACCCATGCTTTGGGTAGGTTAGAGGACAATTGCCAATTTTGCCAGAAAGCAGCTAACTACTGTAAAGACAATGGGGAACATATTGGTGGTAAGAATTTACTCGGCTTCATCCTTCAACTCGTCAATTGTTTGCTCGTATGTAGAACTAATTAGCTCGTATATAGAACTATCTTGAATTGCATCTCTTAGCTCGTCAATTGTTTGCTCGTACGTAGAACTAGTTAGCTCGTACATAGAACTATCTTGACCCGCTGAGCTAATACTTAATTGCTTTGATGTTATGCAGTTTTGACTCCTGAACAAGAGGCAGCTATGGTGCGTATAGTGGGAGTGTCAGATAAGAGGAAAGCCAAAAGGGCCCATGGAGCCATCAATGCCCGAGCGAGCAGAGAGAGAGAAGCTGCGGTAAGGAACGATTTGCTACCCAAAGACAACGCTGGAATGGTGCCTCTGGAGGAGGTTGGGACAGAGGATCCCTTAAAGAGCAGTGGCCAAGCTCATTGTCCAGCTGAGGAAGGCAATGAGTCTGAGAGGTCAGCTAAGACCAAGTCTAAGCTCCGACCTGATATCTGAAGCCAATGCAGCGACCTCTGGTGCTGGGATAGTTGGGGGTAGCCCTTAAATTTTGTGACTATAGATGATGAGGATGGCGATAGGCCTTTGAACACGAAGAAGAGATCAAGAACAAAAAAGGGGAAAGCTGTTTCCTCGAGCCAACTTCCTCCTCCTGTCCCCCCTCAAACTAACCAAGAGTCTCTTGAGGATCAAATAAGGAGATTGAGTGATGTTCCTCCACTCACAGTGGTCAATAGCATGACCCGTCGCTACCCTGAGGTTAGCCTTGGCCAGGTTGTGGTGAGGAGGGCCATTGATGTCAACCTCTTGGCCCACTTTGATGATAAGGGGATGACCCCTGAGGAATTCTCTGCAAGGTCTGGCCTAGTGCAGAGCGAGGTATATCCTTCTTCTCCCTCTTTGTTAGGTCGCTTGTCTTTCTAACTCGTCAATTCAGTCTCTGAGTCTTTGTCGAGCTGATCCTTGTTTTCCTTTGATGCAGTCCCTCACTATGGTGGAGCAGGCCAAGAGTTCCTGGAGGGCCTCCATTGAGAGAGAGAAAATTGCCATGGACCAGTATGCCAAGAAGTCTCATGCCTTGGATGAACTGAAGGAAAAGTACAACGACCTCGACAATTCCTATGATGCCATGGAGATGGTCAAGCTGCAAGCTATAAAGGACAAGGACAAGGCCTTGGAAGACCTTAAAGCTGCAGAAACTAAGCTTGGGGAGGAGAAAGCAGAGAGGGAGACTGAGCGTCTTATTCATGAGGCGACCAAGAAGGAGCTCCCCACTGTTTCCCAAATCCTTAAGGAGAGGGACTCCTTCTTGGCCGAGCTCAACGTGGAACACAATGCTGCCAGGGCGAAGTGGAAGGAGGACCTTCAAGCTGCTGCTAAAGAAGCTGTGGAGAAGTTCAAGGGCGGAGACGACTACTATAACGCCATTGTTGCTAAGGCAAAGGATTTTCTGGACCTGGGTAAACGCCACATGGCGCGCCGAGCTCTAGTTGATCCTACTTCTGAAGTCTCCTTAGAACAGTTAGCTCGCTGGGCACGTGAGCCTCAATATGACATGGCAGCTTGAGGTGGTCACTCGATCGTGCCTTATACTGAGAATGACTTGGCTTTCATTGCCCAAGAGGACCAAGAGGAGGCTTGTGAACCTTGGATCGCTCCGGATTTAGCTCTTAGGAACTTTGATGTGGTGCTCCAAGAAATGGAGGATGCTGAAGATATGGAAGAAGATGACGAGCCTGAACAACAGATATTTTCAGTGTCGGGTAAACCCATTGGCCCCCAGCAACAAGGAACTGATGCAGAGGATCGAGCTGACAATGACGATCAGGTTGACGCTGGCCAGGATTCTTGAACTGCATTTGTATTGATGATGTAACAAACAAGCTCCAAAACAATTTTTTGCTTTTTGTCTTGACACTTATTTGAATGCCTTGGCCCAGTTTTTGGGAGGTCTAAAACTCCGTAACTTTTATTTTGCTCAAGTCTTGGCCCGCTTGTGGGAGACTTATATATCTGCAATCGTAGCTGACTTTATATCCTTGTGTGTTGTATGCTTCTAATTTCAGCATGTGTGTTGAGCTAAGTTTTATGGGGCAACTAAGTCGCTTTAAGACTTTGGTCGAGCTGTCTTTTAATGACTCAGTCGACCTTAAACTTGTAAAAATTTTTGTAGACTAGATTGACCGGAAGTCGAACCTGTTTAAGGGATCAAAGCTGACTAAGGGTCGAGCACATTAGAACGAAGCTGACTATGAGTCGAACTTGTTAGGACGAAGCTGACTGAGAGTCGAGCTTGTTAGAACGAAGTCGACCAAAGGTCGGACTTGTTAATAGTATAAAGCTGATTAAGAATCGAGATTGCTAGAACGAAGCTGACTATGAGTCGCGCTTGTTAGGACGAAGCTGACTGAGAGTCGAGCTTGTTAAGAGAACGAAGCTGATTAAGAATCGAGCTTGTTAAGAGAACGAAGCTGATTAAGAATCGAGCTTGTTAAGATGAAGCTGACTGAGAGTCGAGCTTGTTGAAATTAGTGTAACATAATGTTTGATCGAGTAGAACTGCGATTTTATTGAAGTAGGTGTTAGTGTGTGTGTGCCCTAGGCTTATAGTTTCTATAAACCTTATTGTATCGTCTTTATCATTAATAAAAGAGAAATTTTATTTTGATTAATATATGTTTTGCATGTTTATTAAATTAATCTGTGTCCCTAGTTATTTAGTGTAAGTTGGTAATGGATGATCATAGAGATGATCATATGCATAGAGATGCACATTACAAACTTGTAAATAACTAGTATAAATGCTAATGGATAATCATATGATGATTATTTGCATAGAGATGCACATTAGATTTATGGGTACTTGTTAGAGAACAAGTGACTGGACTTGACCCGCATGAGATTTATGTCATGGTCAAATGTCATAATTAAATCTCATATGGTCACTTCATTTAGTCCCTAGACCTGAGATTATCATGACTTTACATATGATGAAAGTTATGTTTGATTTTAGTCAAACGGTATCTTAACACGATATCTATAAAGGCTATCTTTGGCATGATCGGATTCATGATGGGAAGGATGATAAGTCAAGATGGAATTTGTCCCTCGGAAGAGAGATGTTTTGCTTGGGCCCCTCGATGAGTGATAATGATGAAAGAGTGTGGCCACACCCCAATGCGATTGGATTATCATTATACTCAAGATCGAGAAAGCATTGAAACGGCTACAAGTTGACGTGGACCATGACTTGTGTTCAATATAACATCGTGAGACAAAGGGAGAAATGAAAGTGTACCATTGGAAACGTGAACTCTTACGTTGTGTTATTTGGGTAGACATAATGGCTTGCTAGAGTCCGCTTATGCCTTATGAGGGTCGATATTATCGGACTCATTGCCAACATAATCTGATCCTATTGGGTCACACACAAGTAGAATGAATTGGTTGAACCAAAGGAAGAATGATTGAGAGTCTCTGTATCGGCTACTTATGTCACGCGACATATTAAGCCATTGGCTTAATATACGCGCGCGACATATCAAGCCCGTACGCGGTTTTGACAGTAGGTTCTCCTAATGTGATTAGGAAACATATTTACACTAAAGTAGTATAAATATGTGAGTACGTAAACCCTAAAGAGCTAGCCGAATTTTCTCAAGAAAAATCACAATCAAAATCCTCTCAATATTCTTCCATAGGTTTTTGGAATCTAGCAATTCCCAACACGAGAATCGTTCTCGACATTCATATTTGTGTGGATTACCAAAAGAGGGTCTTAATTTGTTCCAACAAATCAAAGGCCTAGAGTTCAAATCTGAAGATCCAAAGGAGTTGAAGATTCGAAGATTTGAAGATCAAAGTTTTGTGATTACGAATCACATAATTATCCGTTCGATAGCTCAAGACCGGAAAGCAATTAAGGTTGGTAAATTCTATCTCATAGGAATTCAATTTAATCGTATAGAACGGATCTTAGGGCTCATGGGTTTTGTGTTAATTTGATGCTTAATTCCGCTGCGCATGGACCCATAAAACCCAACAGTGGTATCAGAGCCTGGTTCGTATGGTTTGATTCGAATTGGCATGCTAGAAAGTTGTTATAAAATTGTTTATAAATGTTCTAGGCTTGCTTTGTATGAGTTAGATTTAATTGTTTATGTGAAACAATTTGCTAATCTGCGAAAATCGTTTTCTGATTATGTTGAATTAAATCCGTAAAAAGTTGTTTTACTTGATTTGATTGCTCTATGATTGGAATTGATTGAAATTCAGAGAAAATACCGCTAAACCGGCAACTCATGTCGTGTGCGACATAGTTGGCCACGAGGAGAAAATACAGTAATCGGCTAGTTATGTCACGCGACATACTTAGCACTGGCTAGTTATGTCACGCGACATAATAAGCCAAATCTGCGTGCGAATCGGTTTGTTAATCTTTGCGATCTATGATTATGTTGATAATCGAGATGTTTTATGTCTTAATCTGGATGCTATAAATTTACGGAAATTGAGTTTATAGGAGCTATGCTAGATTAATTCATTGTTTATGCTTGCTTAATTAATTAAAAGGTGTTTATTTAATTGTTGCGTTGCATAATTATTAAGTGTTCTTATGCTTGCTTAATTGTTTAAAAAGTGATTTTATTAATTATTGCGTTGCATGAAGAAGCGTTATAATTCTAGAATGTTTTTGAACATTGAATTATAGTTCACTAATTGTTTAGGAGAAACAAGTTGAGTGTCGATTGTTTATGAAACAAGTCGGTTTACAAGTAAGATTATCTTTGCAATCAAGCGATATTGTAGTTGTACATGTCTAGGAGAGTTACGTAAGGATTGGGTACTTAAGTAGTCCTTGTGGTTCACCGGTTTCACGGGAACTTACAGGTGTACTTTACTGATTATCTTTGTTGACATGCTTATGATCTATTTTAAAGAACCTTCATTTAATGTTTAAGTTTTATGCCACCCGAAAGTAAAACACTTGAGAAGTATTGGGATAGGTTGATGTAGTTTCGACTCGAGTTGGGTGCATCATTCTATTCTAGTATGGAGCAAGATGAGATAATGGTTGATGTAGTTTCGACTCAGTTGGGTGCATCGTTCTATGTGTCTCATACGTTTGAAATTGGTTAGACTTAATTGGTGCTTTCAAAAGAGTTTTGACTCAAGGCATAAGATGAGATTAAAACATGTTTTGACATATGATGTCTAAAATCTCATAAAGGATCTAAGAGTCACATATGATGTGATTGATAAATGTTATCTACCTAAATAACTTAATTTTGGGCATTGACTCAGTTAAACCAAAATTGAAGTGAAATATGGATCTTAGCCCATTATAATTATATGATACATGCTTGTATTTGAAGGTGTATAATTTAATGGGAGTATTGTGAAATACTATATTTGTCTCTTAGATGATAAATGTGTTGATATTGATATGTGTTCATATAATTTGTATATCTTGTTGTAGAAATAGCATTAAATAATGATAATTGCGATTCGTCCTTATGAAGGACAAAGTTCGAAAGGAATGATACAAATAATTTTGATTGGATCAAAAGCCTAAAGAATGGTTCTTAGGTAAATTTGTATGTTCTTGACGAATCCGTTCCTACTGAACCCATTGCAAATGTTGCAAAGGGCAAATAAGGAAGCAACATTAGATACAGATTGATGATTCTGACAATATTGCTTGCCTTGTATTTGCCACCATGTTTAAAGGCTCTTATGAAGAACCTTGAGCACATGATAACTATTCTTTTGTTCTAGCATAAGGCAAAAGAAAATGTTCCAAGTGCAAGCTAGGCAAAAGATATATGTTATGGTGAAAGCTCTTAATTCATATGATGAAAGAAGAAGCTATCCGCAAATTGTGTTAATGGTTGACACAATAAAAGGGTTCATAAAGGAAGGAAAAGTAGGTAAAGCAAAGGTTGCTAAACCTAAGAAAAAAGTTGTCAGAGCCGAAGAGGCTAAACCCCGAAAGTGTCTCGAAAAGGATGCGGTTCTTTGTCATTGCAATGAGATTGTCATTGGAAGCAAAGTTGCAAGGCTTATTAGGAAGGCCTAAAAGGTGAAGAAGGGCAATATGATTGCTACTACTTCAAGTATCTATGTGATAGATATTTTCTTTTCGACTTCTTGTTCTTGGGTATATGATACCGGATTAGATCCCACATTTGTTTAAGTGTGCAAGGAACAAAGAATAGAAAGCTACTCAAAGAAGGTAAATTAAACCTATGCATAAGAATGGAGCAAGCGAGGTTGCTACATTAGCCATAGGGACTTATGAAGTCACTTTACCTTGTGAAGTAGTACTTGTTTTGAACAAGTATGACTACGTTCGAATTTGAGTAGGAGTATTATTTACTGTTTCTTAAATGGATGATGAAGAATATAATTTTCTTATTTTCAATAAGAAGTTTTATATTTTTTAATGATATGCCTTATTGTATTGCATATGTCATTGAATGGTCTTCATATCCTGGAAGATGAGAAACAAAATAATGTTGAAGATATCTATAATATAAATGGAAATCTAAACCGAACAATATGAGCAACGCGTTCATATGACATTGCCGGATTAGTTCGAGATAAATAAGAAACATATATCTAAACTCCATTAACATGGACTTTTAGACTCATATGACCATGAGTCATTTGAGGAATGTTGATCTTGTTTATTGGGATTATTGACCAAACCACCCTACACTAATAGTAGTGGGAGGGCTAGTGCTTTATTGGTCATTATACATGAGATGTATGTGGACCATAAGCAGCATTGCTAGGGGAGGATTTTGGTGTTTCATCACATTCAAAGCAATGACTTATTAGATGTGACGATGTCTATCTAATGAAGTCAGGTGAATCGTTTGAGATGTTTCGAACATTTCAAGGTGAAATACAAAAACAACTTGGTAAAACTATTAAATACTTCGATTGGATCGAGGTGGTGAATATTTGAACCAAGAGTTTGACAATCATCAAGAATTGACTCCACAAGGAACACCACTATGAATGGTGTGTGCCGAAAGGAGGAATTAAACCTTGTTAGACATGGTTCATTCGATGATGTGTCAAGTTGACTTTCCTAATTCCTTTTGAGGATATGCATTAGAAATAATGCGGTTCTGCTTGAATCGAGTCCATACTAAATCGGTTCCTAAGATCCCACATGAGATGTGGCATGGAAGAAAACTTAGTTTGTCTTTCATGAAGATTTGGGGTTGCGAATCTTATGTAAAGAGACTTGTCTCTTATAAGTTAGCACCAAATCTGACAAGGTTATTTTCGGATATTGATTTTACAACCACAAAAGAGAACAAAATGTTTGTTGCTCTATTTGATTCGTTTCTTGAGAAATTGTTTCTCAATAAAGAATCTAGTGGGAGTAAAATTAATCTTGAAAGAAGTTCAAGAACCCGAAAATAATATGGAACCAAGAGTAGAGACGGAACCAAGTTCACAAAAGGAGTTGTGGAACCGGTTCAAGATGCACAAGTCCATCGTAGATTGGATAGGTCACGATCCGAACTCAAGAAATAAGTGATTTCTCGTTGCGGAAAGTGATAAAGTGGAAGTCATTAAGAATGACGATCCTACTTGCTATCAAGAAGCGATGTCCCCTCTAATTTGGATAAATGGTTAGGAACCATGGAATCCGAATTGCAATCCATGTTTGACAATCAAGTTTGGAACTTGATTGGGCTACCTAAAGGTGTAAAAACTAAAGGATGCAAGTAGGTCTTCAAGACCGACATGGATGGGAAGGTGTATACTTTCGCTGACTAAAGATTGTAACAAAGGGATTTAGGCAAATTCATAGTATTGACTATGTTGAAACCTTTTTCGCCAGTTACAATGTCGAAGTCTGTTAGAATTTGAATTGCCATTATCACATATTGTGACTATGTGATATGACAAATGGATGTCAAACGACTTTCTTTAAATGGAAAGATTATTAAGGATGTGTAGAGAACACAACCCGAATAGTTTGTCGATCCAAGAAACTCTAATAAAGTATGCATGTTGCAAAGATCCATAAGATGGGTTGAAGCAAGCTTCAAGGAATCGGAATCTTTGTTTTGATGAATTGGTCAAAGAGTTTGATTTCATCAAAGAACAAAGATGAATCTTGTGTATGCATGAAATTCGGTGGGAGGCGTAGTATTATTTCTATTGTTTTATTACAATGATATCTTACTCATTGGAAAAACAAGTTCCGACACTTAAGACTGTCAAGTCTTGATCAAGGAAAGATTTCTCAATGAAAGATATGGGTGAAGCCGCTTACATCCTTGGCATCAAGATCTATAGAGATAGATCTAGAAGGATAAATTGGTTTGAGTCAAAGTGTTCTCATTGACAAGATTCTTAGAAGAGTCTAAGAAGAGTAGCTTGTCAATGGGTCATGGTATTTTTCTTAGCAATATTCATTGTCTTATGACAACTGATGAGCAAAAGGGAAATGAATGAAGTTCCATATGCTTCGGCATTTGGATCTGTCATGTATGCCATGATTTGTACTAGACCCGGCGTTTCATATGCTCCAAGCATGATGAGTCGATACCAATCTGATCCTGATATAAACCATTGGATGGGAGTCAAGATGATCCTTAAGTACTTAAGAAGAACTAAGGATATGTTCTTGATATTTGAAAGGTTGGAAGTTAATCTTGTTGTAAGGGTTACATAGATGACTAGCTTCCAAACTGACAAAGTTATTTTAAAATCGCAATTAAGATTTATGTTTATGCTTATTAGAGGTGCAGTTTTGATTGGAAGAGTTCCATGCAGAAATTGTAGCCAATTCTACTACTAAGGCCAAATTTTAGCAACATATGATGTGGCTAAAAGAGGCAGTTTGGATCAAAAGTTCATTAGTGTTTTGGAAATGTTCCAAGTATCACTAATCGGTGAAACTCTTGTTATGACTATAGTAGTACGTACCACTTGTGCAAACAATGGAACCAAGGTCACAACAACGATCCAAACACTCACTTAGACGTTCTTTGAGGAATTCATAAAGAATGAGAAGAAGTTAAGATATACAAAGTATCAACCGATGATGACATTAGGGATTCACTTACAAAGACCTCGCACGGGCGAAGCATGATGGTCATGTTAGATCCATGAGTATTCGATACATAAATGGAGCCTAGTGCAAGTGGGAGCTGTTAGTGTGTGTGTGCCCTAGGCTTATAGTTTCTATAAACCTTATTGTATCGTCTTTATCATTAATAAAAGAGAAATTTTATTTTGATTAATATATGTTTTGCATGTTTATTAAATTAATCTGTGTCCCTAGTTATTTAGTGTAAGTTGGTAATGGATGATCATAGAGATGATCATATGCATAGAGATGCACATTACAAACTTGTAAATAACTAGTATAAATGCTAATGGATAATCATATGATGATTATTTGCATAGAGATGCACATTAGATTTATGGGTACTTGTTAGAGAACAAGTGGTGGACTTGACCCGCATGAGATTTATGTCATGGTCAAATGTCATAATTAAATCTCATATGGTCACTTCATTTAGTCCCTAGACACGAGATTATCATGACCTTACATATGATGAAAGTTATGTTTGATTTTAGTCAAATCGGTATCTTAACTACGATATCTATAAAGGCTATCTTTGGCATGATCGGATTCATGATGGGAAGGATGATAAGTCAAGATGGAATTTGTCCCTCGGAAGAGAGATGTTTCTTGGGCCCCTCGATGAGTGATAATGATGAAAGAGTGTGGCCACACCCCAATGCGATTGGATTATCATTATACTCAAGATCGAAAGCATTGAACAAATACAAGTTGACGTGGACCATGACTTGTGTTCAATATAACATCGTGAGACAAAGGGGGTAATGAAAGTGTACCATTGGAAACGTGAACTCTTACGTTGTGTTATTTGGGTAGACATAATGGCTTGCTAGAGTCCGCTTATGCCTTATGAGGGTCGATATTATCGGACTCATTGCCAACATAATACAATCCTATTGGGTCACACACAAGTAGAATGAATTGGTTGAACCAAAGGAAGAATGATTGAGAGTCTACGTATCGGCTACTTATGTCACGCGACATATTAAGCCATTGGCTTAATATACCGCGCGACATATCAAGCTCCGTACGCGGTTTTAATGTACGGTTCTCCTAATGTGATTAGGAAACATATTTACACTAAAGTAGTATAAATATGTGAGGTCTGTAAACCCTAAAGAGCTAGCCGAATTTTCTCAAGAAAAATCACAATCAAAATCCTCTCAATATTCTTCCATAGGTTTTTGGAATCTAGCAATTCCCAACACGAGAATCGTTCTCGACATTCATATTTGTGTGGATTACCAAAAGAGGGTCTTAATTTGTTCCAACAAATCAAAGGCCTAGAGTTCAAATCTGAAGATCCAAAGGAGTTGAAGATTCGAAGATTTGAAGATCAAAGTTTTGTGATTACGAATCACATAATTATCCGTTCGATAGCTCAAGACCGGAAAGCAATTAAGGTTGGTAAATTCTATCTCATAGGAATTCAATTTAATCGTATAGAACGGATCTTAGGGCTCATGGGTTTTGTGTTAATTTGATGCTTAATTCCGCTGCGCATGGACCCATAAAACCCAACAGTAGGAGCATGCTTACATTAAATGGAAAGCTAGAACTATGACAAATTCAAACTTATAGATTGCATTAACCTTCGAACTGAACTAGGAGTTGTACTAGAAGTAATACTTGATGAGGTGAGTGGCGTGCCATGGGTGCTTCAACTCTTCACCATCAGGATGAGCAAGCATGTAAGTCCCCACTTTGATGATTCGAGTGACAATGTAGGGACCTTCCCAGTTGGGAGATAGCTTGTTCTGCTGGGTTCTCCTTCCTGTTGCCTCGATCTTCCTTAGCACGTGGTCACCTACTTGGAATGATCTCGTCTTCACCTTCTTGTCGTGGTAACTCTTAGTCCGCTGCTTGTAGTTGACCATTCGAAGGTAAGCAGTATCTCGCTTCTCGTCGATCAGATCTAAGTTGATCAATGCAGTGATATCATTACGCTCTTGATCAAAGAATGTCACTCTAGCCGTAGGAAACCTCAACTCGAGTGGAGCCGTGGCTTCGACCCGTATGCGGAGCGAATGGGGTTTCCCAGTAGGCCCCAGAGTGGTTGTGCGAATCGCCCAAAGAGCAAGGGGAGTTCGTCCAACCGATTCTTTGCGTCGACCTACCAAGCTGTCTTTAGTGAGGATAGGACGAGCTTATTCGCCGCCTCAGCTTGCCCATTTCCTTGGGGGTATGCAACAGATGACTGCCAATGTTTGACCCCCACTCTATTCATTTCTTCCTCGAAGGCTCTGGATAACTGTAACCCATTATCTGAAACTATAGCTCGAGGTATCCCAAATCGACACCATATGAAGTCGTGTATGAAGTTGATGGCGTTTTCCTCTGTGATGCGAGCTAGTGGCTTTGCTTCGACCCACTTGGTGAAATAGTCAATTGCAACGATCACATACTTGCAATTTCCCCGGGCGGAAGGGAAGGGTCTAATCTGGTCGACGCCCCACATATCAAATGGCCAAGCGGCGATCACTGGAGTCTGCTCCGTTGTAGGCATATGAGGTAGGTTGGCAAACCTTTGGCATTGATCACATTGCTGAACAAAGTCATGCGTGTCAGCTCTCATGTGTGGCCAATAATACCCCAAAGTGATCAATTTGTCGGCTAGAGTCCTGGCCCCCGGGTGTCCACCACAAATTTCACTGTGCACCTCATGCATTAACTGAGTGATCTCTTGAGGATGAATGCACTTCAACAGTGGTCTAGTATATGATCTCCTGAATAGCATGCCTCCTTGAATAACATATCTTGGAGCTTTCTTCTTGATAGCTCGAGCTTTCTTCTCGTCCTCTGGGAGCTCGCCATTTTCCAGGTATGCCTTCATTTTCTCGATCCAGCACTTGTTGTAAGCCCAATTTCTCAAGGGGTCTTCCACACATTGAATTTTGACCCTTTCATAAGCTGGGTTCTCGAGGTAGGAGATGGGCTCTTCGTGTTGCTCGTCTGTAGTGGCCAGTTTCGAGAGCAAGTCGGCCAACACATTGTCTTCTCGACCAATCCTTTGGATTTCCCAAAACTCTAAGTCTTTTGTCAGTTCCTTCACCAGGTCGTGGTATTTGACTAAGGTTGAGTTCAGTACCTCATACTCGCCTCTAACTTGGTTGACTATTAGCTGGGAATCACAGTATGCCATGATTTTAGTCGCTCCAAAGCACTTGGCGTACTCGATGACTGCTACTAAGGCTTCATACTCTGCCTGGTTATTGGATGCGTCAAACTTGAACCTCAACGACTACTCGTATACTGTCCCAGATTCTGGCTCGATCAGAACAATCCCAGCTCCACTGACATTCTTTGTCGCTGACCCATCTAAATAAACCTTCCAGCAATCATCGGGTAGAGAAGTGACGAGCTTGGACTCTTGCTGTTCTTTTCCCTTAGCTTTTTCTTTTTGAACTCGCACCTCGCTGTCCTCCCTGGTGAACGTAAGCTCGACCAAGAAGTCTGCCAAGGCTTGAGCCTTCAATGCCTTTCGAGGTCGATACTCGATGTCGAATTCCGTGAGGGCAATTGACCAATTGAGTAAGCGACCTGAACTCTCTGGCTTGTGCAAAATTTTTCTCAGGGGTATATTCGTGAGCACCACGATAGGATGAGCCAGGAAATAAGCTCGCAGCTTCCTTGAAGCTATGACTAAGACATAGGCGACCTTCTCAGCATTGTAATATCTGCCCTCCACATCTGATAGGGCCTTGCTAACATAGTATACGGGCTTTTGAATCCCTTCCTCTTCTCGAACCAGAACTGCAACAACTGCTTTGTCCCCCACAGATAGATACACGAACAAAATCTCTCCAGTGGTCGAGCTACTCAATAGTGGTGGAGTAGCGAGATAATCCTTAAGCTGTTGGAACGACGAATGACATTCGGCCGTCCATTCAAAATTTTTCGCCCCCTCAAAGCTTTGAAGAAGGGGAGAGACCTTTCCGCCGATTTGGATATGAAGCGACCTAGAGCTGCTACTCTTCCATTAAGTCACTGCATCTCTTTGACACTGGTGGGCTCTTGCATGTCGACTAGAGCTTTGATCTTTTCTGGGTTTGCCTCTATTCCTCGTTGTGACACCATAAATCCAAGGAATTTACCCGCTGCTACACCAAAGACACATTTGTTGGGATCAAGCTTCATGTCGTTTGCTCGCAGGTTGGCGAACGTTTCCTTTAGGTCGACCACATGACGTCCGGTCTTTGTTTTTATGACCATGTCGTCGACGTAGGCCTCCATGTTTCGGCCAATCTGTGAAGCAAAGACCTTGTTGACCATACGCTGGTAGGTCGCTCCTGCATTATTCAACCCAAATGGCATCATAGTATAGCAATAGATGCCTCCAGCTGCTTGGAAAGCCGTCTTCACGATGTCGTCCTCATGCATCTTGATCTGATGGTAGCCTGAATAAGCATCCAGAAAACTGAGGGTGGAGTGGCCAGCAATGGAATCAACAAGTTCGTCAATTCTAGGGAGAGGATAGCTGTCTTTTGGGCAGGCAAGGTTGAGATTGGTGAAGTCGACGCACATTCTCCATTTGCCATTTGACTTCTTCACCATGACCACATTTGCTAGCCAGATTGTATGTGTGGCCTCCTTGATTATACCTGCACTCAAAAGTTTTTGTACCTCGAGTTTAATGGCCTCTTCCTTGTCGCGAGCAAAGCTTCTCAGTCTCTGAGGTTTGGGCTTTATGGTCGGGTTGACCTCCAACCTATGAACAACGACTTCTTCCTTTATTCCCCTCATATCTTCTACTCGCCACGCAAAGACGTCATTGCTTTCTTTGAGCAGCTCGACGATTTCCGACCTTCACTAGACAATTGCTTTCCAATTTGAATTTTCTGCTCAGGGTAGGAAAGGTTTGTAATTACTGATTCCAGCTCGTCTACAGCCTCCAGCTCTGGACCATCCCTGAACTGTAGGGTTTCAATGATGATTTCTCTAACCCTCTGTCTTTCTTCGGCCCCCAAGTGGGGAGCTTCTTCAGCAATCATTTCATCCAGCTCATCTGCAGTCTTATTGGTGGTGGCCCCCGAGTTATTATCGACTTGGAGGCATAGCTTGCCTATGGATACTTGGTCGACCATAACTGTATCTGGATCAACCATGGTGGTTTCAGAGTGACGTGTCGACTCAGTCATGATCTCATCATGTGAGCGATAGGTCGACTCTTCCACGATGGCGATTGTAGATAGTCGAGTAGTTTTGGTGATCGACTGAGATAACTTCAAGTATCCTTCTGCAGTTTCAATCTCCAGCTCCCTCTTCTTCCTCTCACGAAGGACATGGTCAAGGTATGCTCGAGTTGTGCCTTGTACACAGTCGACTCCAGCTGGTGTGGGAAACTTAACTCGCTGATGGGGAATTGAGGCCACCATCCCCAGTGGGACCTGGCCAGGGATTCCAAGAATAGCAGCATAATCACTATTGACATCTATGACAATAAATTTTACCTTAGAAATGACCCTGTAGGGATGCTGGCCTAGGTCGACATCTAGCTCGATCTGTCCTTTGGCATCGACCCGGTGGTTGGTGAAGCCTTCCAACCTGCCATCATATCTTTCAAGCTGCTCATTCGAGAGACCCATCTCCTGGAATGTTTTGTAGAACAAGATATCCTTGCAGGCCCCCGTGTCGGCTAAGAGTCTGCTCGTCGTACATCCATCAATAAGTCCTGGGATGACGAGAACTTGCTCTCTAGCCGCCATATTAGTTGCTAGCTCGCTTGGATAGAAACTAATCACCTCGTCCCTGACGTGGCTCCTTGGGGGCACATGTGGGGCTTTGTTGAGCTGAAAGATCTTATGCTTGATGGTTGTGTTGCTGGCTTGTTCAGTAATGACACCCAGATTTAGTCTAGGCTGCCTTGACTCTGGGTGTCCACCTCCAGGTCGCTCTCCACCGCCTGCTTGAGGTCTTTTTACATATGTGTCGAGCCTTCCCTGGTCGACCATCCTCTGAATGATACGCTTCAAACTCATACAATCCTCAGTAGTATGGCCCGTATCCTTGTGGTAATCACAATACTTGCTATTGTCCCTTCTGAACTTATTGCCTGGGTTCATGGGGGCAGGTGGTGCCAGCTCGACTGCGTTCATTATTTCAGTTCGACTCACCGTTAGGGGAGTGAAAGCTTCAGGCACCTTTTCTGTCGCCCTGGTCCTGTTCTTACCATTCTTGTTGTTTTCCCCATTCTTGGCTGAGTCCTTCTTATCATCAGCGACCTCAGTCTTGGGGCCTTTCCCAGTTTTCTTTTCATTTCACTCCTCGGCCAAAGCTACATTGTAGGCCTTTTCGAACAACTCTTGTCGAGTTGTGACTGTTCGAACTGTCAGCTCGTAATCCATGTCTGCCGAGGAAATCCCACTTCTGAAACAATTGATCACCTCCCTGTCTGTTAGGTCCTCCTCGATCTTGTCAACCATCTCCTTAAACTTGGTGTAGTAGCTCATTGAACTTTCATTTTTCCCTTGCACCAGGTTGTTGAGATCGGTGACAGTCATCTTCCGAGCTCCTGCAGTCGAGAAGCGATCCAAGAACTTTGTTCTCATATAGGTCCAGGTCGAGATGCACTCCAATGCTAGTCCATTGAACCATGTAAGAGCTGGCCCTGTGAGGGTGCTGATGAGGGCTTTGCACATCATGTCGTCCTCATTGGAGACAAAGCACATGGTTGCTTCTAGGTGCTGGATGTGGCTTTTAGCATTGGTTGCACCCGAATACTTCTCCAGGAGAGGCAATCTGAAGCCGGGAGGAGGTCGACGGTCAATCAAATCCTTGGATAAGGGTCGAAGAGCAAATTTTACTCGTTCGTTCTTTCCAGTATCACCTTTCTTTTCAGTCTCCCACTGCTCAAACATCTTCTTCCATAACAGCCATTCTCTAGTATCAGGTCTGTCGTCTCTAGCAGGGGGGACATCATTTGACCTTTGACCCTCACTTTTAGGGGGAGTTACTTGTTTGCTTCTCCTATCCCTGTGAGAGGGTGACCTTACTGACCGAATTGGCGACCTACGCCTGTCCTCTCTAAGTGGCGACCTGCGCCTATCATCTCTGGGTGGTGACCTGCGCCTGTTTTCTCTTATAGGCGACCTGCGCCCATTCCTTTCTCTATGGGACTGCGACCTTTGCGTCCTGGCTGGTGATCTATGCATGCTTCGATTAGCCTCTAGCTGTGTCCTCAGGTCCGACTGGGCTTCCTGCTCCCTGTTTCTGTTGAGACTGGCCCTGAGATCGTCACTTGGGACATGAATTGGCGATTGAGGCCGCACCACCATCCTTTGCTCAACATTCTGTCCCACAGTTTCATTTGGTCTAGTACTCCTGGCACGCTCCCTATTGGATACTTGAGAGGGAGCCACCCTTTCTGACCTTCTATCCGCTTGCTCTGCCTCCTCCATTGCTAATAGCTCGGCAAGAATCTAAGCCCGCTCCAACAGCATCTCCTTTCTGCTCAGGGGGTTGGATCAGGGGCCTCCCTGTTTCCAGCATTCATTTGTCCAGTTGGACGCTTTGGAGGAGGGGGAGCTCCTTGCCCCTCCATAGGTCGCTTATCCCTCCTCCCGTCTGGCAATCCCCTGCTATCACCAATACTGTTAGATCGAGTTGCTCTAGCGTGATGACGCGGAGGAGGAGGAGGCAAGCTAGCATTCCCAGTGTTTGCATTGGCGTTGGTGTTGTTGTTGACATTCACTTCGTTGGATTCATCAGAAGCGTCAGCAACATGTCCGTCCGGGGTTACAATGGAACCAAACTGATACCGCAGGAAATGTGCTTATCAATCTTCCTCCACGTGGCAGGACTGATCACCTGACTCCTTGACCTGAAAATCAGAACCCACGACTAGCCGGATGTGTCTCCGGCTTAGACCCTCGGGCGTGAGAGTAAGTATTTGAAGATTGGAGAGCAAAAATGTATTGAACAAATGATATTCAGATAACAAAATTGCAGTTACCTTGGAACCGTTGTAGTGGGAATGTATTTATAGATTGATGTAGGTGGTTTATTTGGCAGGGCTACATGAGCTCTGAGATTTGTGGGACAGCTATGCATCATGTGAACGTGTCCTTAAACGGTCCCTGATTTGTAGGGAAGCAGTTATGGAAAGAGTACAAGCACGTGCGCCTGTAACTGTTAGGTCGACGCTAGCTTGGCAGGTCGAGGTCGACGCTTGGGATTTGGTCGACCTGATTGATGGGTAGAGTTGGATCGTACCCATAACATGACTTGGATCATAAGGTCGGACTTAGTTAGGTCGGTTCCTGGTAGGTCAGACAATGAACTTAAGTCGACGTATCAATAAGATGGGCCTTGGGCCATGTGATCATTGGGCCTAGCCCATTGAGAATGTGGTTACCATAATTGCTTGAGGACTGAACTTTACTCGCTTGGCCCAGCTCGATACTTTTGGTATGTTCAGTATCTTTTCTATTTTAGGTAACTTCCTAAAATATTTACCTTCTATTTAAGATCCTTCCTTAAATAGTATCTTTTCTATTTTAGGTAACCTTCCTAAAATGTTTACCTTCTATTTAAGATTCATTCTTAAATAGTATCTTTCTTAATTTAAGTAACCTTCCTAAAATAGTAACTTTCTATATTTGAAAACTTTTTCATTATTCTTGGGCTTACACTTCCTATTCTTAGAAGTTGCCTTTATTTTTATTTGGTTCTTCTTCTTTACCTTTTAAAAGTCTTTCTTTCCTTAGGAGTTACTTTTAAAAGCCTCTACTTTGAGCATTTACAAAAAGGTCCTTTAACTTCCAGAATTCACAAAGAAGTCCTTTGATTTTTGAAATTTTGCTAAACAGTCCCTCAACTTTCAATTTTTACAAAACAATCCCTCAACTTTCAAAAATTACAAAATAGTCCCTTGACTTTCAAAAATTACAAAACAGTCCCTCATCTTTCAGAAATGACAGAACAGTCCCCTGACTTTTAGAATTTACAAAACAGCCCCTAATTTCCAAATTTTCAGTTTGGTCACTAGGGTTTTGGAAAACTGATTTTCAGCTTTTAAATCTTGGTTAAATTTCTAACCAAAAACACTTTTTTTCAAAATCAAAACATTTTTGATACCTAAATATTTACCCAAAACAATTTGTAAAACTAGTTTACACCAAAAGTTATTTAAACCAAACACATGGACACACACGGCACACACACACACACACGGCACACACACACACACACACACACGGCACACACATACAAAACACACAAAAATATTTACTTTGTTTTAATCTTTCTTGGTATGAACAACCCTAGATTAACATCTATTGATTCATCCACAAATCCTATTTTAGATACTCATTCATAGGATTTAAAATTTTCATCACATATCCTATTCATACTCTTAATAAACCTTTAAACCCTAGTTGATCATAGGTTATCAATCTAACATTAAAACTAAGATTAATTAATTTTAAATGCTAGGGAAATAGGATTAATACCTTGTTCCAAGATGATCTTCACCCAAGAAGTTGGAAAACTCAAGATTTCCTCCCCCTCCTTGATCGGCCGCCGCCCCCTAGCTTAGGGTTTTAAAATTTTTTTTCTCTTTGTAAATTATTGGAATTATGAGAAAATAAGAAGGGTTTTGGTGTTTAAATAGGGTAGGTTTAATATTACTAATCCATTTAGGAAAAAGGCTTTCTTAAACCTATTGGGTTTTGGATTCCCTACAAAGCCCACTTTAACCATCCCTTAACTTGGCCCACCTAATTAAGTCCAAGTCCAAAACAATTAAATAATCAAGTATTATTTTATTTTCTAATTAAAATAATACTTATTAATATTAAAAGGAATTTTCGGGTCTTTACACTTATTCCCTCCAACCACCATAGCCGATCTCGTCCTTGCCGCCTCCTCCGCTTCTGCTTGTGCAATTTTCGACATGTTCTTGTGGAGTTCAGCATTAAGGGTAACCAATGCCACTTTAGTTTCGAATTCTCTTTCTTTCAGTAACTTCAACTCCATCTTCGTTTCCGCCAACTCTGCTTCCAATTTCTTGAGACTGCTCGTGATCACGCCACCTGTACTAGGGTTGTCATGATCACGGCCACAATCACTTTGTCGTTCCCACGATGCTTGTTTCGGTGTGGACAAAGCTGAAGAAGAGTATTTCCATGGGGGATGATTCTTGTTTGGTAAATGTGACAATTTCATTGTTATCAGGCTTGTGGTAGGCGTAGATTTCTCAGGTGAGAAAGCGCTCGCCGAAGACCGCCACGGCTTCCTTGACAGAGCTAAAAGGGCTGGAGATGTCGACGTTTGAGTGGTAGTCAATGGGTGGCGGTTTGTGGACAGAGTTCGGTAGGGTTTGGGTATCCATGGTGGTGGAAAATGAGGATGGGGGAAAATTAATGAGATGGGGTGAGGGAAATATTGAAGTTATGGTAAGGGTTTGAGTTTTCTTGGCTTTTACTTTAAAACTTATGGATAATAAAAGCAACACAAAGATATCACAGGTGCAATTCAAACAAACGCTTCATCAAGGTCTATGGTTGATAGAAGACCATCTGCAACCATGAATTTCCAAACAATGGAAAACTTAAGACTTCATTAGTTCTTACCTAAAATTAGTCTATTACAAAATTGAGACCATGTATAAACATGAAGTCCGTTCTCTAAGAAACTTAATTTAAATAGGCTAAGAAACTTTGTATAAGGAAAATACTACTCAGTCCAAATGGAAGAAGTCACTTGTAACTTGTGCGCAAATAAAGTGAATTGCTGAAATGTTAATTTCGCAAAGTACACATATTAAGGTGGGGCCAGAATTCCAAGTTCTTTCAGTTGAGTTTACATGGTATTCTCATTCATCGTCTTAGAAGAGGCTTCTTGAAAATAATATGTACTTCTTTAATTGATTTAAAGTAAAGATTAAGTTGTACCACTTCAATTGGGACGTAGGGAGTAATAAACTCCTACGGCCAATATTAATGCTAATGAACTCTTAAACTAAAATATTCTTATTCCTCCCGCATCAAAGGCCTTCCAAGACTACTAATCATCTGCAGTTCTGTTACACTATGAACAAAAGACCAGTTTCCATGAAAAGGAGGCACCATCCTCAAACAGGGAGTTGAAAGTTGGCTACTTTAATACCCATTATCCCATCAAGGTACAAAAACAAAAGGAAAAACTCGTTAAACCATAGCAGGAAAAAAAACTTCTAAAACTGCAAGTCAAAATAATTAATGACTAACAAATATAAAAGCAAACTGGATGAGAAAACCAACTAAAAGCAATTGATGCATCCAGAAACTACTTCTAATTGCCTTTTTCCATATGGTAACAAATATTAAATTTGTCAGTTAAGAGAAAGGATATCAGCTGGCATAACAGTGGAGAAATAGTCTCCTTTTCGATGCCACTCAACAGAAGACACTATCTGCAAGATAATAAAAATAGCAAACAATTAAAACCGGCATGAGGAAACACCAATCAGGTTTAGCACATACTACCCAAAGCCAATATGAAACTACCTTAAAATGCTTAATTCTGATTCCCTCGTATTTATCATACTTGTTGCACATTTCTAGCTGTTAGAGATGGAGGGGTTCGAGCATTGGTTCCTTGTATCTTCTGTTGGGTTGAGTGAATACTCTCCAAGGTGGAGATTGTAGGATGGTATGGCTCGTCTTCTACATGGCTGCCCCACCTAGGGTGAGGCGGACGCCTGGGAGGCAGGAGATGGGGCCGTGGAACCATGGCTTTGAGGCGGCCGCATGGAGCTTTTTGGGGCGGGCGCATCGACGACCGAAGGAGCAGCTTGGCATTGCACCTCGCCAGGCGGGCGCCTGGGTTACCTTGGGGCGTGCGCCTCAAGGCTGACGGGGGGTTTTGGGACTGAACGGGTTTCTGTTTATTTGGTCTTGGTTTGGGCTAGGGTTTGTAACATATAAATACTGTTTGTAACCCTATGTAAACATATGAGACATAGCACGTAATAATACAGATGCAAGGTTCAAAACCCCAATCAATTCCATCTCTTTCGATTTCTCAATTGTGTTCTTGGTTATTGTTCATAGCTTCCGCTGCGATTGCACAACAACTGGTATCAGAGCACGGCTGCGATGTCTGGGGGTAATTCTATCACCGTGAAGTTCGATGTTCAGAAGTTAGAAGTTTGATGGGCATGGAAACTTTGCGTTATGGCAAAGGAGGGTGAAGGATTTTCTGGTTCAAGCAGGCTTGGGAAAGGTTCTTCGATATTCGGATAAACCTGATGATATTGAAGAAGGTCCATAGAAGAATTTGCAAGAACGGGCTCTATCTTCAATACGGCAGTGCCTTGCGGATGAGGTGGTGTATCACGTGATCGATGAAGAATCACCGACGAAGGTTTGAGAGATTTTGGAGGGCTGGTATATGTCAAAATCTTTGTCGAACAAGTTGCATCTCAAGCAAAGGTTGTATGGGCTTAAGATGGCAGAAGGTTCGGATCTTGATTCTCATATCCACACGTTTAATCAAATACTTAATGATTTGATTAGGGTGGAGGTGACGTTCGAGGAGGATAAGGCGTTGATGCTGTTGAATTCATTGCCCTCTTCTTCAACATACGAAAACCTTATTACTACGTTGACTTGGGGGAAGGATACTTTGGAATTGCAACCGATCACAGAAGCTCTTATAGCGTTTCATAAACGGAAGAAGTTCGTTGATGAACCTGCGGGTGAGGGTTTATTTGTGAAGGAGAATCAGGAACGTGGGTGTGAATGTGGTGCCCAAGATTGCGGCTTTTTCCCATTTTTTTTGAAATATTGTTTTATATGGTTGGAACCGCCTCACATCAGTTTGAAGACATCCGGTTTAAATTGAAAAACGGAGTCGCCACGCCATTTTGATTTCCTCAAAATTTTGAAAAAAAGGATTTGGGTCCAGAGGTTAAGTTACCCCTTGGGAAAAACGGATCGTCGTTCACCCAAGGAGCCTTGCCGAAGCAAGTCTTCCAAGATCCGATTTTCATGCTTGCCTTTGTGTTTTCGTGTGTGGGATGTGTTTTTGAAAAGGGAGGGAATATGCCAAGTTATCTTCCGGACGTATAAACCATGAGTTGGTTATCGCTCGGGATTCCTTGGATTTTGATGTGTTAGGGACTTTGATCCCGTTCTCATCTTAGACTTATGATCATCATTATGAGACCTTGGGTCACATGTGATCGAAATAGGGACACCTTTTTTATAGTCCAAGGATGAGACTCTTTAGAAAGGAAGGACCTTTGCCCATCAATCCTACATCTTGAGACGATTTGAGCTTTGTCGGGACATTTATGCTCGTCTTAAGTGATGATCGGAGATGTGGGGCTCAAGTTCATCCTTTTCTAAAGGAAAATCCGTCTATGGCATCTTTATGTGGAGGAAATGATGTAAAGATAGGACCTTTACACCATTACACTCCAAGAGATGCTCCAAGTACCAAAGGAGACTAGGGGAGGGGTATAAAGATTAGATCTTTATACTCATCCTATGCCTTTTTTGTGCCTTATGAAGGTCACTAGGCAATCCTTGGAGAGTGATCCAACCATGAGGGACATGGGGAATGCATTTTAAAGTAAAGATGACATTTTTATGCTAACATATGTAAGAAACATGATGCAAACTAAGACTAGGAATGTAAAGGAAGGACCTTTGTGGCTTTCCTATGTCCTTTATGAACCTTTTAGGTGGACAATCCTTGGAAGCAAGGTCTATGTGAAGGGGGAATGACATTCATGAGTAAAGATGGCATTTTTAATGAAAATATGACATTTTTATGGAAAAAGATGACATTTTTATATGCAAAGGATGCTATTTTCACATCACCATGTGAGGCACACTTCTATTTGAATTTTGTTGGGTCTTGTAGCGCATTATGATTTGGTGTTGGAGCAGATGGATGTGAAAACTGCGTTTCTACACGGTGAGTTGGATGAGCAGATTTTCATGCAGCAACCACATGGATTCACGAAGCCTGGGCAGGAGAGTTTGGTTTGTAGATTGAAGAAGTCACTTTATGGGCTGAAGTAGTCTCCAAGGCAGTGGTATACGAGGTTTGACTCCTACATGGTACGTATTGGCTACAAGCGTTGTGAATATGATTGCTGCGTTTATGTGAAGAGTCTTGATGGTTCTTTTATTTTTCTGTTACTGCATGTGGATGATATGCTTATCGCTGGTAGAAGTAAGAACGAGGTCAATCAGTTGAAGGCCTTGTTGAGTAAAGAGTTTGACATGAAGGATTTGGGGGAAGCCAAGAAGATTCTTGGGATGGAGATTCGCCGAGACAGGAAATCTAGGAGATTGTGGTTGTCTCAAGCCGGCTATGTGGAGAAGGTGTTGGAGAGGTTCAATATGCGGAATACAAAACCTGTGAAGACACCATTGGCGAGTCATTTTAATTTATCTGCCTCAGATTCCCCGAGTTTGACTGAAGATATTCAGAGTATGTCAAAGGTTCCCTATGCAAGCGTAGTGGGATGTCTCATGTATGCTATGGTTTGCACGAGGCCAGATTTGGCGCAAGCCATTAGTGTGGTTAGCAAGTATATGGCGAATCTGGGTAAACAACATTGGAAAGCAGTTAAGTGGATTCTCAGATATTTGAAGGGCACTATGGGTTATGGCATCATGTTTGGAGGAAAGAGTGAGGAGCTTTCTGTTGTGGGATATGTTGATTCAGATTATGCGGGTGACTTGGATCGGAGGAGATCGACTACGGGATATACATTTACTCTTGCAGGTGGTCCTATATGTTGGAGGTCTATGATTCAGTCCATCATTGCATTGTCTACAACGGAAGCGGAGTACATGGCAGCGGTTGAAGCTGCAAAGGAAGCCTTATGGCTTCGGGGTTTGGTCAACGAATTGGGTATTCAGCAAGGTGGAGTGAAGTTGCTTTGATAAACAACAACAACAACATTACCCCAGTGCCGCAAAGGCTCCCACCTATTGTGGGGTAAGGGGGGTCGGATGTACGCAGCCTTGCCCCTGTGTTAAAGCATAGAGAGGCTGTTTCCGGATGACCAGGGCCGGCCCAAGGGGGGGGGGTCAGTGAGGGCAACCGCCCGGGGCCTTAGTGGTAAGGGGTCCATTCTTAAGTAGGCTATAGTGTATATAGTATGTATATGTTTTTTTTATAATTATAATAAATATTTAAAAAAGGCCCACATTCAGTTTTTTAAAAAGGCCCACATTCAGATTTAAAAAAAATAAAATTATTTTGTTAAACAGACACATAAAAGGGAGAAAGGCCCACATTAAGATTAAAAAAAAAAAATTTCTTTTGTTAAACAGACATGAAAAAGTGAGAAAGGACTCCTTTCTCTATTTCTTCCTAGTCCAACCCAACCAAAGACGAAGAGACGATCGTCGCCACTCGCCCGCCGACGCCGACGCCGTCCACCACCATCCTGCTATCTCTTTTCTCTTTTTCTTCCTAGTTCCACTGTTTAGGGCTTCTATTTAATAAAGATTTTGCCAACAAACACAAAGGTAATTTAATTTTCGACTTCAATTCCTTTATTTGATTGTAGATTACTTCGATTTAAGTTAATTTGGGGATATAAGTTTCATTATTTCGTTCCCAAATTACTACACTTTTAGGGTTTTATTTGGGGATTTTTTATTTTACTTCAATTCCTATAATTTGATTTTTGATATTTGATATTGTGATTATAGGTTCAAATCAGTTTATTGAAAGAATCATCCGTCACAAGACTTTATCTTACAAGAATTCAGGTGTTGATGTTCTTTTTGTATTACAATTGTGTTTAATTTTATTTGATAATGTTTTCAAAAAAACAGCCATCTGGTTGTGAGAAAAGAAAAAAAAGAAAAGTTCTTGAGCAATTTAATGCTTCACAGAAGGGGGCTATTGATAAATTTGTTTTTAAAAGAGACTCGGGTCATAAAAATTCTAATGGATTGGGTATTAGTAACATTGAACAACATGAAATTTTAGATGAAAATAATTCAGATGAATTGGGTGTGAGTAATGATCTTGAGCAACATAATGAAAACCTAGGTGAAGACAATCATATTCATGAGGACATAACTAATTTAAATGAGTATGATATACCCCATGTATCCAACATAGAAAATGCAGAAATTGATGATTCTCGAAACCTTACATTAGATATTTTTGATCCGAGAAACTGGGATAATATTGACAATAAGGCGAGAGATATTTTAGTTGAAAAAGGTCCCATACGAGTTTTGCATAAAGAGTATCCATTGGATAATAATTCAAGACATTTTTTCGACATTATATCTATACATGCATCATCTTCAATACGAAAATGAAAGTACTCACCAATCCCGCTATCAAAAGAATGAGGACATCTGTAAATGACTTCCAAATCAAATTGGGGCCGATCTAAATTCGCCTTTTTATATAACTCATCAATCAACTCATTGTATCTCCATCGACAATTAGCTCTTATTGCACATTTTGGCCATTTTTTGAAATGAGGACCATCAAATGGTTGTTCATCATCACCTCCCCAATAACACATGAAAATGATTGGACTCCCGTTCATCTTTAATCCTACATTACGAAATCAAAGTGTTAAAACCTACACAACAAAACTCTAACATTTGTATTTTTAATATACTAAAACACAGTTAAATACTTAAATTTTATTTCAAAACAGAAGTGAAAACAATGATTAAGATGATGTTAATTTACCTTGATTCGTGATCTTCAACTATTCCGATGAAATAAAATGATGTGAATGGCTGAGAGAGAGAGAGAGAGGAAGATTATTAGTGTTTGCCTGAGAGAGAGAGAGAGAGGAAGGTAATGAATGATATTCACGGGTTGTGAAAATTGATACTTTATGCTGGCTGAAAACTGAATTTAGTAGCTGGAAAGTGAATTCTCCGACTTAAACTCGCTACACCGTGTAGCGAGTTTCATTAAAGTTGAATTAAACTCGCTACACCGTGTAGCGATTTCAACTTTAATGAAACTCGCTACACGGTGTAGCGAGTTTAACTTAGAGTTTGTCCACTCCAATAATTTCCTTCGATTCAACATTTCTTATTTCCATTTTTTTTTTCGTTCGCAAGGTATTTTGAGCAATAAATATAGGTTAATTTAGTCATCATAATGAATATCTAAAAATTGTTACTTGTAGTACATATAATGGTGTATCAATAGCAACTTTTAAATTTTAATTTTGATAATTAAATCAACTTCAAATTATTGCTCAAAATACCTTCATACTAACATCAATTTTTTTTACATGTGTTCAAAAAATAATGACATGTTGCTAAATTATGTTTTTATTTAAAATATTTTTTTAAATGTGTTAAAATAAATGATGACATGTTGCCGAATTATGTCCGAGTTTTTCCACTCCAATAATTTCCTTCGATTCAACATTTCTTATTTTCATTTTTTTTCGTTCGCGAAGGTATTTTGAGCAATAAATATATGTTAATTTAGTCATCATAATGAATATCTAAAATTTGTTACTTGTAGTACATATAATGGTGTATCAATAAAAACTTTTAAATTTTAATTTGGATAATTAAATCAACTTCAAATTATTACTCAAAATATCTTCGTACTAACATCAATTTTTTTTTTTACATATGTTAAAAAAATAATGACATGTTGCTGAATTATCTTTTTGTTTAAAATATTTTTTTAAATGTGTTAAAATAAATGATGACATGTTGTTGAATTATGTCAGACTTTTTCCACTCCAATAATTTCCTTCGATTCAACATTTCTTATTTCCATTTTTTTTCGTTCTCGAATGTATTTTGAGCAATAAATATGGGTTAATTTAGTCATCATAATGAATATCTAAAAATTGTTACTTGTAGTAAATATAATGGTGTATCAATAACAACTTTTAAATTTTAATTTGGATAATTAAATCAACTTCAAATTATTGCTCAAAATACCTTCGTACTAACATCAAAAAAAAAATTACATGTGTTAAAAAAATAATGACATGTTGCTGAATTATGTTTTTGTTTAAAATATTTTTTGAAATGTGTTAAAATAAATGATGACATGTTGCTGAATTATGTCAGACTTTTTCCACTCCAATAATTTCCTTCGATTCAACATTTCTTATTTCCATTTTTTTTTTCGTTCGCGAAGGTATTTTGAGCAATAAATATAGGTTAATTTAGTCATTATAATGAATATCTAAAAATTGTTACTTGTTGTACATATAATGGTGTATCAATAGCAACTTTTAAATTTTAATTTTGATAATTAAATCAACTTCAAATTATTGCTCAAAATACCTTCATACTAACATCAATTTTTTTTTTACATGTGTTCAAAAAATAATGACATGTTGCTAAATTATGTTTTTATTTAAAATATTTTTTTAAATGTGTTAAAATAAATGATGACATGTTGCCGAATTATGTCAGAGTTTTTCCACTCCAATAATTTCCTTCGATTCAACATTTCTTATTTCCATTTTTTTTCGTTCGCGAATGTATTTTGAGCAATAAATATATGTTAATTTAGTCATCATAATGAATATCTAAAATTTGTTACTTGTAGTACATATAATGGTGTATCAATAAAAATTTTTAAATTTTAATTTGGATAATTAAATCAACTTCAAATTATTACTCAAAATATCTTCGTACTAACATTAATTTTTTTTTTTTACATATGTTAAAAAAATAATGACATGTTGCTGAATTATGTTTTTGTTTAAAATATTTTTTTAAATGTGTTAAAATAAATGATGACATGTTGAATTATGTCAGACTTTTTCCACTCCAATAATTTCCTTCGATTCAACATTTCTTATTTCCATTTTTTTTCGTTCTCGAATGTATTTTGAGCAATAAATATAGGTTAATTTAGTCATCATAATGAATATCTAAAAATTGTTACTTGTAGTACATATAATGGTGTATAAATAACAACTTTTAAATTTTAATTTGGATAATTAAATCAACTTCAAATTATTGCTCAAAATACCTTCGTACTAACATCAAAAAAAAAATTTACATGTGTTAAAAAAATAATGACATGTTGCTGAATTATGTTTTTGTTTAAAATATTTTTTTAAATGTGTTAAAATAAATGATGACATGTTGCTGAATTATGTCAGACTTTTTCCACTCCAATAATTTCCTTCGATTCAACATTTCTTATTTCAGTTTTTTTTTTTGTTCGCGAAGGTATTTTGAGCAATAAATATAGGTTAATTTAGTCATCATAATGAATATCTAAAAATTGTTACTTGTAGTTGTAAGTACCCCAATCTGGATCACCCCCTTTCAAGCACACGGGAAGCACCGCAGACTCATCAACGCAGTCTCGACGACCTCTGGCACTCAAACCCTCTCAAAACCCCCAGCCAAACCAAGGGAGGAGCCTTCCTGGGATAAAAAGGGACAAAAGGACCTTTTGGGAATTTTCAGGAAATTGGAAAAGCATACATGGTCCGTACGGACCTCTTTGCTTTAATAATTACTGAATCCTCTTAAAGTCCACAATATTCCCTCAAATCCCGGAGAAAATGATTACCCTCCTGGAGAGTTGGTCCGTACGGACCTCTTTGCATGTCAAGTTGGTCCGTACGGACCTTATTGCTCAGGGGACATCATAATTGCAAAATATTCACCATCATCACAGATTCCCTCAAATCGAGGAAAACCAAAATTCTGGATTACCAAGGAGGTCCGTACGGACCTTCTTGCACCAAATCTGGCACTATAAATAGAGGGCTCCCCCTCCTCATTTTCACACACCTCCCACTTCTCTCTTCCTCCCTAAGCCTTCTGGCTTCCCCTCTAAGTCCTCTCGAGGCACTCCCGGCCCCTTTCGGATCCTTCCGAGGTCTTCCAAGCTCCCTTGTGGTGCTCCGAAGCCTCCCCGAGCGCTCCCGCGACGCTCCCGCGCTGCCCCGAGGCACTCTCGAGGTACTCTAAGGCCCCTCGTGGTACTCCGAGGCCTTGCCTGGTCTTTCCACGGTGTCCCGGCTCTTTCGAGTCAAACCGGCGATCCCAAACCACGCCGAAACTCTGCCCGAGTGATCCCTGCGATTCCAACGCACGCCGAACCTCTGCCCGAGTGATCCCTGCGATCCTAACGCACGCTGAACCTCTGCCCGAGTGATCCCTGCGATCCCCACGCACGCCGAACCTCTACCCGAACGCAGCCTGCAACATCAACTCACGCCGAAACTCTGTCCGCAGACAACCGGTCCCTCCCGAAGCAATCCCGATCCGTACCAGAACGCTACTCCGACCTCAAACACTATTCCCCAGCGGAAGACAGACACGAACCAACATTGGTAAGGCTTCCTTCCATTACTATTTCAATACATCTCAATACGTAGTGTACAATGTAGACATCCGACATAGCATGCATTTTTAAAAGCATACACACACACAACATTTTAAAGGATATTAGGGGTATCCGAAAGACTCGTTTTACGAGGCGACTCGGGTGAGCTCTAATATTCTAATATTCTCTTCCCGAGGAGTCATCTGACCTCCGAACTCAAAATCTCATCACACAAAAACAGTTTAAAATTATCTTTAAACTGATGCCATTTTTCAATGTTTTGGGCTTAATAAAAAACGGCGCGGCGACTCTACAAATGCGAAAACAACGGCGAGACACCTCCAACTAACGCTAAAGCGGAATAAAGCCAGATGTCGGGGCGCGAACGCGCTGCCTCTCGGATCCGGGCGACTTTCCCGAAAAGCGACAAATGCGAGATGCTTCGGGGCCCATCCGCGTGCGAGCCGGATCCCGGGTAATTTCAGTTGGCGACTCCGCTGGGGACTTTTTGTTTTAAAATCTTTTTAAACAAAACAAAAGATTTTTAAAACGATGATGAGGGTCAAACTTTCATTTTACCCCTTCCTTTAACTGTTGTGTGTGTGTGCACGTGCTTTACTTTTTATTTTATTTTACAAAAAAAAAAAAAATACAAAAAAAATGCATCAATATACATCTGTGCATACATTTAAAATTCTTCAAAAACGTCTGTTTTACTCAGAAAAAGAATTTTAGAGACCGCACACTACGCGCACTGCTGTCTCGGTTACACCGCACACTACTCACACTGTTGCCTCGGTTACACCGCACGCTACGCGCTTCGCCTCGGATACACCGCACACTACAACCCTTAACCCGGAGTGGTCTCGGTTGCGGTCCGTTTGGTCTTCCTAGGCCTCTTGGACGCGCACGGGATCATTCCAAACATCCCATCCTAGCCAAGCGTCAACCCCGCACGTTTGAGTCTTGAGTCACACTCTGTCCGGACTCGGTTGGTTTTACCCGGTCCGTGTCATACGGCTGGATACATATACCATGCCGGCCATTTTTACAGGTCAAGACTCGGAACTCAAGATCCCTTGCGCAAAGCAAAGCGATGAAAGGTCATGCTAAAATCTTGACCGATCTTGATTTCCGAAGCTACACCTGCACGATGTTCCGTCCCGGATATACATCCATGCTCACATGACACCATGTCATCACGCCTTTGATACGTCAGCCATGACAATATGACCCAGCTAACGCCCAACGTCACAGATCCCTTGCGCAAGCAAGGTAAAGAGAGGTCATGCCGAACTCTTGACCTGATCTTGACTCAGTGGCCGGCTCGGTTCACTATTCATATGGCTAATGCATCAAAACGAACATGACAGGCTCGGTCCTTAGGTTCGATTTTTCTTTTAGGCCGGTGGAAACCGCTTGCACTATAGGACCCTCGCCCGGGCCGTCCACCCCGGGATGTCGAAATACAGTGCAAAACGAGGGCTTATAGCCGCACGTACGGTCTCCACTGACCCATGATCTAGCATAGTTGCGAAAAAGAAGAGCAATCTTTTCCAACCTACCTAGGATTCTGAGAAAACATGTTTTAAGTAAATTAAAACAACAAATAAAATCATAAAAAAAGAAACGGAAACCGCATGCCACGTGAGCTTTCCCCCTTTTATCCCGTAAGGCCATTCCTGTGTCTAAACCTTGCCCATCACCCCCTCCAGCTAACAGAGAGTGGTCGAGAGTACCCGGGAACCCGTCTCCCAGTGTCAAACAGCAAGGTCCTACCTCCTTCCCGGCTACGTCACGGGACGATACCGTCAATTCCCATGGCCAAGTCAGTGGATAACAACGATGAGAACGGGACCTTACCCCCAAGAAATTTCCCAACATTGGAAGAAGTTTGGCGGAGTCCTCATGGCTATTGAGAAACGCCAAGGTGAGCAACAAGCTCGGATCGAAGGTGCCATGCACCACTTCGAACATTAGCCACCCAACTACACAGGGCTTCCCAAGTCATGACTTGCTCCTACGACTTCTAACGCCTCTCATTGTTTCCCGTAAGTCAACCTGTTACCCTCGTACGAGCCATGCGGTTATGACATAAGGCTTGAGACCCTCCGGGAAAGCCCGCCCATTCGGCCTCCTGAGGTCCCGGTACACCGCCGAACAACGAACACATCCGTGGGGACGTCTGCGATTGTAGTGCTTGTCCGGAAATGGAATTCCAGGATGAAATGAATGAGGGCCGTCCTCGAAGAAAGAAGAAGCCGTCTTCTCAACAAAACGAAAAGAGGTATGAATCCGGTGATCCCACAGTCGGAACCCTCGGAGAACCCTCGGGAAAGTTTGACTACTATGTCATCTACTCCAAAAAGTCTAGCTCGCACAAGGCCATGGCAACGTCTGCTCTATGATCGAGTGGGACGAGCTCCGCACCGCCACCGAAGGCCCGAAGGTCCGGATAATCCAACCCCGTCTTGGGAAGATCTCAAAGCCACTATTGATGCTTGTGCAAAGCCATGCCGGTGAACGAATTGAAATGCACACCGGCCTTACGCCAATCGAGGCTCCTCCCACTACGAAATAGGAGAGACAAGCAAAACCATAAGTCCGAAGTGAACGTTCGACACGTTCCGGTCAAATCCCAGTGAATCCTCCACGGACGGACAAAAGGCCAGCCATACCCGAGCCACGAACCGAAAAGGGGCCCTACGCCAAAGAAGTCGAAACCTTGGACCCAAAGGCCGAAGATCTGTCTTAACACAGCTCAAGCGCACTCAGGCTAACATCTCACTCTGGTCCTTACTCACTTCATCTTACTCGCACAAGCTCAAGTTGGAAGAAAGCCTGGCCTGCACCATGGTTCCCATCACGGTGACACTGATGAAGCAGTTTCAGATGATTGGCAACGTTAATTACAGCAATATCATCACTTTCACAGAGCTCGACCTTCCAAAATTTGGGGCTGACCACAATGAGCCTCTCTACATAACAGTTCAACTGGACGAGCGTCGTCTCCCACGGGTTTTGGTAGATGGGGGATCATCCATGAACGTCCTTCCAGCCAAAATGATGGATTTGCTAGGGATCAAAGCAACTGATCTAAAGCCCTCGACTCAGGCAATCAAGGCATACGACTCAACATCCCGCCCAGTCTTGGGAATAGCCACCTTGAACCTATGGTTCGGAAAACAAATGGTCCCGACGGATTTCCAAGTCATCGACATCCCGATCACATTCACTGCCATTTTGGGACGCCCTTGGCTACACCAGATCAATGGGGTGGCATCCACTCTCCATCAGTGCGTAAAGTTCGTCCAAGGAACAGATCTAACCATCATCTACGGCGATAGCGTAGTCACTGAAAGGACCGACACAAACGGCGTCCCAGTCTTAGAGATCAAACACGACGATGATGGCATGATGCTAACAGGGTTCACCATCGAAAGCCCAAAGGCCCAGGTATGCCACATAGACCTGCCTTTGATTTGGGACAAGATCCCTCCCCCGATGAAAATGATGAAGCACATGAACTACATCCCGGGGCTCGGTTTGGGAAAACGCCATCAGGGCACCCAACAAATCATCCATATCAAAGAACAGAATACTCTCCATGGCTTGGGATACTCTCCTACTCCCGAACACATTGCGGAGGACAAGCGAGCTGCACGAAAACGCTCCACAGATAACAAAAGAGGCTTGCACACAACCTCCGATCTTCGCCCTTACAGCTTCGACATGACCAAGTACTTCACAAAGAAGGCCGGCAACTTGGAAGAAGATCCAGGAAAGGGAACAGAGCAGATCAGCACCAAACAAAGCTGGCCGACAAACATGGACAAGCTCCAGCAGAACCTGGCAAGATTCAGAGGCCTCAAGCCAAATCCCGTCCGAAGAGCATTTCTCGACACACCGCCTCTACTGGGATCCATGACCACCACTATTCACAACGAATTTTGGTTTGGGAAAACCCCCTCTTTGGCAGAAGAACTCGAAAAACTCTCTGTCAATACTCCCTCCTTCAACAAGCGGGACGAGTCTGCATTCGAGCTAGTAATGCCCAAGACAAAAGCAAAAGACTCCGCAGACGATGCTTGGGACGAGCCACTGCTCCACCTGCTCTTCAAAGAAGAAATCGAGATGCCAGATCTAATCGATTTTGTTTCTGATAACTCTGTGATAGCAATGATTGGGAATGGTGACATAAAGCCCTTCAAGCCCCATCTCCTATCAAGCTCATTGCCACTCAATAACTGGGCCACCTTCTCCGGACTCCACCGCCGGCCAAAAAGGACATGATCGAGCAACTTGGTCGACCCTCGAGTCCTAGAGTCTAGTGTCAAAACTCATCCCGAGTCCATTATCTTTGAATTTGAGTCTATCGAGTCATCTCGATGGCCTCACGCCGTAAGATTACGAGCTCATTGCCAATAATGTATTCCCGTATGCTCTTAATGAATGCTTCGATCTTTCCGAGTATCCTCTCATTGCATCTTTAACAACTGATAAATTAACTAACACACAAACAGTTAATAACGATTCACTTGATAAAGAAGCAGACACATTAAACGAACAATACATTAAGCACATCTTTAAGCATGTTGTCAAACGAAAAAAACCGGGCCCAAGCTGCCGAGGAGGTTTTAACCAAAGTGAATTTGGGAACTGCTGAAGAGCTAAAAGAGACGCAAATCGGAAGTTTCTTCACCGGCACGACAGCAAGACGCACCGATCGCTGCACTTTGCTCAAAGAATTCGTGGACGTGTTCGATTGGTCTTACCGAGACATGCCCGGATTAGATCCTAACATTGTAGAGCACCGATTCCCTTGAATCCCGAGGCTAAGCCCATCAAGCAAAAGCTACGCCGAATCAAGCGGAATGGTCTTTACAAGTCAAAGAGGAGATCGAAAAAATGCTCCGTGTCGGCTTCATCGTGGTGATCGAGTACCCCACATGGCTCTCCAATATCGTCACGGTCACCAAGGCCAATGGAAAAGTACGCCGTTGCGTGGACTTCCGAGATCTCAACAAAGCAAGTCCCAAGGACGATTTTTCCACTACCCAACATCGACATGTTGGTAGACACTTCTGACCCATTTCGAAGTCAAGTCCTTCGTGGACGGGTTTGCCGGCTACAATCAAATCAAGATGGCCGAAGAAGACCAAGAAAAGACAGCCTTCACAACCCCTGGGAACCTATCGCTACGTAATGCCGTTCGGACTAAAGAACGCTCGGGGCTACTCTACCAACGGGCGGCAACCGCCCTCTTCCACGATATGATCCACAAAGAGATCGAAGTGTACGTCGATGACATGATCATCCACTCAAAGGGATCGGATGGACAACACCTCACGAGACCTAAGAAAATTCTTCAATCGCCTCCGAAAACAATCAATGAGGCTTAACCCCGCCAAATGCACATTTGGGGTTAGCCGAGGCAAGGTTTTGGGATACATGGTCACCGAGAGAGGCATCGAGGTTGATCCTCAAAAGATCAAGGCTATCATCGAAATGAGACCACCGCAAACTCGAGACAGAGGTGAAAAGCTTCATGGGCCGCCTACGGTATATCGCCGCTTCGCCAACCAATTGACCTCCATGTGCGAGCCAATCTTCAAACCGATGAAGAAGAACGCCGACATCGAATGGAACTCGAATGCCAAGATGCCTTTGAGAAAATAAAAGCATACTTTGTGAGTCCTCCGATTCTCTGTCCTCCCCACGAGGAAAAGCCACTTTGTTGCTATACCTAACCGTGACCGACACCGCAGCTTGGAGCCATGCTCTGTCAAGAAAAGAAGGAGTCACGAGTCAAAACGCCATCTACTTCGTGGGCCGAAAATTTCAAGGCGGCGAACTCAATTACTCGGCCCTCGAGAAAACCTGCGCAGCTCGGTATGGGTTGTCGGGAAACTACGGCACTACATGCGGTCGCACACGGTACACTTGGTTTCCAAAATGGACCCGGTCCAAGTACCTCTTCGACAAACCATCTCTCGTCAATGAGGCTCGCCAAATGGTCTTTCTTCCTAGCGGAATTTGACATCAAGTACGTAAACCAAAAGTCAATCAAGGGACGGGCCATGGCTGAACAACTGGCTGATTTCCCAACCGACGAGGCTCGAGGCCCCGAACCATAGTTTCCAGACGAGGGAATCTTCGCAATCGAAGGCGAAAATCGATGGCAACTGTTCTTCGACGGAGCAGCCAACAAAAAGGGAAACGACATCGGTATGCTCTTGGTAGATCCCAAGGACGAGCACACCCCAATTGCAATAAAGCTCAATTTCGAGGTAACCAACAATGCCGCCGAATATGAAGCCTGCGCTACCGGACTACAAGCCGCACTCGAGAGGAATGTCCAGAAACTCGAAGTTTATGGGGACTCAGCCTTGATCATCAACCAAGTCTCCAACAAGTGGAAAACCATAGACCCAGGCTTGCAAAAATACCATGCCTGCATGGACAAAGAGGTCACCTTCCACTACTTGCCAAGAGACCGAAACAGGTTTGCAGATGCCTTAGCCACCTTGTCTTCCCTTGTGGAAATCCCTGAAGGAAAAGCAATCAAACCCTTCAAAGTCGGACGAAAGGAAATTCCTGCCTACTATTGTGAGATCAAACCAGAACCTAAGCCCATCAATGAGTCATGGTATAACCAGATCTTCCAATACCTCAAGAGCGGGGAAACTACCTTCATGAACAAGGAAGACCCACACACAGAAGGGGTCAAAACCAAGAGCATCATGGCCCTAAAATGCCTCGCCTCTCACTTCGTCATCCTCGGGGACATGCTATACAAGAAACGCTACCATGGGCCACTCCTACGCTGCATCAGCCAAGAAGAAGCAAACAAGTTCATGAACGAAGTCCACAATGGGGCTTGCGGTCCCCACATGAACGCCAGAGCCCTGATGCAAATCATTCTCAGGATGGGCTACTACTGGATCTCCATGGAGGCAGATTGCATCCACTTTGTCCGAAGCTGCGACAAGTGTCAACGGTTCTCCAACCTCAATCATCTGCCGCCCCACGATCTCTACTGCATGACTACACCCTGGCCATTTGCCACTTGGGGAATTGACGTCATCGGGAAAATTGCTCCGCCAGGCGACAACGGTCCACGAGTTCATCTTAGTAGCCATCGACTACTTCACCAAATGGGTCGAAGCCAAGTCCTACAAGGTACTCACCTCCAAGAAGGTCGCGCATTTCCTCAAGGAAAGCATCATCTGCCGATACGGCATCCCAAATGAGGTCATATCAGACAATGGTTCACACTTTGAAGGGGAATTCGGCTGCATCGCCGGGCTGAATTCAAGATCACACGCCACAAATCTTCTCCCTACCGGCCACAAACAAACGGCGCCGTGGAAGCAGCAAACAAAACCCTCGAACGGATCATCCGAAAAATGACCACCCGAGGACGAGATTGGCCCGAGAAGCTGCACCTTGCACTTTGGGGCTACCGCACATCGGGCCGAATGACCACGGGAGAAACCCCATTCGCACGACATACGGGATGGAAGCAGTCCTTCCCATCGAGCCGGAAATTCCCTCACTCCGAGAGTCTTTGCTGGAAAATGACATCAACGAAGTCGAATGGCTCCGAAGCCGACATGACGAATTGACTCTGCTAGACGAGCGACGACTAAAGGCCATGGAACACATCCAAGCCTATCAAAGCAGGATGGCTAGAGCTTTCGACAAGAAAGTCAAATCCCGAGACATCAGGGAAAGCGGAATACTTCCAGGCCAGGTACTGAGTCGTCAATATGAAACTCCCCCGACGTCTAAGGAGTACCACAGGAGGGAAAGCGGAATACTTCCATACCCTCAGAAAATACAAGAAAGCACCTGGAGCTGCCATACAAAGAGGAGCTACCTCCGCAGTAGCAAGGTCATCCCACCAACAAAGGCTCTGCTTCATCCCAAACCGCAGGAAACAAGCGACGGAATATAGAAGGAGGACCAAGACAAACCTGGAACTCTGACGACGTAGGACCCTTCCTGCAAGACCCTCCTAGTCTCAATCCTCCAGTGAGGAACCCACCAACGGATCTGATGCGTACCAAGCTGTGCCATCCATCTCTCCCAGGCGGACTGATCCATATCCAACACAAGAGGTCGCTGAGCAAATGACCACGGGCTAAACGACGTCGGAGCCTCGGGCATGGCCTGAAGTCTCTCTCGCAGCCACAAGGTGAGCAAAACGGGGCTTCCCCCTCTCATGAAACGATCCCCAGTCGCCAGACGGTCGATACCATGAAGAGTCTCCCCCAGCACCAACGGGACAATATCCCCTCCAGCCCTGCAGTGCCCAACCACATCTAGCAAAGCGCCATCGCAAATGCCAAGGGAGCTGACCATGAAAAGCGTCGCCATCACGCATAAGGCAAATGCGTCCCAAGAGACATCACTTTCATCATCAACCATGAACCGCTCCGGCAGCTCAGAAATGTCGATATGACCCGAATCAAGGATCATGTCCTGCACTTCTTCCAACGAAGTACGAAGAAAGCCTGCAAGCTTCACGCTCACCGCAGCACCACCAATCAAAGGAAGCGAGATGGCCTCCACCTCCGGTCCCCCCATCAAAGCCCGAAAATCCTCAAAAGTTGGCACCATTTCATTGTAGGAGAAACAGTACACATGCCTCTTAACATCCCAGAACTTCGCGGCAGCCCGCAACAAATCCCAATCAGGAACCAACTCCTTAAAAGACCAAATCGAGCAAAGACGAAACCTTACCTCGAAAGCCCGTCTCTGATGCCTCATACGGCGCCGCATCCACGTTTTCAGCTGCTCAAGGAAGTGTGCTTGCCTCTCCTGCGAAAGCCTCGGCAAAATTCTAGGAACATACAAAGAATCCATGGCAAAAATGGAGGTTCCTAGAGAAAATGGGGAAGAAAGCTCGAAAATGGCTGCAAATGGGGAATGAGGAAAAGTCCGTACACTTTGGAAAGCATTTATGTCCACCCAAAAGCAAAGGTGGTCCGTACGGACCTCTTTTGCAATGCAGTCTGTCCGTACGGACCTCTTTGCAACAGAACCCATTTCCCCGGCCAAACGGTACAACAACATTTGTCCTCAGCAGGACCTTGTTCCAAACTGCCCAAACACTGGCCAAAGCCATTCCCGACAAACATACACTACCCACAAACGCACTCTCAGCTCACGTGGCATGCACAAAAAAAATAATAATAATAGCAACAATTCCTAGGACAAATCCCGGGAATCACAAAAACGACATTACATCTTAAAATAGAATACTTTTGCCATGCAAATACAAGTGTTTTATTACACGTACCCATAAATGTCTGTTGCTAAAAAAAAAAAAAAGAGAAGATATGAAAAGAGGGAAAGCAAATGAATACTAATCAGACTCCTCAGCATCATCATCCTCGCCAAGGTCCTCCAGAGAGAAGTCGGGCATCCCGGTGAACTCGCCCGTCACATCCTCGTCATCAGAATACCGAGCCCCCTCCGGAGGCTGATACTCAAAGTACTCAGAAGGATCAAATCTGGCGAAAGGATCAAAGAAAGAAGGCTCGACGAACCCTCACCTGTGCATCCCGCCGAGGGAAGAGCGATAAAAGGAGCTGCGCCTCGGAGCTCCCGAAGACGTCTGGCATCCATGCTATGCCGCCTCGAAGGTCCCTCCTGCTGTGGCTCCGGCTCGGCTCTCGGTGGAGGAACGTCTACGAGAATGCCTCGAAGGCATAGGCTCGTACGCCGGCACGCGTCGGGAAGACCGGCAAGACGGCTTCGACGCCATCTTCTTCGCAAAGGACCTCATCGCCACATAACGGCGAGTCGGCATGTCATAGGCTCTCCCGGGACTGCACAAGCAAGCGGCCAAGGAAACGCTCGGCAATACGGTTATACTCAACAACAAAAAGAGAAAAATACGTAAAAGATACCAAGATGGAAAAGAGTCAACACACTCACCGATCTATCGGGATCCACTCGATATGCGGCGAGAGCACAGCAGAAAGCAGTACGAGACACCCTCCTCCTCGATCCGTCCCCACGGACATACGTGAAATCCGGCCCCGGCATCGGAACCTCTGGGGGAACCTGCGGGCCAGCCTCTTTCTCCCTCGCCAATACCTGCGGCGTCCTCAACTTCCTCCTCACGAAGGCCCCATACTCCTCTCCATACAAAATAAACTCCTCGACACCCACACCGCCAAGGTATCTCTCAAAGTCCAACACATCCATATCCCGAGAATCAAGCATCCCAAAAGGAGGGTCCCTCGGAGCCACGGGAAGCACACCTGGGCCATGCTGCCAGAAGACCCGCTCCCCCAGGTACATGACGTCACAAGTCAGGCCCCTCAGCATCTTCCGCTGCGCTGTCACCTCAGGAGCCCCCTCGAACTCATCAGCCTCATACCGAGCCCACGGGAACAAAACAAACCCCTCCGGGCTACCTCTCTCCAGACGCTCCTGCACATCCCCGTAGGCTATGGTGAGCTTCCCCCTGCTGCTCCTCCTCTTCCTCGCCGTACGAGCCCGGCCTCAAAGATAGCGGGATACGCGGCTACAGCCCGGGATCTCTATCCCACGGGAAGCACTGAAAAATCTCATAGAACCACACCTGTGACAAAAACAGAAAAGGCTCAGTGCAAAAGAAAACGGAGAAACGACAAGTTGCTAAATCAAAAACAGCAATAAACTCATACCTCCAAAGCAAAGTCAAAACAGGCCAAAGAACTGGCCACACCCTGGCTAAACCGGTCCAAGGAGAAGTAGAGCTCGGCCAAGCCCGCCTCGCCCCAATCGATATCACAAACTCTCTCCCGGATCAATCAAGCTCTCCAACGAGCAAAAGGAGCCGCGATCACGTGGTTCGAGAACAAAGTCTCGGAAAGTGCAAACCACAAAAAGGAGCGCGCCGGTGCTCCGCCGTCACTGGCCGGTACCAGAACATAGGCCCCAATGCCGGCCGTGATCCTCAGCTCCACATCGCTATATAGCATCCCCAGACCCCTGCGAGGACGAGGCTCAAAGCCTAGCAGCTCGGTCAACACATCATCAGCTATCATATCCCTCCACCGCACGGGCCTTCCTTTGAAGGAAAGCCCGGTGATCGCAGCAAAGTCGGTAGGCGTCACCGTCACCTATCCCCAGCTCAGATGGAAGGTGTGGGTGGTATCCCACCAATACTCAGAAAGGCCAAGGAAGACGCTCTTGTTCTTCCTCGTGTCAGACCCGGCCGGGTTCTCTACGAACACACCCGGGCCGAAGCGTAGACCGGCCTCCTGGGACTCGGCCTACCATCCACGAGAAATATCCAGGCATCCGGCTTGCCACAACTCAACAACGGCCTCGAGCGATCCCCGAGTCTTCATCCTCTTGGCCTTCCCGGCCATGAGCCCCTCATCCCGAGGTAAACACAAAGAAAGGTACGTCATTCGCAGTACTTAATGCAAAAGAAAATCAAAGCATGCATATGCCGTCACGAAACACGGCACACATTGCACATATTTTTCACATATAACCCGTCACAAAACACGGCACATATTGCACATACTTTTTACATGCAACTCAAAACAATGACATGCATTATACATAATTTTTCCATGCAGTCCGTCACAAAACACGGCACACACTGTACAGATTTTCTCAACAGAGGGATCAAGCACTACACGACACATTTTCAAAATAAACCGTCACGAAACACGGCACATATTGCACATATTTTCCCCACAAAGTCCGTCACCCAAAAACATGGCACACACGGCATGACACGTCTGCATAACAAAAATCCGTCCCTACACGGCACACACATTCAGACAAAACCCGTTACGAAACACGGCACATGTCACATTTTTTCACAAAATTTGTCACTACACGACAAACTTTTCTCATAATGTACATACAGAAATAGCATTAGGTACAAAACACCAAAGCATGCATTTCATTAGAGAGGCACTTTATTTTCACAAATAAAAGCTAATCTACACATTTCTGCACAAAATACACATATTCACAAAATTTACATGCTAATTTTCAACAATTATCAAGAATTTCACAAAAAGCATGGTAAATAACAAAAACCCCAAAAAAAAAAATGCGAAAAACTAAAACCTAGTTCTAGCATTCAAAAATTCGAGCAGGGAATCGAAACGGAAAGAATTTCTTACCTCCCCGACGTTCCTAGAGCGACGATTGTGCACCTCCGGATTTGGATACAAGACATCCGGATTCTTTGAAGATGGAACAAAGGAGATCCAATTTCTTTGGAGCTCCATCCGTTGCTCGACCACTTCTTGACTGCGTTGTCGACGACTCCTCCGAGATCCTTCCGCCATTGCAAGCGATTCAAGCGAAAAATGGAAGATTTTGGTTTAAAAATGGAGGTTTTCTCTCTCTCTCTCTCTCTCGGATGCACGAACTGGAGAAGAAGAAGTGAAGGGGGCCTCGGATTTTTAACCCGGTCAAAACCTGGGAACTGTAAAAAATCAAAGTGGTCCGTACGGACCTCTTTGCATCCTAGGTTGGTCCGTACGGACCTTCTTGCAAGGGAGGGCCAAATTACTTTCCTGCCCTTATAATCTTTGCCCCTGGCTGTCCTAAGGCCTTTTTCAGCAAATCCAAGTGCAGGATGGTCCCTAACCCTTCAATTCAACCACCGGCCGTCAGTGTAAGACCGGACTTCGTCCACTCCAACGGCAATTCAACCACCGGCCGTCAGTGTAAGACCGGTCCTCGCCCACTCCAACGGCAATTCAACCACCGGCAGTCAATGTAAGACCGGTCCTCGCCTACTCCAACGGCAATTCAACCACCGGCCGTCAACGTAAGACCGGTCTTCGCCCTCTCCAACGGCAATTCAACCACCGGCCATCAGTGTAAGACCGGTCCTCGCCCACTCCAACGGCAATTCAACCACCGGCAGTCAATGTAAGACCGGTCCTCGCCCACTCCAACGGCAATTCAACCACCGACCGTCAACGTAAGACCGGTCTTCGCCCACTCCAACGGCAATTCAACCACCGGCCGTCAGTGTAAGACCGGTCTTCGCCCACTCCAACGACAATTCAACCACCGGCCGTCAGTGTAAGACCGGTCCTCGCCCACTCCAACGGCAATTCAACCACCGGCCGTCAGTGTAAGACCGGTCCTCGCCCACTCCAACGGCAATTCAACCACCGGCCGTCAGCGTAAGACCGGACTCCACCCACTCAATGGCAAAACAAGCACAAGAAGGAGCCAGCACCTCCCAGCACAAATATCAAGGCACGAGACGCCTCCAAAACGCTCAACGGCAACTCAAGCACCGGCCCTCAAAACAGGTCCGAAGACACTTTCCCAGCAGAAAAAGCCCCTACAAGGTCACGCATCCCCAGCAAACGAACACCGGCCATCAAAGTAAGCCCGAGCTCCTCCCCAACAAGTCAAAGGGAAGTCGTACAAGACTACATATCCCCAGCACCGGCCGTCAATGTAAGCCCGGACTTCGCCCACTCAACGGCAAAACAAGCGCAAGAAGGAGCCAACACCTCCCAGCACAAATCTCAAGGCACAAAACGCCTCCAAAACATTCAACGGCAATTCAACCACCGGCCATCAAAGTAAGCCCGAGCTCCTCCCCAACAAGTCAAAGGGAAGTCGTACAAGACTACATATCCCCAGCACCGGCCGCCAATGTAAGCCCGAACTTCGCCCACTTAATGGCAAAACAAGCGCAAGAAGGAGCCAACACCTCCGAGTACAAATCCCAAGGCACGAAACGCCTCCAAAATGCCAAATGGTGAAGCAATCACCGGCCATCATCCTTGCCCACTCATCGACAACACAAGCACCGGCCATCAAAGTAAGCCCGACGTCACCCTCTCAACAGGAAAAGCCCCTACGAGGCCACATATCCCCAGCAGATGAACACCGGCCATCAAAGTAAGCCTGAGCTCCTTCCCCAGCAAGTCAAAAAGGGAATCCTTGCAAGCCCCTACAAGGCCACGATAAATCCCCAACGGATGAACACCGACAGCCATCGTAAGTCCAACCTTCTCCCCAACGGACAAAGCACGAGGCATCTAAACCTCTCAAAGCTAAAGGCAGCCATGCCTCCACAATCGCAGTCAGAAGACGACTCAAGTTTTCATACATGACACCACCGCAGCCAAAAGACAATTCAAAGCCCTCACGCATGGCAAACCGCAGCCAGAAGACGATTCAAAGTCCTCACGCATGGCAAACCGCAGTCAGAAGATGACTCAAGTTTTCATACATGACACAACCGCAGCCAGAAGACGATTCAAAGTCCTCACGCATGGCACCAACCGCAGCCAGAAGACGATTCAAAGTTCTCACGCAAACCGCAGCCAGAAGACGATTCAAAGTCCTCACGCATGACAAACTGCAAACCAGAAGACGACTCAAGTCTTCATACTACCTCCAGCCCGGAAGGCTTTAAACCACTCAGTCCGGGAGACTGTATAAATCAGCCAAATTACTACCTCCAGCCCGAAAGGCTTTAAACCACTCGGTCCGGAAGACCGCATAAACCTCCCAAATCACTATCTCCGGCCCGGAAGGCCTTAAACCACCCGATTAGGAAAATCGTAAAATTTCCATCCCAGGACACCACCACGTCCTCACAATTGACCTCGGCGATCACCACATTTTAGGACACCACCACGTCCTCATAATTGACCTCGGCGGTCACCACATTTTAGGACACCACCACATCCTCACAACTGACCTCGGCGGTCACACAACACTTCAGGGCACCACCACGCCCGCACTCACAATTTCACGACCTCTGAACTACGACCAGGCTTGATTCCCGCCAGGGATACGTAGGAATCCTATCACAGGGTCCAGCCATCGACCTATGCGGTCACCTAGGACACCACCACGTCCTTACCACTGACCTCGGCGGTCACACGACACTTCAGGGAACCACCACGCCCGTATTCACAAAACACTCACCCCACACCCGAACTACGACCAGGCTTGATTCCCGCCAGGGATACGTAGGAATCCTGTCACAGGGTCCAGCCTACAATAGGATACCACCACGTCCTCACACTGACCTCCCCGATCACTTTATCTCCCAGCACGCGATCCAGATTAGGACCCTTATCTTATCGGCGATCGCACTTCTTTCATAAGTGACGTCGTCGAGGGGCTTCTGCAAGTACCCCAATCTGGATCACCCCCTTTCAAGCATACGGGAAGCACCGAAGACTCATCAACGCAGTCTCGACGACCTCTGGCACTCAAAACCCTCTCAAAACCCCCAGCCAAACCAAGGGAGGAGCCTTCCTGGGATAAAAAGGGACAAAAGGACCTTTTGGGAATTTTCAGGAAATTGGAAAAGCATACATGGTCCGTACGGACCTCTTTGCTTTAATAATTACTGAATCCTCTTAAAGTCCACAATATTCCCTCAAATCTCGAAGAAAATGATTACCCTCCTGCAGAGTTGGTCCGTACGGACCTCTTTGCATGTCAAGTTGGTCCGTACGGACCTTATTGCTCAGGGGACATCATAATTGTAGAATATTCACCATCATCACAGATTCCCTCAAATCGAGGAAAACCAAAATTCTGGATTACCAGGGAGGTCCGTACGGACCTTCTTGCACCAAATCTGGCACTATAAATAGAGGGCTCCCCCTCCTCATTTTCACACACCTCCCACTTCTCTCTTCCTCCCTAAGCCTTCTGGCTTCCCCTCTAAGTCCTCTCGAGGCACTCCCGGCCCCTTTCGGATCCTTCCGAGGCCTTCCGAGCTCCCTTGTGGTGCTCCGAAGCCTCCCCGAGCGCTCCCGCGACGCTCCCGCGCTGCCCCGAGGCACTCTCGAGGTACTCTGAGGCCCGTCGTGGTACTCCGAGGCCTTGCCTGGTCTTTCCACGGTGTCCCGGCTCTTTCCGAGTCAAACCGGCGATCCCAAACCACGCCGAAACTCTGCCCGAGTGATCCCTGCGATCCCAACGCACGCCGAACCTCTGCCCGAGTGATCCCTGCGATCCCAACGCACGCCGAACCTCTGCCCGAGTGATCCCTGCGATCCCCACGCACGCCGAACCTCTGCCCGAACGCAGCCTGCAACATCAACTCACGCCGAAACTCTGTCCGCAGACAACCGGTCCCTCCCGAAGCAATCCCGATCCGTACCGGAACGCTACTCCGACCTCAAATACTATTCCCCAGCGGAAGACAGACACGAACCAACATTGGTAAGACTTCCTTCCATTACTATTTCAATACATCTCAATACGTAGTGTACAATGTAGACATCCGACATAACATGCATTTTTAAAAGCGCACACACACACACACACAACATTTTAAAGGATATTAGGGGTATCCGAAAGACTCGTTTTACGAGGCGACTCGGGTGAGCTCTAATATTCTAATATTCTCTTCCCGAGGAGTCATCTGACCTCCGAACTCAAAATCTCATCACACAAAAACAGTTTAAAATTATCTTTAAACTGATGCCCTTTTTCAATGTTTTGGGCTTAATAAAAAACGGCGTGGCGACTCTACAAATGCGAAAACAACGGCGAGACACCTCCAACTAACGCTAAAGCGGAATAAAGCCAGATGCCGGGGCGCGAACGCGCTGCCTCTCGGATCCGGGCGACTTTCCCGAAAAGCGACAAATGCGAGATGCTTCGGGGCCCATCCGCGCGCGAGCTGGATCCCGGGTAATTTCAGTAGTACATATAATGGTGTATCAATAACAACTTTTAAATTTTAATTTGGATAATTAAATCAACTTCAAATTATTGCTCAAAATACCTTCGTACTATCAACAAAAATTTTTTTTACGTGTTAAAAAAATAATGACATGTTGCTGAATTATGTTTTTGTTTAAAATATTTTTTTAAATGTGTTAATATAAATGATGACATGTTGCTGAATTATGTCAGAGTTTTTCCATTCCAATAATTTTCTTCGATTCAACATTTCTTATTTCCATTTTTTTTCGTTCGCGAAGTTATTTTGGGCAATAAAAATAGGTTAATTTAGTTATCATAATGAATATCTAAAAATTGTTACTTGTAGTACATATAATGGTGTATCAATAACAACTTTTAAATTTTAATTTGGATAATTAAATTAACTTCAAATTATTGCTCAAAATACCTTCGTACGAACATCAAAAAAAAAATTACATGTGTTAAAAATAATGATGACAGGAAAAATTGCAACGAAACCAAATACAAAATGTACCAAATAATTTTAAAAAACTAAAATTACATCAAAATAAATATAATCAAGTTAGTGACCACATCCCGGTCACGTAGGAAATCTTACATTAATTAATTTAAACATTTAGGAAATTCAAGTAAACAAAATGGGCTTAGAATTCAGCCAGATTAACTTCATCATTTTTAGGAAATACCTGCAAAACAAATGAGTTTAACATTATTTACTACTCCATCTGTCCCGCTACAAACCACACACTTTCTATTTTGGGCGTTCCATTACAAATCGCACACTTCCTAAAATGGCAAAAAATCTTTATTATTCCCTCCACTCATTCTCTCTCCTACATTATTTTAATACTCACAACACCATTATAATTTACTATTCCCTCCTCTCATTCTCTATCCTATTTTATTTTTACACTCACAACATTTATATCATTATTTTTTTCCTTAATTCCCGCGCAAACAGTAACAGTGCGGTTACTAGCGGGACGGAGGGAGTATATGATTCCAACAATTCAGCAAAAATAAGAAAATATATACCTTGAAGACATTAGGGAGTGATGTTAAGATAACGTGCTGATCGTGATGGGATGGTGTGTCAAACAACAACCTAAATATTTCAAAACAAATAATTAGATGAAAGTATTAATGATGATTCCAAATTCACTAATTAATATATCATACCTCCTGAAGTAACAGAACAGAATCGACAGATATATCTTTTCCAAATTCACTCTCAGTCACTTTATGATGAATGGAAGCTTCTACGGTATCTGTAGGATCCTAATAATTTTATCCCAATTAGTAACTCAAAACACATTTCACCCATGATAGAAAGCATACTAAGCTCATATCCTAACCTTTAAAGTCACCCAGAGATCACCAAGACCATTTGATGTGCAGGACTTGATAACAGCAACAACCTAATAAAACATACATAAATGTAAAAAATCAATCAAAGTGTACACAGATTTAACTATAATTAATCTTGATATTATACCTGATCCACCCTGTCAATAGTATGGCATTTCTTCTTAATAGAGCTCAACGGATAATATGTACCGGCTTCAGTGAGAAATTCCATTGCAGAGAGCCAAGGACCGTCTTGGAAAGCTTCATCCTTCACCGGATCTTCAATCGCTCTCCGTATATACTCTTGGGTTGCGATCGGTGTTTTTTGCGAAGACAAGATCTGACGGTCGAGATTTCTCTGGTGCATGGCGGACTCTACGGCACCGGCGAGACCAGGAACATGCGATGAAGAGGAGGATTCACCGCAAAAAAAAACCCGCTGCTCGTTAGGATCCATTTATTGTGTTTAATAGAATTTGGATTGAGAAGATTGAGAAGGTTGCGAGGAGGATACGAGAGAGAGAATGAATGAATGAACGAGGAAGGAGAGGAAGAGAGGAAGATAAATGAATCTGAAAAACTGAGATGGGGTATTTATTAAAGAGAAACTCGCTACACCGTGTAGCGAGTTTGACTTGGACATGTCAAACTCGCTACACGGTGTAGCGAGCTTTGTTTAATTAATTACCCTAATTAATGACAAGATGCCAAACCCTAATTATATAGAACTCGCTACATGGTGTAGCGAGTTTGACCTGTCCAAGTCAAACTCGCTACACGTTGTAGCGAGTTTCAAAAAATGGGACAGTTTGGGCAAAACTTTGAACAGTTAGTCATTTTGAGAAATAAAAAATTTAAACAGTATTATTTGAGAAAAAATTCTATTATGTTCATTAACATGCAAATTAGAGAATGTGAAGGAAAATAATGATATTTTTAAATGATTACAAGAATATACATATTGGTCAAATACCCAAGTAGATTCCAAGCATTTGTTAAACATAGAAATTTTCAAACTATCACATTTGTGACTTTGGAAAGTCTCGTACAAAATAGATTTTTTATTTTTTCAACTTAATTAAATTTGATAAAAAAAATGGTGACATTTTTGTAATTTTTTTTATGAAAGTTGGGAGGTAGAATGTCATTTGACCATTACTCTTCAAAATCTGACACATCATTATTTAAATTTTTCTCAAATTTCAAAATTAAATATCTCAAAATCTATAAATCGAAAAAAATAATCCTAAAACACTGTTTTTTTTTTCGTCTATACGAGACGAATCAAACTTGAAAGGCCCTGTGTACTTGATCAACTAAGAGAAGATCATGCAGTTAAGCTTTGGCAGCTAAGGTGAATCTTAGCTGTCAGATATTAACTGATTAAAATAGCAAAGAGTAATGTGTGCAGTGGAATAAGTAAGGTGAAATAATGTAAAGACACAAGTGGTTAGTGTAAGTGTGTGTGTGTGTTTGTGTTTGATAATACCAAAGAACACAAGAATTTAAGGTGGTTCAGAGTTCACTCCTCCTACGTCCACCTTCACTGTCAATCTTGACAAGTGAGCTCAATCCACTATACTCTAGGTCGCTTTAAGAGTTACAAGATTGATCAGGCAAGTTCCTTAAACTTTCTCTTCCTAATTAGTACAATCAATTATGGATATGCTTGTTACGAAGCAAATTTCAGAGTACACACTTAAAGTACAGTCTTAAGTGTTTACAAGTTTGATTATACACTTGAAGTGCAGTCTCAAGTGTCTGCAGTTTGTTTTTGATGTTGATTCACAGGTTGCATGTATGCAGGGGTTTGAGAGAGGTTACAAAAGGTTGTGTGTTGAAGGTCAGGAGATCCAGTTAATGAGTCTTCCTTTTATAGGCTGAGAAAAAGCCGTTGGAGGAGACAAGACAGTAAATGGTGTAGTTGGAATCATGTTTGCATTTAGTGCATTGTTGACTGGATATAAACAGGCTGGAATTTGCAACCCAAGTTCAGAAGATCTTCAAGGAGATGACATGACAATGCTGTTGAGAGATTTAAGTATTGGCACATCTTGGTCATCACTGGAATAGAACATTGCTGTTGACACTAAAGATCTTAGATGTCAGAGTGATGAATCTCTGTTGTTGAGTTCTTGGCTGTCAGACTTAGCTATTAGATCAAGATAGAGTAGGGGACACAGTTTGAGTCTGGTGTTATGTAATGATCCCTTTGTTGTGTATAGAACATATTTTAGATATGTTTCTTTGTCAAAACCAGACTTAACTATGTCATAACATAGTTAGGTCCTAACAATTCCCCCCTTTTGGCAAATAAATATATCTTATCAAGATATGACCTGCAAGTAAACTTATGAATTGAATGTACCAATGAAGAGAAGTTACATCTTCTTGAAGTTGGATGGAAAGTTGAGTTGTTGAGATCTGGAGTTGGTGGGAATGATGGGAGAAGGTCCAGGATTGGTTGAGGGAAACATAGCTGTCAGATGAGACTTGGCAATGACAGCCATGATTGTTGCTTTGTTGCTGCAAATTCTCCAATATATCTCTTTGGTCAGGTCTACACAGAGAGCATACACAAGAGTGGAGGGCTTGTAGATGCACTCATTGATGTTGCTTGACAAAAACTGAGAGAACATCACTTCCCAATCAATGATTGTTGACATATCCATGAAGCTGGGAAATCTGGGAGCTGTATGGAAGAAGGATGATGGGAGAGCTGCTCTATATTTCCTCCATTCTTCATACCCAAACATGATGAGGCCACCCATATTTCTTGCATGTATGATTATGGCATTCTTAGTCACCAGCCAATAATTTTCTATGAGGTTGGGATTAGCAATCTCAGGAAAATGAGTGATTCCTTTGAATTTTAGGTGGGCATTCATGACTGACTGGAAGGAAAAATCAATGTCACAGTCAAGAATCCAAGGTTCAAAAGCAGGGAGGGGATCACTGTCAAAGATAGGATCAGTTTCCATCTGAGGTTCATCAGTTTCAACATTTTTCAGGAATGGAGGGAGGTTTACTAACAGGTTTACTTAGCTTCCTAGCATTGTCTCTAGTTTTTATCACATCTAAAGCTAGTAAAGCATCTTCTTCAGATAACATTTGCCTTATATACATAAGGGCAGCAGGAAGCATAGCATTAGATCCTTCTAAGGTTAGTCCTTCAGCAGCTTTGAGTATGTGAGGGGGTATGGGTGGTGATTGAGATGGACTTGAGACAGCAGAGGATTGGGATATGGTAACCTTAGCTGTCTGATGAGAGGACAAGTAAGCACTGTTCCCCCTCAACTGAAGGTCATCTCTTTCAGATTCTGAGGTGTTCCCCCTATCCTTCTCAACACTAGGCTCATTAGAACTGGGTTTAGAGGTATTTAGGTTCATTATTTCTTGAGCTATGAAAAATGGTGGAGAGCTTAATTGTTCTTTGGGTGGTAAAGGGAGAGGAGGGTTTGGTTTTTTCATTTTGGATAGGGGAGCATGCTTATCTGTTTTTCTATTCCTAATGAAAGTTTTTACTAAGAGAGAGGGGTCAGAGATTACCTCAGTTGAAGTTTCAACTGGTTGGAAAGTCTTAGCTGTCAGATCTTGGACAATCTCAGCTGCCCCAGAAGCTTGCCCTGTCTTAGCTGTCAGGTAACTAGCCTCAGCTAATGATTCAGCCATGGCTCTTCTCATATGTTCCTCTTCATCATCAACTCCCCTTTCTTCCTCTTAGCTTGCTTCATCTTCTCCATCAAAGTTATCAATATCTCTGAAGATAGGATCAAAATTGGTTTCTTCACTGTGAGCCATCTTTTCTTCAACAATCTCCTTTCCTTTATCAATCACTGGTTTAGCTTCATCTTGGACCTTCTCTCCTTCTGAAACTTTCTTCCCTTTGCCAGTTTTCTTCTTTACAGCCTTGGCAATTCTTTTTCCAACTTTGCTAGCCTTGCTTTCTTGGGCTGATTCTTTAATGACAACACCTTTATCATGCATTCTTTTTGATCTATTATCATTCACCATATGCACAAGTCTTTCCCACATCTGCATTTCTCTTTCCTTCTTCTCCTTCATCTTCTTTGTAGTTTCTTCTAAGGTTCCAGATGCTTCATCTCCAATATCTACTTTTTTCTTTCCTTTCAACCTGAATGTACTTAAGCTGAAGCTTCTGGTTTGCAACAAATTGGTGGTTTCAAGCCACTGATGATTGAGAGGAGGATTAAGCTTGGGAATTAAGTGGTGAAGGATACCACTCATGAATCTGAAGTTATTCATTCTAGGTGTTTGTTTCTTGAATTTCCAAGGAGAAGTGGATGTGGCCAGTTGGTAGTTGTGCAGAAGAGCTACACACCAGTTTACATCCTTAGCTATCAGACTCAAAGCTTGCTTCCATTCCTTTGGGCTGATTTGATCAAATGAGGATTTCTTCCCATCAATCCCTTTGATGATAACATCCATTAGTGTTGATTTGAATAGGTCAAGAGTGCCTTTTCCAATGGGTTTGTCCTGCATCAGGTTATAATCACAGGTGGGTTTGTTGAAAAACTTCTTGTAGAACTGCTCTAATCTATTACTTTTTCTGTCCCAAATGTTGCTAAAGCTTCCAGCTTTTATTGGGATATTGTAGATTTTGACACAACATCAGGAGTCACAAGAATCTCAGTACCCTCAATGTTGGCTCGAATGGCTCCACTTGCCAATCTCTCTCCAGTCAGATAAATTTCTCTGCAAAGGTTCTCATAAATTGGAGGTTGTGCTTCCATCATCTTACAGAGATTGTTGGATTTAAGTAGAGTTTGAATGAGGGCTCCAACTTCATGTTCGTAGAACTTAGGCTTGATGAAGTAACCATGAGCATCTCTGTACGCCATTATTGTCAAAGAAAGGCTTAGGGTTTTGAGAAAACAGAGTGTTTAACGGGAGGATTTTTGTGAGGTAGAAGAAGGATTTCAGAAGTTTAATCAAGCTCGAAAGATTAAGAATGAAAGAAATGTAGAACTGATTTGGTTTAAACGGCTAATTACGTGGGTAGGATAACGATTGGAAATTTCATTTAAGAGGGTAACTGTTCATGAACAGTTAATTTTGTCCACCACTATCTCTTTCACCATAACTTCCCTTAAAACATGGAAATAAATTCCGTACACAAAGACGAATTTTCAGAAGGATAGACAACCAAAATAAATAAACTTTGTGAGTGGCAAGTTCCAATACTCTCGAATTGCATGATCCATAATCATAGCTGTCCGACATATTGGGCAGCCAAGCCTAGTTTGAATGATCATCATATCTAGATTGACTTAGAATTATTTTGTCTATAAAAGGAAATGAATCAGATGAAATGTTATCAAACTCATTTCTTTCATTGAGTAAATGGGTAGATTAGTTTCCATGTTTAGTCCAAGCAAGATGTCAAAGACTGCAAAGAAGCTAGTGTTTAAGAGTCCAAGGCTTGTAGAAACCAAAGAGGAGAGGTTTGAGAGAGTGTTCTTATCATATCAGATACAAACTGATAATGATTTAGTTCAAGAGGTGGATCAAATCATGAATGATGATCCAAGAAAGGAAGTTGAGCTGAGAGAAAGGCAGATACGAAAGAGGTATTGGGAAGAAGAGAAGATAGGAATGATAGAGGGTGAAAAGGATAGGTTAAAAGAGATAGACAAGGAAAAGGGTAAGGCTAAGAGAGAGTATGATGATTATGAGGGTCAGACAGCTAAGATAAAGCTATTTGGGAAAGAAATTGAGGGAGAGAGTAGTCAATGCATTGGGACTTGGGTTGAGAGGGTTTATACTCTTGGAGAGCTGGTGAAGATTGACATCCAAGAAGGGATTAAGATTGACACACCAATAACCTGACTCCTTAGCTGTCAAGAAGTATACTGCTGTAAAGAGGGATTCACTCTCTTTAAGTCATACAGTATTGGAGGGGACTGGAGATAACTTTGCAGGGGTGCAGAGTTCTCCATCCAAAACTTACATGAGGCTATTCTCTCAATTTCTGAAGTGCTGCAGTCCAGTGGCAGTGTATGAAGGGGAAGATGTTGGTCCTCAATCTGATCAGGCCTTTATTGCACAAGAGAGTGCCAACACTTCAGGAACTTTTAGTTTATTCTCTCCCTTGGGTGAGTTTCCTCCTTATGATGTTGTTGAAGAGTGGTGGCCTAGGAGGGTGTGTCCTTCTCTTCAATTCTCAGTTACAACAATTGATCCCTTCATGGAGAGCCATCCTGTCTGGTTGGAGAGATATGGAGACATTAGGGAGAGGGTTTATGAGGTTCCCAGTGTTGATTATAATGAGCAAGGAGGTTCTGCAGATGGTTCATTAGCTTTTCCAAGAAAAAGTTTGGACTGAGAAATCTTAGTTGTCAGAGCTTTTGGAGGACAGCTATGAGGGAGATGGAGAAAAGTATGTGAAGCTTTGGGTAATATGAATGAAGGTTTGGTTTTATTTTGGAATGTTGGAAAGGTTGGTAGGAAAGTATTTGTTTTTGGTTTTTGTATGTTTTACTTGGTAATGGTTAGCTGTCAGATAACTCATTGTTGGCAGCAATCATAAGTTTTTTCTGTTTGAGTAATGAATAAAAGTTTTATTTTGGCAAGTTAATCATCCCAAGCATTGCTCTTAGAAGTTCAAATCTTTTCTCATCCATGGCCTTTGTTAAAATGTCAGCCACATTGTCTTCTGTGCAGACTTGGACAAATTGATATTTACTTTTTCAATATGGTCCCTTATGAAGTGGTGCCTAACTTCAATATGTTTGGTTTTGGAGTGCTGTACAGGATTTTCTGTCATTGCAATAGTGCTGGAGTTATCACAGAAAATGGGTATATTTGATAGGTCCATTCCAAAGTCTTGAAGTTGACTTTTGAGATACCAGATTTGAGAACAGCAAAGGCCAGCAACAATGTATTCAGCCTCTGTTGTTGAAGTGGCAACAGAAGTTTGCTTCTTGCTTTACCAAGAAATTATTCTTGATCCAATAAATTGACATCCTCCACTTTTGGATTTCTGTTGGGCTTTTAACCTAACGGTTTATTAAATATCTGCAAGCGCACGGGCTATTGTAATATATCGGGTGCAAGTACGGGTCGATCCCACAGAGACATGGTTTACTTAGGAAATATTTTTGTCTTTAAAGTTATAGAAAAGATTGGGGGGGAGATAAAGTTTGATTTTAGAAAATAGAAAGAACATAAACAGAATATACTTTAATAAAACTCTTATAAAATAAAGCATTCTCGGGATTGGAAATCATACATAATCTTGTTCATCAAATTGTCATTGTCTTAGAAATATAGGTTTTCATAAAAATCAAGGATGGTATGTTAAGCTTACACTACTTCTCACGGTCAAGACAGTAGCGTTGTATTCTTCACTAATTATGTCCTAACTGTTTGAGATTTCCGTTTATGTTACCCCCGCCCTGTCACAAACGGGCATTCCGGCTTATCTCTAGCTGACCATAATTAGTAAGAATCCATTAAGAACGAGAGTCAACATACTTTCCATTAAAGGAACATCCCTAGGCCGTTGAACTACTTTCGTGATCAATGGAACCTAGTTTCTTTATATGGTTCCGTCAATCGAGATTCTCCGCTAGGTACTTCTCTCAATTGACTGAATCATACAAGTTGGACGTCTCCAAAATGTAAGGCATTTTAAGATTAATATAAAGAAATTGTTTAGATGAAGATAGAAGACAAGACTTTTTATTTTTAGATGATGAACATGTATGCTTTTGAGTTTCCAACCCCAAGAACAAGGGGGATTTACTCACTAGCCATCTAGAACATATAAGCAATTAAAATAGAGAATAGAGTAAGAAGACTTATGATGAAAATAGAAGGCAAATGGCTGGAAATAATGCTTCACTTTATTGCTTTTCTCCAAAGTACTTTAAGAACAAAACATGAACTTTGATCTTCAAATATTCTTTGGAAATTGATATCACAAGTATTTGTGTTTAGTCTCTGATCACTATACTATGGAATATCAGTAAAAATATGTGTCTAAGACTGAGTACAAGGGTTCTTTTTATAAGGGGGAGATAACTCTTCAAGAAGGTGCCTCCAAAAGGTGTCTTTTCGATCTGCAGACGCGTCTTGCACGGCCGAGTCAAGGGAGTTGCACGGCCGTGCACCCTTGGCGCCAGATTTGAATTTGAGTTTTTGACAACTTGCACGGCCGCTCCACTCTAAGCTGCACGGCCGCTCTGAAGGATGACACGGCCAATAATTTTCCAAGACACGGCCTCTCTGACTTTTGGGGCCAAAAAATGGCCTGAAAATGGGCCAAGTGCACGGTCGCTCCATGTTGGCTGCACGGCCGCTCCACCTAGAATTGGCTTTGTGTGTTTGGTTTTGTTTTGGTGCTCCTTCATGCCTTTTGTCTCAAAGTATCAAGCATCCTTTTGATATTAAAAGACTCTAAAACCTGTCTTAGAATGCAAGAAATATACCAAAGGCGTAAAATCCAATAAATATGAAAAAGTAACTAAAAAGTACTTAAAACTAAATGAGAAATGATGATTTATCTAAGTAAAAGTATATAAAACTTAGGATAAATGACTATATAATAGTCACTTATCAAACTCCCCCACACTTAAGCTTTTGCTTGTCCCCAAGCAAATTTTGGATGAAATTATGGAGAGGGAGAATAAGAAAAGAAAAGTAAGAATGATCCCTCAGAAATAAAGTAGGAAGCCCTAAATGCCTTTTGGATAATGCCTTCATCTTTCTAGTCATATTTTGTATACCTTTAAAAATTATTAGAAAGAAGTATTTTGGGGATATTTTTAAAGAGATAATTTGTAAGACAATAACCTAATATAGCATATATAGAATTTGATCAAGTAAAACATGCTAGAAGGATAAATCTTAAATCATTTCTTGGTAAAAGAGAAATTTTCACTTTTTAGAGTTATTTTTGAGAGAAATGAATTTATTTCTTTAAAATGTACAAAAGGAAGTATAAACATTTATTCACAAACTAGATGTTCCCGAAGAATTGTATTGCATTCTTGAATCACAAGGGTGAAAAATGGATGATGATAGTGGAAAAATCTCATCAAAGTTTCAACAAATTTATCTTATTCTTGCACGTGTTATATTTTTGCAAAAGACCTTAATTAGTTATTTTTGAACCTTTCAAGTAGGAGACATTGTGGCTGCGAACCCCATGTTCCTAATACTTAGATTAAAAATACTTTTGAATATTACTCCCATTTGGCAAGGAAGCATCGTCGCAGCGAACGCCGTGCCCCTAGTTACTTAGGAAGTAATAGGTTTCTTTTTGCTTTTAAGGTTTGGTGACTAAGTCACTCTTTTAGCAATAAGATAAAAATGCCTAACTTTGATTTGATTTGTGGAAATGGAAAGATGGAATTTTGATGAAGAGGTGTGATTCAAGGGATGCAAAACAAAGGGTGCTTCTAATAAGGGAATAAACATTTAATAAAATTTAAAATGTACAATTTTAAGGAAATATTTTCAATATTTTTTTTATAAAAATAACCAAGTGTAGATTGATAAAGATTCCTTCTAATCAAATGTCTTTTTCTTGATAAAACCCTATATTTTGCTATACTAACTTATGAGGCTTTCAATTATTTCCTAAAAAATATCCCTATATTTTTCTTTTTATAAATTTCTAAGTTTATAGAAAATATGAGAGGAAAGACAATGGCATTATTCTAGGGCAAATGGCAAGCATAAGAAATAATGATTATGGATCATCATAGGGATTATTACTTTTTTTTTTTTTTTTATATACTATACATGCATAAAATGAAAATGCTACTAAGTAAAAAAAGAAAAAGTTACACTAAAAAGCAAGTAAATTTAGACTAAAAAAACAAGTAAATTTTAAACTAGAAAGCGAAAATAAAATAAAGATAGGTATACCCCCCCACACTTGAAATGAACATTGTCCTCAATGTTTCAAGGAACAACGTCAATCTTGGGGGAGTAAAGAGAAACTTACTAAAATGGTGGTGGTGGTGGAAAGTTGTCCCAATTGTTTGTCCCATAGTTGTAAATGTCGTCAATCCTTCCTTGGGCATGTTGAATACGACCATCCATTTGGTCGAGTTGTTGAAGGATTTGAGCGTTTTGCTCAAGCAATTGACCTTGTTGGACAAACATTTGATCAAACCTTTGGTAGAAATTGGGTAGCAATGGGGCTTGCAAATTTTCTTCCTCTTCTTCTTCTTCTTGGTCCTCTCCTTCGATGGCATTTGGAAATATCCAAGTCCCGGGCTCTCTTATTCGGACGGTGGGGAGATTGTTGCTTGGGAGTACAATGTAGGGCATTTTTCCCGCTCCTACTAACCAATTATACTCATTATTTCCCCTCCCCGAAATCAATTGCATAGTCCGAAGAGTTGGAATATTCAATTTTGTTGACCCTCTCACCTCAACCCAATCATTTGAAATCTCAAAATTAAAGTGCTTGGCAAACAAAGTAATTATACCTCTGAACATACCAAAAGTGTCAAGTAGGGCCAAGTAAGCAAAGCCCAATCCTCAAAGCAACTATTGCCCCAGCCTATCAAGGGGGCCAGGCCCAATCAATGCAAGGCCCACGGCCCGTCTCACATATCAGTCGACTAAGCCCAACGTCCGACCCACCAGGTCCCGACCTAACTTAGTCTGACCTCACTATCCAAGCTCTAATACGGGTACGATCCATGCTCTACCCGCCAGTCAGGTCGACCATTCCTCAAATGGCGACCTCGACCTAAACAACAAGTGACGACGTGACACTTGCCGGCGTATTTGGTTGAACAATTCTCATAACCACATCCCTACAAATCAGGGGCCGTTATAGACACGTTCCCATGACCAATAACCGCCGCTACAATCTCGGAGCACATGTCGCCTCCCCAAAAATACACCACTATTGCCTATAAATACTTCATCACTACCAAACGGTGAAAGGTAACTGCCATTTTGTTATCTGAATTCATTATTCAATACATTTTGAGCTATATACAACCGTGATCTTACTCTCACGCCCGAGCGTCTTCGCCGGAGATACATCCGACTAGTCGTGGGTTCTGATTTCAGGTCAAGGAGCCAGGTGATTAGTCCTGCCACGTGGAGGATTACTGATAAGCACAATTCCTGCAACATCAGTTTGGTTCCATTGCCGGGAAGCGTGCTTTAGCTTGACCTCGAAAATTTCATCAACCTACAACAATGGTGACTTCAGACGGACATGTATCTGAGGCTTCACTTGGGCACGAAGAAGCGAACAATAACAACGCAAATGCAAATGCTGAAAACCTGAACTTGCCTCCTCCCCCACCAAATCGCCCTCATGGTAGAGCGACACGCTCCACCAGTGTTGTTGATGGCAGAGGATTGCCGGACACAAGAAGAGGAAAACGACATATGGAGGGACAAGGAGTTCCACCTCCTCCAAAACGTCCAGCTGGGCAAGCGAACATGGGAAACAGGGCAGGTCCCTCATCCAATCCCATGAGTAAGAAGGAAATGATGTTGGAATGAGCCCAAATTCTGGCCGATTTGATAGCTATGGAGGAAGCAGAGCAGGCCGACGTACGTTCAGAGAGGGCGGCTCCCTCTCAAGTCTCAAACAGGCAGCAGGCCAGGAGTGCTAGGCCTAATGAGGGTGTGGGGCAGAATGGAGAGGACAGGATAGTTCAAAGGCCTCTAACTCTCATTCATGTGCCGAGTAATGACTTAAGGGCTAGCCTCACCAGGAATAGGGAGCAGGAGGCTCAATCAGATTTGAGGACGCATCTAGAGGCCAATAGAAGCCGATGTGGATCCCCTGCCCGGACACAGAGATCAGGATCCCATAGGGACAGGAATGGGCACAGGTCGCCTATAAGAGACGAGAGGCGCAGGTCGCCACTCGGGGGTAATAGGCACAGATCGCCTACCAGAGATGATAGGCGCAGGTCGCCACAAAGGAATGACAGGCAAAGATCTCCAGTTCGATCGGAAAGGGCTCATTCTCATAGAGACAGGAGGAGTAGACAGGTAACTCCTCCCAGAAGCGAAGGTCAAAGGTCGAATGCCGTTCCCCCTGCAGGAGATGAAAGACCCGATGCCAGGGAATGGTTGTTGATGAAAAGGAAGTTCGAACAATGGGAGGAAGAGAAGAAAAAGGATACTGGAAAGATTGAACGAGTTGATTTTGCTCTTCGACCTCTATCCAAGGAGATGAGATACAGTCGACCTCCTCCTAGTTTTAGATTGCCCCTATTGGAAAAGTACTCAGGGGCAACCAATGCCAAGAGTCACATAGCGCACCTGGAAGCCACGATGTGCTTTGTCGCCAATGAAGACGACAATATGTGCAAAGCCCTCATAAGCACACTCACAGGGGCAGCCTTGACATGGTTCAATGGTTTGGCGGCTGGTAGCATCACCAGTTGGACGTGTTTAAGAACAAAATTCTTAGATCGCTTCTCGACTGCTGGAGCTCGAAAGGTGACTGTCACCGATCTGAGCAACTTGGTTCAAGCAAAAAATGAAAGCTCCATGAGCTACTTCACCAGGTTTAAAGAAATGGTTGACAAGATTGAAGAGGATCTCACTGACAGAGAGGTGATCAACTGCTTCCGAAGTGGTATTTCCTCGGAAGACATGGATTATGAACTCACAGTTCGCACAGTTACAACTCGACAGGAGTTGTTCGAAAAGGTGTACAATGTCGCCCTAGTCGAGGAGAGAAAAGAAAAGAAGAATGGGAAAAGCCCCAAGGTGGAGGTCGCTGATGACAAGAAGGACTCCAATAAAAATGGAGGAAACAATAAAAATGGCAAGAACAGGACAAAGGCGACAGAGAAGGTGCCCGAGACTTTCACTCCCCTAACGGTGAGTCGAACTGAAATCCTGAATGCAGTCGAGTTGGCTCCACCTGCCCCAATGAACCCAGGCAACAAGTTTAGAAGGGACAATAGCAAATACTGTGATTACCACAAGGACACGGGTCATCTCACGGAGGATTGTTTAGGCTTGAAGCGCATAATCCAAAGAATGGTCGAACAGGGAAGACTCGACGCATATGTGAAAAGGCCTCAAGCTGGTGGAGGCGATCAGCCAGCAGGTGGACAACAAGGACCGAGGCAACCCAGATTGAACTTGGGGGTCATTACAGAGCAAGCAAGTAACACTGCCATCAAGCACAAGATCTTTCAACTCAGTAAAGCCGCACATGTGCCTCCCAGAAGCGATGTCAGAGATGAAGCCATCGGCTTCTACCCCGTGAGCGGCAACTAATATGGCGGCTAGGGAGCAAGTTCTCATCATCCCAGGTCTCATAGACGGATGTACGACGAGCAGACTCCTAGTCGACACGGGGGCCTGCAAGGATATTTTGTTCTACAAGACTTTCAAAGAAATGGGTCTTAATGACGAGCAGCTTGAAAGATACGACGGCAGGTTGGAGGGCTTCACCAACCATCGAGTTGATGCCAAAGGCCAGATTGAGCTCGACGTCGACCTAGGCCAGCACCCCCTCAGGGTCGTATCGAAGGTACAATTTATTGTGATTGATGTAAACAGTGACTATGCCGCTATACTTGGTATTCCTGGTCAGGTCGCTCTTGGAATGGTGGCATTGATCCCTCATCAGCGAGTCAAGTTCCCCACACCTGCTGGAGTAGGATGTGTACAAGGCACAGCTCGAGCCTACCTGGATCATGTTCTCAGAGAAAGAAAGAAAAGGGAGTTAGAAATTGAGACTGTAGATGGTTACTTGAAGCTGTCCCAGTCAGTCACCAAAACTACTCGACTGTCAACAATCACCAATGTGGAGGAGTCGACCTATCGCTCAAATGACGAGGTCATGATTGAGTCGACACATCACTCTGAAACCAGAGAGGTCGATCCAGATGTAGTAATGGTCGACCAAGTCCTCATAGGCAACCTATGCCTCCAGATCGACAATAACTCGGGGGCCACCACCACCAGCGAGGTTGCAAATAAGCTGGATGATATGATAGAAGAAGAAGCTCCACACCTGGGGGCCGAGGAGAGACAAAGGGTCAGAGAAATCATCATTGAAACCACACGGTTCGAGAGATGGTCCAGAGTTAGAGGCTGTGGATGAGCTAGAGTCAGTAATCACTAACCCTTCCTACCCCGACCAAAAAATTCAAATTGGAAAGCAGCTATCTGTCGAGGAGCGAGCAGAAATCATTGAGCTACTCAAGGAGAGTAATGACGTCTTCACATGGAGAGTAGAAGACATGAGGGGAATCAAGGAAGAGGTCGCCGTTCACCGACTTGAAGTCAACCCGACCATAAAGCCTAGACCCCAAAAATTGAGAAGTTTTGCTCGTGACAAGGAAGAGGCCATAAAAACTGAGGTACAAAAACTTTTAAGTGCAGGGATAATCAAGGAGGCCACTCATACAACGTGGTTGGCCAATGTGGTCATGGTGAAGAAATCAAATGGCAAATGGCGGATGTGTGTCGACTTCACCACCCTAAATCTTGCCTGCCCGAAGGACAGCTATCCTCTTCCTAGAATCGACAAGCTAGTTGATTCCATTGCTGGTCACTCCACCCTCAGTTTCCTCGACACTTACTCAGGGTACCACCAGATTAAGATGCATGAGGACGACATAGTAAAGACGACATTTCAGGCGCCTGGAGGCATCTACTGCTACAACATGATGCCGTTTGGATTGAAGAATGCTGGGGCGACCTATCAGCGCATGGTGAACAAGGTCTTTGCCTCTCAAATTGGCCAAAACATAGAGGCCTACGTTGACGATATGGTCATCAAAACTAAGACCGGACGTCACGTGGTCGACCTAAAAGAAACATTCGCCAACTTGAGAGCAAACGACATGAAGCTCAATCCCAGCAAGTGTGTCTTTGGAGTAGCAGCTGGTAAGTTCCTGGGGTTTATGGTGTCTCAACGGGGCATAGAAGCTAACCCAGAAAAAATAAAGGCTTTAGTCGACATGAAGGCTCCCACCAGTATCAAAGAAATGCAACGACTTAACGGAAGAGTAGCAGCTCTTGGTCGTTTCATATCTAAGTCAGCAGAGAGGTCTCTCCCCTTCTTCAAAGCGCTGAGGGGGACGAAAAATTTTGAATGGACGACCGAATGTCATTCGTCGTTCCAACAGCTGAAGGACTACCTCGCTACTCCACCCCTCCTGAGTAGCCCGACCACTGGTGAAACCTTGTTCGTATATCTGTCTTTAGGAGACAAGTCAGTTGCAGCAGTCTTGATTAGAGAAGAGGAAGGACTTCAAAAGCCAGTATACTACATCAGTAAAGCCTTATCAGATGTGGAGAGCAGGTACTATAATGCCGAAAAGGTCGCTTATGCTCTAGTCGTAGCTTCAAGGAAGCTGCGAGCTTATTTCTTGGTTCACCCTATCGTGGTGCTGACTAATGCACCCTTGAGAAAGATATTACACAAGCCGGAGAGTTCAGGTCGACTGCTCAATTGGTCAATTGCCCTTACTGAATTTGACATTGAGTATCGACCTCGAAAGGCGCTGAAGGCTCAAGCTCTAGCAGATTTCTTGGTCGAGCTTACGTTCAACAAGGAAGACAGCGAACAACGAGCTCCAAAAGAGAAAACTAAAGGGAAAGAGCCAGAGTCCCAGGTCGTCACCAGCCTACCAGACGATTGTTGGAGGGTCTATTCAGATGGGTCAGCAACCAAGAATAGCAGTGGAGATGGGATAGTGCTAATTGAACCAGAATCTAGGACAGTGTACGAGGAGTCACTAAGGTTTAAGTTCGATGCTTCCAACAACCAGGCTGAATACGAAGTCTTGATAGCAGCTATAGAGTACGCCAAGTGTTTTGGAGCGACTAAAATCATGGCTTATTGTGATTCCCAACTGATAGTCAACCAGGTCAGAGGCGAGTACGAAGTGCTTAGTTCCACTCTGATCAAATACTGTGACCTGGTGAAGGAGCTGATAAAGGATTTGGAATTCTGGGAGATTCAGAGGATTCGACGGGAAGACAACGAGCTAGCCGACCTCCTCTCGAAATTAGCCACTTCAGATGAGCCACATGATGAGTCCATCTCTTTCCTCGAAAATCTAGCTTATGAGAGGGTAAAAATTCAATGCGTAGAAGATCCCTCGAGAAATTGGGCTTATGAGAAGTGTTGGATCGAAGAAATGAAGGCGTACATAGAAAGTGGCGAGCTGCCTGATGACGAGAAGAAAGCTCGAGCTATCAAAAAGAAAGCTCCGAGGTACGTTATTCAAGGAGGCAAGCTATTCAGAAGGTCCTACACTCGACCATTGCTAAAGTGCATCCACCCTCAAGAGGTCGCCCTATTGATACATGAAGTACACAGTGGGATTTGTGGTGGACACCCGGGGGCCAGGACTCTAGCCGACAAGTTAATCACTTTGGGATACTACTGGCCACACATGAGAGCTGATACTCATAACTTTGTTCAGCAATGTGATCAATTTCAAAGGTTTGCCAACTTACCTCATGTACCAACAACGGAGCAAACTCCTGTGATCGCTGCTTGGCCATTTGACATGTGGGGTGTCGACTTCATTGGACCCTTCCCTCCCGCCCGAGGAAATTGCAAGTATGTGATCGTCGCCATCGATTATTTCACCAAATGGGTTGAGGCCAAGCCGTTAGCTCGCATCACAGAGGAAAATGCCATCAACTTCATTCATGACTTCATTTGGTGTAGATTTGGTTTCCCTAGAGCCATAGTATCAGACAACGGACTGCAGTTCTCAAGAGCCTTTGAAGGAGAAATGAATCGAGTGGGTATCAAACATTGGCAATCTTCTGTTGCCTATCCTCAAGGAAATGGGCAAGCTGAAGCAGCGAATAAACTTGTTCTATCTGCACTCAAGACAGGACTTGTAGGTCGACGCAATAACTGGTTGGACGAACTCCCCCTTGCTCTTTGGGCAGTTCGCACAACCACTCGGGGGCCTACGGAGAAACCCCATTCGCTCTTACTTATGGATCTGAAGCCATGGCACCTGCCGAGCTCAGATTTCCCACTGCCAGAGTGACATTCTTTGATCAAGAACAGAATGACATCAACAGATTGATCGACTTGGACCTAGTCGACGAGAAGCGAAATACAGCCTACCTCCGAATGGTCAACTACAAGCAGCGAACTAAAAGTTACCACGATAAGAGGGTCAAGGCAAGGTCATTCCAAGTTGGGGATCATGTGTTAAGAAAGATCGAGGCAACGGGAAGGAGAACTCAGCAGAATAAACTATCTCCCAACTGGGAAGGTCCTTACATAGTTACTCGAGTTGTCAAAGAGGGGACTTACATGATTGCTCATCCCGATGGTGAAGAGTTGAAGCATCCTTGGCACACCACTCACCTCATCAAGTATTATTTTTAGTCTCCGACTTTCAAGCTCAAAGTTTGTCCTAGTTCTAGTTTTTCAAATTGATGTAAGCATGTTCGTACTTCAATAAAAATCGCATCTTTGTTCGACCAAGTATTGTGTAACATTAACAAGCTCGACTCTTAGTCAGCTACGTCTTAACAAGCTCGATTCTTAATCAGCTTCGTTCCTCTAAACAAGTCCGACTCTTAGTCGACTTCGTTCTGACCAGCTCGACTCTTAGTCAGCTACGTCTTAACAAGCTCGATTCTTAATCAGCTTCATTCCTCTAAACAAGTCCGACTCTTAGTCGACTTCGTTCTAACCAGCTCGACTCTTAGTCAGTCTGTTCTAAGTGGCTCGATTCTCAATCAGCTTTACTCCTGAAAAACAAGTCCGACCTTAGGTCAACTTCGTTCAAATGAGCTCGACCCTTGGTCAGCTTTGATGAAATGAACAGGATCGACTCTTAGTCAATTTTGTATCAAAAGCTACACAAGTCTGAGGTCGACTTAACCATCACGATCAGGATTGACCTTAGTCTTAGGGTGACTCATTTGCCCAACTGTATCTAGCTCGACATCTACCTGCTAAATCTAAAAGTGCAAAGCATACAAGGGTATAGAGTCGACTACGATTAGATATAAACAAGTCTCCCAAAAAGGGGCTAAGACTTGGGCAAAATAAACTTACAAAAGTATCATGCCTCCCAAAAAATAGGGCCAAGGCATTCAAGTATTCAAAAAATCAAAAGAGCAAAAAGTGTTTTGGGGCTTGTTCCATTACATAGATTTCATCAAAAGTCAAACAACTTGATCGGAGACATTGGGGTCATCGGTAGCAGCTCGATCTTCATTCATGGGTTCATGCTGTTGAGGGCTCAAGGGTTTACCCGACTCAGAGAAAACCTGTTGGTCGAACTCACCCTCCGCATCCATATCCTCTTGATCCTCCAAGTCTTCTATCTCCTGTAATGCCACATCAAAGGTCCTGGGGGCCAACGCTGGAGCCACCCAAGGCTCACAATGTTCGTCTCGATCTTCTTGAGCAATATGGGCTAGATCATCATCATTGTAAGGCATCAATGAGTGACCTCCTCTAGCTGCCATGTCATACTGGGGGGCATAGGCCCATCGAGCTAGCTGCTCCAAAGAAATGTCAGAGTCAGGGTCGACTAAAGCCCGACGGGCCATGTGACGCTTACCCAGCTCTAAGAATCCCCTAGCTTTGGCAATGATGGAGTTAAAGTATTCATCTCCCTCTTTGAATTGATCGACGACTTTCTTAGCAGCGACCTGGAGCTCCTCCTTCCATATGGCTCTAGCCGCATTGTGCTCTTCATTCAGCTTGGTCAAAAAGGAATCTCTTTCTTGGAGGATTTGGGAGACTGTGGCTAGCGCTTTCTTAGCCTTATCAAGCTCCAAGCGATCGGCATCTCTCTCCTTGGTCACTTCAGCAACCCTAGCATCAGAAGCCTTTAGATCTTCCAAGGCTTTGTTCTTATCCGCCAGCGTATCACTCTGCAGAAGCTTCAAAGCATCATAGGAGGAGTCCAGGTCGTTGTATGTCTCCTTAAGCTCATTGAAGGCCTGGGTTTTCTTGGATAAGTCCTTAAGAGCCTGCCTCTCCCTCTCAATGGAGGCCCTCCAAGAGCTTTTAGCTTGCTCGACCATGGTGAGATTCTACATTCATGAAAATCAGATAAGGATTAGCTCGGAGATCAATCTAACGAACTAAAAGGAACAAGCGACAAGGCAAAAAAGGAAAGCTAAATGATTACCTCGCAGTGCGCCATCCCAGATCGAGCTGAGAACTCCTCAGAGGTAATCCCCTTATCAGCAAAGTGGGCTAAGAGGTCGACGTCAATGGCCCTCCTTACCACAACCTGTCCCAGGCTCATATCTGGGTAGCGTCTGCTCAAGCTGTTAACCCCAATGAGAGGAGGCACATCACTCAATCTCTTCATTTGGTCCTCTAGAGATTCTTTGGTGGGGGGAGAAGAGACTGGTGGAGGCAGTTGGCTCGAGGAAACTGATTTTCCTTTCTCAGTCCTTGACCTTTTCCTAGAATCCAAGGGTTGGTCGTCCACATTCACCATCAAATCATCTTCATCAATGTTTACAACCTCCAGAGGGCTAGCTCCAACTGTTCCCGCACCAGAGGTCCCTGCGTTAGCTTCAGTAGTTGGGTCGGAGCTCAAGCTGGGCTTATTGGATTTGTTGGATTCGTTACCCTCCTCAGTCACATCCCTAGTATGGCTGCTACTTCCCACGGGGTCCTCAGATTCAGCAACCTCCATTGGAATCATGCCAGCATTATCCTTGGATAGCAGGTCGTTCCTTATCGCAGCATCACTTTCTCTGTTAGCTCGAGCGTTGGCGGCACCATGAGCCTTTTTGGCTTTCTTCCTGTCTGATACCACCAGTAAACGACCCATATTTGCCTCTTGCTCGGGGGTCAGAACTGCACAAAAGATCAAGGTGACAGACTATTAGTTCGAACCAAACCACCATATGCGAGCTACAATTTATATGTATGAGCTCGACATACATGAGCTAACCCATCTATATGCGAGTTAATCAATTAACGAGCTAAAGGTTGCATACACAATTCAAAGTATTTTCTACATACAAGCCACGAGCTAACCATGGAAAAGCAAATTATTCTACATGCAATGTTCTACATACGAGCTATAGTTCTATGTACGAACGAGTCATATACGAATCACGGAATCTAATGCATAAGCATCACAACCAAGTCAAACTATTCATACATGCAAAGTTAATGGATAGTGGGCGAGTAAAGAAAGACAGAACAAGGATATCTTACCACCAGCATGCTCTCCATTCTCTTTGCAATAGTTGGCAGTTTTCTTACAACGTTGGCACTTATCCTCGAACTTAGCCAACGCATGGGTAATCCAGTCGGGATATATTGTGCCCTTACCAATGGCCACCAAGGGTTGAACTTCCCCTTCTCCAACCATCATCCCGGCCTGGATGAAGTTATATTTGGTGGTGAGCAAACTCTCCCAACTGAAAGAACCCCTGTCAGCTAGTCGACACAACTTCTTATATAACTCAAAATGCCAGAGTGGCTCCCAATAATTTCTCTCGTCTAAGGGCTCAGTATCCTCTGTTGGCAAAGGAAATTCCCACCCTAACCTACTCTCTACTGCAACCACATGCGTGTTCCAGCCACTATGCTTGCTGGGAAGGTTCATGAAAAGCTTACGCGAGTTGGGTTTAGAGGGGGTACTGATGGTCATCTCCTCTCCACTATACTTGATGCAGAAGAATTCCTTAAACACCCTCATGCAAGGTTCATATCCTAAAAACCTATAAACCATAGCAAAACATACTAGAACCCTACAGGTATTGGCTCCGAGCTAAAGGGGTAAGGCATTAGCACATTCCAAAAACTCATTGATGAAAGGGTCGAGTGGCAATCTAAGGCCAGCCACAAATTGGCCATAGTAAAAAGCTACTCTAGTGGCATCCCTGGCATAGGTCGACTTAAATTGGTCCATGAAATCCTACTTTTTATAGATGGTCACTCTATAATCCTCTTTGCTCACCTCGCAAAATTCATAAAGCATACTATACCTCGAAGGCAAATTCTTATTTCCATGCAATGGCCCTTGGGGAACATAACCCCTCTCATTCTTCCCTGGCACGGCCGTATCATCAAAAGTATCCACGATCTGGGGGCCAGAAGAAGTAGATGCAGTAGCTCCACCTTGAGAAGCCATATCTGTACAAGAAGAAGGAGAAAAAGGGGAGTCAGACCTGTGAACAATTTCAGTCGACCTACCTAAGGGCGACCTAGACTCCCCTGGAAAACCTATTCTATTTCTAAGGAAAGAAGGTTTGTGAACATCCCTAACATAAAACAAAGTGATATGGTCGAGCAGTTCGTGAAATAGATGAAAAGCGACAACATTTGAGTCATCAATCATGAAATTTTCAATATCCCCTACAACGGGAAACCCTATTTCACTAAAATTCAACTCCCACCTGGTCAAGATGGAAGCACATTCCAAAGATCTTCTTAACTTCCAAGTCGACAAAGTCAACTCGAAAGTTGGGGGCCACTGAACATACCAAAAGTGTCGAGTTGGGCCAAGTAAGCAAAACCCAATCCTCAAAGCAACTATTGCCCCAGCCTATCAAGGGGGCCAGGCCCAATCAATGCAAGGCCCACGGCCCGTCTCACATATCAGTCGACTAAGCCCAACGTCCGACCCACCAGGTCCCGACCTAACTTAGTCTGACCTCACTATCCAAGCTCTAATACGGGTACGATCCATGCTCTACCCGCCAGTCAGGTCGACCATTCCTCAAATGGCGACCTCGACCTAAACAACAAGTGACGACCTGACACTTGCCGGCGTATTTGGTTGAACAATTCTCATAACCACATCCCTACAAATCAGGGGCCGTTATAGACACGTTCCCATGACCAATAACCGCCGCTACAATCTCGGAGCACATGTCGCCTCCCCAAAAATACACCACTATTGCCTATAAATACTTCATCACTACCAAACGGTGAAAGGTAACTGCCATTTTGTTATCTGAATTCATTATTCAATACATTTTGAGCTATATACAACCGTGATCTTACTCTCACGCCTGAGCGTCTTCGCCGGAGACACATCCGGCTAGTCGTGGGTTCTGATTTCAGGTCAAGGAGCCAGGTGATTAGTCCTGCCACGTGGAGGATTACTGATAAGCACAATTCCTGCAGCATCAACCTCCAATATGAATTTATGCGTTAAAGGTTGGAGAAATGATGTCACCAATCAACTCAAAAAGGAAATTGCAAATATTCAATCTATTTTGCTCCCAAACAAAACACCACAACAAAAACAACTCCTTCTTGTTTACCGTTCCCTTATCCTCCCTAGCAAAGACGGTACAAGCGTAAATCCTATGCATGAGGTGGAGCGTGGGATGAATGATAGAGGAGGCTTTGGATGAGGGATTTTGTAAGATTGATGGTGGATTTGTGGGTTAAAATGGTGAAGAAGGAGGTATTTAAGGTAGGTGGGGAGGAGGTGTTGAGGGAAAAATGAAGAAGATGAAGTGAATGAGGGAGGAGAGGGAGAGATGCGTCTCTTTGACTGAAACGACGCAACTCCCCAGGCGTTTTGCACGGCCGTGTCAAGGGAATTGCACGGCCGCTCCCTTTTTGCTGAGTCAACTCTTCCTGACTCGATATGAACTGCACGGCCGATCCAATATATGCTGCACGGCCGTGCTAACCAATATTCACCACTTTAAATTTTTTCTTTTTCTCTTATTTTTTGTATACCTACAAAACAAAGTTAGCACAATAATACTAATAATGAAATAAAATAAAATAAAATAAAGAAAAATAAAGCAAAAAATAATCCATCGGTTACCATCCCGATGATGCTTGTTTTAGGTCCTTAGCTTGACCCCTTTCCGGTAGTAGGAGATGCGTGATATTTAGTTGGCCTTTTGTCATTGACAACTTGCCAATGCAACCCTTTCGGAGTAATTAGTATCTTTTGCGGTAGACATTTCTTCCATCCCGATTTCTTGGGTAGAACAAGTGACCTATAGTATTTGCACCTTCGAAAATTCGAAGACACCTCCTTCTTTGTTCTTTTTGACTTTTCCACTGCATTGTTTGTTTCGGGACATGCAGAAATATCTATAGCATTATTATTGTAAATCAAAGGTTCAACATTTATGGGATCATTTTCTATTCCTTCCTTTGATTGTGGTTCCTCACCCATCAAATTTTCTTCACTTGGGGTCCAATTTTCTTCACTTGGGGTGTAGGTCTCGAAATAGGGGTCTTCAAGATTTGATCTATGCATACTAAACTTGACTTTTTCTTTCCCCACATTTAGGGAAAAGGTGCCATTTTTTACATCTATGATTGCCCCCGCAGTGGCAAGAAATGACCTTCCTAAAATGACGGGAATCTGATGGTCTTCCGCCATATCTAGGATCACAAAGTCGACGGGGATGATCAAGTTCCCTACTCGACATGGCATATTTTCCATAATACCAACGGGGTATTGAACGGAACGGTCTGCCAATTGGAGAGTTATGGTTGTGGGTTTGAGTTCCCCTATACCAAGTCTCTCGCTAACCGATAATGGCATTATACTAACGCTAGCTCCTAAGTCAAGGACAGCGTTATCAATGTTTATTCTGCCAACACAACAAGGAATGGTGAATGTACCCGGATCCTTTAATTTTGGAGGATTTTTATTTTGCAAAACAGCGCTCACTTCCTCCGCCAACATAACATTCTCATTTTCTTCTAGCCTTTCTTTTTCAAAAATTAATTTTTTCAAAGGTTTAACGGCTAAAGGCATATCTTCATGTTTTTTGAAATATGGAATGTTGACATTAATGGCATCTAGGTTTTCAAGGAATTCATCATAATCCTTGTCTTCCTTTCTAGGGGATTCTGTCCCTGAACTAGTCTCAATCATCGGAGGGATTGGACTATAATTGATATTTCGAGGGCATTCATTTATCTTTTCTTGCTCATCCCTAGTTTTTATCATGTTAATTTGCTCATTTGGCCTTTGAGGTTGGCCGGGAAGACTCCCTTGTGGCTTATTCGTTGGGATAGCCTGTTGAGCTTGTTGAGTTTCTAGCATCTTATTATGCGCTACTAAGTTATCAAACCTAACATTTAGAAGTTTAAAGCATTCCCTAAATTCATTATTGATCTTTTCTTGGGAATTTTTATTTTCCACTACGAAATCCATTATAAGATCCATTTTTGATTTAGGGGGGAAGGTATTTGCATATTTATTGAAATTCTTAGGTGCAAACCCCGGGGGTTGTGTAGATGGTTGCGGGTTAAGAACGTTGTTATTCTTATAGGAAAAGTTGGGGTGATTCCTCCATTCGGGATTGTATGTATTAGAATACATCCCCCCTTTTGTCCAAAAGAATTTACAAAGTTCACTTGATCATTAGAGGTAATGTGAAGTAACTCGCAGTTATCCGTACTATGTGAGTTGGACCCCATTATTCACATAACACATTTACACTAGCTACGGGGTTGACATTATGATTTTCAATTTTTTTTAAAAGCATGTCAACCTTAGAAGAAAGAAGAGTAACTGCATCAACATTATATTTACCGGGCATACCTTGTTGTTGCTCCCTTTCATTTGACCATTGGTAATGGTTCAATGCAATGTTCTCGACAAGGTCATATGCCTCATCGACTCCCTTGTTCATCAATGCTCCTCCTGCAGCGGCATCAATGGTCTCTCTTGTCTTGAATATGAGACCGTTGTAGAAGGTGTGAACAATCAACCACTTTTCGAGCCCGTGGTGGGGGCACATTCTGAGAAGTTCCTTGAACCGCTCCCATGCATCGTACAAAGTCTCACTATCTGTTTGACAGAAGTTAGTGATCTTCGTGCGTATTTGGGCAGTTTTGCTTGGTGGGAAAAATCGACCAAGGAATGCTTCTTGAATTTGGTCCCATGTTGTCAATGAATTTTGGGGGACCGAATTCAACCATTGTTTCGCCTTATCCTTAAGAGAGAAAGGAAAAAGGCGCATCCGAATCGCTTCTGGGATAACATTTTGAATACGTGTGGTGTCACAATATTCAAGGAATGTTTGGATGTGGAGATGAGGATCTTCGAAAGCGGTGCCGCTATATTGGTTATTCATAACCATATGTAAGAGTTGCGGCTTTATCTCAAAGTGTGCTGCTTCGGCATTCGGCACAACGATAGGGGATCTAGTTCCCGGGGTACTCGGATTTACGAAGTCCCGTAGGGTCCTAGCCGGTGTTTGCGGTTCTCCTTCCGCCATATGTTTTTTTTAAAGTCTCTTAAAATTTTCTTAGTCTCTCATAAAAGCTTCGTTCGGTTTTCGGATCAAAATTTTCAAAGAATGTCCGAGCCCGTTTCATACACTATAAGAAAAGTACTTAAAGAGAGATTAAACGTAACAATTTATCGGAAGTAAAAGCAAAATAATACAAAAACAAAATAAAACGAAAAATTATGTAGTAAAGACAAAAACTTAAAGTAAACCGTTGTCCCCGGCAACGGCGCCAAAAACTTGTTGGGCTTTTAACCTAATGGTTTATTAAATATCCGCAAGCACACGGGCTATTGTAATATAGCGGGTGCAAGTACGGGTTGATCCCACAGAGACAGGGTTTACTTAGGAAATATTTTTGTCTTTAAAGTTATAGAAAAGATTGGGAGGGGGGGAGATAAAGTTTGATTTTAGAAAATAAAAAGAACATAAACAGAATATACTTTAATAAAACTCTTATAAAATAAAGCATTCTCAGGATTGAAAATCATACATAATCTTGTTCATCAAATTGTCATTGTCTTAGAAATATAGGTTTTCATAAAAATCAAGGATGGTATGTTAAGCTTACACTACTTCTCACGGTCAAGACAGTAGCGTTGTATTCTTCACTAATTATGTCCTAACTGTTTGAGATTTCCGTTTATGTTACCCCCGCCCTGTCACAAACGGGCATTCCGGATATCTCTAGCTGACCATAATTAGTAAGAATTCATTAAGAATGAGAGTCAACATACTTTCCATTAAAGGAACATCCCTAGGCCGTTGAACTACTTTCGTGATCAATGTAACCTAGTTTCTTTATATGGTTCCGTCAATCGAGATTCTCTGCTAGGTACTTCTCTCAATTGACTGAATCATACAAGTTGGACGTCTCCAAAATGTAAGGCATTTTGAGATTAATATAAAGAAATTGTTTAGATGAAGATAGAAGACAAGACTTTTTATTTTTAGATGATGAACATGTATGCTTTTGAGTTTCCAACCCCAAGAACAAGGGGAATTTACTCACTAGCCATCTAGAACATATAAGCAATTAAAATAGAGAATAGACTAAGAAGACTTATGATGAAAATAGAAGGCAAATGGCTGAAAATAATGCTTCACTTTATTGCTTTTCTCCAAAGTACTTCAAGAACAAAACATGAACTTTGATCTTCAAATAATCTTTGGAAATTGATATCACAAGTATTTGTGTTTAATCTCTGATCACTATACTATGGAATATCAGTAAAAATCGGTGTCTAAGACTGAGTACAAGGGTTCTTTTTATAAGGGGGAGGGAACTCTTCAAGAAGGTGCCTCCAAAAGGTGTCTTTTCGATCTGCAGACGCGTCTTGCACGGCCGAGTCAAGGGAGTTGCACGGCCGTGCACCCTTGGCGCCAGATTTGAATTTGAGTTTTTGACATCTTGCACGGCCGCTCCACTCTAAGCTGCACGGCCGCTCTGAAGGATGACACGGCCAATAATTTTCCAAGACACGGCCACTCTGACTTTTGGGGCCAAAAAATGGCCTGAAAATGGGCAAGTGCACGGTCGCTCCGTGTTGGCTGCACGACCGCTCCACCTAGAATTGGCTTTGTGTGTTTGGTTTTGTTTTGGTGCTCCTCCATGCCTTTTGTCTCAAAGTATCAAGCATCCTTTTGATATAAAAAGACTCTAAAACCTGTCTTGAAATGTAAGAAATATACCAAAGGCGTAAAATCCAATAAATATGAAAAAGTAACTAAAAAGTACTTACAACTAAATGAGAAATGATGATTTATCTAAGTAAAAGTATATAAAACTTAGGATAAATGACTATATAATAGTCACTTATCAATTTCTTATCCAGGTTGCATCCTGTATAGTGTGAATCTGTAAATCCAATCAATGAGAATGGAGATTCATTGGGATACCATAGACCATAGTCAGGAGTTCCTTTAAGATATCTCAAAATTCTTTTGACAGCTGAGAGATGAGATTCCTTTGGATCAGCTTGAAACCTTGCATAGAGATAAACACTGAACATGATGTCAGGTCTAGAGGTTGTTACATATAGGAGAGATCCAATGTAACTCCTATATAGTGTTTGATTAACACTTTGACCATCAGGATCAGTATGAAGCTTGGTTATTGTTGATAAAGGTGTTCTAGCAGGTGAAGCAGTTTGCATATCAAACTTCTTGATCATATCCCTTGTATACTTGGCTTGGTTAATGAAGATTCCTTCCTTCATTTGTTTTACTTGTAGGCCTAAGAAGAAGGTAAGCTCACCTATCATACTCATTTCAAACTTGTTCTTCATGATTTCCCTAAACTCTGTGCACAAATCTTCATTTGATGATCCAAAAATAATATCATCCACATACACTTGGATGAGTAGTAGGTATTCTCCATATTTCTTGATAAACAAAGTATTATCAATGTGACCTTTGGTAAATCCTTTGCCAAGGAGATATTTTGATAAAGTTTCATACCAAGCTCTAGGGGCTTGTTTGAGGCCATACAAGGCTTTGTCCAGTTTGTACACATGGTCTGGAAATTTTGGGTGCTCAAAACCAGGGGGTTGTGACACAAATACCTTCTCATTTAGAACTCCATTTAGGAAGGCACTTTTGACATCCATTTGGAACACTTTCATTTTCTTGAATGAGGCAAAGGCAAGGAAAAGTCTGATGGCTTCTAATCTTGCTACAGGAGCAAATGTTTCATCATAGTCAATTCCTTCTTCTTGTCTGTACCCTTGAGCTACAAGTCTAGCTTTGTTTCATACAACAATGCCCTCTTCATTCATTTTGTTCCTAAATACCCACCTTGTTCCAATAACAGTTTGGTTTTTGGGTTTAGGAACAAGTTGCCAGACCTTGTTTCTTTCAAATTGCTCCAGTTCTTCTTCCATAGCTTCAATCCAGTCAGGGTCTTGAAGGGCTTCATTTATTTTCTTGGGTTCTATTTGAGAGATGAAGGCACTCATTAATGAGTCATAGACAGGCATATCTGGAGGAATGGTCATTTTATGAATGGGAAGGTCAATGAAAATGTTGTTGTTAGCTGGAATGATATGAATGGTAGGTTCAGGTTGAGGAATAGAATGATTGTTGTTGCAGCAAGGTTGAATATGTCTACTGTCAGAGTTATTTTGTTGGCTTGATGAAGGTAAGCTGTCAAGGGCATCATAGCTGTCAGATGCACCTTTGCTGTTGGGTTGAGATTCTTTGCTGTCAGACACAATTGGATTTGAAATTATGTCTTAGGGCACAATATAGGGAAGGGTAGGTGATTCTTCTTCAGGAATGATGTTTGAGGAGTCATTCATAGGAGATACTTCAGGGATGTTGTCTGAGTTTCCAACAGCTTCATCAAAATCACATAATTCAGTGTAATTTTATCATTGTTTTCATCAAAGTCAACATGAATTTATTCTTCTACAACAAGTCTCCTTTTGTTGTATACTCTGTAGGCTTTGCTTGTATTGGAGTATCCTAAGAATATGCCTTCATCACTTTTGGAATCAAACTTATCAAGGTTATTTTTGCCATTGTTGTGAATGAAGCCTCTACTTCCAAATCTATGGAAGTATTAAATGGTTGGTGTTCTACCATTCCATAACTCATAGGGAGTTTTGGTGTGAAATTTGTTGATCAGGGTCTTATTTTGGACATAGACAGCAGTGGTGACAGCTTCTCCCCAAAAATACTTAGGTAGGTTGTTTTCTGATAGCATTGTTCTGGCTGCTTCACAAATAGTTCTGTTCTTTCTTTTTGCAACACCATTTTGCTGTGGTATTCTTGGAGCAGAAAAGTTGTGCTCTATCCCTTTCTGATCACAATATTCTTCAACACCAGTATTCTCAAATTCTTTGCCATGGTCAGATCTAATCTTAATGATGGATATACCCTTTTGGTTTTGAATTTTGTTGAATAGTTTGACCAAGTGATCCAAGGTTTCACTTTTGGATTCAAGATGGATAATCCATGTGAATCTAGTGAAATCATCAACTACCACTAGTGAGTATCTTTTTCCACCAAAAGATCTAGTTCTAATGGGTCCAAATAGATCCATGTGAAGAAGTTGCAGAGGTTTTATACTGTCTAATCTTGTTTTGGCTGTGAAAGAGGTTTTCTTTTGTTTGCCACATTGACATGCTTTGCATAGCTTGTCTTTCTTGAAGGGAATTTTGGGAAGTCCTTTGGCTAGGTTTGAATTAGCCAACTTGGAGATGCTTTTGAGATTGAGATGAGCCAATCTTTTATGCCACAACCATGATATATCAGACTGACTGAGGGACAGCAGACAGTGAGCATTTAAAGATTCCACAATCTCTAAATTTAGCCAGTAGTGATTTCCTTTTCAGGTTCCAGTGAGGATGACTTTGTGGTTGACATCTTTGACAGTGCAGTGATTCTTTGAACACACAACATAATATCCCTTGTCACAAATTTGACTAATGCTAATCAAGTTGTGTTTGAGACCTTCTACATAAGACACATTTGTGAAAATGATGTCTTTTGTAATAAGGTTTCCTGATCCTTTGACTTTGGCTTGAGAATTATCACCAAAAGTTACATTTGGACCATTTTTAGGGATATATTGTTGCAGCCATTCTTTGTTGTAGGTCATATGCCTGCTGCATCCACTATCCAAATACCATACTCCTTTCCTAGGTACCTACAAAACATAAATAAAATTTATGGTACCCTTTTATTCTTTTGGGTCCAAATGATTAGACATTCTTTGGTACCCTAGCTTTGTTCATTGATCTTTCATTGAAAAACTGGTTTAGGGTATTGTAGTATGACATGATTTGCATCATGTAGGGTGTGAGAACAGTAGGTTGGGAATTTTTGAAGTAATGGTCGGAGAAAAAGATTGGTTGTGGTTCAGGTGATACTGAGGTTGGCTATGGAAGTTGTTTGTATATGATGGTCTTGGTGAGTTGGTTTGACTGGCATGACCCTTTCCATTTGAGTACTGCCAATTGGGTTTTGGCTGTTTGGAGTATATATGTTGATTGTAGAATCTTTGTTGTCTAGGTGATCTTTGCTGTCCACCAAATCTTTGCTGTCTAGGAAATTTTTGCTGTCCAGAAAATCTTTGCTGTCCAAAAGATCTTTGCTGTCCAGCAGATCTTTGTTGTTTATTTTCCTTTTGCTCTTTGATTTTTGTTGCCAAATGTATCTACCTTTTTGTGCTGGTTTGGCTCCTCCTTTTGGTTGACTTGAACTTGCTTCAGTGATTTCATTGTCTTCTCTTTGTTTCTTTGAGTTTTCTTTTGTTTGAACATGATAGACATGTTGTTGGGTTTTGACATAATTCATGCTTTCAAGAACCATTTTCTCAATAGCATTTTCATCAGTGGGAGGAGTATAGGTTTTCAGAGCAGGATTTTATGCTCCAATCCCTGACTTGTCACTGGGATGTCTCTGGTTGTAACTAAAAAGTGACACAGCCTCTCCTGATTTGTTCCAGGAATCAATTTTCTTTTTAAGAGCTTCATTTTCCTTTTCAAGATTGATAATTTTTTGGTTTTTTTCATGGGATCTTGAATTCTCAGCTGTCAGATCATAGTTGATCTTTTCAAGCATAAGACATTTCTCTTTTAATCCTTGGTTGGCTTTCTCAACGTTTTCAATGGTTTTGCTTTGGGAAAGGTTGTCATTGAGCAATGAAGCAAAGCTAGTTTGGTGTCTCTTGATTTGAATTAAGAGAGTGCTAACTAATTGTTTAAATTCCTCAATATTTAAAGAGTTAAAATTGTGTACCTGTTTTAATTCTTCAGCAACTGCCAATGCTTCAAGATCTTCTTCACTATCTGATTCTTCATCATCTCCTGCCATTAGGCATATCATAGCCTCTTCTCCTTCACTTTCAGAGTCACTTGAGTCAAATTCTTCATCACTGAATTTTGATGAGTCAGCAATCATTACTTGTTCTTTATTTTTCTCATTTTTGTTTTTGGAACAGGTGTAGCAGTTGCATCTGGAACTGTGAATGATTTCCTTTAAGTGGGTGAGTTTCTTAGCTGTCTGATTGTTCTTTCGTTTCTTTGGTTCATGACATTCAGATGAATAGGGACCAAATTTTCCACAGTTGAAACATTCAATTTTCTTCTTATGGTTCTCTTGATCTGATGTAGATGGACTGTATTTTCTATCAAATGTTTTCCTATGTGTTTTCATGGCATTTCTGACATCCATGGATATGAGACTTGGTAAATCTCCTTGTGAGGTATGTTTGTTTGAAGAGAAGTTTACTTTTTGAAGGGAATTGAGGACCATGGTGTCTATGTCATGTTGAGTGATGGGTTTGTGTGGAGTTTCCTGAGCAGTTAAGGCAAGAGTTTGTGAAATAGAAGGAACAGGTTGAATTTTTATCATTCCTTCTAGTTCATAAGCCTCAAGCTTTCCAAAATATTGTTCAACAGTCATGGTACTCCATTCTGCACCTTCTCTGATAGATAAAGCTACCTTCTCATATTCTTGAGGAAGATTAGAATATATTTTAAGGCATAGGTCTTGGTTTTCAAAAGTTTTTTCATGATCATCAATGGATCTGACAAGGTCCTCAAACCTTGGTCTAGCAGCACTAACCTTTTCACCAGGGTAGAATTTAAAGTTGTCTAGCTGCCTAAGCAAGTTATATAAGTTTTGAGTTCTAACACTGTTGTGTTTTGTAGATTTGGTATGGATAAGTTCCCAGGCTGATTTTGCAGTTGGTTCTTTAGCAATTTCTTGTGCTAGAGAGTCATTCACACTCTTTTGAAATATATTTTTGACTTTAAGATTGGCACTAATTAATTGCCTTTCATATTCAGTCCAGTTCTCTGGGGATTTCATTTTACTGGCTCCACCATTTGAATCTGGTTGGATTGGATAGGTGACCTCATTTTCTAGTGCATACCAGTTCCAAATACTTTTTGCATCAAGATAGGTTTTGATTTTTGATGCATAAATTTCAAAAGATCCACAGTAATCAATTTGTGGAATGTCTTTCTCATTATTTCTTCTTGGTTGAGGCATGGTGGGTTGAAAGAGGATCCTTCACATGTTGTTAGACTTTTGATGGTGAAGACAAGATCTGATACCAATTGAAAGGCCTTGTGTACTTGATCAACTAAGAGAAGATCAGGCAGTTAAGCTTTGGCAGCTAAGGTGAATCTTAGCTGTCAGATATTAACTGATTAAAATAGCAAAGAGTAATGTGCAGCGGAATAAGTAAGGTGAAATAATGTAAAGACAAAATTGGTTAGTGTAAGTGCGTGTGTGTTTGTGTGTGATAATACCAAAGAATACAAGAATTTAAGGTGGTTCAGAGTTCCCTCCTCCTACGTCCACCCTCACTGTCAATCTTGACAAGTGAGCTCAATCCACTATACTCTAGGTCGCTTTAAGAGTTACAAGATTGATCAGGCAAGTTCCTTGAACTTCCTCTTCCTAATTAGTACAGTCAATTAGGGATATGCTTGTTACGAAGCAAATTACAGAGTACACACTTAAAGTACAGTCTTAAGTGTTTTACAAGTTTGATTATACACTTGAAGTGCAGTCTCAAGTATCTGCAGTTTGTTTTTGATGTTGATTCACAGGTTGCAGGTATGCAGGGGTTTGAGAGAGGTTGCAAATGGTTGTGTTGAAGGTCAGGAGATCCAGTTGATGAGTCTTGCTTTTATAGGCTGAGAAAGAGCCATTGGAGGAGACAAGGCAGTAAATGGTGTAGTTGGAATAGTGTTTGCATTTAGTGCATTGTTGACTGGATATAAACAGGCTGGAATTTACAACCCAAGTTCAAAAGATCTTCAAGGAGATGACATGACAATGCTGTTGAGAGATTTAAGTATTGGCACATCTTGGTCATCAATGGAATAGAACATTGCTGTTGACACTGAAGATCTTAGCTGTCAGAGTGATGAATCTCTGCTGTTGAGTTCTTAGCTGTCAGGCTTAGCTATTAGATCAAGATAGAGTAGAGGACATGGTTTGAGTCTGGTGATATGTAATGATCTCTTTGTTGTGTATAGAACATATTTTAGATATGTTTCTTTATCAAAACCATACTTAACTATGTCATAACTTAGTTAGGTCCTAACAAAACTACATCACTGAAAATAGCTCATTGGCCTGCTCGTCAAAAATCTCCATGATCCTCATGGCATCATTGGCCATCTGCGATCAAGAAAAAGCTCGGTCAGAGGATTGTGGTCATCAAAAGAAAGGTAAAGTTGGAAAGAGAGGGCAAGGATCAGAAAATTACCTCTGTGGCCATCAAGCCAATATTTTCCGCCAGTGCGTAGGCATTCAATTTTGACCCCACACTCTTGTAGTAGTCGGGGGCGTAGAGCATGTTCAAAAGAACATGCCCTACTATTGATTGATACCCTCCGTGGGCATAAAGATCCACCCCCTGGACCGGGTGCACCTCCTCAAGCTTATTCTTCAAGCCCCAAGCCATTTCACGTGTGCCAGCAGGTTTGAGGGGATAGGAAGCGGCACAGATGGTGACCCCTCTGGCTGGGGAGTTAGATGAAGGGGGGAACCACCTCAGCCTGCTTCTGAACACTTGGTTGCTTCTCCTTAGGAGCGCCATCAACTTCAGACCCTGATCGCTTTCTCGAGCTGCCATCGGAATGGCCACTACTGGGAAAAGGCCAATTACCGACGAAACGTTATTGACGGACCCGGTCCGACGGTAATACCGACGAAAAATAAAAGGTTACCGACGGATATTTACTTTTTATTTGCCGAGATTTTTTTTAAAAAAAATTCATCTATGCCCGTCGGTAATGCATAAAACTCCTTCGGTATTACCGACGGATATGTCCGTCGGTAATAAGACCTATAAATTAAACCCCTCCCCCTTTCCGCTCAGTTACGCTTAAACCTAGAAATTAATATCGCCATTCCTACGCCCTTCTTCTGCCGTTGCCGTTCATCTGCCCAGTTCGCCGTCGCCGTTCTTCTGCCGTTGCCGTTCTTCTCTCATCGATAATCTCTCTCTCTCTCTCTCTCTCTAGCTCTCTCTCTCTCTCGCTCTTTATTACTTTGTTTTGTCTAATTCCCACTTTCATAGGTGTTTACCATCAAAATTGCCTATCTCCACGCCGTTCCGCCATTGCCGTTCCCAACTTCAAACGTCGTCACCGTTCCGCCGTGAGACTCAACTTCTCCTTGGGTTAGTAATCTCTCTCACTCGCTCTCTCTCTCTCTCTCTTCCTCTCTCTCTGTCTTTGTCTCTCATTGGACGAGTCTATGAATATTGTTAAATTTTCTCAATGTTTTAGGCTATTATTTACTGCTATTTAACTAGCATTTTGTAGTTTTAATACCAAAGATTTAGCGTAAACTCAGAATCTTGATGTCTTTGGTGCTGTAAAGTTGTAGATTAAGATTCATAAGCTGAAGGATTGGCATGAACATCCATGTATATTCTTACTTGATCTTATTTACGTTTGGAATTCACTAATTATAATTGAGTTATCTTCTCATCTGTTGATTTGGTTCGGTTTAGTTTGAGGATTTAGTTGGAGGGAAACAAAGAGGAAAAGTTGTGTGGGCAAGGTTGAAATAGATTTAAGACGGTAATTATCGTAACTAGGAACAATGTTTTGAGTGTGTGGGCAAGGTTGAGAGACAAACACGAGAAATTTTAAAGTGGTTTGGAGTATAGCAACTTCTCTCACATCCACCCATCACTGTCCTTGACAATTAAAGCAAACAATTAACTATAATACTTCTCTAAATATTTAAAAAAACAGATCTGTATAAATGTTAATTCATCATTGTAAAATTATATATTTTACAACAAAGAATTAAATATTAATATTTAAAATTATTCAAAATATTAATAATTTAAAAAATGTGATAGATGTGTGTGTTAATTCTTTATTGTAAAATTATGCATTTTACGGTAATGAATAAAAATTAATGTTACGATGTAACGTTGTGACGGTTGAAACACAAAAGCTTAGAAACCCGTTTAAAATTGCTTGAATAGTCGATAGTTGAGATATTTCGGTTGCATTCCTATTGTTCTCTGTGTATACTAGACATGGTTAATTACATATTGTCGATTCTAATCGATAGTGTTTGATTGACCTAGTCTACGTCTTGCAATTGGAGACCATGGGGTTATGCTGTCGAAATTTCTTGATTTTCGATTATAAAGTAAGTAGACAAAGTGATATTTGCAATTCATATAATCGTGCATTTTGTGATGGGATAGAAGCCAACCCCAATTCTAAACCTAAATGAAGCGTCTTGTTACTTTTAAGTTTGTAATTCAAATTTAGGAAATGGTAATGCGTTAATTACATCTAAACTGTTAATATATTATGAAATGCAGGAGTTAATTATGTCTGGAGAAGATCGTAGTTGGATGGATAATCGTAGTAATCCCGGTAGAAGGGGTGTTCGACCTCAATCTAGAGAAGGTTTAGAACATTTCGTGGAGTTTGCTAGAGCGCATCCCCAGTGCATGCGTGATGATAAGATTAGGTGTCCTTATAAAAAGTGTAAGAATAGAAAATTTATGACTCGTTGATCGTCTTTATTATCAGCATTCACTATCAACATCTTCATTCAAAAGCTTTTGCCAAAGCCATTTTTACCAAAAAGGATGACGTTGTAATGTCCAAATTCGTTATCGAAAGTGATTCCTAAATATTCCCTTACACTTTACTCCTCGGAGATAAGTCTCGGGTCGAATAAATGGAAGATCTCGATATAACGTATTTGTACATATACCATGTCAATGCTTTCTTATCCAAACATCCATCATTTTCAGCTCCGCCATCATAACACATTTTCAAGTAATTCACACACACACACATGCAAGCACAGTTTTCGAGAAAGGTAGAAAGACTCGTCAATACGAGGCGTTCTGTGTGAGTTCAAATAGCTCTTCCCGAAATGTAACGTGACCTCCGAACCTAACAATCTCTGTTCAAGCCTTTTCAAAGTTTTGGCTCATAATAAAAACGGTGTGGCGAATCTGTCTTTTTCAAAGAAATTCATCCATCCCATCTTTGAAAACCTTAAAACGCGTCTCATCTCATTTCACCTCTCCCGCGAGGAGAGGGAAGGGACGTTGCGCGCTGTCGGATTGGGTAATTTCACACAGACACACGAATCACACACAACTTGCTAGTTTCTCTCCTTGAAAGACTCCTACAAATCACCTTAAAAACAACACAAATTCGTCGATCAACCTTGTTGATCGACGAACACCAAGATTCGAGTCAAGAATCGAGGCGGAGCTCTGCCTAAATCACCTTTCGACATAGAGGTAATCATCTTTTCTTTCTCTACCTATTCTAACTGATTTTTAGAGTGGTATAAACACAACAAATCTGGAATCGGCCTAGAGCCTCTCCAAATCATGGAGATGGTCTCAAAGCAATCGATCCCAAATTCCGTTTAATCTAATTAAATGGATTGTTTTCTTAAAAACTGTCTATTTGAAAACCCCCCTTAAAGCATGACCGATCTTTGGATTGGGTGGATGCGGTGCTCCTTGACCTTCCAAATCCATAACTTAAGCCCCGAACCCAAAATCTTTCAAATTGGTTTTTCTATATTTCCTCATAGTAATATAGGTGGCGACTCTAAATAAACAAATCAGCAATAAAAAGGAGGAAGAAATTCCGCTTAGCTACAGTTTGGTGACTCCGCTGGGGATTAAAAAAAATTAAAGTGGCTTAGACTTGCGTCAATTAAGGGGGATTTAAAAAAAACAGTTTCTTATTCAGTTTCAGGCTAGTCCCGCACGAGACAACCCTTTGTCTCGCGTGAGACAAAGCCTCTGTAACCTATTTCTGTTTTCTGGTTTTTCTTGTTCGTCTTAAGATCCAAGATAAGATTAGAACATGCAAGGGAGATCCCAGATTACAGTGTTTGCAGAGTTCTTTCATCTTAAGGTCTCCCTTAAGATGTAGGACTCGAACTCGTAATTTATTTTATTTAAGTAATGAATGTTATTTAAACTGCGTGAGATTGTTCTTTTGATTAAAGTCTGGTCCACGGAGGATTCGGGAGTTGTAAATTTAATCTATTTATTTATTTTCTCTCTCTCCTTTATGTGGAACTACGATGGCTTGAGTCTTCTTAAATTGGGAGAAACGTAGGCAACCACTTGGTGCGGCCATTATCTGTTTTTCTTTTGTTTTAAAAAAAAACTCTCTATTTTTCTCTATCACCTAGAGTTGACACTCACACATGCGCACTCATGCTTATAACTGTCATTGCACTACATACCCTTGATAAACCCGGGACCCACACTGAGGATGGATGTCGTTAATCTAATTGCCGGTCTCTCCAAAGTTGGATCATTCCACTTCGCGTCTTCAATCCATCTAGATTGTCATATCGCGAGGAGTCTAGCCTTCAGCCTTGCATAGCCTCATGCATCATATAGATTGTCTTTCTAAGAACACTGCGTGACCGGTCGGTTTCGACTTGATGATCTTTCTATTTCTTTGACCAAAAAAAAGCTAATGTAAAATTGACCATGAAAAGGATTCGGAAAAGTCCCTTCGGAATGACCCTTTCGGAATGGTCTCAAAGAGCGTGGTCCCTTCAAATAAAGAAATATATCCTTCAAATCAATTTTAGATGGCTTTATTTTACAAAGAACAGATTGATTACTGAGTCATTAGGTTTGGATAAAGACCTTAGAAACTTCTCAAAACGGATTATCCGTTTCGACCAAAATTTAGGTTAAATAAAAATCGACTTCCAGTGTGGTTGTCTCGGGCGAGTCATCTTGTACCGCGCGGGACAAAGCTTCTGTTTGCTGTCCTGAGCCTGAAACGCTTAAGCCTTCTTCCGATCCGTTGGGGTTAGATCTTGATCTTGACACAAATTCTGCAATTCTATGTCAGTTTTCCGAAGCTACATCAGCCTCAAGACTCTCCCAACACAATGTCTGGCATCGACAACAATCCGGGTGATGAAACCATGTCTGAAAAAAATCACAAACTTCTAGAAGAAGCCAATGGCCGCTTAGAAGAGCAAGCAGCCCAGATCCATACCCTTGTTGAGGAAATCCAAGAGCTTAGGGCAGCACTAGCCGCAAAAGAAAAGAAAAAGAAAAATGATTCTTCCTCCGAAGAAGAAGAATCATACACCAAGAAGACTAAGAGTCATCGCAAAAGTAAAAGCAAGAAAAAGAAGTGTGAGTCTAGCTCATCATCTTCCTCCTCTGATAACGAGAGCCATACTTCCAAGAAAGAGGGCAAGGGGGAAAACAAGAAAGCAAATGAATCCCTTACTATGGCAATGTTAGAAAAGAAACTCGCATCCCTCGATGTGAGCAAGGGAGCCTCGCTCCCTATTGACTATGACACTCTTCGTCAATCCATGTCAAAGCTTCCTCAAAAATACAAAACACCCGACATTGCAAAGTTCAATGGCACTACTTGTCCAAAAACCCATTTTGAAACCTACTCTTGGGCCATGCTACCTATGGGTGTTGGTGACAACTTGCTAGCTCAATGCTTTCCACAAACTCTTGATGGTGTCGCTAGAGATTGGTACATGACCCTTCAACTTTCCACAAGGCTTGATTGGCCACTTGCCAGTCGTACCTTCCAAAAGCAATTTGAGGACAACTCTACTTACCGCACTACTAGAAGGGACCTCGAGCAAACCAAGAAACTCTCGAACGAATCATTACAGACTTCGTCAAAAGATGGAGGACCAAACTAACCGAAATTGTTGATAGGCCAAGCCTAGATGAACAAATTCACATCCTCATTCAATGTCTCCGAGAGGAATATCAAGAAAAGCTCGTGGGTAATTATTTCCCTAGCTTTCTCGAACTCCACAAATCCGGGATACGAGTAGATGACCTCATCAAACCGAAGAAAGAAACCAAGAAAGAAAGTGGGTTCCGCTACAACAAAAGTTCATATTCCTCTTCTAACTCTAAGGATGCTTCCGTCAATGCCATAGTCTTCAATCATCCTGGAAATGGTAAATACTCGGTAGTGCCTCCACCACAAAAGAAGAAAAGGGATAGGCACTACGACAAACTCGAAGGAATCATTCAAGTAGAACTTCTCGATGTGCTTGTCAAGAATGGAAAGGTCAAACCAAGAGAGGGTGGCCCACCAAGAAAAGAACTTCTCGCTAATCATGCTATTCATCTCTTCTGCAAGTACCACAACGCTACTGGCCATGACACCAACTCATGCTTCCACTGGAAGGATGTGATCCAAGATCTATTTGATGCTAAAGAAATAGGGCTTCCCAATGTTGTCACCAATCCTCTACTAAACAATGATGTCAATCTAATAGAGATAGGAAGTAGCTTCGAGGATCCTACTCGTCCAGCCACAATTGTGGATGAGAGCCCTCTAGAATTTAATAAATTTTCTTTCTGCTACATGATATCTTGGGATGAAATCTTAGAACAAAAAGAAAACGGATCTAAAATAGTTAATCTCCTCACACGATCCGGTCGCGTGATAATCAACAAAGATCCAAGGGAAGAAAATCCTTCTAAGCAAACAAACGCTCCATCATCAAATGAACCCGATGATCCACTTATAGCCCAGCTAAAGAAAACACAAGCAAACATCTCAGTTTGGGACCTTATAGGAGCATCCCATAAGCATCGCAAGATGTTGAAGAAAGCTTTGGCTCAAATGTCTATCTCCTCAGAAGCAACACCTGAAGATCTTACTCAAATGATTGGCCACGTTCAATTTGGCAATGTCATCACCTTCACTGATTTGGACCTCCCATCATATGGGAACAATCATCACGAGGTCATGTACATAATTGCTAAGGTTAATGGATACCGAATACCACACATTTTGGTCGACAATGGGTCCGCAATTAACGTCCTTCCAAAGAAAGCTTTATCATCTTTGGGTCTCACCCACAAAGATCTCAAGCCATCAGGGCACACTGTATGAGGTTATGATTGCACTGCTAGAACTGCTATGGGCTCAATTGCAATACATGTATAAATGGGACAGGTCACCATGAATATTGAATTTCAAGTCATCAACATCCCAACATCCTTCAACTTATTACTTGGCCGCCCTTGGTTGCATGAAATAAGGGGAGTACCTTCATCCCTACACCAATGCATCAAATTCAAATACAACAACGCGATAGTCACAATACATGGAGAAATGGTTATTGCCAGTCCTATCCTTAAAGTACAACATAGCACTTCCGACTACTTGTTAAGTGGTTTTGAAATTGAGAAGGATAGCACCGTAAACGTCATCCAAACTTACAACGAGAATGACTACTCCAAAGCACTTTGGTTTTCCGGAAACCTTCCTGTGTTAAGAATGATGCAAGCGAAAGGGTACTTTCCTGGTTTGGGACTTGGTAAATACTTGCAAGGGGTAATAGAGCCACCGCCTGTTCCCCCACCTCACACGAAACATGGCCTTGGCTATATCCTTACTATCCATGATAGTATTAAAGAAGATGAGTGGACCCCTACTCAAATCAAGTGGGAAGGAACTACATACAAAAGTCACCACAACCCAAAGGCCAAGGGTCACAACCTCGAACCATACCGAAAAACGCTAATTGGCTATTTTGTTCGAGAAGGGGAAGACATCCCATACTTCATCTTTCCAGAACCATGGACTGGCGATGAAGGAAAGCGCCATCCGGACTTTGAGATTTTCAACGACTACGACTCTTCCTCAGATGAAACAAAACCCATCCCATTAATCCTTAAAGATTTATGGGGTACAAAATCCGAAGTGACCGCAGAATGGGACTTTGTGTTGGGAGAAGACATGCTGTGACAATTCGAGAATCTGTGCCGACTAGAAGATAGCCATATCCATGAAATATCCAAGGGGGATGCTCCAACTATTGACTACACAAAGCTAATCCGAAAATGTGATGAGCCAATTCTAAACTGGCACATCATCGGGGGACCAGTTATTGATGAAGATTTCATGATCAAAGAGCTTAGTTGTACTCCCCATCCCCGCAGGAGGATAGGCCCTGTAACTTTCACTCTAGAGTCAGGCTCTGCCTCTAATGAACTCAATCAAGAGGAAATTGAGGCGGTGGCAGAACATGTATTCCCCTACTTCCTTAATGAAATCTCTGATCTTTCGAGTACCCGAGATTGCTAACATCATGAATGATGAATTAACTAATAATAATAAATATAACAAACTAGTTAATAATGAATCATATGATGAGATAGATCAAGAAAATGAATAAATCTTAAAAGAATTAGCAAAGCAAGTAGGTCGTCGTGGAAAGAATGGCCCTGTTGACAATGAGGAAATGGAAATAGTTAATCTTGGGACAACAGAAGACCCCAAAGAAACCAAAATTGGCAACTTCTTCAAAGGGGAAGACAGAGAAATCCTGATACAGCTCCTCAGAGAATATGTCAACATCTTCGCTTGGCCCTACAAAGATATACCGGGGTTAAACCAATCGATCGTGGAACATAAAATACCGCTGCTACCTAATACTAAACCGATCAAGCAGAAACTGCGCAAGATTAAGTGTGAATGGTCTATGCAGGTGAAGGAAGAGATAATAAAGCTCCTGAGTGTAGGGTTCATCAAGGTAATCGAATACCCAGAATGGCTAGCTAATACAGTGCAGGTGACCAAAGCAAATGGAAAGATACGAGTTTGTGTTGACTTTAGAGACTTGAACAAAGCATCCCCTAAAGATGACTTTCCATTGCCAAAAATAGGCATGTTGGTCGATGCTACCGCAGCTTATGAAGTTCACTCATTCGTGGATGGTTTCACAGGATACAACCAAATTCTCATGGCAGAAGAAGACCAACACAAAACAGCGTTCACCACACCTTGGGGGACATTTTGTTATACGGTCATGCCGTTTGGTCTAAAGAATGCAGGGGCTACCTATCAGAGGGCAATCACAACACTATTCCATGATATGATCTACAAGGAAATAGAAGTATACGTGGATGACATGATTATTCACTCAAAGGGGACAGATGGTCAACACTTCATAGGTCTCAGAAAATTCCTCAATAGACTGAGGCACCACAAGATGAGCCTAAACCCTGCAAAATGCTCATTTGGGGTGGTCAAAGGAAAAGTCTTGGGATACATGGTCACAGAACGTGGCATAGAGGCAGACCCAACCAAGATAAAGGCTATCATAGACATGCCACCACCAAGAACACAGAAAAAAGTGAAAGGTTTCATGGGCAGACTCCAATACATCAGTCGATTCATCAATCAACTGACTTCAATGTACGATCCTATATTCAAGCTACTTAAGAAAAACGTACCACAAGAATGGACCGAAGAATGTCAAGAAGCATTCGAGGAAGTAAAACACTACTTAACTTCCCCACCCATCTTAGTGCCACCGCACAAGGAGAAACCTTTGAAACTCTATCTCACGGTTACTGACAATGCATTAGGGGCTATGCTTGCTCAAGAACAACCGATTTCCCACACAGAGAATGCAATCTACTCTGTCAGCCGTCAATTCCAGGGTAGTGAAGTCAACTACTCTCCACTCGACAAGTCTTGTACTGCACTTTTTTGGGTAACACAGAGGTTAAAACACTATATGCAAGGCTTTCCAGTTCGCCTCATCGCATGAATGGATCCTCTGAAGTACATCCTTGACAAATACAATTTGTCTTCGTGACTGGCAAAATGGTATTTCATGCTCGCGGGATATGATATCACTTACGTCACTCAGAAATCCGTCAGGGGAAGTGTAATCGCAGACCAGTTGGCCAAACTTCCTTGTGACGAAGTGAAGGGGGAAGACCCGCGATTCCCTGATGAAGACATCATGAGTATAGAGGACGAAAATAAGTGGCAATTATTTTTCGATGGCGCAACCAATAAGAAGGGTTATGGCATCGGAATGTTATTGGTAGATCCTGACGACATCTATACTCCGCTAGCAATACGCCTTAACTTTGGCGCCACTGAAATTACCCGATCCGGCCAGTGCGTCCCTTCCATTTTCCTCGCGAGAGAGATTTGAGAGAGACAGTTTTAGGTTTTCAAAGATGGGATGGATGAATTTCTTTGAAAAAGGCAGAGTCGCCACACCATTTTTATTATGAGCCAAAACTTTTAAAAAGGCTTGAATAGAGATTGTTAGGTTCAGAGGTCATGTTACGTTTCGGGAAGAGCTATTTGAACTCACCCAGAATGCCTCGTATGGACGAGTCTTTCTACCTTTCTTGAAAACTGTGCGTGTGCGTGTGTTAATTACTTAAAAATGTGTTATGATGGTGGAGCTGAAAATGATGGATGTTTGGATAAGAAAGCATTGACATGGTATATGTACAAATACGTTATATCAAGATTTTCCGTTTATTCGACCCGAGACTTATCTCCGAGGAGTAAAGTGTAGGGGAATATTTAGGAATCACTTTGGATAACGAATTTTGGCATTACAACGTCACCTTTTTGGTAAAAATGGCCGTGGCGAAAGCTTTTGGAATGAAGATGTTGATAGTAAACGCTGATAATGAAGACGATCGACAAGTCAATTTCTTGACTCGGACAGATAGAGTAAATGTGGTATTGAAATGGCGATCAACAAGTCAAATGACTTGGACGGTAGATGACGGTATTTAAATGACAATCAACGAATCAAATGATTCAGACGGTAAATGACAATCAAACGATCCGAACGGTAAATGGCAGTATTTAAATGACAATCAACCAATCAAGCGATCCGGACGGTAAAGGACAATCAACGAATCAATCGACCCGGACGGTAAAGGACAATCAACGAATCAAATGATTCGGACGATAAATGACAATATTTAAAGGACAATCAACGAATCAAACGATCCGGATGATAAATGACAGTATTTAAATGACAGTAATAATAAAGTTGACGAGTCGAGATCTTCTCATTTTTAACTCTAAGCTACTTTTCTCGGAAGAGAAAAGTGATAGAGGAGGGGTCATTTCTCGACCCGGACTGGATGTCTTATATGACGACATTTCAAGGAAAGGAGTTTTAGAAGGAGTTTTGAGTCAGAAGGAGAGTTTACCAATATTTTGGTTGTGGCTCTATCTTCTTTGGGTTCGTAGGTTGGCTACGAGGGTGTTTGGAAACGTGTTGAAAGTGACTCAAAATGTGTTTGGGAATGACTCGAAATGTGTTTGGAAATGACTCAAAAATGGGGTTTTTTGGCTTGAAATGGGAGAATGGTAAAAATGAGAGATTTGGGAGGAGGGGGGTAAAAATGGAGTGTGGTAAATGGCTGAAATGAGGCTGCTATTTATAGGAGGTAATTTTGGTGAAACAGGCCGGCCGGCCAGTTCTTTACCATGGGCATTTTCGTCCTTTGGTTGACAGGTCTCTGTTGATTGATTTGATTTGTGTACGATTTGCCCACCATGTAAAATAGGTCGGCCGGCCAGTCTTTCTATCTGAGGGGTTTTTTGGTCTTTTTGGCCTGATTTTTGACAACTGATGTGACCTTTCGACGTCTTTCGACTGTTTTTTTTAAATTAACTGTCCGAATGTGTGTCGAAACAGTCCTGGAGATCGCGTTAACTTGGAAGGTGCGAATTAACTTGTTTTAACTATCCTGATTTGGGTAATTACAGTAGCCCCTCAGCGACGTTACTTACGGAGGAAGTAGGGTCGTCGAAAAAAGACAAGGATCCTAATCCGGGAGATGCCTTATGAAGTGACCTGGATGGTCAGATGGCTGGACCCTTAGAGAAAGGATTCCTACGTATCCACAGTGGGAATCAAGCCGATCGTAGTTCTTGTCTGTTAAGTATAAGGGACTTAACTGACTGACTCTGGGTCACGAGTTCTCACGCGGGAGATCTAACGGAGTGATGGGAACGGTTGTGTCACACGAATGTTATAACAACACGATCTGAGAAAAGACTTGAAGTTCTAACCATGTGGTTAGAAACAGATAAGGAACGCCTGACGTTCTAACAATTTGGTTAGAAATGAAGGAGAAACGCTCGATTCTTGCTGAAAGGGGTGGGCTTACGATGACGGCCGCTGAAACTATTTACTTGTTGGGGAAAAGATGATCGAGCTTACGATGACGGCCGAAGTTCCAATATGTGGAGAGGGGAACGAACCTTGAATGGTTTTTAACCTCGGCAAAGGGAACGAAATTTAACGGAATTTAACCTCGGCAGAGGGAACGAAATTTAACCTCGACAGAGGGAGCAGATTTTAACCTTGGCAGAGGGAACGTAATTCGAGTGAAATTTTGAACGAAATCTTTGAACAGCATTTAACCTCGGAATTTTTGAACTGTATTTACGACGAAATGCGTCGAATTGGAATGATAATAGGCTGAAGGGCCAATTGGGCCAAAATTGGCCCATCATGCAAAACAGGTCGGCCGACCACTTCTTCATCTTGGCTGGTTTTTAACAGGCATCGTGGAAGAAGAAGAACATAAAAATTCATCATTTTGGCGAGAGAAAAGGGAAAAAAGAGAGAAAAAATCCCATCCTCATTCAATTTTTTGTTGAAACTTCGAGAGATTCACGCCATGGAAGTAGGATTAGGATGCGGGAGCCGCCATAGGAAAACCGACAATGAGAGAAAGAAGCTCAAGAGGACGGTGCGAACCTCTAGGCTTTCCTTGGATCCGTCGGATTTCTACCAGGGGTGGAGTAACCATAAATCCAAAGAGGGGATCGAAAGAAAGGTTAGCATTCTTGAATTCCTTGGTTAATTTTGAATTTTGAATTGATTTTGTGAAGTTAGGGTTCTTGTTACCCGATTTGGGGATTTTGATCTTGCCATGCTTGTTTGTTGAAATTGATTATTGTTTGATGCAATTAAGGGTATGGGTAGGCAATGTCGAAAGTTTGGTGAAGAAATTCCATGCCTAGCTATGTTTTTTTCAAAATTAAAGTGTGCCGAATTTTGGGACGGGGTAATTTTTGAATGAACAAGGAAAAATCCGATTTGAGACGGATGTTTTTAAAATGTGAACCATGAATACTCCGAAATTGACACGGAGGTATTTTTAGGTAGAGAACTGTGAATATCCCGAAATTGACACGGAGATATTTTTACGTAGTGAACCGTAAATACTCCGAAATTGACACGGAGGTATTTTTAGGTAATGAATCGTGAATACTCTGAAATTGACACGGAGAAATTTTTAGGTAGTGAACCGTGAATACTCCGAAATTGACACGGATATATTTTTAGGTAGTGAATCGTGAATACTCCGAAATTGACACAGAGGTATTTTTAGGTAGTTAAAAATGAAATGATCATTTGAATTATGACATGAGCATTATAACATGTATATTTTGCATACCTTATTGTGTATTGATGTACCTTTATTGTGTCTTACCTGCAGGGGCAAGGGCCGGTAGACTCGTCCACTACCAAGAGTAGGGGAAATGTCGAGGCTGTGAGAGAGTTGTGGGAGGCGCTCCCAAACGTGGCTCGGGGCGAGGGGAGGAGTCCTTGGCAGATAGTAGTGGATTCTGGCCTGGGAGGCTTCATTAGTGCAGTGGCAGTGATAGCTGTGATGCAGAGGGTCAAGGCTATCCAGGTGGCTTTGAGTGAGCGATGGTGAGATACTACCCACACTTTCCATATCAGTTGGGGGGAGGCCACAATCATGCCGACGGACTTCGCTGCCATCACCGGGTTGTCCTTCGAGGGTGATCCCATAGAGTGGTTCGAGGAGTTCACGATGGAGCATCTCACGAACCTGCTGGGATTCGACATTACGGATGCCAAGGGCACGAGGATGCTGTATCGGCCGATGGAGGGGCATCTGAGGAGGGGTTTTGGTGAGTACTTGGGGGGGATATGAGAGGATGACGGCTGAGTGGGTGTCTCGGGGCTTCTTATGGTTTGCTCTATTAGCAACCATTTTTCCCAATGCTGACACGAAGTGTCAGTTTGCTTTGCTTGGCTCCTTGGTCGATTTGGATGCCGTAAGAGCGTTTGCCTGGGGACAAGCTGGCTTGGCTGAGCTGTACTTCGCTTTGGATAAGTTCTCTTGAGGGGAAGATCGTTCCATTTTGCTGTTTTCAGTTTGCCCTAGACGTGAGTCTTCTTTTTCTCTTCCTTGTCTCATTATTCTTTTGCCATGTGTATATGTATGTATCTGTGCTTGACATTCTTTTGCATTCTCTTTTCAGGTGTGGTGCTTCGAGGTGTTCCATCCGCAGCGGTGGGGCACCAAGGATGACTACACCGTTATGTTCCCTGCGATGCTGACTTGGCAGAAGAAGGCCAGGAAGCCAGGAAAATCGAGGGACAGCACAAGGGTTACATACGAGGAGGTGTCCAAGGCTTTGGAGCGGGACCTTTCTCCAAGGATAAATTTGACTTGGTGATGTAGGCTTGATTACAGGACCATTGATGCTGCTAGGGAGGTGACAAGTAGGAGGAAGCTTCTGGTGGGGCTTTCTTGTGACGTCTTGTACTTGGGCGAGAGGGTGACTCTCCAGTACGCTCAAGGATCGGATCCCTTGTTTCCTAGGGATCCTCCTCTTTACATGATGCAGCCGTTGGCCATGGATGGGGAGGAGTTGCTCCGGTGTAGGCAAGGAGTGCCTTTTGCTGAGAACATCATCGAAGGGGTTGATTATGATATCTTCAGGACGATGAGGTTGAGGAGCCCGCAGGTGACTTGCAGGGAGGGGGAAGATCATTCGCATCCTGGATATCTTTCTGTTCCCCGTACTCATTTTACATATGAGGGTGCTGGTGGTTCTCGACGGTGCTTGGTGATCCCAGTTCCGGAGCGGATGAGGCGTCAGCACCGAGTCGATCCTGATGCAACTGTAAGGCTTCTACTGGTTTTATGTACTTGTACATATTTTCTGTATTTTCCTTTCTGCCTTTTGACATTTTGCCTGATGTGCAGGTCCCAGGGCGTGTTCATGCTCTGACGGTCCGACGTCGGGAGGGGGTGACTGGTTTTGCTAGGTGGCTTCTTGACTACCTTCGTTGTGGTTCCAGGAGAAGCGCGGCAGTCCATGAGCCCATGCCTCCTAGGTCGACTGTTGCTAGGGAGTCTTCTACTTCTAGGGCTGGTTGGATGGATGCGAAGTGGCCTGCTGGCGAGTCCTCGGGTTATCAGGGTGAGACTTTTGGGTCGCAGGCCCGCCACTCTTCGTATTCAGGGTTTGAACATGGGGGACCTTCGGGATCCCAGGCGCAAGGTCGTTACTCTTCCGTTGTCGGGGTGGACGACTTCATGAGCTACTTCTTTGCCACGGATCCCGTTGCAGCGGCTCAGTTTGCTGAATGCTCGGACGATGAGCAGGATTCAGCAGATGATGAGTAGGACTTAGCGTAGCTCTGTAGCCCTTGAGATAGCCTTCTCTGTATATTGTGCTTTGAGTACTGCTTGATTTTATTTGGGATGCCCTTTGTTCTAGGGCAAGACTTTGTATACTTTTACCATCATTGTAACAATTTTATTTGCTTTCGGCACTCAATGAAACAATATATTGGAATGCATGCAATGAAATGAATGATAACAGAAACAGACTAAATAACAATTATGAACAAGTAACGTCCCAACAGGCTGTGTTGGGACTTTATCTGCTTATTTTTCCTAAGTTGTTATTATATGCTCTCCTATTTTGCACTGTTACACGAGCTTGGGATGGATTTGTCATGGCAGGGGTAGTATTTCAATGGCTGTTTTGGGTGCATTGAATGGGTTTTATTTTTTGGAAAAACAAGGGAACATGATGCAGCAAGGCTGCAGTTTAACTGAGTCAAACTGTAAAATAGGCCGGCCAGCCAGTTCTTCAAGTTTGACATTCTATAAATAGCAGCTCGGCCTTTGCTTATCTTCACCAATTCAAAGTCATTTTCATTGTCTTCAGAAGCTGAGATAAGTTTCTTCTTTCAAAACCTCGAATTTCCTTTCACTTTATCATGGCCAACTTCCCGAGATTGCCTTCTCAAAAGCAAGATCACTTCCTCGACATGTTCAAAACATGGGCAAGGCACCATATGAGGCATAACACGGAGTTCTTTGAAGATCGCTTCAAGGTGAATTCGATTTGGGCCTTGAAGGAGCTGTCTCCTAATTGGGAACTTTTGAGAGCTGCTGCCCATTTCTGGGACGTGAGAAGGCATGTTTACAGCTTCTCGTACAACATGATTATGCCTAAACTTGAAGACTTCTGTGCTATTCTTGGAGGGCCTACTGCGTGGGACGCAGCAGGCCCTCCAAGTACATGAGTGATGGCGGAAGCGCTGCTGCGTGGGACGCGTTTGCTTTGTGCGTGATTGGCACCTTGTTCATGTTTACGTCCTTGGGAGTATACCATCGTGGGGTTGTAGATATGGTGGGGCATTGTCGGGGTGGCGAGGACATCGTGCCTATGATCTTGGGTGCGACTTTTCACGGCATTGATCGGATGGCGACCGGAAGCCGATACATGTGGGGAGGAAGCCCCGCTTTGCTTACTTTGTGGCTGAGGGAGAGGCGGCAGGTCATGCCCGAGGTTCCCATGACATATGATCCTTGGTCATTTTCACGGCGGCCTTTGGAGATAGAAGGCGATCAGGCTGACTGGGAGGTTTGGATGGCCAAACTTCGCACACATCACTTGCGATGGTGGGTTCCTCATTGGAAATTGCAGACTTGTCAGACCGTTCAGGATGGTCTTCTCTTTGTTAGGGTTCCGGGGCTTTCATGGTCTTCTTTTATATCCTGTCCTTGGTCTTGCGACAGTTCGGGATGGAACAGGTTCCTTTGGGGGACTTGGGCGAGGTTGCCACTTTCGAGGTGGGATCACTTTCCATGGATGATCCTTCGGCATTCCTGCTCTTCATGTACTTGTGGCAGTATTCATCTTTTCCAGTCAGGTTATCTTTCACCGGAGAGGGAGCACTATTTTTTCCATGGGCTACTTGAACTGGTATGAGGAATATCTGGGGGAGAGTCAGATGACACTTTTGTGGAGGCGGGTGAGCTTTTGGTGCCATGATAGCTCAACTTTGAGGAGGACCGAAGCCAAGGCTAACCCTCAAGACAAGACGGGGGATGACATGGTGGACTATGAGGTCCAAGCGAGCCGATTGGCAAACAGGGGCACGGATATGTTGGCTCGAAGGGAGGTGGCCCGTAGTTGAGCCATAGAAAGGGCTGCATTGGCAGCGATGGGTTTGACCGAGGCATCGGGAAGGATCCCGGAGCTTGGCAGGAGACCAACATGGATATTTCCTGTAAAAGGGAAGAACACCCGGGGGGAATATAAGGAAAGATGAAGGACCGAGCACAGATGGCTTAGACTGAACTATTAGTACGGAGCATCCACCCACTGTCATTGCAGACACAATAGGTTCAATTAAGTCTTTTATTTCATTTTGCAGGCATGTAGTGAGTCGAGAGTAGACCGTGCTCGAACTCATCAAAAAGTGTTTAACTGTAGTGAATCGTGGGTTAATTTAAGAGTATTTCGAAACACAATTGTTTGGTGCTGAATTTGGAATTTTATTTGTTTTTTAGACCGAACCAATAATGGTTGCCTACGTTTTCCTTTTACAAATGGACTAAGGGGCTCAGGCCATCGTAGTTCAACTCTTTTGAGAGAAGGAAAGATGGAATAGTGCAACCCTGATTTTTACCTAGACCATTTTGAGGATGAGTCTAGTTGGGTATTACTCTTTTAGCACTTTGGTGTATATACTCTTTTTTTTTAGAGAGAGAGAGAGATGACTCGATTTCTTGTTCAAACGAAGTATCTGCAAAGCTTGCTTATGTTTACTGGGTTGATGAAGGGGTTTCCATCCAAATCAGCTAGCTTCATTGCTCCTCCTGAGGAGATCTTCTGTACCACGAACGGGCCTATCCAGGTGGGCTCCCACTTTCCGAGGGGATTGGTCTATGTAGGAGGCTTTTCCTTGAGCACTAAATCACCTTCTCCGATGTCTCGGGTCTTAACTTTCTTATTAAAGGATCGGGCCATTCGGCTTTGGTAGGCACGAGCGTGTTCCATGGCTTTCAATCTTCGCTCATCGAGTAGGGCTAACTCGTCGTGACAGCTTTGGAGCCATTCGACTTCATTGATCCCATTTTCCAGGAGGACTCGTAGAGAGGGGATTTCCAATTCAACTGGAAGCATGGCTTCCATCCCATAGGTTAGTGCGAAAGGAGTTTCTCCGGTGGCAGTTTTGACTGATGTCCGGTATCCCCAAAGTGCCAAATGCAGCTTTTCGGGCCAATCTCATCCTCGTTCGGTCATCTTCTTTATTATTCTTGCAAGGGTTTTGTTTGCTGCCTCTACCGCTGAAATTACCCGGATCCGAGAGGCTCGCGCCCCGGCATCTGGCATCTTTCGCGTTGGAGGCGGTTTAGTCTCGCCGTTTGTTTTCGCATTTGTAGAGTCGCCACGCCGTTTTTATTAAGCCCAAAACATTGAAAAAGGGCATCAGTTTAAAGATAATTTTAAACTGTTTTTGTGTGATGAGATTTTGAGTTCGGAGGTCAGATGACTCCTCGGGAAGAGAATATTAGAATATTAGAGCTCACCCGAGTCGCCTCGTAAAACGAGTCTTTCGGATACCCCTAACATCCTTTAAATGTTGTGTGTGTGTGTGTGTGCTTTTTAAAAATGCATGCTGTATCGGATGTCTACATTGTATGCTATGTATGGAAATGTATTGAAATAGTGTAGGAAGGAAGCCTTACCAATGTTGGTTCGCGTCTGTCTTCCGCTGGGGAATAGTGTTTGAGGTCGGAGTAGCGTTAGGTACGGATCGGGATTGCTTCGGGAGATGCGGTTGTCTGCGAACGTAGTTTCGGCATGAGTTGATGTTGCAGGCTGCGTTCGGGCAGAGGTTCGGCGTGCGTGGGGATCGTCGGGATCACTCGGGCAGAGGTTCGGCGTGCGTTGTGGTGGCAGGAGTCACTCGGGCAGAGTTTCGGCGTGGTTTGGGATCGCCGGTTTTGACTCGGAAAGAGCCGGGACACCGTGGAAAGACCAGGCAAGGCCTCGGAGTACCACGAGGGGCCTCAGAGTACCTCGAGAGTGCCTCGGGGCAGCGCGGGAGCGTCTCGGGAGCGCTCGGAGAGGCTTCGGAGCACCACGAGGGGGCTCGGAAGGCCTCGGAAGGATCCGAAAGGGGCCGGGAATGCCTCGGAAGGACTTAGAGGGGAAGCCAGAAGGCTTAGGGAGGAAGAGAGAAGTGGGAGGTGTGTCAAAATGAGGAGGGGGAGCCCTCTATTTATAGTGCCAGATTTGGTGCAAAGAGGTCCGTACGGACCTCACAGTAATCCAAACTTTTGGTTTTCCTCGATTTGAGGGAATCTGTGATGATGGTGAATATTTGGAAATCATGATGTTCCCTGTGCAATAAGGTCCGTACGGACCATCTTGCATGCAAAGAGGTCCGTACGGACCAACTAAGCAAGAGGGTAATCATTTTCCCCGGGATTTGAGGGAATATTGTGGACTTTAAGAAGATTCAGTAATTATTAAAGCAAAGAGGTCCGTACGGACCATTATTGCTTTTCCAATTTCCTGAAAATTCCCAAAAGGTCCTTTTGTCCCTTTTATCCCGAGAAAGGCTCCTCCCTTGGTTTGGTGGGGGTTTAGAGAGAGTTTTGAGTGAGAGGGGTTGTCGAGGCTGCGTTGATGAGTGCGGTGCTTCCCGTGTGTTTGAAAGGGTGTGATCCAGATTGGGGTACTTACGAAGCCCTCGACGACGTCACTTATGAAAGAAGTGGGGTCGCCGATAAGATAAGGGTCCTAATCTGGATCGCGTCTTTGGGAGATAATGTGACCGGGGAGGTCAGTATGAGGACGTGGTGGTGTCCTATTGTGTGACCGCATAGGTCAGTAGGCTGGACCCCTGTGATAGGATTCCTACGTATCCACTGGCGGGAATCAAGCCCGATCGTAGTTCGGGTGTAGGGTGAGTGTTTTGTGAATGCGGGCGTGGTGGTGCCACGAAGTGTCGTGTGACCGCCGAGGTCGGTGGTAAGGACGTGGTGGTGTCTGGGTGACCGCATAGGTCAATGGCTGGACCACTGTGATAGGATTCCTACGTATCCACAGGCGGGAATCAAGCACGGTCATAGTTCGAGAGGTCGTGAAATCGTGAGTGCGGGCGTGGTGGTGCCCCGAAGTGTTGTGTGACCGCCGAGGTCAGTGGTAAGGACGTGGTGGTGTCCTGAAATGTGGTGACCGCCGAGGTCAATTGTGAGGACGTGGTGGTGTCCTGGGATGGAAATTTTACGATTTTCCTAATCGGGTGGTTTAAGGCCTTCCGAGCCGGAGATAGTGATTTGGGAGATTTATACGGTCTTCCGGACCGAGTGGTTTAAAGCCTGCCGGGCCGGGAGATAGTCATGAGGACTTGAATCGTCTTCGATTGCGGTTGCGCCATGTTTGAAGACTTTGAATCGTCTTGGCGAGGTTTGAGTTTGATGTCATGCGTGAGGACTTGAATCGTCTTCCAGCCGCAGTTGATGTTATGTGCGAGGACTTTGAATCGTCTTCTAGCCGCAGTTGATGTTATGCGCGAGGACTTTGAATCGTCTTCTAGCCGCAGTTGATGTTATGCGCGAGGACTTTGAATCGTCTTCTAGCCGCAATTGATGTTATGCGCGAGGACTTTGAATCGTCTTCTAGCCGCAGTTGATTGATGTTATGCGCGAGACTTTGAATCGTCTTCTAGCCGCGATTGTGGTGGCATGGATGCCTTGTGCTTTGATTGCGAGAGGCGTAGATGCCTTTGTGTTTTTGCATGTTGAGTAGAAGGTTGGACTTACGATGACTGCCGGTGCTTGCGTTGCCGTTGAAGTGGGCAAGGATGACGGCCGGTGATTGCTTCACCATTTGGCATTTTGGAGGCGCTTCGTGCCTTGGGACTTGTACTCGGAGGTGTTGGCTCCTTCTTGTGCTTGTTTTGCCGTTGAGTGGGCAAGGATGATGGTCGGTCTTTGAGGATATGCAGTCTTGTATGACTTCCCTTTGACTTGTTGGGGGAGGAGCTCGGGCTTACTTTGATGGCCGGTGCTTGCGTTGCCGTTGAAGTGGGCTAGGTTCGGGCTTACAATGACTGCCGGTGCTTGAATTGCTGGGGATGCATGACCTTGTAGGGGCCCTTTTCTGTTGGGAAGATGACTTCGGACCTCTTTTGAGGGCCAGTGGTTGAGTTGTCGTTGAGCATTTTGGAGGCGTCTTGTGCCTTGATATTCGTGCTGGGAGGTGTTGGCTCCTTCTTGAGTCGCCGTTGAGTGGGCGAGGACCGGTCTTACGTTGACGGCCGGGGATTGAATTGCCGTTGAAGTGGGCGAAGACCGGTCTTACGCTGACGGCCGGGGATTGAATTGCCGTTGAAGTGGGCGAAGACCGGTCTTACGTTGACGGCCGGGGATTGAATTTCCGTTGAAGTGGGCGAAGACCGGTCTTACGTTGACGGCCGGTGCTTGAATTGCCGTTGGAGTGGGCGAGGTTCGGTCTTACACTGACTGCCGGTGGTTGAATTGCCGTTGAAGTGGGCGAAGACCGGTCTTACGTTGACGGCCGGTGGTTGAATTGAAGGGTTAGGGACCATTCTGCACTTGGATTTGCTGAAAAAGGCCTTAGGACAGCCAGGGGCAAAGATTATAAGGGCAGGAAAGTAATTTGGCCACCCCTTGCAAAGAGGTCCGTACGGACCAACCTGGCTGCAAAGAGGTCCGTACGGACCAAGTTGGTTTTTTACAGTTCCCAGGTTTTGACCGGGTTTAAATGCCGATACCTTCCCCATTCCTTCTTCTTCAGTGCGTGAATCCGAGAGAGAGAGGGAGAGAAAAACCTCCATTGTTAACCAAAATCCTCCATTTTTCGCTTGAATCGCTTGCAATGGCGGAAGGATCTCGAAGCAGTCGTCGACAACGCAGTCAAGAAGTGGTCGAGCAAAGGATGGAGCTCCAAAGAAATTGGATTTCGTTTGTTCCATCTTCGAAGAACCCGGATGTCTTGTATCCGAATCCGGAGGTGCACAATCGTCGTTCTATGAACGTCGGGGTGGTAAGAAATCCGTTCCGTTTTGATTCCCTGCTCGAATTTTTGAATGCTAGAACTAGGTTTTAGTTTTTCGCATTTTTGAATTTTTGTTGTTTTTTTTTTTTTTTTATGCCTTTTGCGAAATTCTTGATGAATTGTTGAAAATGGACATGTAAAAATTGTGGGTATGTGTATTTTGTGCAGAAATGTGTAGATTAGCTTTTATTTGCGAAAATAAAGTGCCTCTCTAATGAAATGCATGCTTTGGTGTTTTGTACCGTATGCTATTTATGTATGTACATTATGAGAAAAGTTTGTCGTGTAGTGACAATTTTTGTGAAAAAATGTGACATGTGCCGTGTTTTGTGCGGGTTTTGTCTGAAAGTGTGTACCGTGTAGGGACGGATCTTTATTTATTTATTTTTTTTTTGAAAAATGTGTTATGCATATGTGTCGTGCCGTGTTTTTGTGACGGGCTTTGTGGGGAAAATATGTGCAATATGTGCCGTGTTTTTGTGACGGGTTATATGTGCCTTTGCCGTGTTGGGACGGACTTTTTTTGAAAATGTGTCGTGTAGGGCTTAATCCCTCTTTTGAGAAAATGTGTACAATGTGTGCCGTGTTTTTGTGACGGACTGCATGGGAAAAATTATATGTATGTGAAAATTATGTGCAATGTGTGCCGTGTTTTGTGACGGGATATATGTGAAAAATATGTGCAATGTGTGCCGTGTTTTGTGACAGGTTATTTTTCATGGCTTTCCGTGTTGGGACGGACTTTTGTGCCTTTTGTTTTATATTAAGTACTGTGATTGACGTACCTTTGCTGTGTTTACCTGCAGGAGGCGGGACCTATGGCCGGGAAGGCCAAGAGGATGAAGACTTCGGGGATCGCTCGAGGCATTGTTGGCTGTGGCGCGCGGATGCCCGATATTTCCGTGGATGGTAGGCCGAGTCCCGGAGGGTGGTCTACGCTTACGGCACAGGTGTGTTTGTAGAGAACCTGGCCGGAGTTTTCGACACGAGGAAGAACAAGAGCGTCTTCCTTGGCCTTTCCGAGTATTGGTGGGATACCACCCACACCTTCCATCCGAGTGGGGAGAGGTGACGGTGACGCCGACCAACTTTGCTTTGCGATCACCGGGCTTTCCTTCAAAGGAGGGCCGGTGCGGTGGAGAGATATGATCTCCGATGTTGTGTTGACCGAGCCTGCTTGGGCTTTGAGCCTCGTCCTCGCGAGGGCACGGGGATGCTGTATAGCGATGTGGAGGCGAGGATCACGGCCGGTATTGGGGCCTATGTCCGGGTACCGGCCAGGGTGACGCGGGCGGCTTGCGCGCTCCTTTTGTGGTATGCACTCTCCGAGACCTTGTTCTCGAACCATGCGGCTAACGGCTCCCTTTGCTACGTTGGAGAACTTGATTGATCTGGATAGGGTCTGTGATATTGCTTGGGGCGGCGGGCTTGGCCGAGATCTACTTCTCTTTGGACCGGTTTAGCGGGGTGTGGCCGATTCATTGGCTGTTTTGACTTTGCTTTGGAGGTATGAGTTTATTCTTTGTTTTTGATTTAGCAACTTGTCGTTTCTCCATTTTCTTTTGCACCGAGACTTCTCTGTTTTTGTCACGAGTGTGGTTCTATGAGGTTTTTCGGTGTTTCCCGTGGGATAGAGATCCTGGGCACATTGCTTTGCGTACCACTATCTTGGGAGGGCTCGTACGGCGAGGAAGAGGAGGACCCGGCGGGGAAGCTCACCATCGCCTACGGGGATGTGCGGGAGCGTCTGGAGAGGGGTAGCCGGAGGGGTTCGTTTTGTTCCCGTGGGCTCGGTATGAGGGTGATGAGTTCGAGGGGCTCAGGAGTGACAGCGCGACGGAAGATCTGCGGGGCTTGACTGCGATGTTATGTATTTGGGGGAGCGGGTCTTCCGGGCAAAGATGGCCCCGGGTGTGCTTCCCGTGGCTCGAGGGTCCCTCCTTTTGGGATGCTTGATTCCCGGGACATGGATGTGCTTGACTTTGAGAGGTACCTTGGCGGTGTGGGCGCCGAGGAGTTCATCTTGTATGGAGAGGAGTACGGGGCCTTCGTGAGGAGGAAGGCGAGGATGCCGCAGTGCGGCGAGGAGAGAGAGGCTGGCCCGCGAGCTCCCAGAGGTTCCGATGCCGGGGCCGGATTTCACGTATGTCCGTGGGGACGGGTCGAGGCGGAGGGTGTGCATGCCGTTTACGAGCGAGCTCTGCGCATACCGAGTGGATCTGACGGATCGGTGAGTGTGCTTACTCTTTTCCATCTTGGCATCTTTTACTGCATTTTTCTCTTTTTGTTGTCGAGTGTAGCTTGTATTGCTTGAGCGTTTCCTTGGGCGCTTGTTGGTGCAGTCAGGGAGAGCCTATGATATGCTGACTCGCCGTTATGTGGCGATGAGGTCGTTTGCGAAGAAGATGGCGTCGAAGATATCTTGCCGGTCTTCGCGACACGTGCCGGCGTACGAGCCTATGCCTTGGAGGCATTCTGTAGACGTTCCTCCGCCTAGAGCTGAGCCGGAGCCGCAGCAGGAGGGACCTTCGAGGGGGCGGCATAGTATGGATGCCGGGACGTCTTCAGGAGCTCCGGGGCAGCAACCCTTTTATCAGTTCTTCCCTCCTCAGGATGCACAGGGCGAGGGTCCGTCAGAGCCTTCTTTCTTTGATCCTTTCGCCGGATTTGATCCTTCAGATTACTTTGAGTGGCAGCCTCCGGCGGGGGCTCGGTACTCTGATGACGAGGATGTGGCGGGCGAGTTCACAGGGATGCCCGACTTCTCTCTGGAGGACCTCGGCGAGGATGATGATGATGCTGAAGAGTCGGATTAGGGTCCATTTGCTTTCCCTCTTTCCATATCTTCTCTTTTTTTTGTTTAGCAACAGACATTTGATATTCCTGTAATAAAATACTCATATTTGCACGGCAAACAGCATTTTATTTTAAAATGTAATGTCATTTTTGTGATTCCCGAGATTTGTCCTAGAAATGGTTGCTATTATTATTTTTTATTTTGTGCATGCCACGTGAGCTGAGAGTGCGTTTGTGGGTAGTGTATGTTTGCCGGGAATGGCTTTGGCCAGTGTTTGGGCAGTTTGGAGCAAGGTCCTGCTGAGGACAGTGGTTGTTATGCTTGTTTCTTTGGGGAAATGGGTTCTTTTTGCAAGGAGGTCCGTACGGACATACCTAGCATGCAAAGAGGTCCGTACGGACCAACCTTGCTTTTGGGAAGGAGATAAATGCTTTCCAGTGTTTGGTTCTTCCCCATTTCCCCATTTGCAGCCATTTTCGAGCTTTCTTCCCCATTTTCTCTAGGAACCTCCATTTTTGTCATGGATTCTTCGTACGTCCCTAGAATTTTGCCGAGGCTTTCGCAGGAGAGGCAAGCACACTTCCTTGAGCATCTGAAAACGTGGATGCGGCGCCGTATGAGGCATCAGAGACGGGCTTTCGAGGTAAGGTTTCGTCTTTGCTCGATTTGGTCTTTTAAGGAGTTGGTTCCCGATTGGGATTTGTTGCGGGCTGCCGCGAAGTTCTGGGATGTTAGGAGGCACGTGTCTTGTTTCTCCTACCATGAAATGGTGCCCACTTTTGAGGATTTTCGGGCTTTGATGGGGGGACCGGAGGTGGAGGCCATCTCGCTTCCTTTGATTGGTGGTCTTGCTTTGTGAGCGTGAAGCTTGCGAGGCTTTCTTCGTACTTCGTTGGAAGAAGTGCGGTGGCATGATCCTTGATTCGGGTCATATCGACATTTCTGAGCTGCCGGAGCGGTTCATGGTTGATGATGAGAGTGACGTCTCTTGGGATGCCTTCGCCTATTGTGCACGATAGCGACGCTCTTCATGGTCAGCTCCCTTGGCATTTGCGATGGCGCTTTGCTAGATGTGGTTGGGCACTGCAGTGGAGAGGATATTGTCCGTTGGTGCTTTGGGGAGACTCTTCATGGTATCGACCGTCAGCGGCGGGGATCATTTCATGAGGGGGAAGCCCCGCTTTGCTCACCTTGTGGCTGCGAGAGAGACTTCGAGCCATGCCCGAGGCTCCGACGTCGTTTAGCCCGTGGTCATTTGCTCGGCGACCTCTTGTATTGGATATGGATCGGTCCGCTTTGGGAGAGATGGATGGCACGGCTTGGTACGCATCGAGATCCGCCGGTGGGTTCCTCAGGGGATTGAGACTAGGAGGATCTTGCGGGAGGGTCCTACGTTGTCGAATTCCCGGGTTTGTCTTGGTCCTCCTACTATATTCCGTCGCTTGTTTCCGGCGGTTTGGGATGAAGCGGGAGCCTTTGTTGGTGGGATGACCTTGCTCTTGCGGAGGTAGTTCCTCTTTGTATGGCGGCTTTAGGTGCCTTCTTGTATTTTACGAGGGTATGGAAGTATTCCGCTTTCCCTCTGTGGTACTCCTTAGACGTCGGGAGCGTCGTATTGACGACTTCGGTGCACGGCCTGGTATGAGCGGCGTGTTGGGCGGTCCCAAGTGGTCTTAGAGAGCGGGCGTGTAGCGATGCGGGACCCGGTTGCCGTAGTAGCTATTGCCTTAGGAGTGCCGAAGCACAGTCGACCCTTTGGATGTGACGGGAGACACTTTGTTTGACTACGAGACTAGAGTTGACCGGCCGACGGGGAGAGGTCCTCTTTTGCGGACTCGCAGGGAGGAGATCCGAGCCGAAGCACGGGCGAATGAAGCCACGAGAGCTGCTTGGATTGTTTGACTCTACGGGGAGGACCCACGATCTCGGAGCGAGAGATGCAGAGTTGGTTCACGTGGAGCGAAAGAAGACTCGCCGGGGACGAGGAAGAAAGGAAAGAATGGCGAGGGGACAAGCGCGAGACGGCGCGGAATGACCTCCTAGGTATCCATTCATTGCATTGCAAACACATTATTAGTTAAATGTATTAAAGGGTTTGTCTTTTAGCATGTTGTGAACTTGAGAGTAGACCGTGCTTGAACTCATCAAGAAATGTTGTAACCGTTAGTGATTTGTGATTTACTTTTAAAGCTTTGTCGAGACGCAAGATCTCTTGTTTGCCTTTGCTTTTGTTGTGCACTTTGTCGGCGTCCGTCCTTGGACTTTTACATTGCATTTGCGGACTTGAAGCGATGCAGGCCATGACGGCAATCCCTTTTGCTTAGGCTTTGTGCACGGGCGAGAGGTTGAATGCTCCCACGACAAGTCGTTTTGACGGTCTTTTTTGCGGCTTCCTTGCCTCTTGTTGGCGTCGGGCTCTTGACCTCTTTTGCGGCTTACGCTTGAGCTTCTTTTTTTTGGTGAGCCCTTGCTCGAGCTCTCTTTTTTTTATTTTTATTTTTATTTTTTTTGAAGCGCGTGAGGGCGAAGATAAGCCCCTGGCTTGGAAGCAGACATGAGTCAGTCGTTTGATGCTGAGTGACCCTCGGATGTCCTTTGATGTTGCCGCCGTCGTTTGACTTGGTCAAGGTGACTGCTGGGGCGTGTTTCTTGAAAAGTGCGTAGCTTGATGGAGGTCTTGATTGACATTCAAACTTTTGACTTTTTTTGTGTATTTTTAGACCGGACGAATTAAGGTTGCCTACGTTCTCCCGGACTAGAGGGCTCCAGGTCTGCGTAGTTCGACACTACATGGAGTGCCAAGAGATGCACGATTGTTCTTCTTCGGGCGAAGTATCTGCGAAGTTTGCTTCCGTTGATTTGGATTCATGAAGGGATTGCCGTCAAGGTCTGTCGGCTTCATGGCGCCTCCGGAGAAGATCTTTTGAACCACGAAAGGGCCGATCCATGTGGGTTCCCATTTTCCTAGTGGGTTGGTTCGAGTGGGAGGCTTTTCTTTGAGTACAAGGTCACCTTCCACGATGTCTCGGGATTTGACTTTCTTGTCGAAAGAGCTAGCCATCCTGCTTTGATAGGCTCGGACGTGTTCCATGGCCTTTAGTCGTCGCTCGTCTAGCGAGCCAATTCGTCGTGTCGGCCGGAGCCATTCAACTTCGTTGATGTCATTTTCCAGCAGCACTCGGAGTGAGGGAATTTCTAGCTCGATGGGAAGAATTTGCTTCCATCCCGTATGTCGGGGCAAATGGGGTTTCTCCGTGGTACATTCGGCGATGTGCGGTAGCCCCAAAGTGCAAGGTGCGGCTTCTCGGGCCAATCTCGTCCTCGGGTGGTCATTTTCGGATGATCCGTTCGAGGGTTTTGTTTGCTTTGCTTCCACGGCGCCGTTTGTTTGTGGCCGGTAGGGAGAAGATTTGTGGCGTGTGATCTTGAATTCGGCCCGATGCCGTCGAATTCCCCTTCGAAGTGTGAACCATTGTACGATATGACCTCATTTGGGATGCCGTATCGGCGAGATGATGTTTTCCTTGAGGAAATGCGCGACCTTCTTGGAGGTGAGTACCTTGTAGGACTTGGCTTCGACCCATTTGGTGAAGTAGTCGATGGCTACTAAGATGAACTCGTGACCGTTCTTTGCTGGCGGAGCGATTTTCCGATGACGTCAATTCCCCAAGTGGCAAATGGCCAAGGTGTAGTCATGCGGTAGAGATCGTGAGAGAGGTAGATGATTGAGGTTGGAGAACCGTTGGCACTTGTCGCGGCTTCGGACAAAGTGGATGCAATCCGCCTCCATGGAGATCCGGTAGTAGCCCATCCCGAGAATGATTTGCATCGGGGCTCTGGCGTTCATGTGGGGACCGCAAGCCCCATTGTGGACTTCGTTCATGAACTTGTTTGCTTCTTCTTGGGCGATGCGGCGTAGGAGTGGCCCATGGTAGCGTTTCTTGTATAGCATGTCCCCGAGGATGATGAAGTGAGAGGCGAGGCGTTTTAGGGCCATGATGCTCTTGCTTTTGACCCCTTACGTGTGTGGGTCTTCCTTGTTCATGAAGGTGGTTTCCCCGCTCTTGAGGTATTGGAAGATGCGGTTATACCATGGCTCATTGACGGGCTTAGGTTACGGTTCGATCTCACAACAACGATGGCGGGAATTTCCTTTCGTCCGACTTTGAAGGGTTTGATTGCTTTTCCTTCGGGGATTTCTACAAGGGAAGCCAAGGTGGCTAAGGCATCTGCAAACTGTTTCGGTCTCTTGGCAAGTAGTGGAAGGTGACCTCTTCGAATTGTGTGATGAGGTCCTCCATGCAGGCATGGTATTTTTGCAAGCCTGGGTCTATGGTTTTCCACTTGTTGGAGACTTGGTTGATGATCAAGGCTGAGTCCCCATAAACTTCGAGTTTCTGGACATTCCTCTCGAGTGCGGCTTGTAGTCCAGCAGCGCAGGCTTCATATTCGGCGGCATTGTTGGTTACCTCGAAATTGAGCTTTATAGCAATTGGGGTGTGCTCGTCCTTGGGATCTACCAAGAGCATACCGATGCCGTTTCCCTTTTTGTTGGCTGCTCCGTCGAAGAACAGTTGCCATCGATTTTCGCTTTCGATTGCGAAGATTCCCTCGTCTGGAAATTGTGGTTCGGGGCCTCGAGCCTCGTCGGTGGGGAAATCAGCCAGTTGTTCAGCCATGGCCCGTCCCTTGATTGACTTTTGGTTCACGTACTTGATGTCAAATTCCGCTAGGAAGAAAGACCATTTGGCGAGCCTCATTGACAGAGATGGTTTGTCGAAGAGGTACTTGGCCGGGTCCATTTTGGAAACCAAGTGTGCAGTGTGCGGCCGCATGTAGTGCCGTAGTTTCCGACAACCCATACCGGAGGCTGCGCGAGGTTTTCTCGAGGGGCGAGTAATTGAGTTCGTTGCCTTGAAACTTTCTGCGCCCGAAGTAGATGGCGTTTTCGGCTCGTGACTCCCTCTTTTCCTGACAGAGCATGGCTCCAAGCTGCGGTGTCGGTCACGATTAGGTATAGCAATAGTGGCTTTTCCTCGTGGGGAGGACGAGAGAATCGGAGGACTCACAAGGTATGCTTTTATTTTTTCAAAGGCATCTTGGCATTACGAGTTCCATTCGATGTCGGCGTTCTTCTTCATCGGTTTGAAGATTGGCTCGCATATAGAGGTCAATTGGTTGACGAAGCGGCGATATATTGCGGGCGGCCCATGAAGCTTTTCACCTCTGTCTGAATTTGCGGTGGTCTCATTTCGATGATAGCCTTGATCTTTTGAGGATCAACCTCGATGCCTCTCTCGGTGACCATGTATCCCAAAACCTTGCCTCGGCTAACCCCAAATGTGCATTTGGCAGGGTTAAGCCTCATTGAGTGTTTTCGGAGGCGATTGAAGAATTTTCTCAGGTCTGTGAGGTGTTGTCCATCTGATCCCTTTGAGTGAACGATCATGTCATCGACGTACACTTCGATCTCCTTGGGATCATATCGTGGAAGAGGGCGGTTGCTGCCCGTTGGTAGGTAGCCCCAGCGTTCTTTAGTCCGAACGGCATTACTGTGTAGCAGTAGGTTCCCCAGGGGGTAGTGAAGGCTGTCTTTTCTTGGTCTTCTTCGGCCATCTTGATCTGATTGTAGCCGGCAAAACCGTCCACGAAGGACTTGACTTCGAAATTGGCTGTAGTGTCTACCAACATGTCGATGTTGGGTAGTGGAAAATCGTCCTTGGGACTTGCTTTGTTGAGATCTCGGAAGTCCACGCAACAGCGTACTTTTCCATTGGCCTTGGTAACCGTGAAGATATTGGAGAGCCATGTGGGGTACTCGATCACCCTGATGAAGCCAACGCGGAGCATTTTTTCGATCTCCTCTTTGACTTGTAAAGACCATTCTGGCTTGATTCGGCGTAGCTTTTGCTTGATGGGCTTGGCCTCGGGATTCAAGGGAATCCGATGTTCTACAATGTTTGGATCTAATCCCGGCATGTCTCGGTAAGACCAAGCAAACACGTCCACGAATTCTTTGAGCAGTGCAATTAATGCGTCTTGCTCTGTGCCGGTGAAGAAACTTCCGATTTGCGTCTCTTTTGGCTCTTCAGCAGTTCCCAAATTCACTTTGGTTAAAACCTCCTCGGCAGCTTGGGCCCGGTTTTTCTCTCGTTTGACAACATGCTTAAAGATGTGCTTAATGTATTGTTCGTTTAATGTGTCTGCTTCTTTATCAAGTGAATTGTTATTAACTGTTTGTGTGTTAGTTAATTTATCAGTTGTTAAAGATGCAATGAGAGGATACTCGGAAAGATCGAAGCATTCATTAAGAGCATACGGGAATACATTATTGGCGATGAGTTCGTAATCTTCTGGCGTGAGGCCATCAGATGACTCGAGAGACTCAAATTCAAAGATAATGGACAAAGGATGAGTTTTGACACTAGACTCTAGGACTCGAGGGGTCAGACCAAGTTGTTCGATCATGTCCTTTTTGCTGGCAGTGGGTCCGGAGAAGGTGGCCCAGTTATTGAGTGGCGATGAGCTTGATAGGAGATGGGGCTTGAAGGGCTTTCGATGGTGAACCCTGTTAGCATCATGCCATCATCGTCGGGTTTGATCTCTAAGATCGGGACGCCGTTTGTGTCGGTCCTTTCGTTGACTACGCTATCACCGTAGATGATGGTAAGATCTGTTCCTTGGACGAACTTTACGCACTGATGGAGAGTGGATGACACCCCATTGATCTGGTGTAGCCAAGGGCGTCCCAAAATGGCAGTGAAGGTGATCGGGATGTCGATGACTTGGAAATCCGTCGGGACCATTTGTTTTCCGAACCACAAATTCAAGGTGGCTATTCCCAAGACTGGGCGGGATGTTGAGTCGTATGCCTTGATTGCCTGAGTCGAGGGCTTTAGATCAGTTGCTTTGATCCCTAGCAAATCCATCATTTTGGCTGGAAGGACGTTCATGGATGATCCCCCATCTACCAAGACCCGTGGGAGACGACGCTCGTCCAGTTGAACTGTTATGTAGAGAGGCTCGTTATGGTCAGCCCCAAATCTTGGAAGGTCGAGCTCTGTGAAGGTGATGATATTGCTGTAATTAACGTTGCCAATCATCTGAACTGCTTCATCAGGTGTCACTGTGATGGGAACCATGGTGCAGGCCGAGGCTTTCTTCCGGCTTGAGCTTGTGCGGGTAAGATGAAGTGAGTAAGGACCATAGTGAGATGTTAGCTGAGTGCGCTTGAGATTTGTGTCAAGACAGGATCTTGACCTTTGGGTCCAAGATTTCGGCTTCTTTTGCATAGGGCCCCTTTTCAGTTCGTGGCTCAGGTATGGCTGGCCTTTTGTCTGTCCATAGAGGATTCACTGGGATTTGACCGGAACGTGTCAGAACGTTCACTTCTGGTCCTATGGTTTTGCTTGTCTCTCCTATTTCTGTAGTGGGAGGAACCTGATTGGCATAAGGCCAGACTGCGCATTTCAATTCGTTTGTCATAGCCTTTACCGAAGCATCAATAGTGGCTTTGAGATCTTCCCAAGACGGGGTTGGATTATCCGGACCTTCGGGCCTTCGGTGGCGGTGCGAAGCTCGTCCCGGTGATCATGGAGCGTACATTGCCATGGCCTTGTGCGAGCTAGACTTCTTTGGAGTAGATGACATAGTAGTCAAACTTTCTGAGGGTTCTCCAAGGGTTCCATTGTGGGATCACCGGATTCGTACCTCTTTTCGGTTTTTGTTGAGAAGATAGCTTCTTCTTTCGTCGAGGACGGCCCTCGTTCATTGCATCTGGAATTCCATTTCCAGGACAAGCACACTGTCCTTGAGACGTCCCACCGAGATGTGTTCGTTGTTTGGCGGTGGTACCGGGACCTCGGGAGGCCGGAGTGGGCAAGCTTTCCTCTGGAAGGTCTTGTGGCCTTCGTCATAACCGCATGGCTCGTACGAGGGTAACGGGTTGACTTCACGGGAGACAATGAGAGATGTTAGAGGTTTGTAGGAGCTTGATCATGACTTAGGAAGCCCCAGGTAGTTGGGTGGCTAATGTTCCGAAGTGGTGCATGGCACCTTCGATCCAGCTTGTTGCTCACCTTGACGTTTCTTAATAGCCATGAGGACCTGCCAAACTTCTTCCAATGTTGGGAAATTTCTCGGGGTAAGGTCCCGTTCTCATCGTTGTTATCCACCGACTTGGCCATAGGGGAATTGACGGTGTCTGGTGACGAGTTGGGAAGGAGGTAGGACCTTGCTTGTTTGACCTTTGGGAGACGGGTTTCCGGGTACTCTCGACCACTCGTTAGTTTGGAGGGGGTGATGGGTAAGGTTTAGACACAAGAATGGCCTAACGGGATAAAAGGGGGAAAGCTCACGTGGCATGCGGTTTCCGTTTCTTTCATTTTTTTTTTTGTTGTTTTAATTTACTTAAAACATGTTTTCTCAGAATCCTAGGTAGGTTGGAAAAGATTGCTCTTCTTTTTCGCAACTATGCTAGATCTGGGTCGGTGGAGACCATACGTGCGGCTATAAGCCCCTCGTTTTGCACCCGTATTTCGACATCCCGGGGTGGACGGCCCGGCGAGGGTCCTATAGGGCAAGCGGTTTCCACCGGCCTAAAAGAAAATCGAACCTAAGGACCGAGCTTTGTCATGTTCATTTTGATGCGTTAGCCATGTGAATAGTGAACCAAGCCGGCCACCGTGAGTCAAGATCGGGTCAAGAGTTCGGCATGACCTCTCTTTGCCTTGCTTGCGCAAGGGATCTCGTGACATTAGGCGTTGGCTGGTCATATTGTCATGGCCGACGTATCAAAGGCGTGATGACATGGTGTCATGTGAGCATGGATGTATATCCGGGACGGAACATCGTGCAGGTGTAGCCGGAAATCAAGATCGAGTCAAGATTTTAGCATGACCTTTCATCGCTTTGTTTGCGCAAGGGATCTTGAGTTAGAGCCTTGACTCGAAAAAATGGCCGGCATGGTATATGTATCCAGGCTGTATGACACGGACTGGGTAAAAACCAACCGGGGCTGGACAGAGTGTGACTCAAGACTCAAACATGCGGGGTTGACGCTTGGCTAGGATGGGATGTTTGGAATGATCCCGTGCGCGTCCAAGAGGCCTAGGAAGACCAAACGAACTGCAACTGAGACCACTCCGGGTTGAGGGTTGTAGTGTGCAGTGTATCCAGGCAAAGGTGCGCGTAGCGTGCGGTGTAACCGAGGCAGGCAGTGATGTGAGTAGTGTGCGGTCTCTAAAATTCTTTTACGAGTAAAACAGAAGCTTTTGAAGAATTTTAAATGTATGCACGAGATGTATATTGATGCATTTTTGTATTTTTATTTTTTTTTTGTAAAATAAAAACGAAGCACGTGCACACACACACAACATTTAAAGAAAGGGGTAAAATGAAAGTTTGACCCTCATCATCGTTTTAAAAATCTTTTGTTTTGTTTAAAAGTTTTTAAAACAAAATTCCCCAGCGGAGTCGCCAACTGAAATTACCCGGATCCGAGAGGCTCGCGCCCCGGCATCTGGCATCTTTCGCGTTGGAGGCGGTTTATGTCTCGCCGTTTGTTTTCGCATTTGTAGAGTCGCCACGCCGTTTTTATTAAGCCCAAAACATTGAAAAAGGGCATCAGTTTAAAGATAATTTTAAACTGTTTTTGTGTGATGAGATTTTGAGTTCGGAGGTCAGATGACTCCTCGGGAAGAGAATATTAGAATATTAGAGCTCACCCGAGTCGCCTCGTAATACGAGTCTTTCGGATACCCCTAATATCCTTTAAATGTTGTGTGTGTGTGTGTGCTTTTTAAAAATGCATGCTGTATCGGATGTCTACATTGTATGCTATGTATGGAAATGTATTGAAATAGTGTAGGAAGGAAGCCTTACCAATGTTGGTTCGCGTCTGTCTTCCGCTGGGGAATAGTGTTTGAGGTCGGAGTAGCGTTCCGGTACGGATCGGGATTGCTTCGGGAGATGCTGGTTGTCTGCGGACAGAGTTTCGGCGTGAGTTGATGTTGCGAGGCTGCGTTCGGGGCGAGAGGTTCGGCGTGCGTGGGGATCGTCGGGATCACTCGGGCAGAGGTTCGGCGTGCGTTGTGGTGGCAGGAGTCACTCGGGCAGAGTTTCGGCGTGGTTTGGGATCGCCGGTTTTGACTCGGAAAGAGCCGGGACACCGTGGAAAGACCAGGCAAGGCCTCGGAGTACCACGAGGGGCCTCAGAGTACCTCGAGAGTGCCTCGGGGCAGCGCGGGAGCGTCTCGGGAGTGCTCGGAGAGGCTTCGGAGCACCACGAGGGGGCTCGGAAGGCCTCGGAAGGATCCGAAAGGGGCCGGGAATGCCTCGGAAGGACATAGAGGGGAAGCCAGAAGGCTTAGGGAGGAAGAGAGAAGGGGGAGGTGTGTGAAAATGAGGAGGGGGAGCCCTCTATTTATAGTGCCAGATTTGGTGCAAAGAGGTCCGTACGGACCTCACACAGTAATCCAAACTTTTGGTTTTCCTCGATTTGAGGGAATCTGTGATGATGGTGAATATTTGGAAATCATGATGTTCCCTGTGCAATAAGGTCCGTACGGACCATCTTGCATGCAAAGAGGTCCGTACGGACCAACTAAGCAAGAGGGTAATCATTTTCCCCGGGATTTGAGGGAATATTGTGGACTTTAAGAAGATTCAGTAATTATTAAAGCAAAGAGGTCCGTACGGACCATTATTGCTTTTCCAATTTCCTGAAAATTCCCAAAAGGTCCTTTTGTCCCTTTTTATCCCAGAAAGGCTCCTCCCTTGGTTAGGCTGGGGGTTTAGAGAGGGTTTTGAGTGAGAGGGGTTGTCGAGACTGCGTTGATGAGTCTGCGGTGCTTCCCGTGTGTTTGAAAGGGTGTGATCCAGATTGGGGTACTTACAACCGCGCCATTAGTCTGTTGTCTGTAGGGAGAAGACTTGTGACGAGTGATTCTGAACTCGGTTTGCAGCTGGTCGCAATCTCCTTCGAAGTGGGTTCCATTATCCGATATGATCTCGTTGGGAACTCAGTATCTGGACATGATGTTTTCTTTGATGAATTCGGCCACCTTCTTGGAGTTTAATACCTTGTAGGATTTGGCCTCTACCCATTTGGTGAAGTTGTCGATGGTGACTAATACGAATTTGTGGTCTTTGCTTCCCGGGGGAGTGATCTTGTCAATGACGTCGATTCCCCATGTGGCGAAGGGCCATGGCGTGGTCATGTAGTAGATCTCATGAGGAGGAATGTGATTGAGGTTGGAGAACCATTGACACTTGTCGCAACTTCGGACAAACTGGATGCACTCTGCTTCCATTGATATCCAATAGTAATCCATACAGAGGATGATTTGCGTCAATGCTCGGGCATTCATGTGAGGGCCGCAGGCTCCATTGTGAGTTTCGTTCATCAACTCGACGGCTTTCTCTTTGCTTATGCATCGAAGGAGTGGTCCTTGGTGATGCTTCTTGTACAAAATTCCTCCCAAAATGACGAAGTGGGATGCCAGGCATTTTAAAGCCATCATGTTCTTGGCTTTGATGCCTTCTTTGTAGTTTCCTTCTTTGTTCATGAAAGAAGCTTCCCTATTTTCGAGGTACTGGTATACTTGGTTGTACTAGGGTTCGTTGATCGGCTCGGTTTCAGCTTCAATCTCGCAACAGTAGGCTGGGGCTTCCCGTCTTCCTACTCTGAATGGCTTTACTGATTTATCCTCGAGAATTTCAACGAGAGAGGCTAAAGTGGCCAAGGCATCGGTAAAGCGGTTCTTATCTCTGGGCAAGTAGTGGAAGGAAACTTCTTTGAATTGAGCGATGAGTTCCTCCATATATGTGTGGTATTTCTGGAGATCGGGGTCTATCATCTTCCATCTGTTGGAAACCTGGTTGATAGTACTTTGCCTCTTTTAACGTCAAACGTGCACTTTGCAGGGTTCAGTCTCATGGAGTGCTTTCTGAGTCGATTGAAGAACTTTCTCAAGTCTATCATGTGTTGTATGTCAGACCCTTTGGAGTATATGATCATATCATCACGTATACTTCGATTTCTTTATGGATCATGTCATGGAAGAGGGCGGTTGCAGCCCTTTGATAAGTGGCCCTGGCATTCTTTAAGCCAAACGGCATTACCGTATAACAGTAGGTTCCCCATGGAGTGGTGAAGGTAGTCTTGGCTTGATCTTCTTCGGACATCTTAATCTGATTGTATTCGGCGAAACCATCTACAAAGGATTTCACTTCGTAATTGGCTATAGTGTCGACCAACATGGCAATGTTTGGCAGCGGGAAGTCATCCTTTGAGCTGGCTTTGTTGAGGTCTCGAAAGTCTACGCATCATCTGACCTTTCCATTGGCCTTGGTGACTGTCACAATGTTAAAGAGCCAAGTCGGGTACTCGATTACTTTGATGAAGCCGACACGGAGCATTTTCTCGATTTCCTCCTTTACTTGTAGGGACCAATCCGGCTTGATCTTGCGCAGTTTTTTCTTGACGGGCTTGACATCAGGATCCAAGGGGATTTGGTGTTCCACGATGGAGGGATCAAGTCCTGGCATGTCTTGGTAGGACCAAGCGAACATATCAACATATTCTCTGAGGAGATCTATCAGGGCTTCTTTCTCTGTCCCGGTGAAGGAACTGCCAACTTGTGTCTCTTTAGACTCTTGCGTTGTTCCCTGATTCACCTTGGTCAAAAGTTCTTTAGCAGCTTGGGCTCGATTTTCCTCTCGGTCAACTACTTGCTTGAATATTTCTTTAATGTATTGTTCGTTTAGTGTGTCTCCTTCTTTTTCAAGTGAATCATCATTAACTTCTTTTAAGTTGTTAGTTAATTTATCAGTTTTTAAAGTGGCAATGAGGGGATAATCCAAAAGGTTGAACTTTTCATGTAAGATGAAAGGGAATACAACATTGGCGACGTAATCATAGTCTTCCGGCGTGAGGCCGTCAGACGACTCAGAGGACTTGAATTCAACAACGAGAGACCTAGAAGGTTCAAAACTAGACTCTGGGGGCGGGGGAGTAGCCCTAACTTTTCTATCATCTCCTTCTTGCTTGCAGTTGGCCCGGTGAAAGTCACCTAATTCTTTAATGGTATGGAAAAATCTTTGATGAGGGTTTGGGGGTCGAAGGGCTTGGCATCTCCCGTCTCGATCATGGCTATCATGCTGTCTGTGGAGCCCAAATCGATCAGGTTCGGTATTTCCATGACTTCTTCGAAGAGGTTTTGCAGAGCGGGCCCGCTTAGAGCATTCTCTACAAATTTTGGTTCCTTCTTCCTTGGTACTGTCATTTCGATGTTGCTTCATGGACTGGACCAAACAGTGTGTCTCCCAGGAAGAGTGTTTCGAGTTGTTCTTCTATATCGGGTATCCCTTTGAACGAGTACTCATGCTGAACGGTGGTGGTGATGGGTCCAGGTGTCGTAGCTGTGTTGAGGAATGTTCTCCTTATGGGATTGGCCCTGAGTCCTCTGAGGCATTTGAGGTTCTGTGCCAGCTTTTCTAACTTTTCTGCAGTCTCTATGCTGACTTTTTCTGCTTCTTTCTCATCTTCATCAATTCCTCTGTCAGTTCCCTCAGTTCCTTTCTCATCTTCATCAGTTCCTCTGTCAGTTCCCTTAGTTCCTTTCTCATCTTCATCAGTTCCCTTGACGAAGTAGCGAGCTAGGTTAAAGTTGTAAGGTCGGAGGCTGGGTGTGGTGCAGGAGATTCCCCTTTTACGGGCCACAGCTTTGGTGCTTGGGAATTTCTTGTCTTTTCTAACGTCATCGGGTGTAGGTACATAGCCGAGCCCCTGGACAGTATCCTGGTCTTTGACTTCGATAATTCTGTGTTGGCCCTGTAGTCTTTTGCCGAGCCCCAGTCATGGGATGTAGTTCATGAGCTTCATCATTTTCATGCCAGGAGGGATCTTATCCCAAGACAACGGAAGGTCGATGCTGCATACTTGAATTCTGGAAGTGTCCACTGTAAACCCCGTTAACATCATATCGTCATCATCGTGCTTGATTTCTAGCACGGGAATGCCTTTGGTTCAAGTTCCTTCAGTGGTGATGCTATCTCCATAGACAGTCGTCAATTCATCTCCTTGCATGAATTTGACACATTGGTGAAGAGTGGATGCTATGCCGTTGATTTGGTGCCGCCATGGTCTTCCCAGGATGGCCGTGAAAGTGATGGGAATGTCTAGGATCTGAAACTCGGTGGCATCATTTTCTTGCCGAACTAGAGGTTTAAAGTAGCGACCCCAAGAACTGCACGGGAGGTAGAATCATAGGCTTTGATAGTGTGAGCAGAAGGCTTCAAGTCGGTGGGCTTGATGTCGAGCAGGTTCATCATCTTGGCAGGCAGAACGTTTATACCCGAGCCCCCGTCAACAAGTACGCTAGGAAGGTGGCGTTCATCTAACTGGATAGTGATGTAGAGCAGCTCATTATGGTCAGCCCCATATTTTGGCAGGTCCAAGTTGGAGAAGGTGATGATGTTCCCGTAATGAATGCTGCCGATCATCTGTATTACTTCTTCAGGAATCACATCTATGGGGACCATGGTTCAGGTCAGGCTTTCTTCCAGCTTGAGCTTGTGAGCGTAGGAAGAGGTGAGCAGGGACCACAGTGAGATGTTTGCTTTGGTTTGCTTTAGGTGGGCAAGGATCGGTAGTACAGGGATTTGGCCGAATCGGGTCAGAACATTGACATCGGGCTTGGCCTCTTTCAAACATGTTTCTTTGAGTTGAGCCATGGTCAGCGGGGGATTCTTCAAAGCACAGGTCCATACATCCTCTCTCAGTTCATTGATTGTCACTATCCTTTGGGGGGCTTCGGCAGCCTCTCTCAGTTCATTGGTTAGCCTGATGGCTGCCCAAGTGACTCGCTCTTTTCTGGGTTGATCATATCCTATTCCGTGAGCGTATCTTGCGGTCTGCGGGATTTCCTTTAGTATTCTCTGGAGGTTCATTTCCATTTTTCGCTTTCCTTTGGATAGGCTTCTTTTCTTCAATTTGCATCTTATTTTGAGAATGGAATGGATCTTTTCCCACCCTTCTAGGACCTTTGGGATCCTGATTTCATTTGCTCTGTGATTTGCTTGGAGAGGTATAACTTGGTCGTCCTCGCCGTCGCTTTCGGAAAGGGCTTGCTTTTCTCGGGGAGGCAAACGCTTCTATTCATCATGCTGTCGAACCAGGTATTCCCTGTGTTGCTCCATTCCATCTCCCATGTCATCCAGACTGCTGACTGCCTTTCCTTTCCAGAGAGGGTCCATCGAGAAGTGGTGGTAGTCCAGGAAATTGCCGTTGCAGAAGTTCCTGAGGTCGAACTGATCCAGAGTATCTTCCAACTGTTTTCTAAAGCGGCTTGCGAAACTTTAAGGGCTCTGTCCCTGCGAGCTTTCTGAATTTCATCCTCATCCCAGAGGTGAGTTTCTTGCATAGCTAATTCCATAAGGGCTTTCCTTGCGAGGGCCAAGCATTCCCCGTACGTATACATTGTCTCCCTGCTTTCCAGGATCGTCATTACATCCAACTCCCCGAAAGGTGGGAATACTTGGATTATGTTGATGAAGGAGGTCGTAGTTGGACATTCCATTCGGCCTTCTTTGATCTCAATTATTAGAAAGTCCGCCCATATCTGGTTGATCAAACTGACAGGTGTGTTGAATTCGGCGATGTACATGGTCTCGTAATCCCGGTCAAGGGCCAATTCTATCAACGCCAGTAGTTCATCTGTGGGTCCCTCGGATCCATTACCGGGATGGCTGGGGAGAAAATCAAATTCAAGCATGTTTTTATGCTGGTTGGTTGAACTTTCTTCATCAGAGATTTCGAATTCATCCTCCTTTAGCGGCTCAACCCAGACCAAAGGGCATTGCATACCCTGTTGCGGAGATGGCACTGTGAGGAAAACGTCGTGACCTTTATTTGAACAGAGGGGCCTGATAGGGAATTTAATGCTCAATATCTCCTCCATGGATGCCCTACATACATCGTGGGTGTGCCTGTGTCTGTTGACATTTAGCATGAAGATTTCTTCGTTAGGTCTGGCCGAAGGCTTTGCTCGAAGGATGCTTACAAACTTGTGGTCAGGGAGAGGAGGCTTGTGTCCCTGTACCATTGAGATTTCCAGCGTTTCATTCCTCTCGGGATCCAAGTCTCGGAAAAGGCAGTTGAACCTTATGAACATGTAAGTGCCCCAATCTGGGTCGTTAATGTTCCGTCAGCCCAAATTAATGATTTATAATCATTTAGAGGCATTTTGGACATTATTTTGACAATTTGAATGAGGAAGGACTTCTTAGGAATAAAAAAATGGCATAGGACCTCGCTGGAAATATGTCATTCCCAATAAAAAAAAAGAATATTGACCATTTGCAAACAGCCAAAACTGCTTTCTGCAAAAACCAGGCACGCTGTTGATCCCATCCGCGCGGATGAGATTGTGCCTACAATCTCATCCACGCGGATAAGATTGTCATCCAGCCAACCTATAAATACAGCCCTTCTCCCTCAGTTTTAACAAGCCAAAAAATCCGAAAACCTACTGTTACTCTGTCAAAACCCACCTTCAAACAGCCATTTACACCCTCATAACTCAAATTCCTCACCAAATTCAACCTCAAATCCACTCCAAAACTACTTCTAAGCCTTGAAATCCCTCAATCCCTAAACACAAACCCAAGAAAATTGGTAAACCCTCACTCCCTCTACTCATATCTCTCTCATTCATGCACATATTTCATGTGTAATTGATGTAGTCTTACTTACTACTTGTTGTTTGACTCCCCTTTCCCTTTTGTCCCAAGGATCCAAGAGGATCTCCGTAGAATCCATTTCCAGGGATGATCTTCTAATGGAATCCACATTTTCCTTACTTTCATGTTGTTCCCCATTTCCCTTTTACATTCCTTGGTACTTGCTTTTTTTGACCTAAAGTATGGTCATCTTGGAGTCCATCTCCATAGATGACCACTTTAAATGGTCTACAATCTTTACTTCCTTGTAAATTCCCCTCCCTATGTCTAAGATGCTCACCTTGGAACCCTTTCCTTGGATGAAAATCATCTAGACTCACAAAACAGGACATACAAGATGTATAAGATACACTTGAGTATAGGTCTCAAGGATGGTCTTCTTATGACCACCTTAGAGATCTTCCTCTAAAGTTGATACATCTTGACCTAACTTCCTTGTTAAATTACTTTTCATGTCAAAATCCC